>CM053588.1:135317037-135349573 GCA_028646515.1 Pseudochirops corinnae | reverse complement strand
ATTCAGCCTATTAAGGAACAGAGTATACTTTCAAATATCCAAGGGTCCTCAGAGTCACGTAGCCACATTAGCAAAGGGCCTAGGGGCAGGGAAGATCTTTAGATTCCCATAACAAGGAGTACATTTTTTTTCTCCAGGCCACAATAATTTTGAAGATTTGGAAAGGAAAGGAAATAATGTACCAAAAGTATAGTGATGTCAGCTCTCTCTGTAGGCCAATCCACTAATAAGGCTTTAAAAGTAACAGTCTTATGAATCAATAGCAGATAGCATGCATCTCTATCTTTCTTTCCCTCTGCAATGCACCTCCAGGCTCTGGCAGGAAGCAAAGCCTGACACAACAACTTGTCTTTTAGGATCAATCAATCATCATGTATTCAGTGCCAACATTATCACAGGCACTGTGAAAAATGCTAAGGATAAAAAAGAGGCAAAAATATCCCCTGTCTTCTGGAAACTTTTGGTTTGATTAGGGAGAAAACAAGGAAAATATATGTATATTACAAAACATGCTCTGTAAAGGATAAATGAGAAATAATTAACGGATGGAATGCACTGCAATTAAGAGAGGTTACAGAAGGTGTCTTGTAGAAGGTGACATTTTAGTTGAGACTTGAGGTAACCCAGAGAGGTCACTAATAGGAGGGAAGGAGGAAGAGTATTCCAGGCATGGGGCACAGCCAGATAAAGTGCCTGGAGATGAGAGATGGGATGTCTTTTTTGAGCCACAGTAAGGAGACCAATGTCATTGGCTGAAGGGGTGTGCATTCAGGAGTAAGGTATGAGAAGACTAGAAAGGTAGGAGGTTGTAAAGGCTAAATTTTGCATTAATTGTGGAGGCAGTAGGGAACCAATGGAAAACACTGGTAGGTGAGTGTCACGATCACACCCACATTTATGGAAAGTCGGGTTAGTGGCTGAATGGAGGCTAGATTAGGGTGAGGAGAGACTTGAGACAGGCAGACACCCCAAAAGGGTATTGTAATAATCCAGGTGATTAGGCTCTGCACTAAAGTGGTGTTAGTGTCAGAGGAGAGAAAGATTTTTATTTATGAGTTATTCCAAAAGTAAAATCTTGGTCTTGGCAACAGATTTGACATGGAGTGTGGAGAGTGTTTTCCTTAGGACAGCAACATTTTACCAGAGAACTAAAGAACAGATGGAATAAGAACAGGGGTCTATAATGACAACAGGACTTCTCCAGTCTGGAAGGAAAGGAAATTAGCTGGAGCCAGTCTTGTTCTCCACAGCAGTCACTTGGGACAGGAGTCAAAGCTATTGAAGAATGAATTTCACAATGTGAAATGTGGCTGAGACAGCTTTCATGGACAGGAAGAGGGATTCTCATCAAAATGGAAGAGGTTTGAAAGTGAGTGATTAGGCAAGATAAGGAAAAAAGGGCTAAACCCACCAAAGTTCTCAGGAAGAAGAAAACAGTTAAGAACTAAGAACAAAAGTAGAGAAATCAATGGGTAATATTACAACATATCTTTCTCTGAATTGGTTGTGCAATTTGTTAATTTTTAATGGAATTATTAAATTTGACTACTATGTGTTTTAGAGTTTGCAATATGGGTTTTTGGTTGTTCTTTTTCAGGAGGTCACATGTATATTCTTTTTTTTTTTGGTGTTTTGTTTTCTGTATACATAAATTTTGGGTTGTATTCTTGCATTATTTCTTTCATTATGATGTTCAGGTTTTTTGACTTTTCATATTATTTGAGAAGACCCATGAGCATTAAGTTCCCTCTATTCATTCTGTCTTGGCTATCCATGCTTTGCTTGGATAGAGATCATATGCTTTTTAATCTTGTTGTTTTTTGCCTCTTATCTTTGAGATCATTTTTTACTTAATTATCATTTTATTCTACCAGATTGCTCTTCAATTCAATTTTCTATTTTTCTTCTTTGGGAAGTCACAATAGTGTGGATTCAAGTTTTTTCTGTGCTGTCAATTATTTCTGCTGTGCAGGATATAAATTTTGCCATCTGTTTCCTTTTTACTATTTCTCTCAATATTGTGGGCTATTTGGCTTGTGCTACAGTTCCATGCTTTCTTGGGAATCCACATAGGTTTTTGTTTCATCATGTAATGGTTCAAGTCCCTTTGTCTACTAATATTTATTTAGAAATGTTTGCAGTTAATCAATATATTGGTAACTGCCTCTCTTTCAGTGTGTACTCAGGTCAATGGATTTTGTTCTTAGAGGGTTGATGCTACACTGATTCTATTGGTTAAGCCTGGGATCCTTTAATCTTAACACTGTAGAGTATAAACTTCCCATTAGCGTGTTTTCCATTAACATTCAACCTATAGACCGATTGCTTGTTATTATTATTATTCGAGGTGTCATAGTAAGCCTACAGCGCTCCTTTAACTTAAACCTTGGGTAAACTGTCAAAAATCCAAGGAACTTAGGTTTACGACTTGGTTTCATATTGACTTTCTCGGTGATTTTGGGCATATTGCTTATCATTTTTGGTGTACAGTTTCTTGAAATGATATATAAGTGGGTTAGATTTGTAAAATTGCAAATCACATTCACAATTCTCTGTATCATTTATCTTGTGAAAAGGTGGAGATATAATTGATAGTCATAATAGTGATTGCCCCAAAGAAGTATATGCAGAAAAATGCATTTCTATACAGATTTTTACAAAACCATCTCTTTAAATATCAGAAGCCACTTAAACTACAATTGCAGTTTAATACGTACATATTATGATCCCTTTCTGTCTGATAATATGGAATATAGGTTATAGAGGCATTAAATAGTAGGATAAACACAGGAAGAGAAAACCAACCTCTCCTGGTTTAAGATATGTTTCCAAAGCATCTCTGAGTTGGGATTCTTAGAATTACAGGTGTGGGGGTAGAGTATCTGGTTGGTACAAAGCATAGCTTCTCTCTTTCTCTCTCTCTCTCTCTCTCTCTCTCTCTCTCTCTCTCTCTCTCTCTCTCTTCCTCCCTCCCTCTTTCCCTCCTTTACCCCCCCTTGCTTTTACCCTCCCTCCCTCCCTCTCTGTCCTCCTGTCTCCCTGAACATCATCTAGCACCCAAAAAACACCTTGTGACATGTCTCCTTTCGTTAGAATGCTCTTTTTTCTATCATTTTGCTCAAGGCTATTTTGACATCCTTATTTCTCAGACTATAGATAAGGGGGTTTAGCATGGGCACTATGGTACTGTAAAAGACAGAAGACACTTTCCCCTGGTCCATTGAGCTGGATGATGATGGCTGCATGTACATGAACGCACAAGAGCCAAAGAAGACAGCAACTGCTACAATATGGGAACTGCAGGTGCTGAAGGCTTTTGATCTGCCTCCAGTGGATTGAATTTTTAAAATGCTAGAAATGATCAAAACATAAGAGGAAATAATGGTCACAATAGAGAAAAATATATCAAATACACCAAATGACAGAATTACCACTTCATTGACATAGGTACTAGAACAGGAGAGTTTTAAGAGTGGAAGGAGATCACAGAAGTAATGATTGACAGCATTTTCCTTACAGAACAGCACTCTGAGCAAGCAGACTGCATGACCTGTGGCCTCAATTAGGCTCAGTGCATATACCCCACTCACCAACAAGAAGCACACCTGTTGGGACATCATAAGGGTATAAAGGAGGGGATGACATATGGCGACATAACGATCATATGCCATTACAGCCAGCATGTGACATTCAGAGATTCCCAAAAAGGCAAAAAAATAGAACTGAGTCATGCACTCAGGGTAGGAGATAGTGTTCTTCTCTGACACAAAGTTCACTAGCATTTTAGGCATAATGATAGTTGATTGACAGAGATCAATGAAGGACAAACTGCAGAGGAAATAGTACATGGGAGTATGAAGATGAGAACTGAGTTTAATCAATATGATCATGGCCAGGTTCCCAAGCACGGTGACCACATAGATGCCCAGGAACAGGAGGAAGAGGAGCAGCTGGAGCTCTGGTTGGTCAGTCAGTCCTACAAGGATAAACTCAGTCACTAGGGAGTAATTACCTGTAACCATTCTTTTTCAGTGTAGGGTAAGAGGAGGCAAGAACCTGTAGATGTGGAGGGTGAAAAGAAGTCATTATTACAAGACTCAACGGAGGGCACAGACAAAGGACCAAAATGTTAATTTTGATTTTGATCATCTTTTTCTCACTTTGTCCACAACCGTCTATAGGGAAAATCTTCAAATGTAATGTACCTAACTTTTGTCAGTGCATTTCTTGATCACTCTTTGTTACCCATATCAAAATCTGTGACTCACCACGGTCAATACCTCACATAAAAGTATAGATGGTGTTTACATCAAATTTAAACTTGACAAAGCTTGGAGCAATCATTAACTTATAGTTTGACCAAATCAACATCCCAAAATACCCTGACAGTTCAGGACAATGTACTGATTCTTATATAATGCAATTTAATAAGGATAAAGGTAAAATCCTTAATACACTTAAAAGAATCATTTTCAAGACCACATAAGTCTAGAACATTTAAATATCTGTTTGCTTGTCAAAGAACTGTGGTATATATTAGGTTGTAAACTCAGGATGACTGAGCAATGTAATGTGACAAAGAATTAATGTAATCATAGGCTACTTGAAGGAAGGTATAGATTCTAGGAATAAAGAGGGGCTAATTGTTTAAACCACCTCTCTTGTTCTTTTTCCAGTTCTCTTCCCCATTTTTGAGGAAGGACATTGAGCATGAGGCGAATATCTTTAAAAGAACTATGAAGGTCACAAATGATCTTGAGTATGTGCCACATAAGAATAATTTGAAGATGTGACAATTTAGCCTGCAGAAGGGACAAATCAAAAAGGAATGATAGTTTAGTGTTTTTAAGGGCTGTCAAGTGAAAAAGGTATTTGACTTGTTCAATTTGTGCCCAAGAACAACACATACAAGTTGCAAAGAGGCAAATTTAGTCTTTAAGTGAGGAGGAAATATATGAACAACTGTACAGAAACCAAAGTGACTTGTGCTGCCTGGGCAGAATGAGCTCCCTCTCATTGTATTTTTTCAAGCAGTGACTGGATGACCACTACTACTATAGTGGCTGTTGGGGGAGGTTGTGTGGTATGGTTTAGAGTAGATGGAAGATCCCTTCCAACTCTAAAGTTCTTCAATTCTGTAATTCTGAGTTGTAATCACTCATACCTATAAAGTCTTTTTTCTACTTTTTTCAAAGTTCTGTTCCTTTCTTTAGCTCCATCCCATTGTCAGAGATGGGTAGAATGGAATATGGTGATGTTCTTTCTGTTGCAAAGTTCTAGGGATCCAGGAATCTTTCATTAGAAAGTAGAATAATGTCAAATTAATCAAATACTCACAGTCCTGCTCTGAATCTTTCAGTTTCTTCACTTACAGAGTCCTGACAGATAAATATTTTCTCCGAAGGTTGTTTTCTTCCTGGCATAGAGCCTTCTAATCCTTTTAATATTGTTGGGAATCGTGGTACAGAACTTCATCTCTAAAATGCTCTGGCAACTGATTTGACCTGAAGATAATCATTTTTAATCATGATCTTTATCTAGAGTATGCTTTTGAGCCATAGAGGAAGAAACTGTATTTATTAGTGTGTGCAGAGCTTCTGATGGCGTAACTTGAGGTTTTTATGGTTGTTTATACACTTACTTAGAACTCATTAGTAATTCATAGACAGAGGCTCCCAGTGGGACTTATCTCATAAGGGACCCCCATTTCTGGGAAGAAGTCATTAATATTTTCCTCGTGTCCTCAACTCTTTCATGTGCACAATGATCTTTTTCTGGTCATGATGCCAGTATGTTACCTAGGAATTCTGACTCCTGGATCCAATTGGATTTGGAGGTTGGGAATCTTTGGCATATTTTAGTAAAGAATCACTTCTTTCATGATTGAACTAGCTTGAATTCCGAAGTGATGGAAATAGAAGAAATTGGGTAATTGACAGGTCTGAGTATTCAAGGAATGGTTGAGAAATGGTATAAAAGCAGTGTAAAAGTCAGGCATTGAACTTTTTGGAGAAGGAATAAAGTGAACTAGACGTCCAGAGCTGACACCAAGGATCTTAATATGATAGCTGCTAACTGGTAGGGATAGACAAAAAGTCCGGAGATTGTAGGGAACACAAAGCAAAGAATATACTAACTTTTCCTCCGGATTCTCTATATTAGAAGGTGTATGAGAAGGTACTTAGATCCTTGAAAAAGGAGCCCTTTGTGATTTGTCCACATTTACATGAAGACATTGTGTCTTGAGGAGAATACTAGGTTTCAGTGACCACCAGAAAATAGAAGAAATACAACAAGGAAGAACAAACTTGAAAGGGAATTTATCAATAAGAGAGGAATTCTAGAGTGCATTGTGAAAAGGGGATGAATTGTGATAGCTTAGGGATAGGTTAACAGTAGCTGGTAGCAATTTCTTGGCTGTTCATTTCCCCTGTAAACTTATTTACTGAGCTTTGGTGCCTAGTGCATGGGTCTTCTGTCTAGAATGTACATTAAAATAACAATAACAGATAAGCCATGTAGAAAACTGTGGTGGTCAAGGTAATCTGGGTTTCTCTGCAAGATGCACTCACTTTTCATGTAGGGAAGGGAGCAAGTAGACTGAGTGGTAAATATTTCTGTTAAAAAGAAAGAAATGGGTGGCTCTTGAACGTTAGGACTTGGGGCAGAGCTTTGGTGTCCTTGTGCTAGTACAGATGTGGATGTTGCTGTTTGTCACTGGCTAGCTAGAAGATTGTCAGACATATAGACCCTGAAGAGTAGAGAAACAAGACTCTCACAGAGATAAGAAATTTTTGGAAATTGTGAAAGCATCATTAAAATTATTGACAAAATAATAAGAGCTTACACTTTTATAAGAACCAGTAATGGCACTCCCTTTGCATTCCCATTGCATGCTCCATGCCAACAGCTCTTTAAAAGGAGGCCAGATGACCAACTGATGGAGACATTATAGAGGGGATTCCTATTTTAGTGATGTATCAGGCTGTAGTCATGTTATCCAGCCGTTCTTTTCAGAGTTCTGCCTAAATGCCTGTGAAACTTTATTATGGACTAAGGAATACCAATTAGTGGTGTATCAAAATCTTTTGAGCCTCAATACCCATCTGTTTTCACAACTCTGTTTCTAAATACAGTGTTGTTGTGGTGTCCCTGAGCTACCAAAGTGAGACACAATAGAGATAGGATGGGAGGACCCCCGTCTAATTTCTAGCAAGTTCTATTAATCTTGGAAATTTTGGTATTGAGATTATAATGCAAAATGATGCTGTCCTACAGAATGGATTCTGAATTAATAAAATTCTATCTCTGATGTTCTTCTAACCCCTCTAGGAGTGACTATCACTAGGACATATCCACCTTAAAAATTTTCTTCATTCTTTCCCTCTGCTTTTTTTTTCTGAATAAAAGAAAATTTATCCCAAGCTTCTCTGTGAGAAATGACTGGTTCCAGTGATATGGAAGCCATGATGAAGCTCTAGGTTTTACTTCATTTATCCTGAATCCAGTAGAATGAAGCAAGGTGGAGTCTTTCATGATTTATCAAGAGCTACCATAGATGTTTCATGGCAGATGAGGAAAAGCAAAATTTATTCCAACAGTCTGTTATAGCTGACATTTACTTAGTGTTTTGAGGTTTACAAAACATGTTATAAATATTTTACTTATTCCTCAGACCAGTTCTGTAAGTAGTTGTTTTTATGTCCATTATGCACTTCAGAAAATGCTTCCCTGGAGAGATTAAGTGACTCGTCCACATTTACACCTCTAAGTGCTGAAAGTAGGATTCCAACCTAGATGTCTCTTAACTACAGGGTAAGCATGTTTCCTCTACCATTTTCCTTTAGAGTCCTTTAGTCCATTAGTTTGTAAGTACCTTGATGACAGGGAATATTTTTTTTGCCTCATTTTTCTTATCTGTAGCACTTGCATATTTCCCCACACATAGTAGGTACAATAGGACATTTATTCATTGATTGATCAATTGATATCAACTCTATGAGTGCTGTTTTGGATCCTGAATCTGTCTTACTTTATCCCTTTGGTCCTCAGTGATTATGGTTCTTTTGCCTATTCTTTATGGTGAATGAGTAGGTTAAGACTTTGTAGACAGATTAAGGAATAAGTTACAATTTCATCTTTATCCTCTGTCTTCAGGATTCTTAAAGTATGAAGAGGAGAAAATCCAGTTCGAGGATTTCAGTTCCAGTTCAATGTCCTAAGAGATTGAAGCTCAGGAACTTACTTTCACTTGATATATGTGTCCCTCATGGAATAAGCTTCATAGAATTATTGAATATGGAGATTAGCAGTAATAGGACTGCAGTTAGCATTGATGAAAATATTGTTGATGGGTCATTTGATCTTCCCTTCTAATCTCAACTTGATTTTCTGTCATACACAGCTTTTAATATTGATCTGATGCCTTGAGACTTTCCCACCAATAATTTCCATCTGTCCTAATATACTGACCTTAGAGTTTCTATGATTATAACTATTGTCTCAACCTTGTTCTGCCAATAGAAAAAGGATGCTCAACATTTTTGCATTTGATATTGCCTTATCTCCAGAAAGGACTTCAAGACCTAGAATAAAAATAACTGGCTCGGTCACTGCTTCTTCCCCCCCCCCCCAATTGTTTAATTTTCTCGGTTTTGATGAAAAATGACTATGAAAATCCACTAGTTAGGGGGAACTTGTCAACATCCCATAAAAAAGTGAATGGAGAAAGAATCATACTTGAAGTTGAAATGTGAAAATCAATACAATTAGTTGTAATCAGAGTGGAGAGTATTTGAAATGGATGAAACTCCAAACTTTATTTTGCATGCTGTCATGGAAAGATTTGTGGTCATTTGTAATGACTTTTCTGTTGAACAAAGAAGTGTTTTTCCCTTCATGTAACACCCAAGTGTTACTGTTCCATGTAGACCCCACCAAAACCCCTCTACGTTTGAGTCACTTTATGGGTCCACATCCATTCAGATCCATAGCTCATGAGCTATTGCATCTCCTTTTACCAGACAAATTAGAAGATACATAACCTCAAAGCAGACTATATTTAGTGAAATAGTATTGCAAATTGAATGACAGCATCCAACTACCAAGTACATAGGAATACACTCTTTTACAAGTTAACATTCAACAAAGGAGGAAGTTAACTCTGATAAGAATACTTGTGACAAGGGAACACATGTGCTAGGGTAGATGCATAGGGACCATGTGTGGTCGAGGCACATGTGTTTCTTGGTTGCTCACATCTCTGCTATTTTCAGAGTACCCAATGTCTTCTGTTAATTTCAGAAAGAAAGTTTCTTTCTTCTTTGAGTTGGAGTCATTTGCTACTATATTCTCTATATATTTCTATGTTGTAGCATAGCACTCTATTCTGTGAGCAAAGCACAATGGTAGTTACTCAAAAAAATGGGAGATATGTAAAATAAAAGACATTGGCACTACAAATATTCATATGTAATTTTTGTTCCCAAGTCTAGAGCTTTTTGAGCTCATATTGGTCTGATTAGTCACTGTTGGACATGCTATACATTGATCCCAATATAGTAATATCATTTTGGTCTCCTTCAAGCAAGATAAGACAACAACCAGTCATGTTCTATTTGCTACAAGGCTCTCTGCTAGGTATCTCCATTGATCTCCTATTTGTGACTTTTTTTTTTCTGAGAGTTTTCAGTTAGGTGCTTTCTTCTAAGTGTCTGTGTTGCTGTTCTCTGCTATTATCTGATGGACCAAAGCTGCTAGGCAGTCTCTCCCCTGTAGGAAGATAGTTGAGTTTATTTAGCCATCCTTCTAGAGTTATTTATTCTAGTACATTTTTTTTTTCTCGTTAATCCAGTCAGGAAACCAAAAAATGTCAGGAAGTCCTCAGGTCTAAAGTATCTGTCTTCTAATTCCTTTTTTTCTGCTCTATTTTTTTCAGCCAAATTGTTATCTAACATTATTTTAAATTCCTTTTAACTCCTACCATATCACAGCTTCAGAAGTCTGAGTCACATTTAAATGATACGAGGGACACAGTTTAAAAAATGCAATGGAATTAGGTGAAGAGTTTTCTTTCAGTTCCCTCTAGTGCCCTTGATTCCTATATAAATCAGTTCAATAGCATAAGTCACAATGGTGGGATGGAATTGTTAGGATCAGTAAATATTTTCTTACCTTTGGCTGTCCAAAATCATTATGATCTGTATAAATTTGTTTCAAATACTTTGAAAAAGTATAGTATTTGCAGTATCATCAGACTTAGAGGTAGAAGGGATTTTACAAGTAATTTATTTTATTTTTTAAATAATTTATACAAAAGTATATATACATATACATTTATACATAGACATGCAACACACACATATATATATACATATATTTATGTACATACATACATGTAGTACATAAAGTACACACAAACTCCTGATTCATTAATTTGTTTTATATATATGTATACATACATACATATATATAAATATATATATATATACATACATACATACATACATATTAGAGATCATTAGTTTAGCCAGCTCGTTCTTATTCATGAAGAAGCTGAAATCCAAAGAGAGTGATTTCTTATGATTACACAAGAAGTAAATAATGTTCTAACCCAGGTTCTCTGTTTCTAGTGGTTTCTCCATTATTCCTGTTTTATACAAATGGTCCTGGGATCAGCATGGATGACAACTACTTTAGTTTGTGTACTTTGAAGCTTTGGTCATCACTTTGATTTTTCTTTCATGGAAGAAAAGACCAACGAAACTATTTGGAAACAGTCCTGTTTTCATGGTTTCTGTTATCATGGGATATAGTTAGAGTTGTGTCTTTAGAATACAAAATTTTTTATTGCAGTCACTGTTTTTTGTTTGTCTTTGTGACTAACACATTACCTTATGTGTGGTAAGCACATATTAAATATTTGATATATGAATTAGGCACGAGAAGCAGGACTTTGGACTTTTTATTCATTTTCACTTATGTTTGTGAACAACAGGAAGGACTCAAAGAAAGTATGCTTTTATTGGTGGACTGAAAGCAATGGATACCAAATTGAGGTCAGTCCCAGTATATGTACCATGCAGTCATTCATTCATTCTATTCGTTCAGGTCAGAAACCATATAGATCTTTTTATACCTTTCCTATCATTAAACTGTGGTTCCCATGGCAGTGAATACCACCCCCTGAAACAATATGGAGGCAGTAGTAGCCTTAGGTGCAATTGGTGGATGTTGAGTAAAAATAAGGGGGTGTTAGAAGTAGAAAGAAAGAGGAGAAGATAAGAAAATTTTGAAAAAAATATTTGTACATGTTTTATCCATTGTGTAAATGAGTTAAAGTCATCGTGGTTACAATATTTTTCAAATAAACATTCACATAGCTAGTTATAAGCCATGAATGGTCAAGATCACTGCCAGGTCTTAACAAGCAAGTGTTGGCAAAGAAGTGTGTCGCATATCATTGGGAAGTCCAACATACATTGGCAGGAATATGTGTGTGTAATGACTTGTTTACAGTATAATACTATGCAATTACATGACACAATATTGAATCATCAAAACTTCAATGCAGGAATCCCTTCACAAATTTATAATAAATTATTATTTCAAGATGCATCATTTAAAAATATTTTATATTTTTTTAAATAATGCAATTTTTTTTAAAAGCCATTAAATGATTAAGGAATTAAGGAAAGTGGATTTTCAGTGGTACACTGAGTAATCCTTTTTTTGAGAAGTGGATGGTGGACCAGGTAGGCTTGGGAACCTCTGATTTATTTCAAGGCAGTGCTCTCTGTAAACTGTTAATAAGTGCTATTTAAAGGAATCTGTGAGTAAATTGAAAAAGTGAGTTTTCCCTCAAACTCCATCCAATGCTATACTTACTCAACTTCCCAAGTGTTTAGGTTAACCTGTAACTCAGTTTTGTTCTTTCCCCTGCTATTTATTTATCCTTAACTCTGGGTTTCCAACATAGGAAGTTTCAAAGTGAACCAGTGATCACAGACAGAAGAGAGAGTAATCAAAACTTAGAAAAGGTTCTTTTCACCTATCTCTTCACTTCTCTGACTCATGTTTATGTATTTATACATATACATGTACATAAGTCTATACATTTGTATATGTGAATGAGAATGTGAGTGTGTATTATGCATTTGTGTGTATATGTAGATGTGTATGTAAGAGTGTGCTACAGCCTGCTGGAAAGGACTCTTGTGCCAAATGTTCAATTTTCAGTGTGAGTATTTACATAACAGAAATAGACAAATGCTACAAATCAGTGCATGATTTATTACCTTGTTTATTATATAGACTTAAAGAAATGCCAAAAATGCAGGATAAACTTTAATGTGTGGCATGCATATAAGTATATGAGGTAGTTGTTAATCATTTACCAGTACAACACTGCATCTATGTTGTATGCCTCAGATTACCCAGTATTAGAGCCACTTAGCTTCATAACACTAGAATTTTAACAGATTCTTCATGTCATTTACTCTAGTCTCATCATTTTTCATGTAAATATATCAAAATTACAAGTAATTAAGTGATTTTTTTCATGATCACATAGGTAGAAAGTGTAAAAACTGGGATGTATTAACAACTACAACTTTAAACAAAGATGGCTAGTATTTATATGGAATTTCCATATTGGGATGATTGATTTGATCCTGTATCATTTTCCTATTTAACCTGTTTACAGATAATTGATTTTGTCCTTTAACTATTTCGTTTTGTAATTATTTAAGTGATAGTTCTTTGTCTCTGAATTTAGTTCAGAAATTTAATGGATTAAGCTCAAATATCCAAGTCTCCTGCTAATCACTCATCTGTTCTTGCCTCAAGGAATTTAGCTGACCTTGGGGGCTGTGTGTGAATACAAGGAGTCAGTCTGATGTATTCATATCAACAAGCTTTTAGCCTTCTTTTCTCACAACTGGATTCAGACAATGACCTTTTTTTTTCTTTTTTGTAGAAGGGAAGGCAGGACAATTGGTGTTACATGACTTGCCCAAGGTCACATGGATAGTATGTGTTAAGTGTCTGAGGTCAAATTTGAACTCAGGTCCTCCTGACTCCAGGGCTGATATTCTATTCACTGCACCATGTAGCCATTCCATACAATGAGCTTTTCTTAGTCTCATGAGAGAAGAAGGAAGGAAGTCATTGCTAGCCCCATTACTAAACTTGCAACAAATCATGTTGTTCACTGCACCAGAACTCTGAAAACAATCATGATGTCCCCAATCCCATGATATGTTCTAATCTATTTTGTTTTTTGTTTTGTAGTCTTCAAAACCTATAAGGGGGAATTTTCATTTTTTCAGGGTCTTTTGCACAAATGTAGCCAATCCATCGGCCCATTTATTGGCAGGCAACATGACTCCATAAAAATGTTATCTTGCTTAAAGAATTGCCTCACTTTACCTTCTTGCTAAATTTCAAATTTGATAGTATAGTGCAGTGGTGTAATGGAAGTAGTGGGTGTGGTCCCCACAAACTCCCAGCAATACCCATTTTCTTATTGAGTCATAACTGGTAAGATTTTTTTTTTCCACCTAAAAGTGGCAGTTTCTCCTGGAGGACTGTAGGTGGAGATCGGACTCACTCCTCTATCTCAAATTCCACAGGTCTGAATCTAAGTTAAACTTCTTTGTTGGGAAGAATTGCATCTATTTGTCTGTCTAGGTGTTTGGAGTATTTTTTCTCTTTACTGGGATAATATAATTTGCTGTAGGTTTTATTAAAGTTGTGACTTTTTAAATTAAGGTTGCAACTTTATCAATTCAGATTTAATTTTATATTTATATACATATATGTATATACACATATGTATATATATATATATACATGCACATACAAGTGCATATCCATGTAAATATTTAGATGTATATGAATATGGACAAACACAGACACACAGACACACAGACACACAGGGGCTAGCTGGGTTGGGAGGTAGCTTGGGTCACAGTTACAGGAATTTTCACCTCCCAGACAGTGTGGGCAGTCAGGGATAAGGGACGCCAGGCCCAGTTATGCTGTTGAGATGTGGCCCTCAGGGAGAGGGAACGGGCTTCCACTGGTTAGTGCAGAAACAATGCAGTGGGGACACTGTTGCATGTGGGCATTTACAAGAGGACAGAGTTTTTGGTTTCAGGTCCAAGTCAGAGGGGATAACTGAAGAAGGATCTGAGAGTGGAGGTACCATCCCCATCCCTCAGGATTAGAGGAGATTACAATAATCACCTGCTACACATTTTTAAAAAAGAGCAGCATAAGGAGAAAGAACTCAATCATAGACAGTTTCTATGGGAATAGAGAAGACTGGACTTTGTTTTCAGGGGAGCATAATGAAGCAAAAAACATCTTTCCTACCCCAAAGAGTAATGTTAAATGGTCATCTGCCCCAAAAGAATCCAGAGAAGCACTTTAAAAAGACTTTAGATTGAGGAAAAATTAAAACAAAATAAAAATAATACCAAAAAAAAAGAAGAAGACTGTGAAAAGAAAGTCAACGAACTAGAAAAAGATCCAGAATCTTAAGAAAACAAATCCTTCAAAATTAGAATTGGGCAAAAAAGAAGCCAGCAAAGCTATGAGAGACCAAGAAATAATAAAGCAAAATATGAAGAATTAAAAAACAGAAGAGAATGTGAACAATCACATAATGAAAAAACAAGTCATCTGGAAAACAGAACCAGAACAGAAAACTTGAGAATAATCAGACTACCTGAAAGCTATAATCAATAAGTTAATATTCATACAATAATACAAGAAAAAAGTAAAGAAAATTGTCATTAACATTAGAGCAAGAGGGGAATGTTGAAACAGAAAAAAAAATCCACCAATTACCACCTGAAAGAGATCCTTTAAGAAAACCTACAGGAATATCATAATGAAATTCCAAAATTCCCACCTTGAAAAATAAAATATTATATAAAACAAGAAAAAAATTCAAATATGGCAAAGCCACAGTTAGAATTTCACAAGACTTAGCAGTGGGTACACTAAAAGACTTCCAAGTCTTGGAACACTATATATTGAAAGGAAAAGAACTGGGGTTATGGCAGAAAATACCATACCAAAACAGCTATGCTAATCCTAAATAGAAAAAATGGACATTCAATGAATTGAAAAACAGTTTTTTTTATTGCAAAAAAGCCCTGAAATTCATAGAAAATTTGATTTAATATATCTGAGAGAAAAACAGTACATATCACAGACTAAGGAATTCAATAAGGATAAATTGTTTACTTTTTATATGAGGAAATGTAAAACATGTGTCTAAGATTTTTACAAGTAAATGGGTAGTTTGAAAGAAAGATTGGGGTAGACCTGACTATGATGAGATTCTAAAAACTAAAACCATTTAGGAAAAGGTAAAAAGAATAATTATCTTATATAAATGAAGTACGAGAGGAAGAACTGACAGAGAAATAAGATTGTGGAATAGTGCTGGTAGTTCCGGAACCCTGTTCTCATTGGAAATGGGCCAAAGAGGGCGCAGTACATATATGTAGAAGGATATAAAAATCTTCTAAATTCAGAAAGGGAGAGGGAAGTGGAAAAGGTTAAAGGAGGGATTTTTAGAGGGAACACTACTCACATCAGATCTGGGTTAAAGAGAGAGAAATATATATAAATATATATTTAGAAGGGGAAAAAGTCTTCTAAATTTATAAAGAAATCAGAGGGTGAAGGAATAGGATAAAGGAGGATATGGAAGGGTGTCTAGGTTAATGGGAACTGGATAAAGAGGGAATAACATATATTTGCAAGGCTATATAAGTCTTCTAAATTTAGACAGAATCAAGAGAGAAAAGTGAATCATTGGGGAGCAGACAAGGGAGGGATCTTTGGAGAGGCAGTAGCTTAAGTAATAGGAGGACAAGGCAGTGGGGTAAAGTAAAGTGGAGGACAGAGGAGGGATAGGAAATAAGAGATACACACAAACATTAAATAAAGATCAGGATTAGAATTTATTATGAAAACAGGAGAAGTAGTAATCATGATCTCAACAAAGTTAAATCTACAATGGATTCAATCAAAAAGGAAAAATAGGGAAACCACACTATTGGTCAACCATGTCAATCAACCTTGTTTTAGACTATTTAAAATAATTAAATAGTGTAAGGTCGGGATTTTTGTTATGGTGAAGGAAATGATAAATTTGTGGACTTAGAAAAATATGGAAAGATCTGGACTTCTGAAAGAAGATGTTATCCACTCTTAGAGAAACAGAAGGCAGAAGAGTGGTCTTCCACAGATGCATATAAGTATATATGTCTATGTAAGAGTATGATTATAGATACCTATGTGTATGGAAGTCTTTGTATGTGAATATGTATCTATACATATTTATGTGTATATATGTGTGTATATGTATATATGTGTATACACACACATGCACATGTCCATGTTTAATTGTAGCCTTCTTGGGAGGAGGGGAGGAAGAAGTAGAAGAAAGAACAAAGTAAAAAGTACATAGCAGGGAACAAAAGAAAACTTACAAGAAAGAAAAGAAAAGATGGACAGCTCTGAACACAATGTGTAGTATTTATTATATAGGCTTTCTTGAAATGGAAATGCATTGTTGTATTTTTTGAATTCTCTCACATTCTGTTGTGCACATGGCAATGCTTTTTTTCCTTTTTATTTAAGACTATAATATATTTTTCTTTTCTCACTGTGGATTTGTTTTCATATTAGATTGAAAAATTAATAAAAATTGAAAAACATTTTCTTTTAATTATTTTTAAATGTTCAATTATTTTGTTCAGTTTAGTATTTTGAATAATATTTTATTTTTCACAGTTACATGGAAAACTGTTTTAAAAATTGACTTCCAAATTCTCTCTCTTCCTCCCTCCTCTCACTCTTCTTGAGATAGTAAGTAATTTGATATTGGTTGTACATGTGCAGTCACTCAAAACATTATTCCATATTTTTTTTTGGTAATTAACTTTTGTTTATTTTTAGTTTACATCATGGATTTCCACAAGATTTGGAATTACAAATTTTCTACCTGTCTTTCCCCTACCCACCCCCGCAAAAACAGTGATCCCACTTTATACTCCCTCCCCCAATCTGCTCTCTCCTATACCCCCATCACCCCTCTGACTTTCTGGTAGAGCAAGATGGATCTCCTTACCCCAGAGCCTGTATATCTTATTTCCCAGTTGCACGTAAATAATTACATATCTAATATCTATATATCTATATATATCTATATCTATATATATTTACATAGATAGATAGAGATAGATATTTTAACATATGATTTTAGAACTTTAAATTCTAGATTCTTTCCCTTCCTCCCTTGTTACCCACCCCCCCGAAAGACAAGCAATTCAACATAGGCCGTACATGTGTGGTTATGCAGAACATCTCCACAATGGACATATTGTGTAACACTGACAACATTACCCTCTTTTCTATCCTGCCCTCCCTTTGTTCTATTCTCCACTTTGTCCCTGTCCCTTTACAGAAGTGTGTGCTTCTAACAACCCTCTCCCTCAACCTGTCCTCCCCTCCATCATCCACCTTCTCATCCCTTTCCCCCACACTCTCCTGCAGGGCAAGATAACCCATTTTAGAGTGTATGTCATTCCTTCCCTAAGCCAAATTCAATGCAAGTAAGGTTTACCCATTCCCTTTTGCCTCCCTGTTCTTTTCCTCCATTGTAACAGTTATCTCTTGCCTCTTCTATATGAAATGATTTACCCCACTCTGTCTCTCCCTGTCTCCTCTCATTCTATTCCTCTCCCACCTCTTAATTTCACCTTTTAAAATATCATCCCTTCCTATTCAATTGATCCTATGCCCTCATATATATACATATATATGAATGTCAAATTTGAATGTCAAGATTTTGAATGTCAAATTTTTTATTTAGTTCTGTTTTTTTCCTCAAGAATGCTTGAAAGTCCTCCACCTCATTGAATGACCATATTTTCCCCTGAAACATTATACTCATTTTTGCTGGGTAGGTGATTCTTGGTTTTAATCCCAGCTCACTTAATCTCCATCATGTCATATTTCAGGCCCTTCGATCTCTTAATGTAGAAGCTGCTAGATCCTGGGTTATCCTGATTGTGTTTCCACAGTATTCAAATTGTTTCTTCTTGGCAGCTTGTAATATTTGCTCCTCTGAGAACTCTGGAACCTGGTTATAACGTTCCTAGGAGTTATCTTTTGGGGATCTTTTTCAAGAGATGATTGGTGAATTCTTTCAAGTTCTAATTTGCCCTCTGGTTCTAAAATATAAGGGCAATTTTCCTTGAGAATTTCTTGAAGGATGCTTTCTAGGTTCTTTTTTTGGTCATGGTTTTCAGGTAGTGCAATAATTTTTAAATTGTCTCTCCTGGATGTATTTTTCAGGTCAGAGGTTTTTTTCAATGAGATATTTCACATTGCCTTCTATTTTTTCATTTGTTTGAATCTGTTTGATAGTATCATGATTTCTCATAAAGTCATTTGCTTCTATTGGCTCCACTCTAATTCTGAAGGAATTATTCTCTTCAGCGAGCTTTTGAGACTCTTTTTCTGTCTGATAAATTCGACTTTTTACGGCATTCTTCTCCTCATTGGCTTTTTGGGCCTCTTTTGTCATTTGAGCTAGTTTATTTTTTAAGATGATCTTTTCTTCAGTCAGGTTGTTGACTCTCTTTTTGTGATTTTCTTGCATCATTGTCATTTCTCTTCCCAATTTTTCCTCCACTTCTCTTATTTGGTTTTCAAAATCCTTCTTAAGCTCCTCTACAGCTTGTAAGCAGTCTACATTTTCTTTAGAAGCTTTTGGTGTGGGAGTTCTGAGTGTGTTATTTTCCTCCTGTTCCATTTTTTGATCCTTTTTGTCCCCCAAAAAGGAATCTAAATTTGGATTGCTGAGCTTTCTTTGCTTCCTTTGCCTGCTCATGTTGCCAGTTAGTTACTTTACTTTTGGGCTCAGTAGAACTCTGCTTTCAGAGGGGAAAGCTCTGTCCTAAATTGCTGGGATTTTTGCATCTGCTAGAGCTATTAGGAGACTGCCACCATCTCTGCAGCCCTCTCCAGCTTTGGGTCACTGAAAATGCACCTCAGGACCACCACCCAAGACTGCAATCCTGATCCAGGCAGCTCAAGGCAAGAGCACTTAGCCTCTGAATGATTGCTTGGCCCCCCTGCAATCTGCAGGTGGGGAGCTTCTGAAGCAGCCGTGTGGAGGCAGCTGCAGGTCCCCGCTTCAGAATGCTTCTAGCTCTGCAGGCAGTCTGCTGGACTCTCTCCCCAAAATTTAGCTGAGTTTCACTAACATTTCCCTTTGTCTTTGGCTCTTACAGGTTGGTAATTCTGGGAACTGCCACAGCTGCTGGTGATCCGCTCTCCCAAAAGTTCTAGCTGGGGCTTCTCCTGGATGGCTTGGGGCTAAAACTGCATGGAGCTGAGCTCTGCTCCCAGTGTGCTGCAATGAGCCCTTTCCATCTGTCTGCTGGGCTGCCTTCAGTGGGAGCCTTGTTTCTCTGTCATTTTATGAGTTCTGTAGCTCTAAAATTTGTTTAAAGTCACATTTTATAGGTATTTGAGGTGGTATGGGGGGAGCCACAAAGTTCTCCTGTTTCTATGCCTCCATCTTGACTCTGCCCCCCAACATTATTCCATATTAATTGTGTCGCAAAAGAAAATATCCATCAAAAATAAAAGAATTGTGAAAAAATGAAGTGAAAAATAGTCTGCTTTTATCTGCATTAAGGTGCTCTCAATTCTTTTCCAGGATGTGACTAGCATTTTTCATCATGAGTTCTTTGGATTTCTCTTGGATAATTTTACTGCTAAGAAAAACTAAGTCATTTGTACTTGATCATTGTATAATATGGCTGTTACAGTAAACAATGTTCTCCTTGTTCTGCTCGCTTCACTTTGAAATTAGTTCATGAAAGAATTTCCAGGATTATCTGGAATCATCTTGCTCGTCATTTCTTATAACACAATGGAATTCCATTATGATCATATACACAACTTGGTCAGTCATTCTCCAATTCAAGTACATGCCCTCAAATTTCTATTCTACTTTTTTTGTATCTCTTTCAAATAAATCTCTAGTAGTGATATTGATGGATCAAAGGGCATGCACAGTTTTGTAGCCATTTGTACATAACTCCAAATTTGTCTCCAGAATAGTTGGATCAACAGTACATTAGTGTCCCAATTTTCAGACAATCTTTCTAACATTTATCATGGTCCTTTTCTGTCGTGTTAGCTAATCCGATGGGTGTTAGGCGGTATCTCAGAGTTTCTTAATTTGCATTTTGCTAACTAATAGTGAATTAGAGCATTTTTTCATGCATGTAGATAGCTTTCATTTCTTCATTTGAAAACTTCATGTTAATATCATTTGACTATTTATCAATTTGGAAATGAGTTATGTTCTTATAATTTTCTACAGTTTTCTATATATTTGAGAAAAGAGGCCTTGATTATAGAAACTTGATTATAGAAACTTTCCCCACCAGGTTTCCGTTTTCCTTCTAATCTTGATTGCATTGTTTTGTTTGTGCAAAATCTTTTTAATTTAATAAATTGAAAATATTCATTTTGTATCTCATATTGCTTTCTCTCTCTTATTGGTCATAAATTTTTTCCTCATCTATAGATCTGACAGATAAACTATTCCACCCTCCTCTAATTTGCTTGTGGTATCACCCTTTATGTCTGGATTATGTAGCTATTTTGACATTATCATGGTATATAATGTGTGTGATATTGGTTTAGACCTAGTTTCTAGCAAACTGTTTTACAGTTTTGCCGGTAATTTTGGTCAAATAGTGAGTTCTCATCCCCAAAGCTTGGATCTTTGGGCATATCAAACATTAGATTACTGTGGTCATTTACTACTGTGTATTGTGTACCTGAGCTGTCCCACTATTCACCAGTCTATTTCTTAGCCCAAAGTAGATTGTTTTCATGACTAACACTTTATAATCCAGTTTGAGAGCTTGTATGGCTTGGACACTTTCCTTCACATTTTTCCATCAATTCCCTTGATATTCCTGACCTTTTCTTCCTCCCCGGTGGACTTTGTCCTTATTTTTTTCTAGCTCTTTAAAATATTGTTTTGCCAGCTTGGTTGGCACTAAATAAATCAAATCAATTTAGGTCGAATTGTCCTTTTATTACATTGGCTCAGCCTACTCCTGAGTAACTGATATTTTTTCAAATTGTTTAGATCTGGCTTTATTTATGTGAAAAGGATTTTGTAGAGTAAAATTTCAGGGAGCCACAGTGGCAGAGCAAGCAGAAAATCACCTGAATTCTCCCCAAACATTCTCCCCAATTCACCTCCAAAGAACTATAAAATAGTGTCACAAAATTAATTCTGGAATGGCACAAGCACAAAAAGATGGAGCGTAACAGTTTTGTAGCCCAAGAAACTTAGAAGTTTGACAGGAAAGTTCTATCTCACTTTGTTAAAAAGGGATGCATTGTCCAGGACAAGAACTGCCCAGGCAAGGCAGCGGCAGGCCCCTAGCCCAATTCTGATTTTCAAAGAGTTGTTTTTTTTTTCTTATGATTTTCAATTTCCTTTTATAATTGATTGACTTTCTTTTCATAGTCTTCTTGTTTTCTTGGATTGTTCTTATTTTTTGTAGTTTTGCCTAAATCATTCTCATTTGAATTATACAGTCTTTTTAAAGTTCTTTTTTTGAATTCTCTTTAGTCAGGTGAACATTATACAAAACTTGGAGAGATGAGTAACTTACAGTTTTCCCTAAACATGATCCAAAAATATCATGACAGTTTAAAAAATTGGGTTGTATCTAATATGATGAAATTTAATAAAAACACGAAGTAAAATTTTGAACAACAGTTAAAATGTGTTTCAATAGCCAAAAAAAAATATAGAGGACATGTTTATTTAAAAGTCAGGTTGTTTGACAGAGATCTGTGTCCTTTAATGGACTGCAAACTTAATATAATTAAGAATTATGATGTGGCAGCCAACCCCCCCCCTCCCCCCCAAATCTAATATACTTCTGGGTTACATGAAGAGAGTCTTAACTTCCAGGAATCGTAAGTGTTAACAGAGTGGCTACTGATGTATCTTAAGACTTTTATGACTGTTTATAAGATTCCTGGGTCTTCATTAGTAAGTGTGACAGTTCTACCATACTCTACTTTGTTCAAACCACACTGGGGGCATTTCATTCAGTTCTATTTGCCATAGTTTAGCAAGGACATTGACAAATTGGAGAACATTCAGAAAAGGGCATTTAGGGTCATGTATAAGTATGTGAATGTGGATGTTATAATGATATTTTGAACTACTTTGGAAATTTTGTCAAGATGGAATGAAACAGAAGAACATGGAAATTGTTTCCAAGTATTTTAAGGGCTCTCACGTTGAAAGGTGTTTAGACCTTTCAGGTTGTCTCCAAAGAATAGAAGAAAGTGCAATGCATGAAAGTAACAAAGAGGTAAATTTAGGTTTGATGTGAGCATAAAAATCTCTAACAATTCTACACAACCTAAAGTAACATAGGCTGCCTTGGTAGTAGTAGATTACCCTTCAGAGTAGGCCTTCAGGTGAAGGCAAAGTGACTACCACTGCTGTATGGGTATTAGGGGCAGCTGTAGGGTATGTCTTGGACTAGATGGAAGGATCCTTCTAACTCTAAAATGTTACAGTTCTATCATTCTGAGCTTGAATGCCTCATACCTCCAAAATCACTTCCTTTTTTTGAAGCCACTTGTTCCTAGTCTTCAGCCTCATGACACTGTCAATGACTGAACAGAAAAGAACACGAAGATTACTTTTGTAAAGTCCTGTGCTTCCATGAATCTGTTTTTATAAGGAAGAATAATTTTGAATTGATCAAATGCTCACTGTTTAGCACTGGATCTTAGAGTCTCTTCATCCTCAAAGTCCAGGAAGGTTAATGTCTTATATGAAGGTTAATGTGCTCCACATATAGGGGCTTCTAATCCTTTTTAGTACTAATGGGAATTAGGGCACTGAACTGTCTCTGCAATGCTTTGGGGATTGATTTGATTTGTAGATGATTAATCTTAATTTCAATTTTATCCAGAGTATGCTTTTGCTATAGGGAAATAGTGTTTATCACTGTCAGTAGAGCTGTTGCTGATATATCTTAAGGTTTTTATGGCTGTTGATAAGAATCCTGGGACTTCATCAGTAGTACACAGATAGAGGCTTCTTCAGAGACTTATTTCATAAGGGATTCCCTTTTCTGGGAAGAAGTCACTAATATTTTCCTCTACTTCTTCTTTTTTCTCTTTCATTTTTAAAATTACGTTTATATTTATTTTAGACTTAAATACAAAATAAGAAAAGAAAAAACATTGCCATGTTCACAGCAGAGCACGAAAGGATTCAACATAAAGCAATAAATTCCAATTTCAAGGAAAGTTATATAATGAATATTACACATTACTTTCAAAATTGTCCCTCTTTGCTTCCTTGTATGTTTTCTTTTGTCCTCTGCTGTGCATTTTTCCATCCCCCCTCCAATTCCTTCCTTAAAAGATTACAATTAAGTTCAGGTATTGAAACATATATTTATATACACATGTGTGCATATACATATATATGTCCACATATATACACACATATACAAATGCATATATGTACATATACAGAGATATCCATAAATATGCACACACACACATATACACATAAGCACTCAAATCCATCTATTTCTCTGTTTATGGATAGCATCTTCCTTCAGAAGTTCCAGTCTTTGGATATGTTCCTAAATCCTTAAGCTTAGCCTTTCCCACAGAACAAGAATATTCCAATCTAATTGCATTCTATCTGGGAGATTGTCTATGAGAGTTTTTTCCCACATTTTTCTGCATTCACTCTATTCTTGAAAACATAAGTTTTATTTATAGAGGAAGTTTTAATTTAAAATAATCAAAATTATACATTTCACACTTCAACAGTGCTTACATCTTGTAATATGGATTAAGGTCTGATACTACTGAATCTAGTTCCTTCACATCTTTCCCCCCTGATTTCCTTGAAGTTCCAGACCTAATTTTTTTTCTCTGACTCAGTAAGATATTTTCTTAGCAATTTAATTTGGATGGAATTACCTAAGTAGACTAATTAGGTAAAACTGCCATTTTAAAAGTCATATTACCTTTACCTACTCATGCACAAGAAATATAACTTCATTTATTTATTTATTTATTTTTGCTTGGCATGCATTTTCCTTGCTATTGTTTTCAACAATGATTTCCATGAGATTTCGAGTTCCAAATTTTACCCCCATCTCTTGCCACCCCCCACCCCAAGATGGTGTGCATTCTGATTATCTTGTTCCCCAATCTGTCCAATCTTCTTTGACTCCCACCCTACTCTTATACCATTCCCTTCTATTTCATGTAGGACAAGATAGATTTCTATACCCCATTGATGGTATAGCTTATTCCCCTGCTCCATGTAAAAACAATTTTTAACATTAATTTTTAAAACTTTTAGTTCCACATACTATTCCTCCCTCCCTCCTCACTCACCCTCATTGAGAAGGCAAGCCATTTGACACAGACCATACATGTGTAGTCATGCCAAGCACTTCCATAATAGTCATACTGCAAAAGACTTTATTTTCCTCCATCTCATGCTACCATCCCCATTTATTCTATTCTCTCCTTTGAACCTGCCCATCCTCAAAACTCTGCTTCTGTTTATACTTCCCCCCCCCCCATTTGCCCTCCCTTCTATCATCCCTCCCCTACTATCCCCTTCCCCTCACTTTCCTGTAGGGTAAGAGATTATCTTGTTGGTACAAAGCAAAGTTTCTCTCTCTCTCTCTCTCACTCTATATCTCTCTCTCTCCCTCTCTCTCCTCCTGCACATCAGCCATTATTCACAAAACCCATTATTCTGACATTTCTTTCTTCATGAGAAAGTTTTTCTTTCTATCACTTTGTTAAAGGCAATTTTGACATCTTTATTTCTCAGACTGTAGATGAGGGGGTTTAGCATGGGCACAGCAATAGTATAAAAGACAGAAGATACTTTCCCCTGATCCATGGAGCTGGATGAAGATGGCTGCAGGTACATGAATGCACAAGAGCCAAAGAAGACACCAACTGCTACAATGTGGGAGCTGCAGGTACTGAAGGCTTTTGATCTCCCTTCAGTGGATTGGATTTTTAAAATGCTAGCAATGATGAAAACATAAGAGCAACTAATGATTAAGGTTGGGAAAAAGACATTAAATGCACCAAATGACATAATTACTACTTCATTGACATAAGTACTAGAACAAGAGAGCTTCAAGAGTGGAAGGAGATCACAGAAGTAATGATTGATAGAATTTTCCTTACAGAAAAGCACTCTAAGCAAACAGACTGTATCAGCTGTGGCCTCAACCAGGCCCAATGCATATACCCCACCAATCAACCAGGAACACATCTGATGAGACATCATAAGGCTATAAAGAAGGGGATGACATATGGCAACATAACGGTCATATGCCATCACAGCCAGCATGTGACATTCAGAGATTCCACAAATGGCAAAAAAATAGAACTGAGTCATGCATGCTGGGTAGGAAATAATGTTCTTCTCTGACACAAAGTTCACCAACATTTTGGGGGTTATGATAGTTGATTGACAGAGATCAATTAAGGACAAACTGCAGAGGAAATAGTACATGGGAGTGTGAAGATGAGAACTGAGTCTAATCAATATGATCATGCCCAGGTTCCCAAGCACGGTGACCACATAGATGCCCAGGAATAGGAGGAAGAGGGGCAGCTGGAGCTCTGGCTTGTCTGTTAGCCCTATGAGGATAAACTCAGTTACTAGGGAGTAATTGCCTGTAGCCATTCCTTTTCTGCATACGGTAAGAGGAAGCAAGAACCTGTAGATATGATTTTAAAAAGTCCTCATTATTGCAAGTATCAAGTGTTGTCACAGACAAAAATCTATTTTTATTATCCTTTTCTGTCTCTATTTTTCTATAATGAGTTACAGGGAAAAAGTGTAGATAAATTGTGTTTAAATTTTGGTAAATGGTTGTTGATCACTACTTGTTGTCAATTATCAAAATTTGTGACTCACCCTGATCAATAACTCAGATAAAAGCATTGATGGTATGCACATCTAATCTGAACTTCATAAAGCTTGAAAGATCATTAATTTAGAGTTTTACCCAAATATAATCCCAAAACATCATAACTGGTTAGGGCAATGGATTGAACCTAATACGATGAAGTTTAATAAGGATAAATGTAAAATCCTTCATAGCCCTTGAAAGGACCTCATAGCACATAAAAATTGGTTTCAAGGCTGCAAAAATCTGGAGAAATATTTAAGTCTGTTTGTCAAAGAACTGGGGTACTTAGTAAGCTGCCAACTTAATATGACTCAGCTATATAACGTGGTAAAGAATTATAATCTTAGGCTACATGAATGGAGGTATGTATTCTAGGAATACGAAGGTGGTAATTAGTTAAACCACCTCTTGTGCACTCTGTCTAGTTCTTTTTACCATATTTGAGGACAGGCATTGGCCAAGTAGAGGACTTCCAGAAAAGGGCAATGAAGGTCATGAACAATCTTGAATACATGTCATATAAGGATAATTAAATGACATGTGATAATTTAGCCTACAAAAGGGACATATCAAGGTGACATGGTAATTGTTTCTTAGTGTTTTTAAGGGATGTCACATGAAAAAAGGATTTGACCTATTTATTTTGTGCCCAAGAACAATGCATGAAAATTGCAAAGAGGCAAATTGGGCTTCATATGAGCATAAAATCCATAACAATTGTACAGAACCTAAAGAGACCTGGGCTGCCTCAGCAATAGTGAGCTTGCCCTCAGTGCACATATCCAAGCAGATGCTGGATGACCAGCCCTGCTGTTAGGGGGAGGTTATGGGGTATGGTTTGGACCAGATAGAAAGTCCCTTCCAACTCCAAAATTCTGAAATTCTATAATTCTGAGCTGTAGACATTCATGCCCCCAAAGTCTCTTCCTATTTTTAAACAACCTGTTCCCATCCTTTAGCCCTATCCCATTGTCAGAGATGGATATAATGAAATATAGAGATAGTCTTCCTTTTGCAAAGTCCTGAGGTTCCATGAATCTCTATTTACAAGGTAGAATCATGTGAAATTAATCCAATACTCACCCTACTACACTGGTTCTTTGAGTCTCTTCACTCACAGAGTCCTGACAGATAGATGTCTTCTATGAAGGTTGTTATGGTTATGGCCCTTGTATAGAGCCTTCTAATCCTTTTAACGTTTTTGGGATTTGGGGCACAGGAATTAGTCTCTGAAATTCTCTCTCAATAAATTTGATTGAAGATAATTATTTCTAATTGTGATTTTATCCAGAGTATGCTGTTCAGTCATAGGGAAAGAATCAGTGTTTATCAGTGTCAACAGAGCTTCTGATGATGTAACATCAGATTTTTATTGTTGCTTGTAAGCTTACTGGGACCTCATTAGTAATTCACAGAGACTCCCAGAGGGACTTGTCTCATAAGGGACCCCTCCTTTCTGAGAAGAAGTCATTGATATTGTCTTTGTGTCCTTAATTCTTTTTTTATTTTCTCTCTGTGTGTATGATAATCTTTTCAGGTCACAGTCCTAGTGCTTTGCCTAGGAATTCTGGCATCTGGAACCAATCTGAATTGGGGGTTGGAAATCTTGGGCAGTATCTAAGCAATAAATAATGTTTTTTGAGAGTGAAGTAACTTGAATTTAAAGGTCATAGTAATTGATGAAGTCAGATAACTAAAAGGCCTGAAGACTGAAGGGAGGAATGAGAAATGGTAGAGAAGAGGTTTGAAAGTCAGTTACTGAACTTATTGGAGGAGTTAAAGTGAACTAGAGATCCATAGTTGACCCCAGCAGGAATCACAATATGAAAGTTGCTGAATGGTGAAGATAGACTGAAAGTCTAGAGGTGGCACGGTCAAGCAAAAAATATATTAACTTCTCTTTCTGATCCAGTGTGTCAGAAGGTGTGTGAGAAGGCACTTAAATACTTGAAAAGAGTGTGTAAAGACATCATGTTTTTGAGCAAATGTGAGGTTTCAGTTAGCACCAGAAAACAGAAATTTGACAAGAAAGAATAAGCGTTAGAAGAAATATAATTTTTTTTTCAATCAGGAAATTTTGGAAGTCGCCTATTTCATTTAATCTTGTCCCCTGAAAGATTATGTTTAATTTTGCTGGGTAATTGATTCTTGGTTGAAATCCAAGCTCCTCTACCTTCTGGATTATCATATGCCAACAGTCTAATCCTTTATTGTAGAAGCTACTAGGTCTTGTGTCATCCTTTCTACATTTCCATGATATTTAAATTGTTTCTTTCTGACTGCTTGCAGTATTTTCTCCTAAACCTGACAGTTCTGGAATGTGACTACAATATTCTTGCTGCTTTCATTTTGGGATCTCTTTCAGGAGTTGATAATTGAATTCTTTCAATATCCACTTTACTCTTTGCTTCTAGCTCCTCAGGGCAATTTTCCTTGATAATTTATTGAAAGATGCTGTCCTGGCTTTTTTTTTTTTTTTTATCATTGCTTTCAAGTTGACCAATAATTCTTAAATTATCTCTCCTGGACCTATTTTCAAGTTCAGTTGTTTTTCTGATGAGATATTTTAATTTTTCTTCTCTTTTTTCATTCTTTTGATTTTGTTTGATTCTTGATGTCTCATAGAGTCATTAGCTTCCACTTATCCAATTCAAGATTTTAAGGAATTGCTTTCTTCACTTAGCTTTTGTATTTTATTTTCCATTAGTCCATTCTACCTTTATAAGGAGTTCTTCTCTTCACTGAATTTTTGTACCTTCTTTTCCACTTGTCCAATTCTACTTTTTTGTTTTCTTCAGTGGATTTTTTTCCCAAATGAACAATTGTATTTTTTAAGGAATTATTTTTTCCAATCACTTGTTATCCTTCCTTTTTGAACCTGTTGACTTTCTTGCATGCATCTTATGTCTTTTCCAATTTCTCTTCTATCTCTCTTATTTGACTTTTAAAATCTCTTTTGAGCTCTTTCAACAAGACTTTTTGGGCTTGGGACCAATTCATATTTCCCTTTGTGACATTTCAGTGTAAGTATATTGACAATATTGTCCTCTTCTGAGTTTGTGTTTTAATCTTCCTCTGTCACCACAATAATTTTCTATGGTCACCATTCTTTTCTGCTTCTTGTGCATTTTGCTTATTTCCTGACTTAAAGTTGAGCTCTCCTGCTGGAGCACAGGGGGCACTGTCCCAAGTTTCTTGTGCTAGAGGACAGGGGCCTTGTCACTGGCTTTGTGTGCTGGTGTCTCAGGTGCTGTAGGCAGTAGGAGTCTGGCAGCTTATCTGATGTTGATCTGTCTTCCCAGTAGTGGGGTTTGGAGTGTGCTGATTCCAGGTGGAGTTTTTCTGCTTTTCCCCAGGACTACATTGAAGCACAGGGAGCTTCAGTCACTGGAGGACACTTGACCTCTGGGGCTGTGTGGCACACGTGATGGTTCACTGAGCTGGAGTCTTCTGGTTCCCCTTGCTTTGCTAAGGCACAAGCAGAGGTCTTGGTGTTGGTGTTTGCCTACATCACTACACTGGACTTAGTACCTCTCTTTTGTTTGTTGAAGTGACACATGTGGCTGGCTTGTTGGGATGTTTCCTGTCCTAGAATGTACTCTGCTTTTACATGAATGAGACAGACCATTCTTGGCAATTCTCCAAGTTTTCTGGGATAAAAGTTTGCTCCACCCCATCTTTCTCCTGTTGCAGAATTTTTCTTGGGGTGCTATTTTCTGTTTTTTTTCCCTCAGTGCTCAGTATGGGAGAGTGACAGTGATTTACTGCTTACTCTGCCATTTGGCTCCTAAAAGTTCCTCTCCCCTCCATTTCTAAGCCATGGCTTGCTCCCCCAGCCCCGCTGTCCTAAAAATTATCTTACTCCTTCTTATTCATCTTGTTGCTGCAAACTGCAGCTGTCTTCTCTGACCTAGAACTGAAACCAAAGACTCTGCTCTATTGTGAGTGGCCACAGCCTACAGTGTCCCTGCACCTCACTACTACACTTACTAGGTATGTGCTACCTCCCTTTCCCTGTAGCCACTGAGACCTGTCTGTATTTGGAACCCCTCAACAATGGAAGGTCCAATCTTCTCATAGACCCTCATACTGTCTGTGAGATGAAAGTTCCTAAGGCTGAGGCTGCATCTCAACCCTGATACCCCTAGGGCTAATTTTTTGTTTATCCTGCAGAGTCAGCCTGGAAATGTTTGCATTTCACTGGGGCTGGATCTCCAGGGGTGGAGGTCTATTATTTTCTATGGTTTCTCAAATTGTCTTAAGACAATTGCTTAAGACAACTGCTTTACCCCATGTTTATTTCTGCTGCTCTGGGTCAATATTCTCTATTTTTTTGTGGAGGAGATTTGGAGAGCTGAAAGTGTCCCGACCTACTCCACCATCTTCCCAGAGTCCTCTCCTTTCACCTCTATTCCTTAATGGGGAAGGAGTGCCCAAATTATATATCTAAGTCTTCACTACCTTCCCATAGAATGCCAGGTATTCAAAGACAACAGTGAATTGCAAATAACCCTGAGAGAAATTAGCATTATGCTATGGCATTAATAACACATTATTAATTTGTGATCCATCCTTTTTCTTCTATTTTTGTCAAGACCTCAGTCCCAAAAAGGCCAGTCAGTGTATGAAGAGTATGACCAAATAGTGTTATCACTCCTAGTTCCACACGCAGCTGGGGACTTGAGTTTGATTCCTCTGTAGACAGGATCCAGCTTGAGTTTAATCCATCCTCAGGGTAGATAAGCTTATGTCCTTGGTCTCTTCATATGAGTTTGGGGTAACCTGGCTCATGAAGGTTAAAATTTGCCTGGGAGGTCCTGATAAAAATGACTTCCCCCACCCAGATCGCTGGCGGCTACAAAGTCTCAAGATCAAGATACATTTTCAGCAAAGCAGCTAAGAACTCTCAGCTAACTTCCTCTTTAAGTGTCCATCAATCAGGATTGAGTTTCACTTGTCAGGTGAGTTCTCTATCAGGAGGTACACTGCTAATCTGAGGTGTTTTAGAGTTTCCCTTGTCTTTGATTACTGAGAGAAATAATTGGCAATTAATTTATTGACTATTGGCTGGCCTAGTTAATAAACTGATTTTTATTACCTGAATTTTGTTTCTTAGAATTTTATTCACGACAAACCTATTTGTCCAAGCTGGTAGCAAACTGAAATCAGAGAAGCTATGTGGATAAGAATATACCATCCAACATAGAGAGTGAATGAGTTCTCCAAATGGGAGCAAGCTATTTCAGCTCAACCAAGAGAAAGAATCTAATATATTGCTCAAGGCAAATATCCCTGAAATCTCTAGCTTGGGGTAGGGCATGATTGAGATGCCAGTTCTTCTCTATGTCACCTTCTTCCCAGAGCCTTTGTCTACCTTCATAGTTCATTCATTTATTCATGGGGAATAATGTGTTTTCTTTGTTGAAGCTGGAAACCAGAAGACCAAGATTTCTACTCTGCTAAGCTCCTGCCAAATTTACAATCCTACCCTACCAAATCCAAACCCTCTTAGAATTGCCCAACCAATGTTGGGCCACTCATTGAGGAGCTTTGATCTTCTGGTGATTAAAAGTTATCATAACACATTTTTAGAAATTTTTTTCAATTCATTTCAATAGAAATTAAGTACATATGGTGTGAAAAATGCCAAGGACAAGTAATTGATTGAATGAATGAAAAGACATTTTTTCCCATGAGTACTACTGTTCCAGGCATTACTGGGCTCATGAATAAGACAGTCCTTGCCCTGAAGAAGTTTATATTCAAAAAAGGAAGACAACATCTAAAAGGGAGGGGTGGCCAGGGAAAGCCTATTTGTTCAAGGAAATTGCAGGCATAGTGAGTGCAGTAATATGGCAATTGATTACCAACTCTTTCTAGGCATGATGATATTTCTAATTATTGTTCTCCACTTTAGAAATAAGTGGTATGTGTATGGAGTAGTGTTTCAAAGCAGAATGACAGGTGGATTGGATTGAAACGGGTTTATGAAGGGTTCTCTCACCACTCAGAAGTCCAGGAAATCAGAGCAGGGACTGGAATGTTACGTCTGGACATGAGTGAAAGGTAGAGTGGATCAAAACAACATGTGTTGTGTTTGTCCTTCATTTTCAAAGAGGATCATGGCTTCAGGGAAATGATGGAAGGACTTGCAGTTGACTTTGACTTGAATGAGGGAGTGCTGTGGAATGTCACCAGCCTCACTTTCTCCTCCAGAACCATCTGGATCCAGTGACCAAATATTCATCAGGATAATTGGAGATGGCCCAGGATGCAATGAGAGACTCTGGCCATTTTAGGCTAAGGCCTTTTCAGGTACTCTGAGAGATGTAATGCCCATTCAGTGAATAGGCCTCTTTAAGAAGTGAGTCAAGGGATGGCCCTTTTAATTAGTAAAAAAAAAGAAAAAAAATCCAACTGGGAGGTGAAGAGCCTTAGGATTGCTGTTTCAAAGAGAACCAAACACC
>CM053588.1:135300060-135316537 GCA_028646515.1 Pseudochirops corinnae | reverse complement strand
CTGGGGCAGGAGTGGTAGATTCCAAGAAGGGACCATTCGTTCCAGGAATTCCTGCTATACGGAATATAAGCCTTATGATTTTCTTGTATCTTTGGCTCTGTATGAAATGGTTCTGTAATAAACAGACTATTGAATACATCCCCATCTCTCCCTCTCCCTTTTTCTCTCTCTCTCTTCATTCGTAGTGCCACATTTAATGACTTCTGATAATATTACCACCGTTCCAAATTTGTCACATAGTCTGAAAGCTCACACTTCTGAGGCAGTACCTAACCAAGAATTCATGGATAACATTCAATAACGAATAGCCAACAAACATTTATTCAATGCCTACTATGTGCAAGGCACTGTGCTAAACTTAAGAGACACAAAGAAAGTTTTACGTCAGTTGGTGCCCTTAAGCTCACAATGTAGCATATAAAAAAATTGGAAAGAGTAGGAAAAGGAAGAAAGAAGGAACATGACGAAGTCCTGTAGTGAGGATCAGAAATGATTTAAGGTGCTGTGAATGAAATAATTGATTCCATCTTGCAAGATGAGTTTGTGGAGATTGTGAAGTCCAGGAAAGGAGCCAATTGGGAAGTGATGAATGATCTTCCCTACCAGGTTGGGAAGAAAAACACTGTCTACAGATCTTGGAAACTCTCAAAGCAAAGATCCACATACTTCTCCCCCTGCTAGAATTCAACAAAATTAGGGGATTTTGTCACATATGGTTGTGAGGTTGTAGGAAAACTCCTGAAAATATTTTTGACATGTTTCTTTAAGTGGAATGTTCCAGTTATGAGTTCCTTCATGTAATTCTTTCTCATAGTCGACTCCATAGTGTAATGAATAAAAAAGTTAACCTGGAATGAAGGAATCTGGCTCTAAGATCTGGTTTTCCTGTTGCCTAGGAGTTTTTGATCTATGGCAGGTAATTTCTCCCTTTTGGACTACAATTTCCTCAGCTATAAAACAAGATGATTTGACTTACAGATTTTTAGTTTCCCTTGTATGAATAAGATCTTCTATATAATTTACCTTCTGAAGCTGGATAACAAGAGAAAACATCTCCCCTCTAAGAAGAGATCTACCTGTAGGTCTCAGCAAACTTCTCCTTTCTGTGGAGCATCAAGGCATACTCTATTGCCCTGTCGATTTTTTTATACCAGCAATACTGGCAAAACCTCAATCAGTGGTTGAATTGCACAGGCAGTCTACTACTTCCTATTTCTAGACAGAGTTGTCCCCAAAGCAGCTGTAGGGTGGGTTTCTTTTCAATAACTTCAGTTGCTGCCATGGCATCTAGTGTTTGCATGTACAAACTGATTTCTTGCTATTGCATTTTTCTTTTAAAAACCATTTTTATTGATATCTGTTATTTTTATATTGTCTAGATCTTTCTCATATTCTACCCTTTTTCCCTGCCATAGAGAGAGACCTTGCAACAAATATTTTAAGGGAGAAAAAAAATCTCTTTTACCTTTAAACATAAAACAATGTGTTGCAATAAGGTTCTAGCCCAACAATATGTAGGAGTACATATTATTTTCCAGGCCTCATTAATTTTCAACATCTGAGAAGAAAAGCGAATAATGTACCAAAAATAGAGTGATAATAGCTGTCTCTATAGGCCAATCCACCAAGAAGCCTTTAAAAGTAACAGTCTTATGCATTAATAACAGAGAGCATTCATTTCTGATTTTCTTTCCCTCTGCAATGCAGCCCCATGTTCTGCCAGGGAGCAAAGCCTGACATAAAAATGTGTCTTTTGGGATCAATCAATAAACCAACATGTATTCAGTGCCCACATTGATCCAGATACTGTGCAAAATGCTGAGGATAAAAGAAGAGGCAAAAATAGTCACTGTCTTCTAGAAAATTTCAGTCTAATGAGGGAGAAAACAAGGAAAATATATGTGTATACAAATCAGGCTCTGTACAGGATAAATAAGAAATAATTAATACAGGGAATGCACTGGAATTAAGAGAGATTACAGAAGGTGTCCTATAGAAGGTGACATTTTAGTTAACACTTGAGGTAACCCAGAGAAGGCACTAGTAGGAGGGGAGAAGGAAGAATATTCCAGGCATTGGGGACAGCCAGATAAAGTACCTGGAGATGAGAGATGGGATGTCTTTTTTGAATCACAGTAAGGAGACTAATGTCATTGGTTCAAGGGGTATGCAGTCAAGAGTAATGTATAAGAAGACTAGAAAATGAAGGCCAAATATAATATTTTGTATTGATTGTGGAGGCAACAGGGACCCACCAGAAATCATTGGGTAGGTGGGTACCATGATCAGACTTGCATTTTTGGAACATCAAGTTAGCGATTGAATGGAGGCTAGATTAGGGTGAGGAGAGACTCGAGGCAGGCAGACACCCCAACAGGCTATTGCAATAATCCAGGTATGAGGTGATTAGACTCTGCACTAAAGTGGTGGCAGTGTCAGAGGAGAGCAAGGACTTTATTTGAGAGCTGTTCCAAAAGTAAAATCTTGGTCTTGGCAACAGATTTGACATGGGGTGTGAAGAGTGTTTTCCTTAGAGCAACAGCATTTGGCCAGAGAACTAAAAAACAGAGAGAATAAGAACAGGGGGCTAAAATGAAAACAGGACCTCACAAGTCCAGAAGAAAAGGGAATTAGCTGGAGCTGGTCCTGTTACCCTGAGCAGTCACTTGGGACAAGAATCAAAACTATTGAACAATGCATTTCACAATGTGAAATGTGGCTGAGACAGCTTTCATGTACAGGAAGAGGGATCCATATCAAAATGGAAGGAGTCTGTAAGTGAGTGATTAGAAAAGATAAGGGAAAAAAGGGCTAAACCCACCAAAGTTCTCATGAAGGAGAAAACAGTTAAAAACTGAGAATAAAAGTCACTAAATAAATGGATAATATTAAAACATATCTTTCTCTGAGTTGTTCACACAAATAGTTAGTTGTTAATGGAATTATTAATTTTAACTACTATGAGTCTTAGGGTTTTCAGTATTGGTTTCTTTGTTGTTCTTTTTCAGGAAGTCATACATGTATTCCTTTGTTTAGTTTTTTGTTTTATATACATAAATATTAAGTTGTACTCTTGCATTAATTCTTGCATCCTGGTGTTCAGATTTTTCGATTGGTCATATTATTTTAGAAGGTCCATGAGTATTAAGATGTCTATTTTCCTTCTGTCTTGGGGATCCATTCTTTGCTTGGACAGAAATCATATACTTTTTAATCTTGTTGCTATTTGCCTCTTATCTTTGAGATTATTATTTTTTTTACTGAATGTATTAGCAAGCACCCTAGGATACCCAGGGCAGCTGCTAGCACAGGTTCTTAGATCTGCTTTTCTAAAGGAAAGCAACTCAAAATGGGTTAACAATCTTACTTTAATCAATCAGACATATATCATTTACCTAGCTCAGGGGAAAAATTCAGCACCCTGACCTTCCGAGAATGCAAATAGAATACAAGCAGAAGTTACAAGCAGACAAAGAAACAGATCATCAGATAGGGCTTCCAGTTGTCTGACCATTACATCCATACCTATTCAGTTACCAGAGAGAGAAGCACCAACATCTGGGTTTTTCAAAGCCGGGGTGCTCAATGGCTTCCCAGAGTCTCATTTGGCCAAATTATACAACCCTTCTCAAAGTGAGCCGCAAAGCAAAACATCACATCAGGGTATATACATCCCTCTTGACCGACTGCCCAATCACAAAGTAACAAGGTATGGGCATTCCTGAAGAACAAGTCTCTGGCCACAGGCTCCATGTGACCACATCTGGCCTATTAGGGGGCAGAGTATATTTTCAAATCAGGGAAGGTTCTCAGAGCCACTTAAGCCTATCAAAGGGCCTAGGGGCAGGGAAGATATTCAGATTCCCATAACATTCAGCCCCAAGATCTTTCATACCCATTACATAGGCAACTTAAATCTCAATTAGCATTAACATCTCTTAAGTAAAACATAATCTCCACAAAACAGAGACATAATGTTTGCAAGATACATAACATAGCAACTCATTACCAGCAATCCAAAACAAAAGTGTCCAAATAAAGTTCTCATGGGGCAGAGGGTGTTCTTCCCCCACACTGCCCTTGCAGGCTTCCTCCTGGCACCCTCAGTCTTAACACTGCTCCAGCCCCAGCTTCCAAGTCCTGAGGGGTGACTGGGCAACAAAACCAACAGGATGGGGTCCTTGGGGGTCCATAGCACTTCACCCCATCTACCATAGACACAACTCCATCCTCCCCCCTGGGTCCCAAACTGTGGGATGCAGCAAGAAAACACACTCAGCACTCCTGCCTTGCTGCCCAGTCCTTATCTGGTCCTGCAGGTGAATTCTGAACTCCTGGGCTCCTCCTTCTCCCATAGGAGGTAGCCACTCCTGGCTTCTGCCCCAGTCCTGAAGCAGTCAGCTCACCATTCCTGCTCTCACCTCAGTAAAGTCAGCATGCAGGTGGCTCACCATTCTTGCTGTCACCTCAGTGAAGTTGGCATGCAGGCAGTTCTGTGCTCCTGTTCTATGACTCCACAGAGTCACAGCTACCACAACTGGGAAACAAACAATTATGCCAGCCTCCATAATTTCCTTCTGGTTCACAGATCCTGTTGGTGATACCATTTGTATCAGCAAGCACCCTAGCATAACCAGAGTGGCTGCTAGCACAGGTTCTTAGATCTGTAAAGGAAAGCAGCTCAAAATGGGTTAACAATTTTACTTTAATCAATCAAACATATATCATTTACCTAGTTCAGGGGAAAAAGTCAGCACCCTGAACTTCAGAGAATGCAAACAGAATACAAACAGAAGTTACATGCAGACAAAGGAACAGATCAGCAGACAGGGCTTCCAGCTGTCTGACCCATTACATCCATACCTATTCAGTTACCAGAGAGAGAAGCATCAACATCTGAGTTTTTCAAAGACCGGGGACTCAACGGCTTCCCAGAGTCTCATTTGGCCAAATCACACAACTCTTCTCAAAGTGAGCCCCAAAGCAAAACATCACATCAGGGTATATATAGCCTTCTCTTGGATCAGAGAATGTCACAGCCCTCTTGACCCACTGCCCAATCACAAAGTAATAACGTATGGGCATTCCTGAAAAACAAGCCTCTGGTTACAGGCTCCATGTGACCACATTCAGCCTGTTAGGGGGCAGAGTATGCTTTCAAATCAGGGAAGGTTCTCAGAGCCACTTAAACCTATCAAAGGGCCTAGGGGCAGGGAAGATCTTCAGATTCCCATAACACTAAATTATCATTTTATTCCACCAGATGATTCTTCATTTCATTTATATTTGTCTTCCTAATCAATTTTCTATTTTTCTTCTTTGGGAAGTCACAATAGTGTGGATTCAAGTTTTTCTGTGCTGTCAATTATTTCTGCTGTATAGGATATAAATATTGCCATCTGTTTCCCTTTTACTATTTCTCTCAATATTGTGGGCTCATTGACTTATGCTATAGTTCCATGCTTTTTCTTGGGATTCCACATAGGTTTTAGTCTCATCAGGTAATGGTTCAAATCCCATTGCCTAACATAATTTATTTGGAAATGTTTGCAGTTTTTCAATATATTGGTGGCTGCCTCTCTTTCAATGTGTTCTTGCTCCAATGGATTTGATTCTTAGAGGACTGCTGCTACACTGATTCTAATGGTTAAGCCTGGAATTCTTTAATCTTAATATTGTAGATCACAAACTTCCCATTAGTGTGTTTTCCATTTATATTTAACCTATAGACAGATTGCTTGTTATTATTATTATTCGAGGTGCCATAGTAAGCCCATTACTCTCCTTCAACTTAAAACTTGGGTAAACTGTCACCAAAATCCAAGGAACTTAGGTTTACAATTTGGTTTTCTATTGGCTTTCTCTGTGATTTTGAGCGCACTGTTTATCATTTTTGGTGTACAGTTTCTAGAAATAATATATAAGTGGGTTAGATTTGTAAAATTTCAAATCACATTTACAATGCTCTGTATCATTTATCTTGTGAAAAGGTAGAGATATAATTGGTAGTCCTAATAGTGATTGCCCCAAAGAAGGATATGCAGAAAACCGCATTTCTACACAGATTTTTAAATTAGCAAAACCATCTCTTTAAATATCAGAAACAATTTAATCTATGATTGAATTTCATATTATGATCCCTTTCTGTCTGACAATATGGAATATAGGTTAGAGAGGCATTAAATAGTAGGACAAACATAGGAAGAGCCCTGATTTAAGATATGTTTCCAAACCAGCTCTGAGTTGGGCTTCTTAGCTTTCACCAGTGTGTGGGTAAAGTATTTGACTGGTAGAAAGCAAAGTTTCTCTGTTTGTCTCCCTCTGTCTCTGTCTCTGTCTCTGTCTGTCTGTCTGTCTGTATCTCCCTCTGTCTCCCTGCACGTCATCCAGCATCAAAAAAACACATTGTGATATGTCTCCTTTCATTAGAATGTTCTTTTTTCTATCATTTTGCTCAAGGCTATTTTGACATCTTTATTTCTCAGACTATAGATAAGGGGGTTTAGCATGGGCACTATGGTACTGTAAAAGACAGAGGACACTTTCCCCTGGTCCATGGAGCTGGATGAAGATGGTTGTAAGTACATGAATGCACAAGAGCCAAAGAAGACACCAACTGCTACAATATGGGAACTGCAGGTGCTGAAGGCTTTTGATCTGCCTCCAGTGGATTGAATTTTTAAAATGCTGGAAATGATCAAAACATAAGAGGAAATAATGGTCAAAATAGGAAAAAAGATATTAAATGCACCAAATGACAGAATTACCACTTCATTGACATAGGTACTAGAACAGGAGAGTTTTAAGAGTGGAAGAAGATCACAGAAGTAATGATTGATAGCATTTTCCTTACAGAAAAGCACTCTAAGCAAGCAGACTGTGTGACCTGTGGCCTCAATCAGGCCCAATCCATATACTCCACCCACCAATGAGGAACACACCTGTTGTGACATCATAAGGGTATAAAGGAGGGGATGACATATGGCGACATAGCGGTCATATGCCATTACAGCCAGCATGTGACATTCAGAGATTCCCAAAAAGGCAAAAAAATAGAATTGGGTAATGCACTCAGGGTAGGAGATGGTGTTCTTCTCTGACACAAAGTTCACCAACATTTTAGGCATAATGATAGTTGACTGACAGAGATCAATGAAGGACAAACTGCAGAGGAAATAGTACATGGGAGTGTGAAGATGAGAACTCAGTCTAATCAATATGATCATGCCCAGGTTCCCAAGCACGGTGACCACATAGATGCCCAGGAACAGGAGGAAGAGGGGCAGCTGGAGCTCTGGTTGGTCAGTCAGTCCTACAAGGATAAACTCAATAACTAGGGAGTAATTACCTGTAACCATTCTTTTTCAGTATAGGGTAAGAGGAGGCAAGAACCTGTAGATGTGAAGGGCAAAAAAAAGTCATTATTACAAGTCTCAAGGGAGGGCACAGACAAAGGAGTAAAGTTTTAATATTGATTTTTATAATCTTTTTCTAGCTTTCTTTTTCTATAACAATCTATAGGGAAAATCCGTAGATATAATGTACCTAACTTTTGACAGTATGTTTCTTGATCGTTGTTTGTTATCCATATCAAAATTTGTGACTCACTATGATCAATACGTCACATAAAAATATAGATGGTATGTTCATCAAATTTAAACTCAATGAACCTTAGACAGAAAATTAACATATACTTTGACCAAAACAAGATCCAAAAATATCCTGAAAGGTTAGGACAATGGCTTGATACTTATATAAGGCAATTTAATAAAGATAAATGAAAAATCCTTAATAGCACTTAAAAGAATCATTTTCAAGACCACAAAAATCTAGAAGAATGTTTAAAGTTCTTTTTGCTTGTCAAAGAACTGTGATATATATTAGGTTATAAACTCAAGATAGATCAGCAATATAATGTGACAGTCAAAGAATTAATGTAATCATAGACTATATGAAAGAAGGTATAGATTTTAGGAATAAGGAGGTGCCAATTGTTTAAATCACCTCTCTAGTACTTTGTTCAATTCTTTTCCCCATAATTGAGAAAGGACATTGACAAGGTGTACAATATCCAGAAAATAGTAATTCAGGTCACAAATGATCTTGAGTCCATGCCACATAATAATTTGAAGACTTCTGAAAATTTAGCCTTCAGAAGAGATAAATCAAGGAGACATGATAATTTAGTGTTTTTAAGGGCTGTCACGTGAAAAAGGGATTTGAGATGTGCAATTTGTGCCCAAGAGCAATGCATAGAAGTTGCAAAGAGGGAAATTTAGACTTTACGTGAGGATGAGATAGATAAACAACTGTACAAAACCCAAAGTGACCTGGGCTGCCTGGGCAGAGTGAGCTCCCCCTTAATGTAGTTCTTCAAGCAGTGACTGGATGACCACTACTATCATAGAGGGTGTAGGGGGGAGGTTGTGTCGTATGATTTAGAGTAGATGGGAAGTCCCTTCCAATTCTAAAATTATGCAATTGTATAACTCTCAGCTGTAATCACTCATACATCTAAAGACTTTTTCTACCTTTTCAAAGTCCTGTTCCATTCTTCAGCTCCATACCATTGTCAGAGATGGGTAGAATGGAATATGGTGATGTTCTTTCTGTTGCAAAGTTTTAGGGTCCCAAGAATCTCTCTTTAGAAAGTAGAATAATGTCAAATTAATCAAATACTCACCGTTCTGCTCTGGATTTTTGAGTTTCTTCACTCACAGAGACCTGACAGGTAAGTATCTTCTATGAAGGTTGTTATGGTCCTGGCATAGAGCTTTCTAATCCTTTTAATATTGATAGTGATTAGGGTACAGAACTTAGGCTTTGAAATGCTCTGGTAACTGATTTGACTTGAAGATAATTATTTCTAATTATGCTTTTATCTGGAGTATGCTCTTTAGCCATAGAGAAAGAAACTGTGTTTATTAGTGTGTGCAGAGCTTCTGATGGTGTAACTTGAAGTTTTTATGGTTGTTTATGCATGTATTGAGACCTCATTAGCAATTCATAGACAGAGACTCCGAGAGGGACTTATTTCCTAAGGGACCCCTATTTCTGAGAAGAAGTCATTAATATTTTCCTTGTGTCCTCAATTCTTTGTTTTTCATGTACACAATGATCATTTCAGGTCATGATGGCACTACTTTACATAGGAATTCTGGTACCTGGAACCAATTGGATTTGGGGTTTGGGAATCTTGGGCATATCTTAATAATGAATCACATTTTTAATGATTGAAGTAGCTTGAATTCTAAAGTCTTGGTAATTGAGGAAGTTGGGTAACTGAAAGGTCTGAGTATTCAAGGGATGGATGAAAAATGGTATAAAAGCAGTACACTGAACTTATTGGAGAAGGGATAAAGTGAACTAGAAGTCAGAACTCACACTAAGGATCTTAATACGATAGTTGCTAACTGGTAGGGATAGACAAAGTCTGGAGATCATAGGGAAAGCTAAGAATATATTAACATTTCTTCCTGATTCTCTATATTAGAAAGTGTGTTAGAAGATACTTAAATCCTTGAAAAGGGCACTCTTTGTGATTTGTCCACATTTGCATGAAGACATTGTGTCCTCAGGAGAATGCTAGGTTTCAGTGACCACCAGAAAATAGAAGAAATATGACAAGGAAGAACAAACTTGAAAGGGAATTTATCAATAACAGAGAGGAGTTCTAGAGTGCATTGTGAAAAGGGAATGAACTGTGATAGCTTAAGGATAGGTTAACAGTAGTTGGCACCAATTTCTTGGCTGTTGATTTCCCCTGTAAACTTGTTTACTGAGCTTTGGTGCCTAGTGCACAGGTCTTCTGTCTAGAATGTACATTAAAATAACAATAACAGATAAGCCATGTAGAAAACTGTGGTGATCAAGGTAACCTGGGTTTCTCTGCAAGATGCACTCACTTTTCATGTAGGGAAGGGAGCAAGTAGACTGAATGGTAAATATTTCTGTTAAAAAGAAAGAAATGGGTGGCTCTTGAATGTTAGGACTTGGGGCAGAGCTTTGGTGTCCTTGTGCTAGTATAGATGTGGATGTTGCTCTCTGTCACTGGCTAGCTAGAAGACTGTCAGACATATAGACTCAGAAGAGTAGAGAAAGAAGATTCTCTTAGAGATAAGGAATTTTGGAAATTATGGAAGCATCATTAAAATTATTGACAAAATAACAAGAGCTTACATTTTTATAAGAATCAATAGTGGCACACACTTTGCATTCCCATTGCATGCACCGTGTCTAGAGGTCTTTAAAAGGAGGCCAGATGACCAACTGATGGAGACATTATAGAGGGGATTCCTATTTTAGTGATGTATCAGGCTGTAGTCATCTTATCCAGCTGCTTTTCTCAGAATTCTGCCTAAATATCTGTGAAATTTTATTATAGACTAAGGAATACCAATTAGTGGTGTATCAAAATCTTTTGAGCCTCAGTGCCCATCTGTTTTCACAACTCTGTTTCTAAATACAGTGTTGTTGTGGTGTCCCTGAGCTACCAAAGTGAGACACAATAGAGATAGGATGGGAGGACCCCCGTCTAATTTCTAGCAAGTTCTATTAATCTTGGAAATTTTGGTATTGAGATTATAATGCAAAATTATGCTGTAATAAAGAATGGATTCTGAATTGACAAAATTCTGTCTCTGATGTTCTTCTAACCCCTCTAGGAGTGACTATCACTGGGACATATCCATCTTAAAAATTTTCTTCATTTTTTCCCTCTGCTTTTTTTTTTCTGAATAAAAGAAAATTTATCCCAAGCTTCTCTGTGAGAAATGACTGGTTCCAGTGATATGGAAGCCATGTTGAAACTCTAGGTTTTACTTCATTTATCCTGAATCCAGTAGAATGAAGCAAGGTGGAGTCTTTCATGATTTATTGAGAGCTACCATAGATGTTTTGTGGCAGATAAGGAAATGCAAAATTTATTTCAACAGTCTGTTATAGCTGACATTTACTTAGTGTTTTGAAGTTTACAAAGCATATTCAAAGATACTTATTCCTCAGACCAGTTCTATAAGTAGTTGTTTTTATGTCCATTATACACATCAGGAAATGCTTCCCTGGAGAGATTAAGTGACTCATTCTCATTTACACCTCTAAGTGCTGAAAGTAGGATTCAAACCTAGATGTCTCTTAACTATGGGGCAGGCATGTTTCCTCTGCCATTCTCACTTTAGTCATTTAGTCCATTAGTTTGTAAGCACCTTGATGACAAGGAATGTTTTTTGGCCTTATTTTTCCTATCTGTAGCATTTGTATATTACCTGACACATAGTAGGTACAATAGGACATTTATTTGTTGATTGATTAATTGATATCAACTCTATGAGTACTATTTTGGATGCAGAATCTGTGTTAACTTTATTCCTTTGGTCTGCAGTGACTATGGTTCCTTTGCCTATTCTTTATGGTGAATGAGTGGGTTAAGACTTTGTAGACAGATTAAGGAATAAGTTACAATTTCATCTTCATGCTTCTGTCTTCAGGATTCTTAAAGGATAAAAAGGGAAAATTCCAGTTCAAGGTTAGGAGACCAATTTGCTTTCACTAGATATATGGGTCCCCCATGGAATATGCCTCACAGAACTATTGAAGATAGAGATCAGCGGTAATAGGACTGCTGTTAGCACTGATGAAAATATTGTTGATGGGTAATTTGATCTTCCCTTCTAATCTCAACTTGATTTTCTGTCATACACAGCTTATAATATTGATCTGATGCCTTGAGACTTTCTCACCAATGATTTTATGTGTCCTAAGGAACTGGCCTTAAAATTTCTGTGATTGCAACTATTGTCTGAACCCTGTTCTGCCAATAGAAAAAGGATGATCAACATTTTTGCATTCGGTGCTGCCTTATTTAGGGAAGAGATTTCAGGGCCTAGGAAAAAATAACCAGGTTGGTCACTGTCCTGTATCTCCTCTTTGATTGTTGCTCATATTAATTTTCTCAATTTTGATGAAAAGTGACTATGAACATCCACTAGTTAGAGAAAACCTGTCAATATCCCATAAAAAAGTGAATGTAGAAAGAATCATACTTGGAGTTTAAATGTTAAAATTAATGCAATTATTTGCAATCAGAGTAGAGAGTATTTGAAACGGATCAAACTCAAAACCTTATTTTGCATGCAGTCATGAAAAGATTTGCTGTCATTTGTTATCACTTTTCTGATAAGGAAGTATTTTTTCCCTTCATGTAAAGCCCAAGCCTTACCTTTCCTTGTAGACCTTAGTAAAACCACTTTCAGTTTGAATCCCTTTATGTTTCCTCATCCATTCAGCTCCACAGCTCATGAGCTATTGCATCTCCTTTTTCCAGACCAATCAGAAGATACGCAGCCTCAAAGCAGAGTGTATTTAATGAAATAATATTGCAAATTTAATGACAACATCCATCTAACCAGGTACACAGGGGCACACTCTTTTGCAAGTTAGTACTTCAAGGAAGGAACAAACCTTCATCAAATCTTTCCTATCATTACACTGTGATTCCCTTGGTGGTCAATACCACCCCCTGGTGGTGTGCTGGAGCAATAGTGGGGCAATAAGTGGGTGTCATATGTTGAAGAAAGGAAGAGAAGATAACAAAATTTTAACAAAATGTTTGTATATGTTTTATCTGTTGTGTAAGTTGAAGTCATAGTGATTACATTATTTTCCAAATAAACACACAAGAAGCTAGTTATAACCCATCAGTGGTCAAGTTCACTGCCAGGTCTTAACAAGCAAGTGTTGACAGGGGAGTGTGTCTCACATGATCTGGAAGTCTGGTATGCATTGACAGGAATGTGTGCATGTAATGATTTGTTTACAGTATAATCCTATACAGTTACATGACGTAATATTGAATCATCAAAATTTCAGCACAGGAAAAAACCTATGAATTTACAATAAATTATTACATTTAAGATGCATCATTTAAAAAATTATATTTTTTGAAATATTGCAAGCTTTTTAAAAAAGCCATTAAAAGATTAAGGAAAGTAGATTCCCAGTGGTGTCATGAATAACTCTTTTTTTTTTTTTTTTTGAGAAATGGATAGACCACTTAAGCTTGGGAACCTCTGATTTATTTCAAAGCAGTGCTCTCTGTAAACTATTGATAAGTTCGTGAATTGAATAAGTGAGTTTTTCTTAAAACTCCATCCACTGCTATACTTACTCAACTTCCCAAGTGTTTAAGTTAACCTCTAACTCAGTTTTATTCTTTCCCCAGCTATTTATTAATCCATAATTCTCTGTTTCCAACATAGGAAGTTTCAAAGCAAACCAGTCATCATAGACAGCCAAGAAGAAGGACTGATCAAAACTTAGAAAAGGTTCTTTTCACCTATCTCTTTACTTGTCTAACTCATGTATAGATATGTATATCTATACATGTACATGTATATATGTATATACATTTGTATATGTGAATGAGAATGTGAGTGTGTATTATGCATTTATATGTAGATGTAGATGTGTATGCAAGGGTATGCTATAGCCTGCTCTAAAGGACTCGTGCCAATTGTTTTTCATTGAGTACTTACATGTCAGAAATAGGCAAATGCTACAAATCAGGCCATGATTTATTACCTTGTTAATTAAATTTAAATTTAATTAATTAAAAAAATGCTAAAAATGCAGGTCAGACTTAAATGTGTGCCATGCATATAAGTATATGAACTAGTTGTTAATCATTTACCAGTACAACACTGCATGCATATGTTCTATGCCTCAGATTCCCCAGTATTAGAACTACTTAGCTTCATAACACTAGAATTTTTATAGATTTTACATGTCATTTACTCTAACCTCATCATTTTTTACATAAATGTATTGAAGTTACAAGAAATTAAGTGAGTTTTTCATGATCACATAGGTAGAAAGTAGAAAAGCTGGGATGTATTCACAACTACAACTTTAACAACAATGGCTGGTATTTATATCGAACTTGCATACTGAGATGATTGATTTGATCCTGTATCATTTTCCTATTTAACCTACTTACAAATAATTGATTTTGTCTTTTAACTATTTTGTTTTGTAATTTTTTAAGTGAAAATTCTTTGTCTCTGAGTTTAGTTCAAGAATTTAATGGATTAAGTTCAAATATCCAAGTCTCCTGCTAATCACTGATCTATTCTTGCCTCAAGGAATTTAACTGATTTTGGGGGCTGTGTGTGAATACAAGGAGTCAGTCTGATGTATTTATACTACCAAGCTTTTAGTCTTCTTTTCTCACAACTGGATTCAGACAAGGGTTTTTTTGTTTTGTCTTGCTTTGTTTTGTTTTGCTTTTTGTAGGGGGAAAAGCAGGGCAATTGGGGTTAAATGACTTGCCCAAGGTCACATGGATAGTAAGTGTTAAGGGTCTGAGGCCAAATTTGAACTCAGGTCCTCCTGTCTCCAGGGCTGGCATTCTATTCACTGCACCATGTAGCCACTCCATAGAATGAGCTTTTCTTAGTCTCATGAGAGAAGAAGGAAGGAAGTCATTGCTAGCTTCATTACTAAACTTGCAACAAATCATGTTGTTCACTGCACCAGAACTCTGTAAACAATCATGACATCACCAATCCCATGATATCTTCTACCTATTTTGTTCTTTGTTCTGTATTCTCCAAAACTTATAAGGGGAATTGTCCTTTTTTCAGGGTCTTTGTCATAAATGTAGACAATCCATTGATGTGTTTATTGGCAGGCAGCATGATCTCATAAAAATGTTATCTTGCTTAAAGAATTGCCTCACTTTACCTTCTTGCTAAACTTCAAATTTGATAGTATGGTGCAATGGTTTGATGCAAGTAGTGGGTCTGGTCCCCACAAACCTCCAGCAAAATCCACTTTCTTATTGAGTGGTCACTGGTAAGAATTTTTTTCACCTGAAAGTGGCAGTTTCTCCTGCAGGACTGTAGGTGGAGATGTAACTCACTCCTCTACCTCAAATTACACATGTCTGAATCTGACCTTAAGTTAAGCATCTTTGTTGGGTAGAATTGCATCTTTTTGTCTGTCTATGTCTGTTTGGAGTGCTGTTTCTCTTTACTGTGATAATATAATTTGCTGTTTGTTTTATTAAAGTTGTGACTTTTTAAATTAAAGTTACAACTTTATCAATTCAGAATTAATTTTATATTTATATACATATGTGTATATATACATGCATAAATATATATATATTCATACACATGCATATCCATGTAAATGTATACACGCACAGAGACACACAGACACACACAGACACACACAGAAGCACGCACAGGGGTGGGGCTATCTGTGTTGGGAGGTAACCTGGGCCCCAGTCACAGGAATTTTCACTTCCCAGACAATGTGGGAAGTCAGGCATCTGAATGGGAGAAGATTGAGGGAAGCTGTGCTGACAAGTGATGCCAGATTCAGCTATGTTGTTGAGATGTGGCTCTTAGAGAGAAGGAACCAGCTTGCACTGGTTAGTCCAGAAGCAATGCAGTGGGGACACTATTGGATGTGGGCATTTACAAGAGGACAGAGTTCTTGGTTTCTTTTCCAAGCCAGAGGGGATAAGTGAAGGACGATCAGAGGCCAGAGGTACCATCCCCACCCCCCAGGATGAGAGGCGATTACAATAATAACCTGCTACAAATTTTAAAAAAATGATCAGCATAAGGAGAAATAACCCAATCATAGACAGTTGCCATGAGAATAGAGAAGATTGGGATTTGTTTTCAGAGGAGAATACCACAGCAAAAAGCATCTCTCCTACCCCAAAGAGCAAGGTTAAATGGTCATCTGCCCAAAAAGAATCCAGAGAAACACTTTAAAAAGACTTTAGATTGAGGAAAAATTAAAACGAAATAAAAACAATACAAGAAAAAAAGAAGATTGTGAAAAGAAAATCAACCAACTAAAGAAAGAGATCCAGAAACTTAGGAAAACAGCTCCTTCAAAACTAGAATTGGGCAAAGAGAAGTCAGCAAACTATGAAGGACCAAGAAATAATGAAACAAAATATAAAGAATGAAAAAACAGAACAGAATGTGAAACATTGCATAAGAAACAACAACTCATCTGGAGAACAGATCAAGAACAGAAAACATAAGAATAATTGGACTACCTGAAAGTTATAATCATTAAGTCAAAATTAATACAATAATACATCGGAAAAAGTAAAGAAAATTGTCATCAACATTAGGGCAGGAAGGGAAAGTAGAAACAGAAAAAAATCCACCAATTACAACCTGAAAGAAATCCTTTAAGAAAACCTACAGGAATATTATAATGAAATTACAAAATTCCCACCTCAAAAGAGCAAATATGTACAATAAGAAAAAAAATTCAAATATGGCAGAGCAACAATTAGAATTACACAAGACCTAGCAGTGGGTACAATAAAAGGCTGCAAGTCTTTGGAACACCATGCATTGAAAAGCAAAAGAACTGGAGTTATGGCAGAAAATATCTACCAACACAGTTGTGCTAATCCTGAATGAAAAAAAAAAAGGATATTCAATGA
>CM053588.1:135274984-135299560 GCA_028646515.1 Pseudochirops corinnae | reverse complement strand
TAGTGTAGTCAACTCTCTATTTATGCAGCAATAAACTAAAGCAAAACAGTCAAGAAACTAATGCATAACATAACAACTTCTTACTAAGGTAGCCACATAGTCTTAAACAAAAACACATCATTCAGTAAGTCACAAGCTTCTCGATAAAAAATAGAGTATCCAAGTAATGTCTTCTTTCATCTTGACTCAAGGCTGGTTTTCAATCATCCTTAAGCCAATCATCCTTAAGGGGTAGCAGAAAGTACAGACACCATCCACCCCTAGATCACAATAAGTCACAAGCTCATCAATCAAAGCAGAGTCCCCAAGTAAAGTCCTCTTACAGGGCTTCTGTATGAGCAGTAAAGTCCTCTTCCAACAGACAGAGTACTTCATTCTGACAAAGTAACATCAACAGAGATAGAATAGGCAGAGAGTCTAAATCTCAAACATTCTGCCTCAGTTCTGCTTGGTGACAATTCATGCTTGTGCTTTGCTGTGCTCTGCTCCTTCCTTTCCCCTTTTGTTCTACCCTTCCTTCTCCATTCTTTTGGCAAGCTCTTCCCACAGTGGACTTTAGGCCTATTAAGGGCAATAAAATGTGTCTATCAACTATTTTCAACAAAGATTTGATACAATCAAAGGCAAAGCTCAAAGGCACTTAATATAGCTGAAACAAGCAGCAAAGTATTACTTTACTTGCCATTGTAAAATAGAATGCCCAGATAACACTCAGGAAGGCCATAGAATGGTTCTAGTGGCTTTGCTCCATTAGATGCTTCTCTACTTCTGCTGCATGAGAGAAATCCTACATCTCTGTATTTAAGTCCCAAGGGAAAGGGTTCAAGTGCTACATAATTTCAACTTTATCTAGAAGCTCCAAAATTGTTTTGGTTTTTTTAGAGAAATTACTCACAGAGATATGCACTGACATTTTTTTTAAAACTATCATTCAAAGTATATAGCCTTAAAGAACACATGGAGTTCAAAATATACAAAGGAAGGAATTGTATCACCTTTGCCCTCTTTATCTTCTCCACAGCAACTAGAGGGCAATCCATCCTTTTCATGAATACTGCATAGGCCATGTACAGACACAGATACCTCTTATGTTCTCACTGCCCTCAGATGTTAAAAGGATGGATACTCCCTTTCAGTCCTCCCTCATCCCAGTACATTGGGGGAGAGGGTAATGTCAGAGAGAGAGGGAGAGAAAGAGAAACAGAGAGAGAGAGAGAGAGAGAAGAATAAAAAGTCCTGGTTCCTGTGTTCAATTCGATCAAATCTATTAAACATTTATTTGCATATTTAATGAATGTGAGGCCCTGTACCAGGCACTGGTAATACAATGACAAATAAAAAACAACCCTCGCATTCAAAGACATATGTTTTAAAGTCACAACTCTGGCTGTATGCCGTTGTAACAATGGCCATGGGAATAGGATTGCTCTCCAACAGTAGGTCTGGGATTTTGCTCCATGAAAAGAGTCAAAGTGATGACCAAAGTTTCATAATATATACACTAAGGCAGTTGATCTTCTCAGGATGCTACATACAGTATAGATAGAGTAGGGGAAAAAAAAACAAAATAAAACAAAAAAACATGGATCTGAGCATTATTTACTTCCTATGCAGCCTTTAGCAAGTGACTTTGATTTGCTTGGAAGGTTTGAGTTTTTCTATGTGTAAAATGACATAGTTGAACTATATGTTCTCTGAAATCTCTTCTTCTTCTAAATTTGATGACACTTTGAACACTATCCTATTTCAGTGAATTTGAAAAAAAAAGTAAAGTAATGTGAATGCAGACGTACTCTAAAGGTGGAGTTGCCCTTTCACTAGCTTATCCTCTAAAGGTACCCTGAAATACAGAGGTATCCTAAGGATTGAATTCCTCATTTCCTGGTGTCCTAAAGTCTCCCCTTATCTTGAAATACCACAAAACTGTCCCTTATCCTGGACCATAAAATTCCTTGTACTCCCACTCCTGGGTCATAAAAATTCCCTTGTCTCCCTTATCTTGTGTCATTGCCCTCATCCTGTGTCCTTATCTTGAAAGACTTATCTTGTCCCTAAGTCTCCAGCCCCCTTTAGAAACTCTAAAATTACATTATCATTTGTAATGGCAAGCAAAGAAATACTTAATGCCTTGCTTCAGTTATTTAAATATTTAGCACCTTGTTTCAGTTCAAGTTTCTTTTTAAGCCTTGCCCATAATTGTATCAAGTCTTTGTTGAGAAACAGAACTTGTGAACCCCACAACTTGTGAACCCCTGTTGTTGATGCAACAGGAAGAGGAGGAGCTAATGACAATATATGAAAAGAATCCCAAGCCAGGAGAGAACAGAACTGAGAAGAGAGCACTGTGATGGCGGGATTGAGAAGGAGAACTTTGTGGTGACCAGGCACTCTGTCTGTTCTGTCTGTGTTGATTTTTGTGATTCTTTGTACAGAAGCCCTGGGACCTTACTGGAAGCACTGAAAGAGGATTTTCTTGTTGTCTGTTTACAGAAGTCTTGGAGTAGGGTTTCAGATGCCCTGGGACTGTAATGGTGATTTGCATTGAGGTTTCAGATCTTGTATGTGGGTCTGTGCTGATTTCACAGCCAGATAGTGAATTGCTGTTGGTGGCAGCAATGTGGATGAATGTTGTTTTGGCTGTTAAGCTTTGTCTTCCTGGAAACAGAAACTGTGAAGGATTGAGGTGGACTGGACACTGTGAACTTCAATATGGAATGGGAACTGGAGGAAGAACTGGATGAAGACCTGGAGAAGGAACTGGATGAGGAACTGGATGAGGAGCTGAGAGCTGCCTACCTTTGAATCCAGGTGACAGTTGGGAAGATTCAAGCAGAATCTGGGACTATAGGAGAGGAACCATGAAATCTGAGATCCAAACAAATGAAAAAATAGAAGGCAATGTGAAGTATCTCACTGGAAAAACCACTGACCTGGAAAATAGACCCAGAAGAGACAATTTAAAAATTATTACTACCTGAAAGCCACGATCAAAAAAAGAACTTAGAAATCATCATTCAAGAAATTCTTAAGGAAAATTGCCCTGATATTTTAGAACCAGAGGGCAAAATAGAAACTTGAAAGAATTCACCCATCACCTCTTGAAAAAGATCCCAAAAAGAAAACTCCTAGGAATGTTATAGACAGGTTCCAGAGTTCCAAGATCAAGGAGAAAATATTACAAGCTGCCAAGAAGAAACAATTTGAATACTATGGAAACACAATCAGGATAACCCAGGATCTAGCAGCTTCTACATTAAGGGATCAAAGGGCCTGGAATATGATATTCTGGAGATCAAGGGAGCTAGGATTAAAACCAAGAATCACCACCGAACAAAATTGAGTATGATGTTTCAGGGGAAAATATGGTCATTCAATGAGGTGGCGGACTTTCAAACATTCTTGATGAAAAAAACAGAGCTGAATAGAAAATTTGACATTCAAATACAAGAACCATGAGGAGGTAAACATGGAAAAGAATTCACAAGGAACTTTTCAAAGTTGGACTATTGACATGCCAGCATGGAAAAAACAATAATTGTAACCTACGAAACTTTTCTCAGTATAAGGATAGGTGAAGGGAATATAAATGTGTGTGTGCATATGTATATATATATATATATATATATATATATATATATATGTATACATACACAAGTCTATATAGGAGGGTATATTTTCATATGAATACTTATGTGAGTGTGTGTATATATGTGTACATAGACAGAGGGCACAGGATCAATTGAATAGGAAGGGATGATATTTTAAAAGGTGAAATGGAGAGGTGGGAGAGGAATAGAGTAAGAGGAGTCAGGGAGAGACAGAATGGGGTTAATCATCTCATATAGAAGAGGCAAGGGATAACTGTTACAATGGAGGGGAAGAACAGGAAGGCAAAAGGGAATGGGTCAACCTCACTCTCATTGAATTTGGCTTAGAGAAGGAATGACACACACTCTAAATTGGGTATCTAGCTCTACAGGAGAGTAGGGGTGAAGGGGATAAGAGGGAGGATAATGGAGGGGAGGGCAGGGTGGGGGGCGTAGTTAGAAGCACACATTTTTGTAAAGGGACAGGGACAAAGTAGAGAATAGAACAAGTAGCGGACGAGATAGGAAGGAGGGAAATATAGTCAGTCTTTCACAATATGTTCATTGTGTAGATGTTCTGCATAACTACACATGTACGGCCTCTATTGAATTGCTTATCTTTCCAGTGGGGGTGGGTGATGGGGGAGGAAGGCAAAGAATCTAGAATTTAAAATTCTAAAATCAAATATTAAAATATATCATTGTTGTTGTTGTTGTTGTTGTTGTTGTTGTTATTTACATGTAACTGGGAAATAAGATATATTCGCACTGGGGCAGGGAAATTCATCTTACTCTACCAGAAAGTCAGAGGGGTGATAGGGGAGGATATAGGAGAGAGCAGATTTGGGGAGGGGATATATAGTGGGATGGCTATTTTGGTGTGGTAGGTAGGGGAAATATGGGGAGAATATTTGTAACTCAAAATCTTGTGGAAATGAATGATGTAAACTAAAAGTAAACAAAAGTTAATTTTTAAGAAAGGAGATGCAATGGCTCATGAGCTATGGATCTGAATGGATGCAAACCCATAAAGTGATTCAAACTGAGAGTGGTTTTCCTGGGGTCCATATGGAATGATAAGACTTGGGGGTTATACGAAGGGAAAGAATACTTCCTTGTTTATTAGAAAAGTCATTGCAAATGACATCAAATCCTTTTATGAAAGCATACATTATAAGATTTTTAGTTTCATCCATTTCAAATGCTCTCCATTTTGATTTGCTAATTTGATTTGATAATTGCATTAATTTTTACAGTTTGACTCCAAATAAGATTCTTTCTACATTCTTTTTGTATAAGATTCTGATAGGTTCCCTCTAGCTACTGAATGTTCTTAGTCATTTTTCAATAAAATTGTGAAAATTACATGTTAGCAACAGTCAAAGAGGAGTTGGGGTACAGTGACCAAGCAGATTATTTTTATCCTAGGCCCTCAAGTCCCTTGCCTAGGTAAGGCAGCATCAAATGTGAAAATGTTGATCATGTTTTTTCTTTTGGCAGAACAGGGTTAAGAAAAAATAGTTGCAATCTCAGAAGCTCTAAGGTCAGTACATTCCTAAGACAGATAAAATCGTTGGTGGAAAAAGCTCAAGGAATCAGATAAATATTATAAACTGCATATGGCAGAAAATCACATTGAGATTAGAAGGGAAGATCAAATGACCCATCCATCAACAATATTTTCATCAGTGCTAACTGCAGTCCTGTTACTGCTGATCTCTATATTCAATGGTTTTATGATGCTGATTCCATGGGGGACCATATGTCTAGTGAAAGTGAACTGGTTAGCTTCAACCTCTACCAACCTTTAGCTGGAATTTTTCCTTTTTATACTTTGAGATTCTTGAACATAGGAGCATGAAGGTCAAATTGCAACTTATTCTTTAACCTGCCTCCAAAGCTTTAAGCTACTCTTTCACCACTAGGAATGGGTAAAAGAACCATAATCATTGAATATCAAAAGGGTAAAGTTAAAACAGATTCAGCATCCAAAACAACACTCATAAAGTCAATATAAATTAAACAATCAATGAATAAATGTTCAATTATACCTACTATGTGTCAGGTACTATGTAAGTGCTACAGATAAGAAAAATGAGGCAAAAAATTCCTTGTCATCAAGGTGTTTACAAATTAATGGACTAAAGGACTGTAAAGGAAAATGGTAGAGGAAACATGCTTACCCTGTAGTTAAGAGACATCTAGGTTGGAATCCTACTTTCAGCACTTAGAGGTATAAATGTGGACAAGACACTTAATCTCTCCAAGGAAGCATTCCCTGATGAGTATAATGGACATAAAAATAACAACTACTTACAGAAATGGTATGAGGAATAAATAAGATATCAATGAACATGCTTTGTAAACCTCAAAACACTAAGTAAATATCAGTTAATATAAGCTGTTGAAATAAATTTTGCATTGCCTTATCTGCCATGAAACATCTATGGTCGCTCTATATAAGTCATGAAAGACTCCACGTTAGTTTCTTCTGCTGGATTCACTATGACTGGAGTAAAACCTAGAGCTTCATCATGGCTTCCATATCACTGGAACCAGTCATTTCTCACAGAGAAGCATGGAATCAAATTCTATTTTATTGGGAAAATCAAAGCAGAGGGAAAAAATGAAGAAGGTTTTAAAGATGGATATGTCCTAGTGTTAGTGACTCCTAGAGGAGTTGGAAGAATATCAGAGATAGAAAATTCAATTAAGAATCCATCCTGTAAAACAGCATCATTTTGAATTATCATCCAATACCAAAATTTCCAAGATTAGTAGAAGTTACAGAAGTTAGACTGGGGTCCTCCTATCCTATCTTTATTGTGTCTCACTTTGGTAGTTTTGTGACACCACAACAACACAATATTAAGAAACATAGTTGTGAAAACAGATGGCCACTGAGGCTCAAAAAATATTGACATATCATTAATTGCTTTTCTTACTCTATAAAGTACTTTCACGGTCATTTAGGCAGAGCTCTGAGAGAAGCAGCTGGTTAAGATTACTACAAGCTGACTCATCACTAAAAGAGAAATCCCCCTTATAATGTCTCCAACAATTGGTCAGCTTGCCTCCTTTTAAAGAGTTGCAGGCATGGACAACACAATAGGAATACAATGTGAGGGCCACTGTTGATTCTCATCATAAAAATGCAAGCACTTGTTATTTTGTCTATAATTTTACATTCTTGTTTCTCTACACTTCTGAGTCTATATATCTGACAATCTTCTAGCTAGCCAGTGACAGACGACAACATCCACATCTGTACTAGCACAAGGACACCAAAGCTTTGTCCCAAGTTCTAACTTTCAAGAGTCACCCATTTCTTTTCTTTTTAACAGAAACATTTACCACTCAGTCTACTTGCTCCCTTCCCTAGACAAAAAGTGAGCACATCTTCCAGAGTAACCCAGGTTACCGTGACCACCACAATTTTCAGTAGAACTTATCTGCAAGAACAAGGTTATTTCAATGTACAGTCTGGACAGAAGACCCATGCACTGGGCACCAAAGCTCAGTAAACAAGTTTTTTGGGGGATCAGCAGGGGATCAGGGGAGATCAGCAGCCAAGGAATTGCTACCAGCTACTGTTAACCTATCCCTAAGCTATCACAGCTCATCCCTTTTCACAGCACACTCAGGAACTCCCCTCTATCATTAATAAATTCCCTTTCAAGTTTATTCTTTGTTGTCATATTTCTTGTATTTTCTGGTGATCATTGAAACCTAGCATTCTCCTGAAGGCACAATTTCTTCATGTAAATGTGGACAAATCACAAGAGTTCCTTTTTTCAAGGCTTTCAGTGCCTTATCACATACCTTCTAATACAGAGAATCAGGAGGAAAAGTTAATATATTCTTTGCTTGACCAATATTACCTCCAGACTTTTAGTCTCTATCCCTACAACTCAGCAACTATCATAGTACAACACATGTTGGTGTCAGCTCACTTTATCCATTCTCCAATAAATTCAGGGCCTGACTTGCACACTTCTTTTATACCATTTCTCATCCATCTGTTGGATACTCAGACCTGTCATTTACCCAACTTCCTCAATTACCAAGACTTCTGAATGCAAGTCACTTCAATCACGAAAAATGTTATTCATTACTTATATACTACCCAAGATTCCCAACCCCCAAATCCAATTGGTTCCAGATGCCAGAATTCCTAGGTAAAGTACTGAAAAGATCATTGTGCACATGAAGAGAAAATAAAAAAGAAAGAATTGAGGACGCAAGGAAAATATCAATGACTTCTTCCCAGAAATGGGGGAGGGAATCCCTTATGAGCTAAGTCCCTCTGGAAGCCTCTGTTTATGACTTACTAATGAGGTCTCAGTAAGCATATAAACAACCATAAAAACTTTGTTGCATCATCAGAAGCTCTGCTAACAATGATAAACACAGTTTCTCTTTCTATGGCTGAAGAGTATACATACTCCTGATAAAATCACAATTAGAAATAATTATCTTCAGGTCAAATCAGTTGCCAGAGCATTTCCGAGACTAAGTTCTGTATCCCAATTCCTATCAATATTAAAGGATTAGAAGGCTCTTTACTAGGACTGTAACAATCTTCATAGAAGATATTTACCTATCAGGACTCTGTGAGTGAAGAAATTCAATGATCCAGAGCAGGAGGGTGAGTATTCTATTAATTTGAAATTATTCTACTTTCTAAAGAGAGATTTTTTTTGAACCCTAGAACTTTGCAAAAGAAAGAACATCATCATATCCCATTGTGCCCATTTCTTACAATGGGATGGAGCTGCAGAATGGAACAGGATTTTCAAAAAGTTGAAAGACTTTAGAGTTATGAGTGATTACAGCTGAGAATTATAGAATTGGAGAATCTTAGAATTGGAAGGGACCTTACATCTACTCTAAACCATACCACACAGCCTCCCCCCAACACCCACTATGGCAGTAGTGGTCACCCAGCCACAGCTTGAAGAAATACACTGAGGTGGAGCTCATTCTGCCCTAGCAGTCCAAGCCAATTTGGGTTCTGTGCAATTGTTTTTACACTTCATCCTCACATAAAGCCTAAATGTGACTCTTTGTAACTTGTATGCATTGCTCGTGGGCACAAATTGCACAAATTGAATCCATTTTTCACATGACAGCCCTTAAAAACACAGAATTATCATGTCTCCTTGATTTGTCCCTTCTGAAGGCTAAATTTTCACAAGTCTTCAAATTATTTTTATGCAACATACACAGAAGATCATTTGTGACCTGCATTGCTGTGTTTTCTGAATGTTCTACACCCAGTCAATGTCTTTCCTCAATTATGGGTAAAAGAACTGGAAAGAGTACCAGAGAGGTGGTTTAAACAATCAGTGCCTCATTATTCCTAGAATCTATGCCTTCCTTCATTTAGCCTATGATTACATTAATTCTTTTACTGTCACATTTTATTACTGAGTCATCTTGATTTTACAACCTAATATACATCACAATTCTTTGACAAGGAAACAGACTTTTAAACTTTCTTCTAGATTTTTGTGGTCTTGAAAATGATTCTTAAGTGTTTTTAAGGATTTTACATTTATTTTTATTAAATTGTGTTATATAAGAATCAGTCCATTGTCTTAACCTGTGATGATATTCTAGGATCTTGTTTTGGTCAAAGTATAAGTTAATCATCTCTCCAAGCTTTGTTAAGTTTAAATTTGATGTGTGTCCCATCTCTACTTTTATGTGAGGTGAGTTACAAATTTGGATATGGATAACAAAGAGTTATCAAGAAATGCATTGACAAAATTAGGTACATTATATCTACAGGTTTTCCCTATAAATTCTTGCAGAAACATAGAACCAGAAAAGGACAATAAAAATCAAAATTAAAATTTGACTCCTTTGTCTGTGCCCTCCCTTGAGACTTGTAATAGTAACTTCTTTTCACCCTTCATATCTACAGGTTCTTGCCTCCTCTCACTCTACGCTGAAAAAGAATGGCTACAGGTAATTACTCCCAAGTGACTGAGTTTACCCTTTTAGGGCTGACTGACCAACCAGAGCTCCAGCTGCCCCTCTTCATCCTATTTCTGGGCATCTATGTGGTCACCGTGCTTGGGAACCTGGGCATGATCATATTGATTAAACTCAGTTCTCATCTTCACACTCCCATGTACTATTTCCTCTGCAGTTTGTCCTTCATTGATCTCTGTCAATCAACTATCATTACCCCTAAAATGCTGGTGAACTTTGTGTCAGAGAAGAACACTATCTCCTACCCTGAGTGCATGACTCAGTTCTATTTTTTTGCCTTTTTGGGAATCTCTGAATGTCACATGTTAGCTGTCATGGCATATGATCGCTATGTTGCTATATGCCATCCCCTTCTTTATAGTCTTATGATGTCTTATCAAGTGTGCTCATGGTTGGTGAGTGTGGTGTATGCATTGGGCATCATAGGGGCCACAGCTCACACAGGCTGCTTGCTTAGAGTGCTCTTCTGTAAGGAAAATGCCATTAATCATTACTTCTGTGATCTCCTTCCAGTCTTGAAGCTCTCTTGTTCTAACACATATGTCAATGAAGTGGTGGCTCTGGCCTTCAGCACATTTAATATCCTTTTCCCAGCACTGTCCATTATTTGCTCTTATGTTTTGATCATTTCCAGCATTTTAAAAATTCAATCCACTGAAGGCAGATCAAAAGCCTTCAGCACCTGCAGTTCCCACATTGTAGCAGTTGCTGTCTTTTTTGGCTCCCTTGCATTCATGTACCTACAGCCATCTTCAATGAGTTCCATGGATCAGGGAAAAGTGTCCTCTGTCTTTTACACTATCATTGTGCCCATGCTAAACCCCCTTATCTATAGTCTGAGAAATAAGGATGTTAAATTTGCCTTTAACAAAATGATAGAAAGAAGAACATTCTAATGAAAGTAGAAACGTTGCAATGATTTTTTTGGATTCTGGATGTTGGATGATGTGCAGGGAGACATGGAGAGAGAGAGAGGTAGGGAGCATATGTGAGAGAGGGAGAGAGAGAGAGAGAGAGACAGAGAGAGAGAGAGAGAGAGAGAGAGGAGGAAGAGGAGGAGGAGGAGAAGGAGGAGGAGGAGGAGGAGGAGGAGAGAGAGAGAGAGAGAGAGAGAGAGAGAGAGAGAGAGAGAGAGAATAAGTAGGAGAGAATCTTTGCTTTGTACCAACCAGATACTCTACCCCCACATCTGTAATTACTAAGAAGCCCAACTCAGAGATGCTTTGGGAACATAACTTAAACGAGGGTAGGTTGGTTTTCTCTTCCTATGTTTGTCCTACTAGTTAACATCTCTCTAACCTACATTCCATATTGTCAGACAGAAAGGGATCATAATACACAATTCAATCATATATTAAACTGTTTCTGATATTTGAAGAGATGGTTTTACTAATTAAAAATCTGTGTGGAAATGCCTTTTTCTGCATGTCCTTCTTTGGGATAATCACTGTTACAACTAGCAATTATATTTCCATATTTTCACAAGATAAATAATACAGAGAATTGTGACTGCAATTTGCAATTTTACAAACCTAACCTACTTATATATCAGTTGAAGAAACTGTACACTAAAAAGGATAAATAATGTGCCCAAAATCATATAGAATGCCAATAGAAAACCAGGTCTTAAACCTAAGTTCCTTGGATTTTTGTGACAGTTTCCCTATGGTTTAAGTCAGCAGTTCTCAACCTGTGGGTTATGTTCAATTTAAATACATCCTGTATATCAGATATTTACATTATGATTCATAACAGTAGCAAAATTACAGTTATAAAGTAGCAACAAAAATAATTTTATGGTTGGAGGTCACCACAACATGAGGAACTGTATTAAAGGGTCGCGGTATTAGGAAGGTTGAGAACTACTGGTTTAAGTTGAAGAAGAGCAATGGTTTGACTATGACACCTTGAATAATAACAGTAAGGACTCCTTTCTATAGGTGGAATGTTAATAGAAAACACTCTAATGGGAAGTTTGTGATCTATAGTGTTAAGATTAAAAAATCCCAGGCTTCTCCATTGGGATCAGTGTAGCAGCCCTCTAAGGACCAAATCCATTGATATGAGTACATACTGAAAGAGAGGCAGCTACCAATATATTGATTAATGGCAAACATTTCTAAATAAATATTGTTAGGCAAAGGGATTTGAACCATCACTTGATGAAACAAAAATATATGTGGATTCCCAAGAAAGCATGGAACTATAGCACAAGCCAAATGGCCCACAATATTGAGAGAAATAGTAAAAGGGAAACAGATGGCAAAATTTACATCCTGCACAGCAGAAATAATTGACAGCACAGAAACACTTGAATCCACACTATTGTGACTTCCCAAAGAAGAAAAATAGAAAATTGATTGGGAAGACAAATATAAATGAAATGAAGAGCCATGTGGTGGAATAAAATGATACTTAAGTAAAGAATAATCTCAAAGTTAAGAGGTAAAAAACAAAAATATTAAAAAGCACATGATCTCTATCCAAGCAACACATGGATCCCCAAGAAAGAATGAGTAGGGACAACTCAATGCTCATGGGCTTTCTAGAACAATATGACAAGTCAAAAAACCTGAATACCATAATGCAAGAAATAATGCAAGAATAAAACTTTAAATATATGGATACAGAAAACACAGGTCACCTCCTGAAAAAGAACAACAACCAAAAAAAGGCCCCATAAGGCAAACTCTGACACCTAGTAGTTAAATTTAATAATTCCATTAACAACTAACAAATTATGCAACCAACTCAGAGAAAGATATGTTTTAATATTATCCATTGATTTAGCAGTTTTTATTCTTAGTTCTTAACTGTTTTCTCCTTCCTGATAACTTTGGTGGATTTAGCCCCCTTTTTCCTTATAAATCCTAATCACTCACTTTCAGACTCCTTCCATTTTGATATGGATCCCTCTGCCTTTACATGAAACCTGTCTCAGCCACATTTCACATTGTGAAATTCATTGTTCAATAGTTTTGATTCCTGTCCCAACTGACTGCTCAGGTGAACAGGACTGGCTCCAGCTAATTCCCTCTCCTTCTGGACTTATGAGGCCCTGTTTTCATTATAGCCCCCTGTTCCTATTCCCTCTGTTCTTTAGTCTCTGGCCAAATGCTGCTACCCTAAGGAAAACACTCTCCACACCCTATATCAAATCTGTTGCCAAAACCAAGATTTTACTTTTGGAACAGCTCTCAAATAAAATCCTTGCTCTCCCCTGCACTGCCACCACTTTAGTGCAGAGCCTAATTACCTCATACCAGGATTATTGCAATAGTCTGTTGGGGTGTCTGCCTGCCTGATGTCTCTCCTCACCCTAATCTAGCCTCCATTCAGTCACTAACCTGATGTTCCAAAAACGCAGGTCTGATCATGGCACTCACCTACCAATGATTTCCAGTGGGTCCCTATTGCCTCCACAATCAATACAAAATGTTCCATTTGGCCTTTATGACCTCCTACCTTTCTAGTCTTCTTATACCTTACTCCTCAATGCATACTCCTTCAGCCAATGACATTGGTCTTCTCGCTGTGACTCATTTTCAGGCAGTTTATCTGGCTGTCCTCCATGCCTGGAATACTATACTCTCCTTCCTCCAATCCTACTTGCAACCTCTCTGGGTTACCTCATGTCTCAGCTGAAATGTCACCTTCTACGGGATGCCTTCTGTAACCTCTCTTAATTCCAGTGCATTCTGTCTATTAATTATTTCTTATTTATCCTGTACAGAGCTTGCTTTGCATATACATACATTTTCCTTGTTTTCTCCTTCATTAGACCAAAAGTTTCCAAAGACAGGGACTATTTTTTACTTCTTTTTCATCTTCAGCATTTTGTGCAGTCGGGGTTAATGTAGGCACTGAATACATGTTGAGTGTTTGATCCCAAAACACAAGTTGTTGTGTCAGGCTTTGCTTTGCTGACAGAACATGGGGGTGTGTTGCAGAAGGAAAGAAAATCAGAGATGAATACTCTGCTATTAATTCATAAGACTGTTACTTTTACAGGCTTCTTGATGGATTGGCCCACAGTGACAGCTATTATCATTCTACTTTTGGTGCATTATTCTCTTTTCTTCCCAAATCTTCAAAATAATAAGTCCTGGATAAAACAAAATATGTACTCCTACATTTTGTTGAGCTAGAACCTTATTGCAACACATTGTTTTAAGTTTAGAGGTAAAAGAGATTTTTCCCTCTTAAAATATTTGTTGTAAGGTCTCTCTCTGTTGTAAGGGAAAGAAAAAATATGAGAAAGATCTAGGCAATGTAAAAATTACAGATATCAATAAAAATGGTTTTTAAAAGAAAAATGCAATAGCAAGAAATACATTTGTACATGGAAACACTAGATGTCATGGCAACAACTGAAGTTATTGAAGAGAAACCCACCCTACAGCTGCTTTGGGGACAACTTTAGAATTAAGCAGTAGTAGACTACCTATGCCATTCAACCACTGATTGACCTTTTACTGGTATTGCTAGTATTAAAAAAATCCACACGTTAATATAGTTTACCTTGATGCGGTACAGAAAGGAGAAGTTTGCTGAGACCTGCAGGTAGATTTCTTCTTAGAGGGGGGATGTTTGCTCCCGTTATCCAGCTTCTGAAAGTAAATTATACAGAAGATGTTAGTCATTCAAGGAAAACCAACAATCTGCAAGTCAAATCTCTTTGTATTACAGCTGAGGAAACCGTAGCCCAAAATGGAGAAATTATTTGCCCCCGATCAAAAACTCTTAGGCAATAGGAAAACCAGAACTTAGAGCCAGATCCCTTGACTCCTAGTTAACATTTTTATCATTACACTATGGTGCCAGGTATAAGAAAGAATTAAATGACGTAACATGCAAACCTAATAAATGAAGCATTATATTTAAAGGAATATGTCAGAAATATTTTCAGGAACTGTCTTACAAATTCACGTATTTGGCAAAGTTCCCTAATTCTGTTGGATGAATTCTTGCCATGGGGGAAAGCATTTGTTTCTTGGATTGGAGAGTTTCCACAGTGTTTTTCTTCCCAATATAGTAGAGAAGATCATTCATCACTTCCCAACTGGCTCTTTCCTAACTTCACAATCTCCAGAAACTCATCCTGAAAGATGGAATCAATTATTTATTCACAGCACCTTAAATCGTTTCTGATCCTCACTACTGGACTTCATGTTCCTTCTTTCTTCCTCTTCCTTCCCTTTTCAATTTTTTATATGCTACATTGTGAGCTCCTTGAGGGTACCATCTGACAAAACTTTCTTTGCATCCCCTGACCTTAGCACAGTGCCTTTTACGTTGTAGGCAGTGAATAAATGTTTATTGGCTATTTCTTATTGAAGGACTATCAATGAACTCTGAGTTAGGTACTGCCTCAGAAGTGTGAGCTTTTGGACTAAGTATATGACAAATCTGGGATGGTTGTAGCATCATCAGACATGATTAAATGTGGCACTACTGTTGGCTTCTCTATAAGCAAGCAGTGCAATGGCAGTTGGAGTGGGAAATTTGATACAAGGAAGTTCAATGTCAAGGCTCAGCAGCCTGTGGGGCTGCTGCCTCAGGCCTCAGCAATGCCGCTGTCTCTGCTTTCAGGGGCCATAATGGGAGTGTGAAAGCTGACTTCCCTTTTGGGAGAATAAACTACAGTCTCTGAAGTATGGACTCCCTTCTTTCTCCCTCCTCTCTACCTAAAAAGGGCAGTAGACAGTTCCAAACATTTTTTGTTTCTTTGTTTCAAAAGTGACTTTTATTGAACATAGGAAATATAAATTTTTAATTGAATAAAGTGTACTCAATAAACAACAAAGAAGGTTCCTCCTCAGTAACAGTTTTGGTATCTTGCTCTAGTAGAGTGGTTCTCAAAGTGTCCTACAGAGATCCCTGGGATTGCTCAAGTTCATTGCAAAGTTTTCCAAACTCAATGGATGAGTCAAAAGTCATGAACTAAAATCTATTTAATAATAATACTAAATTGTTTTAATTTCTGTTATGGTATATATAAATAGATATAACCCACACACATGAAAGATTTAAAGAGCATTTAATTTTTAGAAAACTAAAGGAATCTTCTGACCAAAAAGTCTGAGATCTGCTTGTTGCTCTAGATGTTTTCTTGGTGTTCAGTCATTTTCTGTCTTTTCTGAATCTATGTGATCCCATTTGGAGTTTTCTTGGCAGAAATACTGTAGAGCTTTGTGATTTCTTTCTTCAGCCCATTTAACAGATGAGCAAACTGAAGTAAACATGGTTAAGTGACTTGCCCAGAATCATACAGGAAGTGTCTGAGGCTGGATTTTAAATGAGGAAGATGAGTCTTCCTGACTTCAGGCCCTGTACTCTATCCACTGCATTACCTAGCTCTCTATTTCCCAGGAAAGATGTTAAAGGCGACAGACTACCACACTATTGTGCCTCAGGATCACTGTATCTGAGGGGATTCTTGGCCATAAAATGACTCCCCAAATGGGAAAATTGTGTGCTCTTATTGTTCAATTTAAAATACACTATGTTTTGTAAGTGTTAAGTTCTTTGAGGGAAAGAGTGATTCCATTTTTGCCTCTTTGGTCATTCATCTCCTAACCATGTTGCTTTGATCCATTGTCTTGGTCTATAGAGGCCTTAGCCTAAAAGGGCAAGGGTCTCCCATTGAATCCTGGGCCATCTCTGGTCATCCTGATCAATATCTGGTCACTGGATCCAGATGATTCTGGAGGATAAAGTGAGGCTGGTGACCTTCCACAGCCCTCCCTTACTCAAATCAAAGTCAACTGCAAGTTATGTCATCATTTCCCTGATGCCATGGTCCCCTGCAAGAACAAGAGAAGAACACAACACATGTTGTTTTGATCCACTCTACCTCTCATTCATGTCCAGTCATATCATTCCAGGCCCTGCTCTGTTTCCTAGGCTTCTGAGTGGTGAGAGAGCCCTTCACAAACCCATTTCAATCCAATCCACCTCTCATTCTGCTATACCGTACTACTCTATGACCACACTATTTACTTCCACTCCTGAAAACAGTAATGACAAACATTATTCCTAGAAGGAGTTGGTAATCGATTACCATATTACTGCACTGCCTATGCCTGAAATTTCCTCAGACAAATAGGCTTTCACTGGCCATCTCTCTTTTTTTTATATATTGTCCTTCTCTTTTGGAAATAAACTTCCTCAGGGTAAGATGTATCTTATGTGCAGTCCCAGTAATGCCTGGAACAGTAGTACTCATGGAAAAATAAAGTCTTTTCATTCATTTAATCAATTATTTTTCCTTGGCATAATATTATACTCACCATAGGTACTTAATTTCTATTGTAAAGAACTGAAAAAAAATTCTAAAATGTGTTATGATAAGATTTAATCACCCAGGAGATCAAGGCTCCTCAATGAGTGGCCCAGTGTTGACTGGACAGTTCTAAGAGGGTTTGAGTTTGATAGGGCAGGACTGTAAATTTGACAGCAGCATAGCAGAGGAGAAATCTCAGTCTTCTGATTTCCAGCTTCAACAAAGAAAATACATTATTCCCTATGAATAAATGAATGAACTATGAAAGTAGACAAAGACTCTGGGAAAAAGGTGATGTGGAGAAGAACTGACATCTCAATCATGCCCTATCTTAAGCTTACTACACTAGAGATTTCAGTGATATTCTGTTTGAACAATATATGAGATTCTTTCTCTTTGTTGAGCTGAAATAGCCTGCTTCCATTTAGAGAGCTCATCCATTCTCTATATTGGCTTATACATTCTCTTCTCTGATTTTGGTTTGCTACCAGGGGGGATAAATAGGTTCGTTGTGAATAAAATTCCAAGAAACTAAGTCCAGGTAATGAAAATCAGTTTATTAACTAGGCCAATAAATAATCAATAAATTAATTGCCAGTAATTGTAATGGTAATGTAATTTGAATTTGAAAACCCCTTTGTATTGGCAAGTAAGCAAGTACTTAGTACTTAGTAGTTAATCAAGCCTCTGTGAAAGAAACAGAAGGTATGAATCCCTGTTCCTGACATAACAGGAAGGGGTTGGCAGCTGATACTGTGTGTATATAAGGAAAAGCCCCAGAGAGGAACGCTCAGAATTTCTTGGGAAAAGAATCTGGTTGCAGAAGCTGTTCTGCTGGAGCGAGAGTTTCTCTCAGCAGCATCTGGAGGCTGGGCTGCTACTGCGAAACTGAGAATTGAGAAGAGAAATGAGAATTGAGAACTGAGTCAGAATTCTTGGTGCACTGTGGAGTCAAAAGCAGCTGCCAGGAGAAGGCTGAAGAGGAAACACACACACGCCCTCCCTCCACCTCCCAGGCTAAAGAGAGTGGGATTTTTAAATTTTTTTTTGCTTTTTTTCTTGGAGTGCAGTTGGGGTTAAGTGACTTGCCCAAGGTCGCATGGCTAGTTTGTGTGTGTGTGTGTGTGTGTGTGTGTGTGTGTGTGTGTGTATGTGTGTGTTAAGTGTCTGAGGCCGGATTTGAACTCAGGTTTTCCTGACTCCAGGGCCAGTGCTCTATTCACGGAGCCACCTAGCCACAGCAAGAGAGTGGTTTTGATATTGAAAACCTGGATGGAGTGATTTTTTATTCTGGGAGCCAGCTGAGACTTTTTCTGGGTCTGAGGGCCAGCTGGAGCTGCCAAGGGATTGAGGAAGCATGACTATGATGATGAGATTTTTGTCTGTTTGTGGCTTTGCTGGGCCTTGACTTCCTGGGAGTGGAGATTGTGAAGTATATGAGGTGGACTGGATGCTGTGGACTTCAGTGTGGAGAAGAACTTGCACGGAGAGCTGGACAAAGAACTGGGAGTTGTCTGCCTTTGAATCCAGGTGACTTGTGAATTCAGGTAGGTGCTGCCTGCCTTGAGTCAAGATAAAAAGACCTCTCCATGGGTACTGAGTAGTGATGAAATTGTAATTTATTAGTGACCTAGGGCTGGAGGGTCTGTGTATTTTCTGATCATTAAATAGTGAATGATGAAGGATGAATGAATGAAATGATTCTACTTAGTGACTGACGAATGAATAGTGACTGATTTGTAACTTAATGTGCCCCATGAGTGGAAAACTTTGACTATTGTATTTTGAGATGATTGAATAACTAAGGAGGCAAGCCTCCTGAAGGATGATTGAATGATTGAGTTACTAAACAATTGTTCTTGTTCAAAACTTTATGGTCACTATGGTGGGAACTATGTGGCCATGTTAATGTTAAGCTGTTGTGAATACTATATTTTGATTTTCTATGATAAGTTGTAATATTGTGAACGTTGTACCTTGATTTTCTGTGAATGTTTTGCTTTGGGTTGTTATGGAATAAATAGAGTGTTTACTATATTGTGTAATCAGAACCTTAAAAGCTGTTCACAGTAGCATTCTTCTGGAAAGCTGCTCACGCATGGCATCACAGTAATTTCTCTTTGTAATTAAAGATAAGGGAAACTCTAAAACACCTTAAATTAGGAGTGTTCTTCCTGACAAGTGAAGAATTTGTCTGACAAGTGAAACTCAATCCTGATTTACGGACACTTAAAGAGGAGGTAGACTAAAAGTTGTTAGCCTCTTCTGCTGAGAATGTATCTTTTTCTTGAGACTTCATAGCCTCCAACTATAGAGAGTGGAGCCCCAGCTATGGGAGAAGCCATTTTTATCAGCACCTCTCAGGCTAATTTTCATCTTCATGAGCCAGGTTATCTCAAACTCATATGAAGAGACCAAGGACATAAGCTTATCCACCCTGAGGATGGATTTAAATCAAGCTGGATCCTGTCTACAGAGGAATCAAACTAGGTCCCCACTTGGGTGTGGGACTAGGAGTAATAACATTATTTGGTCTTCCTCTTCATACACTGACTGGCCTTTTCAGGAGTGAGGTAATGGCAAAAATAGAAGAAAGATGAATCACAAATTAATAATTTGTCACTAATGTAATAGCATAATGTTAATTTCTCTCAGGGTTATTTGCAATTTGCTGTTGTTTTTGAAGACTTGGATATATAGCTTGGGCTATATTAAGGAATGGTGTTGAAAGAAGAGGATTGAGGATTCTGGGAAGATGATGGAGTAGGTCAGTTCACTTTCAGCTCTCCAAATTTCCTCCACACACACAAAAGAATATTGACACAGAGCAGCAGAAATAAACATGGGATAAAGCAGATGTCCTCCTAAGACAGTGTGAGAAACCCCAGGAAATACTCGAGGTGGGGCTTCAGCCAGAGCGAAATGCAAACATCTCCAGGCTGACTCTGCAGGATAAACAATTAGTCCTAGGGGCATCATGGTTGAGAGGCAGCCTCAGCCTTAGGAACTTTCATCTTACAGTGTGAGTGTCTGTGAGAAGACTGAACCTTTCACTGTTGAAGGATACCAAGCACAGCTATGCTAATCAGATAGCTTTCAGGCTGTGGCTGCAGGGAAAAGGAGGCAGCACATACCTGGTAAGTATAGTAGCAAGGGGCAAAGACCTTGTGGGCCGTGGGCTCTCGCAATACCACAGAGTCTTTGATTTAAGTTTCCAGGCAGAGAGAACAGCTTTAGTTTGCAGCAATTAGAGGAATAAGAGTGAGGAAAATAATTTTTAAGAAAGTGTGGCTGGGGGACTTAGTTAAGGCTTGGAAGTGGAGGGGAGAGGAACTTCCAGGAGCCATGTTGGCAGAATAAGCAGTAAATCACTGTCACTCTCCCATATTAACCTCTGAATAAAAACAGAAATTAACACCTGGAGAAAAATTCTGTAACAGCAGAAAGACAGGTTGGAACAGTCTTTTAACCCAAAAAACTTGGAGGATTACCAAGAAAACTTCATCTGACTCATGTAAAAGCAGAGCACTTTCCAGGATAGGAAAGCATCCCAACAAGTCAGCAACAAGTTCCACTTCAACAAATTGGTAGAAGATCCTGAGCCCCAGCATAGTGTAGCAGGTAAATGCCAACATCATGACCTCCCCACGTGCCATATCATAGTAAGGGGAACTGGCAGACTGTAGCTCAGAGAACCACCACATGTTCCATGCAGCCACAGGGGGAAAATGTCCTCCAGTGGCTGAACCTTCCTGTGCTTCAGTGTAACCTTTGGGAAATGCAGAAAAACCTGCCTGGCCTCACACCAGACACCACCACTAGTGTCTGAGGTATAAGTACTCCTCATGGCTGAAGCATCCTGAATTCAGAGGTCATGGTAGTTGAGGAAGTTGGTCAACTAGGAGGACTGAATGTTCATGATGGAGAGAAGAAGAGATATAAGGAATGTGAAAATCAGATAGGGAACTTATTGGGAAAGAGATAAATTGAAAATTAGAATCAGGCAAGGGGAAGCCAGTGAAGTTATCAGAGACCAAGAAATAATAAAACAAAGTATGATGAATGGAAAATAAAACAGAAGAGTATGTGAAACATCTTATAAGAAAAACAACTAATCTGGAGAACAGATCATGAAGAGAAAACAGAATTATCAGACTACCTAAAAGCTACAATCAAAAAAAGAATCTAGATACAATAATACAAGAAATAATTAAAGAAAATTGTCCTAAAGCATTAGAACAAGAGGGAAAAGTAGAAATAGAAAAAAGAAATCCACTGATCACCACCTGAAAGAGATCCTGTGAGGAAAATCTTCAAGAATATCATATTAAAATTCTGAAACTCCCAGCTCAAAGAGAAAATATTATGCACAAACAACCCCTCAAATATGGTAGAGAATTATGGTAATTAGAATTACAGAGGACCCAGCAGCAGCTACACTAAAAGAGCAGGGTTTGGAACATTATATATCAATAAATAAAAGAACTGAGGTTATAGCTGAAAACATCATACCTAGCTAAATTAAGTAAGGGAAAAAATTAATAAAAAAATGAAAGGAAATGAATGGAAAAATGAAATGAAAAAGACTGGAAAAATGGACCTTCAATGAATTGAAAGACTTTTAGGATTTTTATTGGAAAAAAAACAGAACTTAATAGGAAATTTGGCATTCAAGAACCAAAAGAAATATGTTAAACATCAAAGAGTAATTATGGGAAACTCAATAAGGATAAATTGTTTACTTTTCAAATATGAAAATGTAAACCACATGACTAAGACTGTCATTAGTAATTGGGTAGTTCAAAAGAAAGAGTGGAGTAGAGTGGAGTATGATGTGATTCTAAAAAGCAAAAAGATGTAGCAGAAGGCAAAAAGAATAATTATCTCATACAAATGAGGTCTGAGAAGAAGAACTGATACAGAGAAATAAAATGGGGGAGGGAAATGGGTAGTTCTGAAACACAACTCTCATTGGGAATTGGTTAAAGAGAGAAGAATACATATATATCTAGATGGTTATAAAAGTCATCGAAATTCAGAAAGAAAAAGGAAAATAAGGAGATAGGGTGGAGGGAGAGGATAAGGGAGGGATAAGGAATAGGATAAGGTAGGGTATAGAAGTGTGTGTAGATCATCAGGAATGGGGAAAAGAGAGAACAACATATATATTTAGAATATAGAAATATAGAATATAGAAATCTTTTAAATTTGGAAAGAAATAAGAAGGTAAGGAGATAGGGTGGAGGGAGAGGATAAGGAAAGAATTTTGGGAGAAGGGTAGGTAAAGGAATAAGAGGGCAAGGTAGCATGTAGAAGTACAGTAGAGGAGTGAGAAAAGATAGGAATTGGGTGAGAAGTATAGTGAGGAAGATAGGAAGGAGGAAAACATACAAATCATTAAAGTTTAGAATTTGAATTGAATTAATTTACCCATAAAATGGAAATTGACAACAGATTAAAGACTTGAATTCAACAATACATTGCTTGCAGGAAATGCTATAAAATTGAGAGACACACAAACATGAAATAAAGGTCAGGATTTATGATGTAAAAAAGCAGGGAGAGTAATCATGATTTCAGAAAAAGTTAAAGCTAAAATCAGATTTCATCATAAGAGAAAAATAGGGAAACTATGTTAAGTCAGCCATATTAATAATAGTTTTAGACCATTTAGATGATAAAATAACTAGAGAGTATAAAAAAGTGATAGTATGCTTGTCAAAATAGATATAGGAACTAAATGAATATAAACACAAAACATATTTTATATGAAGTTAGAACTAAATAATTGAAGTGGGGGCAAAGCTAAGATGGCAGAATAAAAGCAGTAACTTGCTTGCATTCTCCCCCAAACAGCCCCAAATACCTGTAAAACAAATGACTTTAAACAAATTCTAGAGCAGCAAAACCCACAAAATGACAGGATGAAACAAATTCCCAGCCCAAGACAACCTGGAAGATCAACAGGAAAGTCTTTTGCACCAGGCTAGGAGATGAATACAGGCTAGCATTGGTCTCACAAGGATAGAAGTGACAGGAGCAGGCCTCAGTGGATTGAATCACTGTCAGGTGGCGTGATTTCCAGACTTCCCAACCCACAAATGACAAAGACAACTTAGAAGGTCAGTATAAAAGGTCTTTGGACCTGAGTGAGAGAGGAGCACAGTCTGGCTCCACCTCCAGGGTGGTGGCAATGACAATGGTGGTGGTGGTATGACAGCAGCAGCTGTTTTCTAGAGGTCTTGGTCCACAGATGATGGGGGGCTGATCAGAAGGGTATTGCAAAGACCTCTTTGCTGGCACTGAGGCAGGATTCTCTTGCAGTTCTGGGTGGCATCTCTGGAGGAGGAGAGGTGATGTGGTGGAGTTTGTGGTGGTGCTGGAGAGTTAATCATTCTCACAGTTCCAAGGCAGAAAAGAGTGCTTGAGGTCACTCACAGACCAGAGCATAAGTCAGGAAAGGAAACACCTTTCCTTTGATAATGTCTCCTTGATAGAATTGAAAACTTACAGGTCCCAAGAAGTATCTCTGAGAACAGCTGCACAAAATCCCTAAAACTTGTGGCAGTACACTCTTCACACTGGAAATAGAGTCCCACATTAACAAAGATCTAAAAATTCAAGTAATTGGCCTGGAAAATGAGTGAACAGTGGGGAAAAAAAATCTGACTACAAAATATTAATTTGGTGACAAAGAAGATCAACATATACAACCAGAAGAAGACAACAAATTAAAGCTCCTACATCCAAAACCTCCAAGAAAAATATGAATTGGTTGCAAGCCAATGGAAGAGCTCAAAAAGGATCTGAAGATCAAGTAGCAGAAGTAGAGGGAAAAAATGAGAAGAGAAATGAGAGTGATGGAAGAAAATCATGAAAAACCCTTTGACCCAGTAATACTACTTTTAGGGTTGTATCCCAAAGAGATCATAGAAGTGGGAGGAAGACCCATATGTGTAAAAATATTTATAGTAGTTCTTTTTGTGGTGGCAAAGAATTGGAAATTAAGAGGATGCCCATCAATTAGGGAATGACTAAACGAGTTGTGATATACAAATGTAATGGAATACTACTGTGCTATAAGAAATGAGGAGCAGATGGACTTCATATTTAGCTGGAGAGGATTATAAAAACTGATGCTAAGCAAGAAGAGCAGAACCAGGAGAAATTTGTACACAATGACAGACACAACATATGTGTGACAATCAACTTTGATAAACTGTACTTTTCTCAGCAATGCAAGGTTATAAGACAATCCTAAAAGACTCAGGCTGGAAGGAGATGTCTACATTCAGAGAAAGAACTAGAAAGAACAGAGTCTAAATGGAGACTGAAGCAAACTACATGCTGTCTTTCTTTTCTGTGTTTGGTTTTGTTTACTCTTTCCCATTGCTCATTCCATCAGTTACAACCCTTCTATACAACCAGACTAATGTCCAGTGTGAAAGTATTTGCAGATCCTATACTTGATTGCATGCCTCTATGCAGGGGGAGGGGAGAGGGAAGGAAGGGGAGAAAATTTGAAACTCAAGGCATTGTGGAACTGAATCTTGTAAACTAAAAGTAAATAAACAATTCAATTTTAGAAAAGAAAATCATGAAAAATGAGTCAACAGCTTGCTAAAGGAGACCCCAAAAAATGCTCAATAATACTTTAGTAAAAGTAAAGTAGAGCAGGCAGGAGGGATAGAAAACAAGAGATAT
>CM053588.1:135264694-135274884 GCA_028646515.1 Pseudochirops corinnae | reverse complement strand
TTATTTGTCATATAGGCTTTCTGGAAATTAAAATCTGTTGTTACATATTTTGAATCCTCTATTACGTTCTCCAATGGTCATGATGAGCTTTTTTTCTAACTTTGTATTTAAGTTTCAATATTTAAGTTTATGATATGCTTTTGCTTCTTTTCTCTATTCTGTATCTGTGTTCTGGTGTTTGAGTATAAAATAAGATTTTTAAAAAGAAAAAACAGAAAACAACACCTTAAAAAATAGACTAATCCAAATGACCAAAAAGGTCCAAAAAGCCAATGAGGAGAAGAATGCCTTAAAAATCAAAAGTGGCCAAATGGAAAAGGAGATCCAAAAGCTCACTGAAGAAAATAATTCCTTAAAAACTGGAATGGAGCAAATGGAACCTAATGACTATGAGAAATCAAGAAATTCTAAAACAAAAACAAAAAGCTGAAAAAATAGAAGACAACATGAAATTTCTCTTGGGAAAAACAACTGACCTGGAAAATAGATTCAGGAGAGATCATTTAAAAATTATTGGACTACCTGAATGCCATGATCAAAAAAGGAACCTAGACATCATCTTTCAAGAAATTATCAAGGAAAACTGCCCTAATATTCTAGAAGCAGAGGGTAAAATAGAAATTCAAAAAATTCACTGATCACCTCCTGAAAGAGATCCCAAAAGGAAATCTTCTAGGAATATTTAGCCAAATTAATGAGTTCCCAGGTCAAGGAGAAAATACTGTAGGCAGACAGAAAGAAATCATTCAAGTTTTGTGCAAATATGATCAGGATAACACAAGATTTAGCCACTTCTACATTAAATAATCAGAGGATATATATATATGTATACACACACATATGTATATATACACACACACACACACACACACACACACACATATATATATGTTAAATGTTGAAAGAGTAATGTATTGGTAGAAGGAGAAAGGGAAGTAGAATGGGGTAAATTATTTCAAATAAAAGAGGTAAGAAAAAGCCTCTTACAATGGAGAGGAAGAAGGAGGAGGTGAGAGGGAATGAGTAAACCTTACTCTCATCAGATTTGGCTTATGGAGGGAATAACATACACACTCAATTGATTATGAAAATCTATCTTACCCTACAGCAAAGGAGAGGGAAGGGGATAACAGGGTTGAATGATAGAAAGGAGGGCAAATGGGGGGAAGGGGTAGTCAGAAGCAAACAGTTTTGAGGAGGGACAGGTTCAAAGGAGAGAGTAGAATAAATGGGGGATGGCATGAGATAGAGAAAAATATAAACTTCTGCAGCATAAATATTACAGTGTTTTGCATGACTACACATGTATAGCCTATGTCAAATTGAATGCCTTCTCAATGAGGATGGTTGGGGAGGGGAGGAAAAAAGAGTATGTGGAGCTCAAAGCTTTAAAAATTAATGTTAAAATTATTTTTAGATGGAGCAGGGGGAAAAGCTGTACCAGCAATGGGGTATAGAAATCTATCTTGACCTACATGAAATAGAAGGGAAGGGCACAAGGGAAGTTTGGGAGTAATAGAAAGGAGGGCAGATTGGGGAAAAGGATAATCAGAATGCACACCATCTTGGGGTGGGAGGGCAGTGAGAGAGGGAAAAAAATTTCAAACTCAAAATCTTGTGGAAGGGAGTGTTGAAAACTACAACTAAATTAATAGCAAGAAAAATGCAGCCTCTCCAAGCCCCAGCCCCAGCACTGCTAAGATGGCTAAATGAACCAAGAAGGTTGGAATTGTTGGTAAATATGGAACATGTTATGGTACATCCCTCAGAAAAATGGTGAAGAAAATTGAAATTAGCCAGCATGCCAAGTATACCTGCTCCCTTTGTGGCAAGACCAAAATGAAGAGATGGGCTATGGGTATCTGGCATTGTGGATCCTGTATGAAAACAGTAGCTGGTGGTACATGGACCTACAATACCACCTCTGCAGTCACAGTCAAATCTGCCATCAGAAGACTGAAGGAATTGAAAGACCAGTAAAATCTTCTTACCAAATATCTGTAGCCCATAGTCCAACAATAAATGGGTTAATTTATGGAATTTAAAAAAATGCATACCAAACAAAAACAAATAATTAAATAATTGGAGTTATGTTTATTGTACATGGATAGGTAAAGCTAATATAAATTTTAAAGTAACAATTTTACCTAATTAATCTATTTATGTAATTCCATCCAAATTAAATTATTAAAGAAAAATATCTTACTGAGTCAGAAAAAAATATTCAGGGTTCATTAGGTTAGGAACTTCAAGGAAACTGGGGTGGAGGGGGAAGATGTGAAGGAACTAGATTCCGTAGTATCAGGTCTTAATCTATATTATAAGGAGAGAGTGTAAAATGAATAATTTTGATTATTTTAAATTAAAATATCCTTTATAAATAAAACTTATGTCTTCAAGAATAGAGGAATGCAGAAAAAATTTGGGAAAAAAACTCTAAAAGACAATCTCCCAGATAGAATGCACTTAGATTGGAATATTTTTGTGGTATAAGAAAGAATAAGCTGGAGGATTTAGGAACATATCAAAATACTGGAACTTATGAAGGAAGATACTATCCACATACAGAGAAATAGATGCATTTGAGTGAATATGTATATATATGTGCACATATTTATGGATATATCTGCATGTATAGGCATATATGTATTTGTGTATGTGTGTATATATGTGCATATGTATGAATATGCACACTTGTATGTGTATTAATATATATTTAAATATCAGCAGTTAATTGAAACCTTAGGAAAAGAAGTGGAGGGGAAAGGAAAAACTGCACTGCAGAGGACAAAAGGAAACAAAGAGGGACAATTCTGAAAGTAATGTGTAATATTCATTATATAACTTTCCTTGAAATTGAAATCTATTGCTTTATGTTGAATCCTCTCATACTCTGGTGTGAACATCACAATTTTTTTTCCTTTTCTTATTTTGTGTTTAAGTTTAAAATAAATATAAATATAATTGTTAAAAGTGAAAGAAATAAGAGGTAGAGGAAAATATTAGTGACTTCTTCCCCAGAAAAGGGGAATCCCTTATGAAATAAGTCTCTATGGAAGCCTCTACCTGTGTATTACTAATGAGGTCCCAGGATTCTTATAAACAGCCATAAAAACCTTAAGATACATCAGCAGCAGCTCTGCTGACAGTGATAAACACTATTTCCCTATAGCTGAAAGGCATACTCTGGATAAAGTTGCAATTAGGAATAATCATCTACAAATCAAATCAATTTCCCAAAGCAATTCAGAGACAGTTCTGTGCCCTAATTCACATCAAAACTAGAAAGGATTAGAAGCTTCTGTACTTGGAGCACATTAACCTTCGTAGAAGACATTAACCTTCTTGCACTCTGTGGATGAAAAGCCTCTAAGATCCAGTGCTAGAGGGTGAGTATTTGATCAATTCAAAATTATTCTTCCTTCTAAATAGAGATTCATGGAAGCTTAGGACGTTACAAAAGAAAGTCATCTTCATATACTTTTCTATGCATCATGAACAGTGTCATGAGGCTGAAGACTAGGAACAGGTGGTTCCAAAAAAATGGAAAGTGATTTTGGAGGTATGAGGCTTTCAAGCTCAGAATGATAGAACTGTAACATTTTAGAGTTAGAAGGGTCTTTCCATCTAGTCCAAGACATAACCTATGGCTGCCCCCAATACCCATACAGCAGTGGTAGTCACCCTGCCTTCCCTTGAAGGCCTGCTCTGAGGGGTAATAAACTACTACCAATGCAGTCGATGTCATTTTGGGTGGTATAGAATTGTTAGGGATTTTTATCTTCACATTAAGCCTAAATTTGCCTCTTTGTTATTTTCATGAGTTGCTCTTGGTTCTGTTCTTTGGAGACAAACTGAACAACTCTAATCCCCTTTCAACAGGAGATCCCTTAAAATACTTGGAAACAATTGTCATGTTCTTCTGATTCTTTCCCTCTTGATAAAATTTCCAAATAGTTCAAATTATCATTGTAACATACACATTCACATACTTATTCATGACCTTCGTTGCCTTTTTCTGAATGTTTTCCACCTTGTCAATGTCTTTCCTAAACTATGGCAAATAGAATTGAATAAAATGCCCCCACTGTGTTTTGAACAAAGTAGAGTATGGTAGAACTATCACGAAGATTCTGTCTGTATATAACTAATGAAGTCCTAGGAATCTTACAAACAGTCATAAAAGACTCCAGATACATCAGCAGAAGCTCTGTTCACCCTTATGATTCCAGGAAGTTAAGACTCTCTTCATGTAACCCAGAAGTACATTAGGTTTGGTTGTTTGGTTGTTTCTTTTGGCTGCCACATTATAATTCTTAATTTTATTAAGTTTGAAGACAACTAAAAAAACCCAGATCTTTGTCAAACAAAATTTTAAACATATCCTCTATATTTTTTTGGACTATTGAAACACATTTTAACTGCTGTTCAAAATTTTACTTTTTGTCTTTATTAAATTTCATCATATTAGATTCAACCCACTTTTTAAAACTGTCATGATATTTTCGGATCATATTTAAGGAAAACTGCAAGTTATTCATCTTCCAAGTTGTGTGTAATGTTTGGATTTGATAAGCATATCATTTATGCCCTTATAATATTAAAAAAAACAAGACAAAGCAAGAATTCTTGACACATTCTACTGGAGACTGCCTTTCAAGATAGCATTTAAAAATTATGACTACTCTGGGAGTCCACTAAAATCCAATTCTGTCCAATCCACATCCCTTCATTCTTTCTGTAATAGGGTTTTAACAGAATACTTTGATAAAATTTAGGCACATTATGTAGTAATTTCCTGGTTCGCCATCATATTAACCTACTGTTTTAGTAAAAATAAAAAAAATATATCTTGAGTCTCATTGAGAACTAATCTCAATGGAGGAAAACCATATTTTCTTCTCAGTTCGTACCTTTCCAAATGTTTACCATCAGGAATAACTATGGTTCTCTGAGACCTTTTCTTATTGCCATGAAGATGGAGACAGAGTCCACAGATCCCAAATTGACAAGCTGTAATCATATTTTCTGGACAGTTCATGGGCTGTGAAAAAAGTTTTGAAATATTTAAGATCTAGAATTTAAAGGTCACAGGCAAATCATAAAAGCGAAGAGATAAAAGAATTGTACCTCTTCCTGAATTGCATCAGCATTAGACCTTGGATGACATCACCATTGCCTTTCTTACCCCCTAGCCATTTAAACAACTGTAGAAAAGCATTATTTAAAATTCAGTATAACCACTGCCATACTTGAAACCCAGTGAGAATTAATTTTAGGTTATATCTCTTATGTTTACTAGCTGTGAGAACTAGAGTCTCAATATTCTCTATTATTTTTATACATGTAATAACTACTTCAATACTGGTTGCATGCACTACAGGTTGTGAGCAAAAAACTTTGGAACTATGAATGGTGATGAGAATAAAAATAATTATTATTGTATGTTGGAGAGAAGGTCAGGAATGGATTTTTCCAACATGCTGGTATGCATGAATAATGTAATTGTGAAATTTGATTTTCAGTAGCTGTTTGTAGGAAAACAGAATTAGACAGAAAGATTAGAAGGCTATACACAATTTTATTCTTCTGTCTGAGCTAATTTTTTAGACTGGCAATAATGAGGACATTCTTTTTGCTGTTGTTTCTTCATAGTTTCTTGTCTCTTCCTACTCTACAATCAAAAAGAATGGAGGAAGGAAATTATTCGCTAGTAACTGAGTTCATCCTCCTAGGGCTAACAGATCAGCCAGAGCTCCAGGTATCCCTCTTCTTCCTCTTCCTAGGGATTTATGTGGTCACTGTGGTGGGGAACCTAGGCATGATCATATTGATTAGACTCAGTTCTCATCTTCACACTCCCATGTACTATTTCCTCTGCAGTTTGTCCTTTATTGATCTCTGTCAATCAACTGTCATCACTCCCAAAATGCTGATGAACTTTTTATCAATGGAAAACACTATCTCCTACCCTGACTGCATGACACAATTCTATTTTTTTGCCTTTTTTGCCATTTCTGAGTGTCAAATGTTGGCTGTGATGGCATATGACCGCTACGTTGCTATATGCCATCCCCTTCGTTATGGTCTTATTATGTCCTATCAAGTGTGCTCATGGTTGGTGAGTGTGGTGTATGCATTGGGCTTCATTGGGGCCACAGCTCACACAGGCTGCTTGCTTAGAGTGTTCTTCTGTAAGGAAAATGCCATTAATCATTATTTCTGTGATCTCCTTCCAGTCTTGAAGCTCTCTTGTTCTAACACATATGTCAATGAAGTGGTGGCTCTGGCCTTCAGTACATTTAATATCCTTTTCCCAGCACTGTCCATTATTTGCTCTTATATTTTGATCATTGCCAGCATTTTAAAAATTCAATCCACTGAAGGCAGATCAAAAGCCTTCAGCACCTGCAGCTCCCATATTGCAGCTGTTGGTGTCTTCTTTGGTTCTTCTGCATTCATGTACCTACAGCCATCTTCAGTCAGTTCCATGGATCAGGGAAAAGTGTCCTCTGTCTTTTACACTATCATTGTGCCCATGCTAAACCCCCTTATCTATAGTCTGAGAAATAAGGATGTCAAAATTGCCTTGAAGAAAGTGATAAAAAGGACATTCTTTTGAAAGGAACTATATCAGAATAATTGCTTTAGTGCAAGTTGGGATTCTGAGAGAAACAGAGAGAAAGAGAGAGAGAGAGAAATAGGTGGACAGATGGGGAGAGAGAGAAAAAAAGAGGTGGAGAGATGGAGAGAGAGAGAAAGAGGTGGAAAGAGAAAGAGAGAGAGAGAAAAAGAGAGAGAGAGAGAGAGAGAGGGAGAGATTTGTACAAAGCAGATACCCTGTCCTACACATATAACTAAGTTAATTAATTTGAATCCCAACTCAACAATGCTTTGGAGACATATCTTTAAACCAGAGTAGGCTGGGTTTCTCTTCCCACTTTTTTACTCCTCTTACAATTCTGGCTTGCATATCAGATAAGTAGAATAATAGTGAAATCCATCCATCAATTGATCTATTCATTATATTGAAAGAGATGGTTCTTCTGGTTTAAAAAGGTGTATGGAAATGCAATTTTCATGGATAGCCTTTGGTGGAGCAATGATTGCTGCAATTAGAAGTTAAATTTCCAAGGTGTCACAATATGAATGATACAGAGAATATTAGGGCTAGAAAAGGATTTAAATGATTGCAATTCCCACCCACTTATTTTTGAGTTGAATAAATTGTATCCCAAAGAGGACAAATCACACGCTTAATGGCACAGAGCAAGTAAATAATAAAAGTCTTACACTTAGTCTCTTGACTCTTGGTCTTTTATCTTCTCTAAAACATCATGTTGTTATCAAAACAAAGGAATTAAAAGGCAGAAACCAAAATTACAACCTTAAATGTGAGAGGATATATACAGAAAATCTTATGGACGCACCCTCTAACCCCATAACAATGTATAAAGAAGTTTCTTATTCACATAATCAGCTTTTAAAATAACTTCATGAAGGTAGAAAGAGATATTTTTGAGAGATGTTATTCCAGCCACACAATGTTAATCCTCCTGTGCTGGCAAAAGCTGGCAATTTTTAAACTAACTCTGTAACAGGTGTGAAAAATTTGCTTATATTTTCAGATTTTTTCAATGTGTCTTTTGGTTCTCTTGATTTTTTCTTCCCTTTTTTTCTTTTATTTAATAAAAAGTATTTGTTATATTAGAGAATTCTTTGAGAAAGGAATAAGAAGGAATATTTAGTGACATTTTGGTCATGTAAAATTTATGAAAGATATCAATAATATATATATATATTTAAAAATAAGCATGTGTGCAGAATGATATATGTGAAGTTGTAGTGAGAGTATTTGGCTATGGCAGCAGCAAGGTGGGATGGAATATATAGAGGAATTAAGGATATGGAATGGCAATTGGGATAGAAGATGACATACCTGGAAAAGGCACATGATGTCCCAGAATTCTTGGGGCATGTTGCTTAGACCTTGAGGGCAAGTGATCTATGGGTCTGCTGTTGCAGCCTTAGGTCTTGCCATTTCCTTCCCTTTCACTAGCCAGTATAGGAGTGGTGATTACTAACTTTCTCCTGGGGAGAACAGGTACCAGACTATGAAGTATAGTCTCTCTTTTCCTCCTCCTTCTCTCAGTCCAAGTAAGAGAGAAGCTGATTTAAAAGCTTATCCTATTTTGCAAATTATTTAATTGATGTTAGAATATCCATATTTCTTTTACTGTCTAGATAAATCTAATTCATTTAACTGTTCTTGGCCTATGTGTTATCATTATTATCCATTAGTAGAAAAGAAGCCCAGGCTGATAGATATAGTCATTCCTGAAATGTTTTAATGCCAAGCAAAAGCAACTTCCAGGTTCAGATTAGGAGCATAGCAAACTCCATTTATTCAGTGACAGATTAAGGCAAAACATTCACAAAAAATCAAAATACAACATTCTCCATGTGTAACTCAATAATTTACTCAATCACTAATTCAATCACCAAGTACTAAGGTCCAAGTACTCCACCCCTGGGCAGTAAATTCATTTAGTCAATCACAATATCTTCTCTCTATTCAAGTGGATATTAGTTTCCAATAATAAGCAAAATACATTCATTTGGTCAGTCACAAAACACAAAAATCAAAATACTCCACCCCTAGATCACAACTTAATTTCAATTATCATCAGTTACCACCAAGCACCTTCTAAAAGGGGCAGTGGAGAACACAAAGGCCATCTACCTCTAAGCCAAACAAGGTTATGATATCATCACAGCATTCAGTATCCAAGAAGAGGTCTTTACTTCATCTTGACATGAGGCAAGTTCTCAGCAATCTCTGTTCCTGGGCTTAACAAAGCCACAATATACATTGCCAGCATCCTCATCAGTTCACTCTCTGCCTGTAGAACAGTCTCAGGACCCCTGAAAACATCAGCAAGACCCTCCTCCAGGATTTCTGTAAACATACAACAAGAAAAACCTCTTTCAGGGCTTCTGAACCAATAGCAAGGTCCCAAGAATTCTGCAACAACAGCAACTTCCTCCATCAGCAGATGAATCTGACAAAGTAACAGCAAAACAGATAGACCAAATACTGGCACCACAGTCATGGTTCCTACTGGTTCAGTCCTCAGTTTTCATTTTGCTCTCTCCAGCAGTAACAGCAGCCTCCATTTGCTGGCTCCCAGAAGTCTTTCTGGCCTCTCTCTGGTTCAGCATCTCTATCCATGACAACAGCTTCTCCCACTTCAACCCCCTCTTGCCATGCCAACAAGTCCATCCCATTGTGGGGTTCAAATTCCATTACCATTATAGATATGGAGAAAAATATTTATGTCTCCTATCCATTCCCAGTGAGCCATTTAATTTTGAAATAAATTTACCTGACAAATAGGAGATAAATACCTATTTGGGGACTAAGATACACATATTCTAGTCAGAAACAGATAAAAAGAAGAAGTCAGTCAAGGGGAAGAAGGGGCTTTGAGGAGCAAGACCTCTGGAAGGAAAGAAAAAAGTGCCTAGGAACTAAGGAAGGACTAGCCTTGACAATAGAGAACTGGGTAAGGGGCGGAGCCAAAATGGGGGGGCGGAGCCAAGATGGCAGCATAGCAGCAGCAACATATCACAGCTCTCACATAGAAATCCCAAAATACCCATAAAATATGACTCTAAACTAATCCTAGAACTCCAAAACACACAAACATAGTTTCCACTAAAGTCAGCTCGGCTACAAGGAACCATATCAGCACTGGGAACCGAAACCAGCCTGGCCTGAAGCCCTGGAGGTGGCCAGAGGAGAGGAGCGGTGAGCAGATTAGCGGCAGCTGCGAGCAGTGTTGAGAACTAGGTCAGTGAGGATTGCGAAGTCTTGGGAGAAAAGCGGTCTGGGCAAAAGGCCTCTAGGGCAGGAAAGTGAAAGGTAGAGGTTTGCACCCACCTCCCACGTTGCAGCTTCTGCGCCCCTGGCCTGCAGACAGCAGGGAGACTAAGTGATTGTTTAGAGGCCGAGTGCTCTCGCATTGAGCGACCTGGATCTGGATCGCGGTCTTGGGCCTCGGTCCTGGAGCCTTCATTATCCAGTGAGCTGGAAGTAAGTAGAAAAGGGACCCAGCACCTTCCTGAGAGCTACGGCAGCCAGGAGGACCCCAGCGATTCGGGACAGAGCTTTCCCTTCTGGAAGCAGA
>CM053588.1:135241191-135264194 GCA_028646515.1 Pseudochirops corinnae | reverse complement strand
GGTGAATTCTTTCAAGTTCTATTTTGCCCTCTGGTTCTAAAACATCTGGGCAATTTTCCTTGAGAATTTCTAGAAGGATACTTTCTAAGTTCTTTTTTTTTGATCATAGCTTTCAAGTAAGTCCAATAATTTTTAAATTGTCTCTCCTGGATCTATTTTCCAGGTCAGTGGTCTTTTCAAGGAGATATTTCACATTGCCTTCTATTTTTTTCATTTGTTTGGATCTGTTTAATAGTGACCTGATTTCTCATAAAGTCATTTACTTCCATTTGCTCCACTCTAATTCTGAAGGAATCATTCTCTTCAGAAAGCTTTTGAGATTCTTTTTCCATTTGGCAAATTCAACTTTTTAAGGCATTCTTCTCCTCATTGGCTTTTTGAGCCTCTTTTGCCATTTGAGTCAATCTATTTTTTAAGGTGTTATTTTCTTCAGTCAGGTTGTTGTTTCTCTTTTCATGATTTTCTTGCATCATTCTCAAATCTCTTTCTAATTTTTCCTCCACTTCTCTAATTTGGTTTTCAAAATCCTTTTTAAGCTGCTCTATGGCTTGTAACCAGTCTACCTTTTTCTTGGAAGCTTTTGGTGCCAGAGTTCTGACTGTATTGTCTTCCTTCCATTCCATGCTTTGATACTTTTTGTACCCAAAAAAGGAATCTAGAGTTTGGTTGTTGTTCTTACTTTGCTTCCTTTGCCTGTTCATGTTGCCAGTGAATTACTTGATTTTTTAGCTCTATGGAACTCTGCTTCCTGAGGGGAAATCTGTGTCCCAAATTGCTGTGGTTTTCACAGCTTCTGGAGCTTTTAGGAGGCTGCTGTAGCTCCCACCAGTTTTGGCTCACTGAAAATGCTCCCCAGGACAACCACCCATGACCATGATCTGGATCTAGGCCACTCAACGCAAGAGCACTTAGCCTCTGAACAATTGCTTGGCCCCCAGTAATCTGCAGGCCAAGAGCTCTGAAGCAGCCACATGGAGGCAGCTGCAGGGCAGCCACTTCTGCTGCTTTCTTGCCCTGGAGGAGGACAGCCAGACCCGCTTTTCTCTCCCAGATTTAGCTGAGTTCCACTCACTTTTCACTTAGTCCTTGTTTCTTATGGGTTGATAATTCTGGAAATTGCCACAGCTGCTGGTGATCCACTCTCCTGAAAGCTCCAGCTGTGGCTTGTCTTTGCCACCCCAGGACTAAGCCACTGTTTCAGGCTGGGCCAGTTTTGGCTCCCAATGTGCTGTGATGAGCCCTTCCTTTCCCACCTGCTGGGCTGCCTTCAGTGGGAGCTTTGTTTCTCTGTACTTTTGTGAGTTCAGGAGCCTTAAAATTTGTTTGGAGTCATATTTTATAGGTATTTGAGGTGATTATGTGGGGGAGCTCATGGAGTTTTCCTGCTTCTATGCTGCCATCTTGGCTCTGCCCCCCTATTTGAAACTTTTTAAGTCAAAAGTTCCTTCTACTTATAGTGATAATGTAAGGCAACAACCCCTTGAAGGAAAGAAGGCTAGGCAGGGAATGTAAGCCAAGAAGGTGACAATGGGAGTTACCATCAGAAAAAAAAGTGTTTAAAAATTGTATTCTTTAAAACTGGTTTAAAAAAATGGAAAGCACACACATTTTACATTCAGGTCATTTAGATTTTAGAAAACAAATTCCAGTTTAACTTCCTTCCAAATTGGGAAGAGTATAAAAAAACTTAAACAATGTGCCACTTAGAATTGAAAGCTGGAGACCTGGGGGCACTCACTACTGATAATGTGCCTATCCAGAAAGCAATAGGATGTACTTGAGGCAAAATACTACACATTCTCAGAATTATAGAATTAAAAAATGCTTAAGGCTTTAAAAAATTCTCTCTCTCTCTCTCCCCCGCATATATATGTATATATGTAATTTACAAAAATATCTATCTGAAATTATTGTTGTTTTCTTGTGGATTTGCTTGTTTATATAGCCTGTGTGTTTATGTGTTTCCTTTGTGGGTTAGGTGGGTGCACATAGGTTTGCCTAGAGGTGGTTCACATGCAGATTGGAAGAGGTCTCTCTAGGATCTCTTCTCACTCTTCATCAAATGAGACTGATGGAACAGGAGACTAGTGCTGTGAAGCTTAGGTATAAGCAAATGGATAAAACCCGTATTCTGTGAGTTGGAGGGGGAGAATCTCCCACCATAAAAGTAACCATAGAAATCAAAGAAATACAGCCTACTGAGTTGTGTGAATATAGACTCTAAGTCTAATTCTTTTTTACAAGAAAACTCTAGTATCTTGGAGACCTCTAGTCCCACCTGTAATTTTGAAGTAATTAACTAGAGACTTTGTGCCTCAAAAAGATGGTCTGATGAGATTAACTACTGGGAACGATCACCACCAGAACAGAGCTGATCTTCTGACGCCTCCTGAGACCATAAGGTTAACAAGTTATAATCCCAAATTTAAACCACAACCCCCCTGCCCCCACACCCCAGCCAGTCACCTAATATCTTGTCCCTATGACTCAACCCCTCCAATAAGGAAAGTGAGTAATATCACTTATAGACTTCCACAACAACATTGCCTAAAATGCAACAAATACATATTTCCTTTTGTTCCGTAGAGTTGCTAGCCACATAGGAAATTTTTGTTGTTCAGTTGTTTCAGACTTTCCATGACCCTATTTAGGGTTTGCTTGCCAAAGACAGTGGAATAGTTTTCTACTTTCTTCTCCAGCTCATTCCGTAGCTATGGAAAATGAGGCAAACAGTGGCAATCTGTTGGGTATAGAAATTTATTTTATTCAAAAATGAACTAGAGGGGAAAAGAGATAAGAGATCGGGGAATTCAAAAAAGGGAAGGCAGATTAAGGGAGAAAGTGGTCAGAAGAAAAATAGACTTTTGAGGTGGATCTGGATTAAAAGAAAGATAGAAGAATAAAGAGGAGAATGCAGAGAGGGAAAGGAACAGTAACTATAACTGTGAATGTGAATGGGATGAGCTAACTCAAATGGAAATGGAGAGTGGAATGGATTAGAAATCAGAATCCAATAGTATCTTATGTATGAAACAGAAAGATACACAAAGTGAAAATAAAGGACTGGAGTCTAAATATTTTGGAGATACCCTGTTTTCCCGTGCTTAAGCCCAGCAAACTTGGCATCACAATAATCCTTTGCACTCAGGATGATATCACCCTCTGGCAGTGTCTTGCTTAGATCAGCACCAGGTGTTCATGTTCGCTTAGGAATTCTGCTCCCTTTATTTCCAGGGCCATCTACCACATGTTCACAAGCCCTGTTCTCTGCCACTAACAGGTACTGCTCTGCTGTTACCATTACATAACTCTGGCTCTGTACCTGGCAGAGTGGTCACAGCTGTTGAGAATTGAGGAAATAACTGTTCCCATGGGATCGAAGGATATCTCTATTGTCCCAAGAAACGATCACCAGGAGAACTATCTTAAGACCTAAAAATGATTTTCATAGTCCAACATAGGGGGTATATAAGACCTGCCTGTTAAGTCCTCCTTCTTAAGAGGTGGGGTTTACATATGCATATATCGTTTTCCTCACTCTGAAACCAATTAAACTTCTATTTATGTCTTGACTCTCCTGTCTCCAGCCTGCTCTGTTTGTTTAGCTCTAGCCACCCACAGGTTAGAGGCTGGCTCCTGTTCAGTTGACAAACTGAATCAATTATGCTCTACCTGAAGTAAAAAAAGACAGGGTTAGCAATCATGACCTCAGACATGATTAATTAAAAGAAATAGTCAGGGAAAATACATTTTGCTAAAATGTACCATAAACAATGAAATAATATCTATATATATATAGACACACATACATATATATATATATATATATATATATATATATAAATTATACTAAGTTTCTGTGATGAAGGCCTCATTTCTCAAATATATAGGGAACTGAGTCAAATTTACAAAAATAAGAGCCAATCCCCAGCTGATAGTCAAAGGATATGACTGGGCAATGTTCACAAGAAAGATCTCCATCATTATTGATTAAAGGTAAATTAAAATACTCTAAGATACTACCTCACACCTATAAGAAATGACAAATGCTGCAGAGGATGAGAGAAAATAGGTTTATCAATGAACTATTGGTGCAGTAGTGAACTGGTCCAACCATTCTGAAAAAAAAATCTGGAACTATGATCAAAGGGGTATAAACCTGAGCATACCAGAATACCACTTCTAGGCCTGAATCCCAAAGAGATCAAAGAAAAGGAAAAAATACCTATATGTATTAAAATATTTATAGAAGCTCTTTTTGTGGTGGCAAAGACTTGGAAACTAAGGGAATGCTCATCAATTGGGGAATGGCTGAACAAGTTATGGCATATGATTGTGGTGGAATACTATTATGCTATAAGAAACAAAAAGTGGAGTGGTCTCCGAAAAAAATAAACTGATGCAAAATGTAGCAATGATCTTACAATTGAGGAGCATTCCCTCAGTTTCCAAGTCTTTGCCATATAGCATTAGAGATAAAATTAAAGATAGTCTTCTTCTGATCTCCCCTCTCCTACATGTCAGTTATATTTTGTATATATTCATGCCAATTAACATTTAGCCATACATCAATTATGGTATCGATGACCACTGTGACTGTTCCCCTTAGATTCTTTCTTAGTCTTATCCTTTTTTTTGCTCAGGGATCCTCCAGGGTGTTGGGACTACTCTTATCTTTCCAACACAATTCTCCTAGCATTGTTCTACTGAAGGATACAGTTCATGCTGGGAGAAAATACCAATTTGGAGCTTAAGGAATCTGTATACCAAAGGAAGGACCCATGTGGCCTTAGCCATATTCACTGATAAAATGAAAGTGCTGGATTTCATTGTGACATTCAGTGACTCAGTGGAATGCCTCCTTTGAGAAGTTTTCCACTTAATTTCAACAGTTCCATGGCTTGTCCTTCATAACCTGTCTTGATGAAAGTCATATTCATGCAAGATTAAGGTAAAATTGAGGCAACACTTATAAAAAAAAGTTTTTGAATTTTTCTTTGGCAGCTTCGTGGTTGACGAAACAAAAAAACATCACACCCTCCTTCTTCACCTGTGCATGGGAAGGAAAGAGATGATTTCCTGGGCTTCTTGACAGGCTGCTCTTCATAGAAGGTTATTATACTGTTTCTCATAGTGCCAAATTCCTCTTCAGGTCAGCATGCATGCACCAACTGTAGTTTTCTTCCAGTGGTTACAACATATTTTGGCAAGTTAATCATCTTCTCTGGAGATTCTTGACTCTTTAAGCAATTTTTAATCCTCAGAGGGTGGACTAGTATGAAATTCCCAGGAATAATTTCCCAATGCTGTTTCATCTGTCAATTTCTGGTCCAATTCTCTTGTTCAAGCTTCTCAGGTTGGGCTATAAAACCTTTCTAAGTTGTCTCACTTGCCCTAACAGCCATGAAGCTGGACAATTTCCTCCTTTCAGAGAGAGGGAACCAGGATAGAATTATATCTCTCAGCTGTGCTAAATAATGTTATTCCTGAGGACAGGAATGAACAATTGAATGAGTGAATTTTTTTATTAAGTAAATAGTATGTGCCAAATTCTGTGCTAAGTGCTGTGGCCACAAATACATAAATCAAGGTAGTCTACATTATGAAGAAACTTGTATTCTCAAGAAGACAACATTCAATCGGGAGAAGTGGCCAGGGAGGGGTCACTTGCTCTGGGAAGTGATAGGGATTTGGGATGAATTTATAGGGCAATTGATTTAGAATTTACAATTCTTTCTAGGAAAAATGATAGTTCTGATCATTTTCCTCAGAGGTAGAGGTGAAAAGTGTGTGTATGTGTAGGTGGAATTGCTGCATGGCAGAAAGATGATTAGATTGCATTGAGATGAATCTATGAAGGGTTATATATGGTGAGTTCTCATCACAGAGAAGTACAAGACTCCGGAGTGGGAAATGGAAGGGTAGTTTTGTGTCTGACTGAGAGGTAGAGAGTGGTCAAAACACCATGGCAGGAAGATGAATGGCCAGAGAAGAAAAAATAAAATCAATCATTCTCTGAAGAAACTTATGTTCACAGCAATAAAGTTCTGTTATATAATAATAATACTCTAGAATTTTCATCAATGGAAATTTATTGCATTGCAAGGAATTACTTCAGATTTTGTGTGGACCATCTACTGAAGTATGGCAGTCTGTTCCCTTTGAAAGCTTCTACTAGGACATAGATATCAAGAAAACATCTTAGCATTATTACGAAAATAATTTGACCTCATAAACACCATAGGGAATGGATGGCTGTTTTTCATTTGTCTTTTTATTCCCAGTGACTAATACAGTACAATGTATTCAGTAAGTATATAATATGCAATATAATAAGAAGAACATAGAATAGGTACTCACTATATGTTTGATGGATTGGATTAAATTGATCACAGGATCCAGAGCTGTTAACTGCTATGCTGATGTCAAAAATAGATATCTAGAGCTGTGAGTCTCAAATGTTTTGGTTTCTGGAGTCTTTTATACTGCTAAAAATTGACTACTCCAAAAAACTTTCATTTCTGTAGGTTGTATTCATCTATAATTACCATATCAGAAATTAAAATATCTTAATATAATTATGAAAATAATTTTGACCTCCTGGATCCCATGAAAGTGTCTTAGATACCCCCAGGGATCTCTCTGAGAGTCACTGGTCCAAAGCAAAGCACCAGAATTGTTGAAGGGGAAAATATTCTGTATTATTTTCAAAGTAAGATTGGTTAGAATCAAAAGTTTATTCTATCCATCTGTCTATCTATCTCTATTATCTTTTATCTATTTTATATATTACTTTGATAATATATACCTCTACACACATGAATACATTTATATTTTAAGTTTATATAGATATATGTATGTATGCATACATACACACATCTATAAACATATCTCTATCTATCTACTATTTAATATATCAGGTAATTTCAAGAACAGAAGTACAAGAGAGCTACAATATGAATTAAGAGAGAGTTTAAAGGAACAGAAATAAATTAAAAATTTTATATATTTTAAAAACCAACCTAAACAATAATTTCTGAATAAATGTCAATCTACATGCAAAGTTGCTTATGGGGACAACTTTTGTTTCTGGAAGAAATTAGGGAGCAATTCAAAGATGCGTTACTAGTGTAAGAATGACAGGACATAACATAAAGTTTCAGGGACTCTAAGGTGAGACCCAAACAGCTGCACATCACTAAAAAAAAACCAGGTATAGTAGCTTGCAATATTCTCAGAACCAACATTTTTTAGAAAATTCATATTGCTTTCTCTTTCTGTAAGTACATGTGCAATAAAATTTAACCTATTGGTTGTGACCTAGTTTCTTAGGAGTAGCATTCTATTTAATTTAAATGAAAACTACAAATCTGAGGAATGAACTTCGTGCTCCATTATACTTCCCTAATTTCACATACTAATATTTTACTGTATTATATTACCTTATAATCATGTATCATAATTTGTTCAAGTACTCTTCATACTGGCAGATTAGACAACATTTAACACAACAGGAGGTGGAATGAAAGGCTCTATCTAGTCAACTAAAAATTTTCTAATTGTTGACAGAGAAATTAGAAAAGCAATTCTAAAATTTAATGAGGATTTGCGGCATCTGCCCTCCTAAGCCAGAGAGGATGGGGGAAGAAGAGACCATAATTTACTTATGTCATTTATTCTTTATTCTTTTTACTAGGAATTTGGTCATCACCTCCCATTCTGGTCCTTGATAGTACGAACAGTGGAAGAGCCAAGGCTCAGGAAGTGGCTCCAGAGGCTGCTGAGCTTCAGTATTCAGCTGCCTAGCATCAAAATCTTCCCCTTCAGTTGCCATTCCGTCTCCTCTTTGCACAAACCTTATACCACTGATGCATTCGATTACTTTTGATGTTGCTCCAGTCATTCCTGAATTTGTCATATGCTCTGTTCATAGATCTTAAGCTTGAGGCAGTGCTTGACTTGGAATTCATGACAGTTTTAATCCCTTCATATAGTTGTTGTTGTTATTATTTAAGATATATAAAGAGCAAAGTATCGGTCTCCTCACAGTTTAATCTTAACTATTACATACAAATATATATAACATTCATGGGAAAAGGGGGCACAGAGTAACTTGACAGTGAGGTATGCTTACAAGGAAGATAGGTACCAAAGGCAATTTATAACTTTTAAATTCCAGGGCTCAGAAATCCTTTCTGTAATCAAACTCTCTGTTTACAGGGCTGGCTCCATTTCTAATAGAACCTCATCATGTAAAAAATAATGTTTTTTTAAAAATAAGAAAGTAAAGAGAAAGGAAAAAAAAATCAGCAAAACTAATCAATACATTGAAAAATTCTGAAAATGTCTGCACTTTTACGTACCTGTGGCATGTCAGCTTTAAAACAGAAAATGTAGCTCATGCTTGTATAGTTTCCATTGGTTCTGAGCTTGAAAAAGTACCTTTAAGCAGGGCAAGAACACTGGTGAAAGAAATTTCCCCAGAAACATTTCTCTCTACCTATATGAGGTCATCTTAAAAGCTGATTACAAGATTAAAGAACTTCTTTATATATTATGATGTTGGATTGTTAGAGGACATATCCTACACAGCCATTCCCTTTCAAGGTTGTTAATTGTGTTTTTTCCTCCATTGGAGTCCTGTATACAGGTGACTATGTGATGTTTTGAAGGAGAAATAAAAAGAACAACAATCAAGAGACTTGGATTCAAAAACCTGACTTTGCTCTTGATCAGTTCTGTGACTAGGAGCAAATTATTTATTCTCCTTTAGGTATAGTTTCTTTGGCTGAAAAATAAGCTGGTTGGACTTGTAAATAGTTCTATATTGTTCTAGAATTAGCACTCTCTGTAACATTCATCTTGGGAAGTCTTGGAGATTTAGCTAACTGCTAGTTGCAGGAATCATTGACCCACAGAAGGGCATCTAGGAAAAATGCTTTTCCATAAAGATTATTAAAATAGTAAAGCAAAATCTTTAAATTTCAGAAGCAGGTCAATTCATGATTGAATTTCCCAGTTCACATGGAATGCAAGTCAGAGGGGTAACAGCAGGATAAGAGTGGGAAGAAAGATGTAGCTGGCTGATTTGAGAAATGCCCCCAAAGTAGCTCTGAGTTGGTCTTCTAATTAATTACAGGTGTAGGGCAAAGTATCTGGTTTGTAAAAATCTCTCTCTCTCTCTCTCTCTCTCTCTCTCTCTCTGTCTCTCTCTCTGTCTCTCTCTCTGTCTCTCTCTCTGTCTCTCTCTCTCTCTCTCTTTCTCTTTCTCTCTCTCTTTCTCTCTCCCCCCTTTGCAATTTCCCTCTCCCTTCCTTCACAGCATAAAAACATCCACTAAACCCATTAACCCATTATTCTAATATTTCTCCTTTCAATGGAATGTTCTTTCTATCACTTTATTCAAGGCAATTTTGACATCCTTATTTCTCAGACTGTAGATGAGGGGGTTTAGCATGGGCACAATGATAGTGTAAAAGACTGAGGACACTTTTCCCTGATCCATGGAACTGACTGAAGAAGGCTGCAGGTACATGAATGCAAGGGAGCCAAAGAAGACACCAACTGCTACAATGTGGGAGCTGCAGGTGCTGAAGGCTTTTGATCTGCCTCCAGTGGATTGAATTTTTAAAATACTAGCAATGATAAAAACATAAGAGCAAACAATGATCAAAGTTGGGAAAAGGATATTAAATGTACTGAATGACAGAAGTACCACTTCATTGACATAGGTGCTAGAACAAGAGAGCTTTAAGAGTGGAAGGAGATCACAGAAGTAGTGATTAATAGCATTTTCCTTGCAGAAGAGCACTCTAAGCAAGCAGCCTGTGTGAGCTGTGGCTCCAATGAAACCCAACGCATACACCCCACCCACCAACCATGAGCACATTTGATATGACATAAGACTATAATGAAGGGGATAGCATATAACGACATAGCGGTCACATGCCATCATAGCCAACATTTGACATTCAGAAATGGCAAAAAAGGAAAAAAAATAGAACTGAGTTATGCACTCAGGGTAGGAAATGGTGTTCTTGTCTGATAAAAAGTTCATTAGCATTTTGGGTGTGATGACAGTTGATTGACAGAGATCAATGAGGGACAAATTACAGAGGAAATAATACATTGGATTATGAAGATGAGAACTCAACCCAATAAGTATAATCATGCCCAGGTTCCCCAACACAGTGACAGCATAAATCCCTACGAACAGGAAAAAGAGTGGCAACTGGAGCTCAGGCTGGTCTGTCAGCCCTATGAGGTTAAACTCAGTTACTAGGGAATAATTGCCTTTCTCCATTCTTTTTGAGTTTAGAGTAAGAATCTGTATACAAGAGGAAACAAAATAGAGAATCTTCATTATTACAGGTCTAAAATTATTGCTCAAGTAAAACACTAAAATTATAATATAAATTCTTCTGTTTCTTTTGTCTCAGCTTTTTTTCCTACCAGAAACATCTTTAGTTTCTGTCAGCTTCAAAGGAATGAGGCATGTAAACGATCTTATTGGAAAGGGTTATGACTGAACGTCTCTCCTACATACATTAGTCATGATATTTTTGATTCCTCTAGCGATTTTCAAAGATGTTTGCTCAAAAGTTAAAATGTATGTAAAAATATTTAAATATGTATTGAATATATACAAATCTTAAAGAACATTGATGCTTAAGTTCCCATAGCTAGTAAGCATAAGAGATCTATCCCAAAAGTAACCATCTCCTGAGAGTAACTCATTCCACCTCTTGAGTTTTCGTGATGTCCTATTCACAGCTCAGTAGCCTTTGAGCTGCCTACTGACTACTTTTCAGTCTTTCCAACTGGGGACAATGGTCTCTGTCTCCTTTTCCAGGAGAAGGAAAAATGTCTCAGGGACATTGCCTAGGGCCTATAATTTGAAAGCTATGCTCTGAGAAGGAAATATGGTTGTTTTCCATGGGGGTAGTTCTTAGTATTTCAAGACATTTTTGACTAAAATGATAGATTCTTATGATGGTCAACCAGATAAATGAAGTCCACTTATCAAACAAATTTTGACAAAATATTTACCAAAAACAAAATATGGAAAACATAAAGTAATATGGATTCAACAAAAGGGCAATTTCATGGATTTGCAGTTGGTGGAATGATTTGCAAAAGGTTGGCATTAATGATCCAATATCAACTTGAAAGAATATCTGAAGTGGAGTGCCTTGGGGATTTGTGCTCTATCTTTTGCTATTAAATACTTTGGATAAAAACATGTCTCCTCTGCCAATTCAGTTGACCCTGGGGGTTAAGTGATGTTATTATCCACATTGTATAGGTGGGGTCTACAGTCTTGGTCATGATTTTATGACAGAAAAGAGAACTTGTCATAGCTCAGAGACTGGAGCATAGGAGAGCAGTGACCACACCTTTCCTTGGATCATGCCACTTTGGAAGACTAAGGGCTTGCAGACTCTTCAAAACTGGCTCTGAAAAATACTGGCAGGAACAGAAGTCTGTTTCGGAGAATTGTGGGGAAATATGAGGCTGAGATGTCTGTTCTGCCTTCCTCACAACCACACACAGCTACAGTCCCTCAACACATATGGGCCTCTTCTCCACTTGGGCTATCATATCTTTACATATGGGTGCTCTGTTCATAGGAATATAATGTATGGCTGCTTAAATTTTACAAGATATTTTGGAGTTTGGGGGCTAGATTCTTTTTTCTAATATCTGGGACAGTTTATTTTTGTCCTGTGCCAATATTTTCTCTGGACCATTCCTTCATGGTTCAAATAGAGCAACTTGCCTACACCTTTAAATCCAAATCACTCTGGTTCTCATTGAATGTGCAATAATAATCCAGCTCAGATTTCTGTAGCTTGTTGTTTAGTTTTTGTTGGCTTAGAGTGTAAATACCAACTGTTTCTATTCTGTCAGGGAGGGTTTTTCCCCTCCCAGATTTGTATTTTTGTGATGGTAAATTAAACCATCTTCTGTCTCAATTCTTACCTAGCCCTTGGTCATTGAATGTGCGTCTCAGACAAACTGGGGCATGGGAAATGACATTAATTTATAAAAGTTAAGGTCACCCACTGCAAGACTTTTGTCTTAACCATTGTAGTTTGATGGATCCAGAGAAAAGAGGATTCAAACTTTGCACAGTTCTGGCTAACTTAAATTCAATTCAAACATGTCAGGACATCATTCTTTGGATGTCTTTGGTATTCTTTGTACAAAAAAAAAGGATGAACCAAACAACAGATAGTATGTGTTTGAACATGACAGTAAGCTTGGAGACATAACTAACTCATAGTTTAACAAACACAGTATCTAAAAATATCATGATAGGTTAGGACAATGGGCTTAATCAAACATGATAAAATTTAATAAAGACAAATGTAAAACCTGGAACAACAATTAAAAGAATCAGTTCTAAAAGTACAAAAAATATGGAGGCAAATTTAAAAGTCAGTTTGTTAGAGATCAAGAATTGCAGTAGACTACAAACTTCATATAACTGAGCAATCTAAGGTGACAGTAAAAAAAAAAAAAAGTGATGTAACTTTGTGTTCCATGAAGAGAGGTATGGCTTCCAGGAATAAAGAATTGATAGTTCTACCACACTTTACCTTCTTCAAACAACATTTGGGGTACTTGTCTGATTCCCTTCCATAGTGAAGGAAGGATATTGACAAGGTAGAGAATATCCAGAAAAGGGCAATGAAGGCCATAAATAATCTTGAACTCATCATCTAGGGATAATTTGAATGACTTATGAAAGTCTATCATGAAAAAAAGAACAATCAGGGGGAAATGATGATTATCTCCAAGAGTTTGAAAGGTTATTATGTATAAAAGGAATTATATGTAAAAGATTGTCTCAAAAAAAGGAAGATCCAAGGGTAATGTGGAAAGTTGAAAAGAAGCAGATTTAGGCCTGAGATGAGGATAAAAATCTGTAACAATCATACATAATGCAGAGTGAAATATATTGCCATGGTAGTAGTGGATTCCTCTTAAGTTAAGGTCTTTAAGTTGGATTATTACCACTGCTGTAGCTGTATTGAAGGGACGTTATGGGGTAGATTTTAAACTAGATGGAATGTCCTTTCCAATTCCAAAAATTCTGTAGTTCTATAATTCTGAAGTGGAATTCTTTATGCCTCCAAAAATATCTTTCTTTTTTTAAACCACTGGTATCCAGTCTTCAGCTTCATGCCATTATCAGTGATGGGTTTAATTAATATGGAGATGTCCTTTCCTTTGCAAAGTCATGAGATTTCATTAATCCTTATTTAGAAGAAAAAATGTCAGATTAATCAACTACTTACCGTCTAGCATTGGATCTTAAAGTTTCTTGACTCAAAGTATATGACTTCTATAAAACTTATTATAGTCATGGCTGGGGCCTTCCAATCTTTGTTAATGTTAATGATAATTAGGACACAAAACTCAGTCTTTGAAAAATCTCTAAAAATTGATTTGATCTGAAGGTGATGATTTTTAATTGTTACTTTAACCTAATTTTTCCTAATTGTGACTTTAACTAGAGTGTCTTTTTTAGCTATATATCACTGTCAACAGAGCTCCTGATGATGTAACTTAAGGCCCTTATGGATATTCATAAGATAACTGGGACCTCATTAGTAATACACAGACAAAGGCTTCCACAGAGACTCATTTCAAAAGCAATTCCCCTTTTCTGGGAAGAAGTCATTAAAATTTTGCTCTACTTCTTGAATCTCTCACTTTTATTTACTCCCTGTGTGCACAATAAACTGTTCAGAACATGATCCCACCAGACCTAGGAATTTGGGCACCTTGAACCAATTTATTTGAGTTGACGTTTGGGAAACTTGGGGTAGCATCTAAAGTACAAACAACCCACATGGTTGAAGGTGTCTGAAATCAGAGGTCATGGTAGCTGGAGAAGTTGGGCAACTGGGAAACCTGAATATTCAAGGAAGGGAGAAGAGGGGTAGAAAAGACATGTGAAAATCAGATTCTGAACTTAATGAAGAAAGGGTAAATTGAGGTATTGGTCCATCATTGATAGCAAGAAGGATCTCAATAGCATAGCTGCTGAGTAATAGGGATAGCTGAAATATATAAAGGTAGTGATGCCAAGTAAAGTGTCTATCAGCTTCTCTTCTTGATCTTGTGCATAAGAAGGTATGTGAGAAATCCCATACAACCCTGAATAGGTTTGTCAGAGATGTCATAAATTCAGAAGTAAGCTAGGTTTCAGTAATCACCATAAAATGGAAGAAACATGAAAAGAAAGTTTTAGGATGAGAAGAGTTTATTAATAATAGAAGAGTTTTAGGGTACACAGTGAAAAGGGATATGAGCTATGATAACGTAGGGCTAGGCTAACAGTGTCCAACAGCACTTTCTTAGTTGTTGATCTCTGCTATTGATATATGTTTGTGTGTGTGTGTGTGGGGGGGGGATATGTTGGAGTGTGGGTGTGTGTACATGTGCGTGTGCATTTATTCTTGGTACCTAGTGCATGGATCTTCTGTCCAAGAAGTACATTGGGAAGACTTTGTTCCTGCAGATGAGCCATGATAGAGAGCTATGGTTTTCAAGGTGCCCTGGAGTATACGTCAACTTTTTTTCTAAGCGAAGGAGCAAATAGGTTAAGTGCTAAATTTTGCTACCAAAAAAATGTGTGCCTCCTGCACATCAGAACCTAGGGCAAACTCTGGTGTCCTTTTGCTAGCATACACCTAAGTGTTCTTGTCTATCCCTGACTAGGTAGAAGATTGTTAGATATAAAACTCAAAGGATTGGGGGAAGTTCCTCATAAGAACATAAGTAGAAATAAGAAAAAACAAAAGAATTATGAAGGCCTTGTTCTAACCACAGCACCAAAATAACAATAGCTTGCTTTTTTATGATGAGAATCAACAGTGACACTCACTGTTGTATTCCTCATGCCTGGAGCTATTGAAGAGGAGGCCTGATGACCAGTTGTTGGGGATTTTATAGAGGAGATTTTTATTTCAGTAATTTGGTCAGCTGTCTTAAGATTTTCCATCTTCTACTCTCAGAGCCTGGCTGATAGCAAACAGAAAGTTGTACAGAATTGAGAATATAACAGACAATATAGAGAAAAAAATGATCTCTTTCAATTTGAGTAAGTTATCTGATCTCAATTAAGAGAGACTCTCAGATCTCACTCAAGGGGGGGCATTCCCTGATGTCCCTGTGATGGTATGCTGGGGTTGGACACATGATTGAGGTGTCAGTTCTTCTTCAGCTTCCTTTCAGAGTCCTTGTATATTTTTAAGAATCCCACTCTTAAGGGAATCTCGAACCATGTTTTCTCTCTTGAAACTGGAAGACTAAGATCTTTCCTCTCCCAATCTCCTGCTGACTATGCCACACAGCTCCTCCCTTGCCTCCCCTGGAAATGGAGCACTGAGTAGTCAATCACCCCAGGGGAGGCCTCTTGAGTCCCTGTATTAGCAAGCCCCCAGCACGCTCAGGATGACCTGCTAGCACAGGTTCTTTGATCTGCTTTGCTAAAAGATAGACAATTTTTAAAGGGGCCAACAATCTTACTTTAATTATAAACAAGTTATAAATACAGGCAGATAAATTAGCACAGAGATTCAACAGACAGGGACCCTACTATCTGAACAAAGTAACATAACCACCTACATACACCAACCGATTGAGAAAGTACAAACCTCTGAGTAGTTCAGGGCTCATCACAAATGGATACTTAGAGTCTTGTCCAGGGACTTCAAAAGGTCCTCCTCATAAGGGAACTCCCAAATCAAAATGTCAACCTCTTACAACATGTATAACAAAGACTCAGGCCCTGATTGGCTCAGAGCCAGAAGGCATGAGGATTACATGACTCAGAGCTGTGAATTATCAGGGTTCAGAGACGATTAATTGTTCATATGTTAACAATTTAGCCTGAGCCTAGAAAACTGAACTCCAACAACAAGAAGAAAAAAAAAACAACAACAAAAACTCCGCTTTGCACTCACAGTTCCTAGTGAATAAATCTCATCATAATGCTTTTTGGAAATTCATATGTCAACTAATTTGAGCAAAGATCAAGTATGTATACTGTGCAAAATACTGTACTGGGGACAGAAGTGAGTGACTGAATGAGTGAAAAATACTTTTAAAGTAAATACTATGTGACCATGCTAAATTCTGGGGCCACAAATACATAAAGCAAGGGAAACTTCTCTATAAAGAAACGTATATTCCACAGAGGGAAGACAACATAAAATTGTAGGACTGGCCAGTGAGGAACCAGTTGATCCAAGAAATTATAGAGATTGTGTGGAAATATATGGCAACTGACTGAAAATTCTTGCTAGGAATAATGACTATTCTGATTATTATTCTTAGAGGTGAAGGTGAAAAGTATATGTATGTGTGTGTGTGTGTGTGTGTGTGTGTGTGGGCTCACGTGGGCAGACCTGCTGCATGGCAGGAAGATAGATTACATTGAGATGGGTCTTGATGAGCTATATATACTAAGCTCTTATCTCCCAAGAGTCCAGCATCCCAGAGCAGGAAGCAGAGGGAATGGTCTGACTGAGAGCTAGAGAGTGGATCAAAGCACCATGGCAGGAAAATTGGTGGCTAGAGATAAAAAAATGAAATTATTCTTTCCTTCAAGGAACTTACATTCATAAGAATACACTATCGTAATATAATAATAAAAATATTGAATTTTCACTAACGGAAAGTAATTTCATTCCAAGGGATTGCTTCAGATTTTGTAAGGCTCCACCTGGTGTAGTGTGACAGTGTGTTCCCTTTGAAAGCTTGTACTAGAAAATAGATATCTAGGTCTGTGAATCTCAAACTTCTTTGGTGTTGGGACTCTTTTATACTGCTAAATATTGAGTATTTCAAACTCTTTTCATTTATGTGAGTTGTATCTATCTATATTTACCACATTAGAAATGAAAACATCTTAGTATTATTATGAAAATAATTTTGACCTCAAAGACACCATGGGGAGTGGGTGACTGTTTTTCATTTGTCTTTTTATTCCCAGTGACTAATCCAGTATGTTACATTCAGTAGGTGTTCACTAAATGTTTGAGGATTGAGTTGAGTTGATCACAGGAACCAGGACTTTTGACTACTGTGCTGAAGACAAAAATGAATGACTGAATTAGTAAAAAATTATTTATTAGAATAATCATTCTTATTTATTATAATTATATTGTTTATTATTTATTATTATTATTATTATTAAACTTTCTAGCCATGGGAAGTAATTTCTTTGCACATTTTTCATTCAAATTTTGTGAAGACCAGCTGTTGTAGTGTGGCAATCTGATGTTCTCTTTGAAAGTTTTTATTAAGATATACAGATCTATATCAGAAATACAGATCTATATCTATATTAGTGGTTCTCAAATATTTGTTCTCAAGACTCCTTTACACTGATAAACAGTGAGTGCCCCAAGAAACTTTTATTTGGTAGGTTGTATCTATATTTACTGTATTAGAAATGAAAACATTGTTGTATTGTATTGAAAATAGTTTTGACCTCAGAGACCCCATGAAAGGGTCTTGGAGACTCCCAGAGATTCCTGTACTACACTTTGGGACTCACTGTTCCAAAGTACAGCACCAGAACAGGGGGGAAAATTTCTGTGTTGTGTTCAATGTAAGATCTGTTAGAATCAAAAGTTAATTCTGTCTACCTATCTACCTATCTATCTATTATCTATCTATGTACCTTATACATAACATCAGTATTACTGAGATAGTATTTCCCTTTCCACAGTCAAATATATGTATATTTTAAGTGTGTGTGTCTGTGTGTGTGTGCGTGTGTGTGTGTGTAGTATTTTTTGTAATTCAAGGAGAAAGGTGCAAGGTTACAAAATGAATTAAGAGAAAGCTTAAAGGAGCTGAAGTAAACTGAAAGCTTTATATATTTCAAAACGCTACCTAAAGAACAATTTCTGGATGAATGTCTACCTATGTTTAAACTGCAAATCAAGGGCAACTTGTTTCTCAAAGAAATTAGGAAGCAATCCAAAGATCTATCTTCTAGTGCAAATCATAAGAAGACATAACATAGAGTTTTAAGGACTCTAGGATGAGACCCAAACAGCTGCAAATCACTGAAACAAACAGATGAAATAACTTGGTCCATTCTCTGAATCAACAGCTTTTGGAATATACTTATCACTTTCTCTACCTTTCCGTAAGCACATACATAATAAACTTTAATCTATGGCTTATGACCTAATTTCCTAGTTGTTCGATTCTATTTAATTTCAACTAAAGCTATACATTTGGGACATAAGTTTCATGTTTCTTTATCATATTTCTCTAATTTCCCAATATTAATCTTTTCATAGGGTATTATAACATCATTTGACAATCATGTTTCACGAATTGTTCAATTACTTATCATATTGAAAGATGAGACAATACAAGCTCAGGAACAGGTATTGTGATTGAATTTATCTAGACAACCAAAAATTCAAATTATTTCTGGAGAAATTGGGAAAGCAGTTCCAAAACAGATCAAGCTTTGGAATCATTTTCTGCCATCCTCAGGCAAGAAAGGATGAGGAAAGAAAGGAATACCTTACTTCAACATTCATCATTTATTCTCCCAAGTGAAAAGTCAGCCATCACCTTCTCATTCTGGCCCTTGAGAGTAAAGACAGTATGTAGAGGCAAGAGCATAGGAAGTTGCCTCAGAGTCTGCTGACAACACTCAGAAACCTTGGTATCAAATCTCCCACACCAGCTGCCATTCTATCTCCTCCTTATACAAAACACACACCTTTACTGCATTCAGTATCTTCTGATCTTGCTACCCCCATCTCTGCATTTGTCACATTATCTGTCCCTGAGCTCACATTCTAGAGGCAGTGCTTGACTCAGAACTCATGACAGTCTTAAACCCTTCCACTAATGTAGACATAGTGGTCATTATTATTTAAGATAACATAGTAAGAACCAAATCTTGCTCTTCTCACAGTTAGATCTTGACTGAAAAGTTACATGCGAATATAGATAACCTTCATGAAAATAGATAGCTCAGAGTATAATGGTGGTTTGGAAACTGTGAAAATAGAATGGTTAATGACTTTACTAACCACTTTGATCTGCTTGAGTTTCCTTACTATCCAGAGGAGGCCGAACTGACTTGGGAATCAGGAATCAGCCAACCAGGAGGCAAACTCAGCATCCCTCAAGCTCAAAATACCAGAGATCCTTTCAAATTCATTTGCTGAACCCAGACATCGCTCCAATATACTATGACAAACCAATTATTGATAACCAGCGCTCCCCATCCCTTCTTCCAAAATCCTAACTTCAAGTTCAATTTTTCTTCAGAAGGACATCGCTAATAATGAAATTGCATTGACTCTCCTAATTCTAGTTAGTTCGCACACAAATTTTCAAAGAATTACTCTGAAGTAGGGAAGTTCATTGTATTCTATTGGAACTTGAGTGTAGACAGATTCTTTTGTCTAGATAGCCAAAGACTGGGAGTTGTCAGGTATAGCTGGGTGTGCTCTGGCAAAGAGATTTTTTCTCTGTCCAAGGGTAAGATGAAAATGAAATGACATCTGCCCCTTTTGGAAGGGTACACAATCTGAAGCCTAAACCCAAAGGGAGCTCAGTTTTGCCTATAACTCTACATACATGCTCCTCCCACTGTGAGAGAAATAAACACACATACAACTTAATCCTGTTTTTTTTTTTCTTAGAATAAATTCTGGAGGCTGACAGTATGAAAGGTACTTTACAACTTTTAAACTTTAGGGCCTTGAAATCCTTTCAGTAATCAAACTCTCAATTTTCAAGTCTAGCTCTGTTTCTCACAGATCTTTCTCATGTAACAAACTTTTGTTTTTGAAGGGGAGAGGGCAGGGCAATTGGAGTTAAATGACTTGCCCAAGGTCACACAGGTAGGAAATGTTAAGTGTCTGAGGGAGATTTGAACTTCTTACCTGTGTAAGGTCATCTATTATTATGGTATTATAGGATGAATCCTTATCAACTCCTTTACACAGGCATTCATATTTAAGATTGTAATTGTGTTTTCCTCCATTCAATTCCTTTCTCTAGATGACTACAGTTATGTGTTGCAGAAGAAAAAAGAACATGAATTAAGAGACTTGAATTCCAGACTGAGTTTTGCTTTTGACCTGTTCTGTGATTTTTTTTTTTTTGCTTTTTTTTTGGAGGGGTAGGGCAGGGCAATTGGTTAAGTGACTTGCCCAAGGTCACATGGCTAGTAAGTGTTAGGTGTCTGAGGTCAGATTTGAATTCAGGTCCTCCTGACTACAGGGTTGGTACTCTATTCACTGTCCCACCTAGCCTCACCCGTTCTGTGATTATTAACAAGTAATTTATTCCCTTTTAGGTATGGTTTCTTCAGCTGAAAAACAATGATTTGAACTTGTAAATTATTAATTACTGTTTTAGTCACAGCATTCTTGGTAATATTCATCTTGTGAAACCTTGGAGATTTAACTGTTAGTTGCAGGAATCATTGCCCCATCTGGGAAAAATACATTGATATACAGATATTTAAAATAGCAAAGCCAACTCTTAAAATATCAGGACCTGGGCAGCCCATGGTTGAATTTTATAACCTATCTGGAATGCAAGTCAATGTTATAATAGGAGGACAAATGTGGGAAGACAGGTGTACCCTACTGGTTTGATAAATGTCCCCAAAGTAGCTCTGAGTTGGGCTTCTGATGAACTATAGGTATGGGACAGAGTATCTGCCTTGTATAACTCTCTCTCTCTCTCTCTTTCTCTCTCTCTCTCTCTCTCTCTCTCTCTCTCTCTCTCTCTTATTTTCTTTTCTCTCTCTCTTCATCCTCCTGCTCAGTATCCACTAAACCCATCAGTATATTCTAGTATTTTACCTTTCACTAGAATGTTCTTTCTACCACTTTCCTCAGTGCAATTTTGACATCCTTATTTCTCAAACTGTAGATAAGGGGGTTTAGCATGGGCACGATGATAGTGTAAAAGGCAGAGGACACTTTTCCCTGATCCATGGAGTTGACTGAAGATGGCTGTAGGTACATGAATGTAAGGGAGCCAAAGAAGACACCAACTGCTGCAATATGGGAGCTGCAGGTGCTGAAGGCTTTTGATCTGCCTCCAGTAGATTGAATTTTTAAAATGCTAGCAATGATCAAAACATAAGAGCAAGTAATGGTCAGTGTTGGGAAAAGGATATTAAATATATTGGAAGCCAGAGTCACCACTTCATTGATGTAGGTGCTAGAACAAGAGAGCTTTAAGAGTGGGAGAAGATCACAGAAGTAATGATTAATCACATTTTCCTTACAGAAAAGCACTCTAAGCAAGCAGACTGTGTGAGCTATGGCCCCAGCCAGGCCCAATGCATACACCCCACCCACCAAGCATGAGCACACCTGACAAGACATAAAAAGACTATAATGAAGGGGATGGCATATAGCAACGTAGCGGTCATATGCCATCACAGCCAACATTTGACATTCAGAAATGGCAAAAAAGACAAAAAAATTAAACTGATTCATGCAATCAGAGTAAGAGATGATGTTCTTTTCTGACGCAAAATTCACTAGCATTTTGGGTGTGATAACAGTTGATTGACAGAGATCAATGAGGGACAAATTACAGAGAAAATAATACATTGGGTTGTGAAGATGAGAACTCAGCCCAATAAGTATAAGCATGCTGAGGTTCCCCAACACAGTGACAGCATAAATTCCTAGGAACAGGAAGAAGAGAGGCAGCTGGAGCTCAGACTGGTCTGTCAGTCCTATGATGATGAATTCAGTCACTAGTGAATAATTTCTTTTCTCCATTCTTTTTGAGTGTAGAGAAAGAAGAGACAATGATCTGTTGGGAAGAGGGAAAAGAGGGGTTCTCATTACTCCCTGTCTTTAGAGAACGCAGAAAGAATAGTAAAGTTGTAATATAAATTCTTTTGATTCATTTTTCTCTGCCTACTTTCCTACCATAAACTGAGTACTGTCAACCTCACAGGAATAGAAAGTATGTAAACCAGACTTCTAGAAAGAGCAATGCTCAAAATTCTCTCTTATATACAATAGTAATAATTTTGATTCATATAATGATTTAGTTTCAAAGGTGTTTGCTCAAAAATATGATGTATGTAAAAATATTTGTTTGTATTAAACATATTCGTATATTAAAAAAAAATTAAGACTCATCCTAAGTAAATGCCATAGTAATCTAGTGTATTATAACCCCAAAGATCCAAGTTTTTGGAGAAAAAAATTCATTATTTGATAAAAAATGTAGGGGAAATTTGAAAATAATATGACAGAAACTAGGTATAGACCAATATCTCACACCATATACCAAGATAAGCTCGAAATGGGTACATGATATCAAATAAAGGATGATACCTTTATAAGCAAATTAATAGAGCATGGAATAGTTTATTTGTCAGATCAGGAGTCATGTTATTAATCACACATTGGTCATTGACATAGATGAAAGCATTGATGATGTGCATTTGAATATAACCCAAAGTCTGGAGAGATAAACAACTCAGAAATTAACCAATACATGAACCAAAAATAACATGATAGTTTAGGAAAAAAATTAATATGAATAAATGTAAAACCCTGCATTGCAGTTACAGGAATCAATTCCACAAATTTGCAAAAATGGAGGTGAGTTTAAAAGTCAGCATCTTTGAGAAAGATCTGGAGATTCAGTACACTACAAATTCAATATAATTGAACAATCAGAAAAAAAAAACCTAAAGTAATCTTTGGTTAAATGGAGAGAGGCATAGTTTGCAGGAATAGGGAAGTGATAGTTCAAACACACTTAACCTTGGTCAAACCGCAGATGGAGTATAGCATCCATTTCTCATTACTTTTTTTTTTAATTTTATTTCAGTTTGCATCATTCATTTCCACAAGATTTTGAGTTACATATTTTCTCCCCTTCTTTCCCCTCCCCACCACCCCAAAACAGCCATCCCAGTGTGTCCCCTCTCCCCCAGTCTATTCTCTCCTATG
>CM053588.1:135219293-135240691 GCA_028646515.1 Pseudochirops corinnae | reverse complement strand
ATAATTTTATGTGACATATTATTTATATCATTTATAAATTTATTTATTAAATTAATTTTATCTAGAATTTAATGTTCTATAACACAATGTTAAAAAAAATATATATGTATATATATTTTTGATCTGGTGTTCCCAGATCAAGGAGAAAATACTACAAGATGCTAAGAAGAAACAATTTAAATACTGTGGAAATACAATCAGGATAACACAGGATCTAGCAGCTAATACATTAAGGGATTGAAGAACCTGGAACATGATATTCTGGAGATCAAAGGAACTAGGATTAAAGCCAAGAATCACCTACCCAGCAAAACTGAATATAATGTTTCAGGGAAAAACATGATCATTCAATGAGGTGCAGGACTTTCAAGCATTCTTGATGAAAAAACCAGAGCTGAATAGAAAGTTTGACATTCCAATAGAAGAAGCATGAGAATGGGAGGATGAGGGAGAGTTCCTTGGGAGGATAAAGAAGGAATCTTTAGAACAGTTGATGAGGGAATAGGTCAAAGGTGGGTATAAAAGATTGTTCATATATAGGGGAATGGGAGGATAAGGGAGGAATCCTTCGGGAAGGGGGGATAGTAATAGGAGGGTAAGGTAGTGGGTAGAAGTAAAGTACAGGATTGAAGAAGGATAGGAAATAAGGGATATGCACAAATATAAAAGCAAAGATCAGAAGGCAAATTTGTTAGGGAAAGTATATGTTCATGTATGTATGTATGTGTATGTATGTGAATGTATATGTGTGTATATATGTATGTATATATCTGTTTCTATGTATAAATATAAATGTAACCATCTTAATTGTAGCCTCCTGGTAGGGGTGGAAGAGAGAAAAAGAACAAAGTAAAAAGTACAAGTAATGAACAGAAAAAAACTTAAAAGGAGGCAAAGAAATGATGGACAACTCTCAACACAATGTGTAGCATTTATTATATAGACTTTAAAAAAAAATAAGTTAACGTATTTATTTTTAGTTTCCAACATTCATTCCATAAGTTTTAAATTCTCTCCCTATCTCCACCCCTCCCCAAGATAGCATGTAATCTAATATATACACATTATAATTCATATTCCTATTAAATGTATTTCCATATTTGTCATGCTGTATAGAAGAATGGGAGCAATCATGAGAAAGAAAAACAGAAAACAAAACACAAAAAGAAAGTAGTCTTCATTTATCTGTATTCAGACTCCATATTTCTTTTTCTGCATATGGATGGCATTTTCCATCATAAGTCTGTTTGCATTCTTTAGGCCCTTGCATTGCAGGGAAGAGCTAAGTCTATCAAAGGCAGTCATGGCACACTGTGGCTATTCCTGTGTACAATGTTCTCCTAGTTCTGCTCACTTCACTCAGCATCACAAGTCTCAAACGCGTGCTCAGACAGAACAACTAAAATGATAATGATTTTAATTACCCTTTTCTGTCTCTATTTTCCTACAAATAGCTACAAGGAAAAACTATAGATAAAATGTAACTAATTTTGGCAAAATATTTGATGATCAATATTGGAAATCAATATCAAAATTTGTAACTAACCCTGATCAATATATTACATAAAAACAATGATATGCACATCAACTTTTTTAAATTTCTGACCTTTTTATGACCAAGAACAATTTTTATATGATGCAACTTAATAAGCCTCAACTTGTGAGGTAGATAAGTAAACAATACTATCCATTTAAATATATGGGTAAGTTAGAGGTATGATATCCATATCAAATTTGAAGATAAGGTTAGGAGAAATTGCTAACTTTCAGTGTGATCAAAACATGATCCCAAAACATCACTACTGGTTAGGACAATGGGCTGAATTTAATAAAATGAAATTTAATAAAGGTAAAAGCAAAATCCTGCACAAGACTTGAAGTGTTTTCCAGTCCACAAAAATATGGAGGTATCTTTAAAAGTCTGTTTGACAAAGGTCTGGGATGCTTAGCAGACTGCAAATTGACTATGACTCACAGGATCATAGTGGGGGCAATCAAAAAATGTAAATGTAATCTTGAAGGAAGACATAGATTCTAGGAATAAGGAGTAGATAAGTCTACCATACTGTATCTTGTTTAAACTATATCTTCAGGTGTTTTTTTTTTTTTCTGGTTGTTTCCCATAACTGAGGAAGAGCATTAACCAGGTGGAAAACATCCAGAGAAGGGCAACGAGGATCATGAATGATCTAAGTATATGCCATATAATGGTAATTCAAATGGCCTGCAACATTTTAGCCTGGAGAGTGGAAGGATCAATGGGAAATAACAATTGCATGTACAAGAGCTACCTATGAAAAAGGAATCTGACTTGTTCAAGTTCAAGTTGTACATTGCCCAAGAGCAATGCATGAAAGTTGCAAAGAGGTAAATTTAACCTTCACATGAGAATTAAATCCGTAACAATTGTATGGAATCCAAAGTGACCAAGGTTGCCTGGGAAGGAGTGAGCACCCCCTTAGTTCATGTCTTTCAGACAGAGGATGAATGACCACCACTGGTGTGGGGGGAGGTTGTGGAGGCGTGCTGTGGACTAAATTGAAGATCCCTTCCAACTCTCAAATTCTGAATTCTATAATTCTATAATTCTGAGCTGTAGTCAGTCCTCCCTCCAAAGTCTCCTATTTTTTTTAAACAACCTCTTGTCAGTCTTCAGTCCCATGTACTTGTCAGTGATAGGTAGAATGAAACATGGAAATGCTCTTTCTTTTACAAAGTACTGAGATTCCATGAGTCTCTATTTAGAAAGAAGAAAAATGTCCAGTTAATCAAATACTCACCATTTTTTCATTGAATCTTAGCGTCCTTTGGTTTCAGTATCTCATCCAGTGAACAGGCTAAATTAAGGATCTCCTTGCTCTCCAAAGGACTCTGAAAAGTTTTCTCCAGCATCACAATTTCAAAGTGTCAATTCCAGGGTGCTCAGCTTTCCTTATAGTCCAACTCTCACAGACTTACATTTCTACTGGAAAAGCCTTAGCTTTGATTATATGAACCTTTGTTAGGAACGTGATGTCTCTGCTATGCCATCTGGATTTGTCATACTTTTACTTCCAAGGAGCAAGCATCTTTTAATTTCCTGGCTACAATCACCATCTGTAGTCATCTTTGAGCCCAAGTATAAAACTCTTACACTGCTTCTATTTCTTCTCCTTCTATTTGCCCAAGGACCATGAACAGCATTTCCAAAAGTCTTATATAGATGTCAAAACTTGACACCTACATGTCAAGTGAAGTGACAGGGCTGTTAATTACTCAGGTCCAGTCAGGAGTGATGTACAATACATAATGTTTAAAGCAGGTAAAAATGCCTAGGGCCAGGGATGGTGTTGGGCAAGACTGATGGGAGCTGTCTGTCCAGAGCTGTCTATGCTTATAAGGGTACAGGAAAGACCTCCAAAGCCAGATCATGGCTCTTCTTAGGCAGAGTCAGGTTTTATCCCTGTCACACTAGCAAGTCAGCCTCAATGACCAAGTTGGATGGTCTTTTCTGGCAAAGGTAAGCCAACTATTGGACAAAGCCATGTTTTTTTTAATACAATTTTTAGAACTGTGTAGCTATGTATAAAGGGAGATGTTGGAGCTTTATCCAGGGTGCACATACAGTGTAAACTTAGACAGTGCTTGGGACTACTTAAGCTTATCTTTATGAAACTTACGCCTAGAGGGAGTAACCAGTGGGTGTGACTATAAAACATATGCTTCTTTATATTAAGAAAGGGGTTATTTTGAGGCACCACATCATACCAATCAGATTGATAACTTGACAAAACAGGAAAATGATAAATGTTGGAGAAAATGTAGGAAAATTGGAACAGCAATGCATTGTTGGTGGAGTTGTGAACTGATTCAACCATTCTGGAAAGCAATTTGGAACTATATTCAAAGGGCTATAAAATTGTGCATCCCTTTGACCCAGCAATACCACTTTTAGATCAATATCCCAAAAAGATTATAAAAATGGGCAAAGGACCCACATAATCCAAAATAGTTCATGGCAGCTCTTTTTGTGGTGGCAAAGAATTGGAAATTGAGGAGATGCCCACTAATTGGGGAATGGCTGAATAAGTTCTGGCATAAAAACATAATGGAATACTATTGTTCCATAAGAAATGATGAGCAGATGGACTTCAGAAAAACCTGGAAAGACTTACATGCACTGAGGCAGAGTGAAGTGAGCGGAACCAGAACAACATTGTCTACAGTAACAGCAACATTGTGTGAAGACCAACTTTGATAGACTTAACTCTTCTCAGCAGTACAAGGATCTAAGACAATTCCAAAGACTCATGATGGAAAATGTTATCCACATCCAGAGAAAGAATTATGGAGTCTGTAGATTGAGGCATATTATTTTCTGCTTTTTTTGTTTCTTCTTTCTTGAGGTTTTTCCCTTTGGTTCTAATTCTTCTTGACAAAATGACTAATGTGGAAATATATTTAATATGATTATACATGCATAGCCAATATCAGATTACATGCTATCTTGGGGCGGGGGTAGAGAGAGGAGGAGAATATTCAGAACTCAAAATCTTGTAGAAATGAATGTTGAAAACTAAAAACAAATAAATAAAATTAAAAAAATATAAAGGACTTATTGTGCTAAGGGAAGGGCACATGCCTTGCATTTATATTCACACATAATATGTGAGCTTTAGGAATCTTTTTTGAGAGGGAGTTATGGGTTTCACACAGGACTATGCAGAATATTTACAAGCCAAATTTTGATGAAGAGCAAAAGGGGAAGTTAAAAATTTACACAGTGAAGAACCAATCACAGAAAGGGAAGAAATAAGTTAGGTCAAATCATAAAGTGATTAGTAAACACTGGAGCCAAAGCCAACATCTCAAGCTGGAATTTTGTAAACATATAGAGCAGTAACTAAAAAGATGGCTCTGGGGTTGTAGGTAATGTCTCAGCTTAAGTAAGTAGGGTTGGTAATAAAGCTGAGTTAGAAATTTTTCTACGACTTATCAATTACATTCTTCATACTGAAGCTGTGATATAACTAGCTATCTTAGACAAATGGCAGTCATAAAAAAATAGAGAAAACAAATCCTCTTACTACAGAATGAAGAGGAAAAAAATGCAAATAAAATGTGTTTTCCAGAACAAAAAAAAATAAATCTACTTCTGAGACAAAATTACCAAAGCAGACGGATTTGAAAGTTTCTAAGTCAAAAGCTCCTTCTACTTATAGTGTTAGCCTAAGGCAACAATCCCTTGAAGGACAGAAGGTTAGGTAAGAAATGTAAGCCAAGGAGGTAACATTGGAATTCACCATCAGAAAAAATATCATTTAAATAAATGTATTCTTTAAAATTGTTTTTAAAAAATAGAGAGGACACAAATTTTACCTTTAGGCCATTTAGATTTTAGAAAACAAATTCCATTTTAAATTCCTTCCAAGTTGGGAAGAGTATAAATAAACCTTAAACAATGTGCCTCTTATAATTGAAGGCTGGGTACTTGGGGGCACTCAGTACTTATAATGTGCCTGTCCAGAAAGCACCTAGATAAGCTCGAGACAAAATACTACAGATTCTCATAATTATAGATTTTAAAAATGGCCAAGGTTTAAAAAACTTTTTCTCTGTCTCTCCCCTCCATATATATGTATGTATATGTATATATGTAATCAACAAAAATTATCTATCAGTGTATTTGCTACTATATATAAGCCTTGTGTTTGTGTGTGACCTATGTTGGTTAGGTGGATCCAAATAGGTCTGCCTAGAGGTGGTTCACATGCAGATTGGAAGAGATCTCTCTAGGATCTCCTCTCACTCTTCATCAAATTAGACTGATGAGGCAGGAGACTGGTAACATGAAAATGATGCATAAGAAAATGGATCAAACCTATGTTCTGTGAGTTGGAGTGGGGGTGTCTCCCACCATAAAAGTAACCAAAAAAGTCAAAGAAACAGAGCCTACTGAGCTGTGTGAATACAGACTCTGAACCTAATTCTTTGTGACAAGAAAACTCTACTATCTTGGAGACCTCTAGTCCCACCTGTAATTATGATATAATTAACTAGAGACTTTGTGCCTCAAAAAAATGGTCTGATGAGATTAACTACTGGGAAAGATCCCCACCAGAACAGAGATGATGGGGAAACCCCTTGAACTCTGATTGAATCTTCCCGGTTGATAAGGCATTTGCCTGAGGCCATAAGCCTTTCATTATAACTAAACCCAAATCTCTAACTCTTAACCTAGCCTAGCCCTCTATTGTCCAGCTCCTTCCCACCCTTGATCCTATCAAAATATCTATACCCAAGTTTGTCTCCCTTAAACTAGCCTAGTCCTCCATTGTCTGTCAATTCCAGGTAACCTTGAGCTATTTCCCACACTTAATCTCATTACTGGAGTCTAACCTCAGTCCTCTCAAGATCCTCCTTAGACTCCTCCTCAAGATCCTCCCCAAACTCCTCCTCTAGACCACCCCTAAATCCTCCCACACTCTTTCTGTATTTAAGATCCATCTTGCCTCCATGATGGGGGCCCAAGAATTATCTAGAGCAGATTTACCCTGTGTCAGATTATTCTGGCCTGCTTATGGATACAAGGGTCACAGATACTTAGTCTCCTTAAGCATCTACCCATTAAAGTGAATCTCTAATAAACTTTGCTTTACTTTGGCTCAAAGAAGATTTGAGTGGAATTCATTCAACAGGACCCAATATGTTGGTATTTTGGGGCCTCAAGCACTTCTAATCTAAACCTTAAACCTCAACATATGGTTCCCTGACCACTAAGTGGGGTAGACTCTCTGCTCCCTCTGTGAAGACTCCTCAGAATGAGAAGGGAGAGAAACTATCTGGAAACCAGAGAGACTTTTCTAAGACTGGACAGACCTGAGTCCTGGGTTTACACAACCTAGGCTCTTCCCCCTTCCCGTGATGTCATCTGCATTAGGCGCCCTTCAGGAGTTTTTGACCTCCACCTTTGCTTGTGACCTTTTCCCCTCCCTTGCTTGGTGTTTACCAAATAAGGATATGGATGGTACCTTGGCTTCCTGTCCTACCTCCCAGCCAATAGGAGATAGTGGCGGGCTTCTCTGTTATCCACCACTGGCTTAGATTTCACACCAAGACTAAAAGGCCACCCCCCAGCCAATGGGAGAAGGGTCAGTGGGGGGTGGGAGGACCAGGCGTGGGAGAAGGAAGGGGCTTGACTGTATTAGTGTATAAATCCTTGTTCTGTCTTTTGTAACATGCCTCCTCTCCTTGTTCCTGGCTATGGAGAGGATCACCTTCTTCCTGTGGGGGAAGAGAATAAAACTTCCTGTTGTTTGGGATGAAAAAAATCCTTCATCTTTAATTTAGTGAAAAGAAATAAACATGGAGATCTCTTAGGATAAGAACAGGACTTTATTCTCTTCCCTAGCAGAAGAGGGAGGCCTTCCCTATGACTCATCATGGACAAGAGGCAAGTTACAAAAGACAGTGCTGGAATTTATAACTTAACCTAGTCAAGACCCCTCCCCAACTGTTTCTTCTCTCATTGGTGGAGAGGCACACTTCACCAAATTCCTCCCCAACTGGGAAAGCAAGGAAAGAGCGGGGAGGGTCCCACCAAGGCAGGAAAACAAAGGAAGATAAAAGTGATTGACAGAAGTAATTTCAGAAGGATGAAGGAAAAGTTAACCACCCAAATGGAAAAGTTTTCACTTATCCCATACACTGTTCTGAAATGACATGACTTGAGGAGTCTTAACAAAGTGACCACAGAGTCCAAATTAAAAGTTTTAAGGAGCTTTAATTTACCAGCTGGGGCTACTCCATGCCAATTAAAGGGGGAGCAGCCCAGAACTCAGGGGTGAGGAACCTTTTATACATTTCATTAGGTTTATGAGTCTAACTAACACAATTTGTTACCAAGCAGGTTGTCATATAGATACAAACAAGCGGTTACTAAGGAAAGCAGAGGGGGTGAGCGGAGGGAGTCTGCAAGGTAAGCGGAGGGGCACAGGGCATGACGACTGAGCAAGGAAAAGAGAGATTACCCTAGGCCGGCCTCCCCAGGTAAAGATAAATCACTCTAGGGAGGCTTCCCAGGTTCATAGCGTTTCACTTGGCTAATTATCATAGCGTTTCACTTGGCTGTATACCATAGAGTTTCACCAGGCTGACCACTAACTTCAGAAAATATTTCTTAACTATTTCTTGACCATAACAGTTCCTTCCTCAAGATACCTCTGACTTTTGATTTTTCTTGGGTAGGTGATTTTTGGGGTCCTCATACCCCATGCACCAGTCATCACTGCTAATCTCAAGTTTTTCTCCAGCCAGGTCTGGAAGGTATATAAGCCTCTTTCTCTTCCTATTCCCTTCCTTGCTCTCCAAGTACCTTGGAGGTGCTTTTTGGACCTGACCTCTCAGGTCCCATTAGGTCAGACATCTAGGGGGCTGTCTCATATTCAGCTTGATGCTCTCAGGTTCTCAGTCCAGTTTGGTTATGTTGGACATTATGGACCTGGGCACAACTTCTGAAGCATGGAGGACAAAGACACATGTCCCATCCAGAAGTGTAAGCGCCATTCTTTCAATTCTCTTGGTACTAGGGAATTAGGAAAACTTCAAGTACTTTTGTGTGTGGGTGTGTGTGTGGGTGTTTCTTGTTTTGTTTTGTTTGTTTTTCCAGGCTTACTCCCAGATTTTCCTTTATGGAGAAAGGGACTTCCAGCCCCTACACTTATAATGGTTTGATCCTTTTTAATTTCTAAAAGTTTACCTTTGGGTTGTCTTTTACAACATTGGGAAAAATTTAATTTCTCTAAAGAACTTAAAAAGAAAAAGTTGGTGTTCTTTTGCAAGATAACACTCTCTTGCAGTTAGAATTATATTATTGCTGGGAAGGACTATGGGTAGAAGTGGCCTACATAAGTGCCTTTCATGGAACATGGTTCTCAGAAAAGATTGTAAGATACTTGAAGCTAGAGCCCCTCCACAAAGGGAAAATTAATTAATTAAACTATCCCCTTCCTCTGGCCCCCAAGCTTCAACCCTGGCCCCTCCCTCCTTGCCACTCCTGCTCAGGTTCCAGTCACCGTTCTCACTGAGGCAACTCCCCCAGCCCCTCCTGCTTCTCCCCAACTTTTCCCCCCTTGGTTTCCCTTCCCTTTTCCTCTATCCCAACACCCCTAATTTCCTGCTTCCTTCACCATCTGTATCTCCTACCCTGCATCTTCCACCATGGCTACTCCCCCTGAGGCAACACCCACTCAAGCCTCAGCCCCTGCCCTCATGGCAGTCTTCTGGGTACCTTATCTTCTGACCTCTTCCCCTCCTCAGGTGCTGACTGACCTTCCCTCTTGCCAGTCAGATCCCCCAGTCTTCCAGTCTAATCCAGTTTATCCAGCACCCCCCAGTTACTCCCTCACAAGAAGTGGCAGTTCCTATCTTCCTTCCCACGGCCCCTTCCCCACCGAGCCTTCAGGGCTTTTTTCCCTGAGGGAAAATTTCTAAGGGAAGTGCCTGTCTCCTCCAGTTGGACAACTAGAGTGCATGTTCCATTTTCCATTTTAGATCTCATTCAAGTTAAGGAGAAATTGGGGAGATTCTCCAGACTAAGTTAAGTTTACTGAGGGCTTTTGGGACATATCCCTACAATTCAAGCTTTTTGGGGATGATTTACATATCCTCTTCTCTACCTGTTGTTCCACTGAGGAGAAGAGAAGAATCTGGGAACAAGTCCAAAAATCTGGGAATCATTTGGCTAGCAATGACTCCACCAAATATCCCCCAGGAACAGCTGTTGTTCCTACCAGTGACTACATTTTTCAAATATATGGGGAACTTACTCAAAATTTTAAAGATGAGAGCCATTTCCCAGTTGATAGTCAAAGGATATGATTGGGCAATTTTGAAGAAGAAATCAAAACTTTCTATAATCACATGAAAAATGATCTCAATCATTATTGATTAGAGTAAGATAAATTAAAATACTCTTAGGTACTCCCATACACCTACAAGAAATGACAAATGTTGCAGAGGATGACGGAAAATAGGTATATCAATGAACTGTTGTTGGTACAGTGGTGAACTGGGCCAACCATTCCGAAAAACAATCTGCAACTTTTGCTCAAAGAGCTGTAAAACTGAGCCTACCCTTTGATCTAGGAATAGCATTCCTAGATCTGAATTCCAAAAAGATCAAGGAAAAGGAAAAGTATCTATATGTATTAAAATATTTATAGCAGCTCTTTTTGTGGTGGCAAAGAATTGGAAATGGAAGAAATGCCCATCAGTTGGGGAATGGCTGAAGTTATGGTATATGATTGTGATGGAATATTATTGTGCTATAAGAAATGAAAAGGGGGGCATGGTCTGAGAAAAAGAAAACATAGAAACTGGTGCAAAATGTTGCGAGAAGAAATGGAAGATCATTGTATACAGTAACAGCAATGTTGTAATGATGATCAACTGTAAAAGACTTGACTATTCTGATCCATTCAGTGGTCTAAGACAATTCTAAAGGATTCATGATGAGAAAGTGCTGTGCACATCCAGAGAGAGCTGATGAACTCAGTGCAAATTGAAGTATAATTTTCTGAAATTTTCCCCACTTTTTTGGTAATAAAACTAATGTGGAAATATATTTTTGCATGGTTTCATATGCATAAATAATATATTGTTTGTCTTTTCTGTCCATGGGTGAGAATTGGGAAGGAGAGGGAAAATATCTGGAACTCAAAATTTAACAGGCAATGAATGTTAAAAATAAATAAATTAATTTTTTTTAAAAAAAGAAGAGAGGCTGATCAAAGTCCAGAAGTGGCTCTCTTGACCTATTTCTCTTTCTCTCAGTCATGCATACACACACACACACACAGACGCACACACATATATACAAATGTGCATGTGAATGTATATTATATACTTTCTACGTGTATGCTGGAGTGTGCTCAAGCCAGCTCAAAGCAACTTGGAAAATAAATTGTTAATTTTTCAGTGTTAACATTTAAACCCACTTTATAAACTCCAGTAACTCCTTCTCTTTATTACCTAGCATCCCCATCCACTTTTCCAGTCTTCTTGTACCTTATTCCCTGCCATACAATTTTTGATCTAGTGACCCTGAACTCCTTTCCATTCTTCCAAAACAAAATTTCATCTCTCGATCTGGACATCTTCTCAGGCTCTCCCCCATACCTGGATCATTCTCTTTCCTCATCTCTACTTACTGCCTTCCCTGATTTCCTTCAAGTACCAGCAAAAATTTCAACTTCTAGATTCCTCTCAATTCTGTTAATTATTTCCTTTTTATCCTATACATAGGGAGTTTGCACATATTTGTTTGCTTTTCCTCTCCCCTGTTAGACTAAACTCTTTGAATGCAGGGTCTGCTTTTGCCTTTTTTGTGTCCCCCTTGCTTAGCATAGTGCCTGGCACATTGTTGGTATTAATAAGTGTTTATTGACTATCTTCCACCTTGAAGAAAAACTCAACAGGTTTTCTCCCTTATAATACATAGCATCAGAGACAAAATTAAAGAAAATCTTCTTCTGATATGACCCTTTCATTCATGTCAACTATATTTTGCATATATTCATGGAAAATGGCATTTGGCCATGTATCAAGAATGATATTAATGGCCACTGTGACTGTTCCCCTTAGGCTCTCCATCTTATCACTTGGTTTTGGTCAGGGATCTTCCAGCATCTTGGGACTACTATTATCTTTCCAACCCAAATCTCCTAATATTCTTCTACTTAAGGATATAGAACATCCTTGGAGAAAATACCAATTTGGAGCTTATGGAATATGTGTACTCTAGGAAGGACCTCTGTAGCCTTATTCTTACTTGTTGATGAAATTAAAGTGCTGGATTTAATTGTGACATTCAATGACTTGGTAGGAATGCCTTCTTTGAGGAGTTTAACATTAATTCCAACAGTTTTGTGGCTCGTCCTTCATAACCTGTCTTGACTAAAATCATATTCATGCAAGATTAGGGTAAAATTGAGGCAACACTTATCAAAGAAGTTTCTGGCTTTTTCTTTGGCAGCTTTGGAGCCAAGGAAAAGAAAAAACCACCCTCCTTCTATACCTGTTCATGGGAAGGAAAGAGATAATTCCCTGGGCTTCTAGAGAGGACGCTCCCCGTAAAAGGTGATCACACTGTTTCCCATAGTGCCAATTTCCTCCTCAAGTCAGCATGCACACACCAACTGTAGTTTTCTTCCAGTGGTTCCAACATATTTTGACAAGTTAATCATCTTCTCTAGAGATTCTTGGCTTTTTAAGCAATTCTTCATCCTCAGAGGGTGGACTTGTGTGAAATTCCCAGGAATAATTTCCTACTGCTGTGTCCTCAGGCACATCTCCCAACTTCTGATCCAATTCTCTGGTTCAACTTCTTGGGCTGGACTAGAAAACCTTCCTGAGTTGTCTCACTCACCCTAACAGCCATGAAGCTGAAAAATTTCCTCTTTTCAGAGAAAGGGAACCAGGATAGAATTATATCTCTTTGCTGTGCTAAATGATGTTATTCTTGAGGACAGGAATGAATATTTGAATAAGTCAAAACATTTTTATTGAGTAAATAGTGTTTACCGAAGATTGTGCTAAGTGCTGTGGCCAGAAATGCATAAATCAAGGTAGTCTACGCTATAAAGAAACTTGTATTCTCAAGGAGAAGACAACATTCAGTGGGGAGAGATGACCAGAGAGAGATCATTTGATCTGGGAAATTGTCAGGATTTGAGGTAAATTTATATGGCAATTGATTGACAATTCTTTCTAGGAATAATGATATTTCTGGTTATTCTCCTCAGAGGAAGAGGTGAAAAGTGTGTATGTGGAATTGTTGCATTGCAGAATGATGGTAGATTGCACTGAGATAGGTCTATGAAGGGTTTTGTATGATGAGCTCTCATCACACAGAAGCCCAGCACCACAGAGTAGGAAGTGGAAAGATAAGTCTAGGTCTCACTGAGAGGTAGAGAGTGATGAAAACAGTGTGGCGGGAAGATGGATGACAAGAGAGGCAAAAATGAAATCATTCATTCCCTGGAGAAACATATTCACAGCAACACAGAATTGCAATATAATAATGATAACCTAGAAGTTTCACCAATGGAAAGTTATTTCATTGCAAGGGATTGCTTCAGATTTTGTGTGGACCAGCTATTGTATTGTGGCAGTCTGTTCCCTTTTAAAGCTTATACAAGGAAATTTATATATCTAGAAAATATTTTAATGTTACTATTAAAATAGTTTTGACCTCATAAACACCATAGGGAGTTGGGGGTTATTTTTCATTTGTCTTTTTTTTATTTCCACTATATTATAGTGACTAATATGGTATGTTACATTCAGCAAGTATGTAATATGTAATATAATAATAAGAACATTGAATAGGTACTCATTAAATGTTTGATGGATTGGATTGAACTGATTACAGTAACCAGGATTTTTGACTACTGTGCTGAAGACAAAAATAGATTATCTAGAGCTGTGATTCTCAAAATTATTGGTTTCTGGACTCCTTTATAGCTGCTAAAAATTGAATACTCCAAAAAACTTTCATCTATGTAGGTTGTATCTTTCTATAATTACTATAGTAGAAATTAAAATATCTTAATGTAATTATGAAAATAATTTTGATCTCATGGATCCAATGAACATGTCTTGGAGGTCCCAAGGATCTCTCTCAGAGTCAGAGATCCAAAGCAAAGCACCAGAATTGTTGAGGAGGAAAATTGCTGTATTATTTTTAAAGCAAGAGTGGTTAGAATAAAAGTTTATCCTGTCCATTGGTCTATCTCTATTATCTATAATATATTTTATATATTTCTTTCATAATATCTGCATCTCCACAAATGAATATATTTATATTTTAAATTTATATATGTGTCGATATATAAATCTGTTTCTCTCTCTCTCTTTCTCTCTCTCTCTCTGTCTCTGTCTCTCTCTATCTATCTACTATTTTGTATGTCAGGTAATTTCAAGGAGAGAGGTATAGCAGAGTTATAATATGAATTAAGAGAAAGCTTAAAGGAACAGAAACAAATTAATATTTTTATGTATCTTAAAAATCAACCTAAACAATAATTTCTGGATGAATATCTATCTACACAAAATTTGCAAATGAGAGCAACTTTTGTTTCTCAAAGAAATTAGGAAGGAATTCAAAGATGAATTACTAGCATAAGAATGACAGGACATAACAGAGTTTCAGGCACTCTAAGGCGAGACCCAAACAGTTGCTCTTCACTAAAATAAACAGCTATGGTAATTTGCTATATTCAAAACAAGCAGCTTTTAGAAAATCCTTATTGCTTTTTCTTTCTGTAAGTACATGCACAATAAAATTTCATCTATCATTTGTGATCTAACTTCTTAGGAGTAGTATTCTAATTAATTTAAATGAAAACTAGAAATTTGAGGCATGAGGTTTATCCTTAATCATATTTCCCTAATTTCAGATATTAATATTTTGGAGTATTTTATTACTTTACAGTTATATATCATATTTTGTTCAAGTACTCTTCATACTGGCAAATTAAACATCTAACACAGCAGCAGGTAGAATGAAAGGCTCTATCTAGTAAAAAAAAATTCCAATTATTTTCAGAGAAATTAGAAAAGCAAATCTAAAATTTAATGAGGATTTGTGTCATCTGCCCTTCTCAGCAAGTCAGGGTGGTGAAAAAAGAGAACAAAATTTAGAGTTTGTCATTTATACTTTATTCTACTTAATAGAAAGTTGGACTTCACCTCCCATTCTGGTGCTTCATAGTAGAGATAGTGGCAAAGCCAAGGACTCAGGAAGTGGCTCTAGAAGCTGATGATCCTCAACATTCAGCTGCCTACCATCAAATCTTCCCCTTCATTTGCCATTCCATCTCCTCTTTGCACAAACCCCATACCACAGAGACATTCAATGGCTTTTGATGTTGCTCCAACCATTCCTGAATTTGTCATATGCTCTGTTCATAGATCATAATCCTGAGGCAGTTCTTGACTCAGAATCCATTACAGTTTTAGTCCCTTCATACAGTTGTTATTACTATTTAAGATATCATATAAAGAGTAAAGTATTGGTCTCACAGTTAAACCTTGACTTATCTGTTACATACAAATATACACAACATCTATGAAAAGGTGGGACTAAGAGTAACACAACAGTAAGGTATACTTATAAGGAAGATGTGTACCAAAGGCAATTTGCAAGTTTTGAACTCCAGGGCTCAGAAACCTTTCAGTAATCAAACTCTCTGTTAACAGGGCTAGCTCCCTTTCTCATTATACTTTATCATATAACAAATAATAATTTTTAAAAATAAGAAAGGAAAGAAGAAAAAAATCAACAAAACTAATCAATTCTTTGAAAAAATTCTTAAAATGCCTGCAATTTTCCATGCCTGTGGCATGGTCAGCTTTAAGACAATAAATGTAGTTTATACTTATAGAGCTGCCATGGATTCTAAGCTTGAGAAAGTACCTTTAACAGGGCAAGAAGACAATTGAAAGAAAATTTCTCAGAAACACTTCTCCCTACCTATATGAGGCCATCTTAAAAGTTGGTTGTAAGATTAAAGAACTTCTATGTATTATGATGTTGGATTGTTAGAGGATGTATCCTACACATCCATTCATATTTAAGGCTGTAATTGTGTTTTCCTCCATTAGATTCCTCTATATTAGTGGTTCTCAACCTTCCTAATGACGTGACCCTTTAATACAGTTCCTCATGTTGTGGTGACTCCCAACCATAGAATTATTTTCATTGCTACTTCATAACTCTAATTTTGCCACTGTTATGAATCATAATGTAAATATCTGATATGCAGGATGTATTTTCATTGTTAAAAATTGAACATAACCCACAGGCTGAAAACCACTGCTCTTTATAGATGACTGTATGATGTTTTGAAAGAGAAATAAAAAGACCAACGATTAAGAGACTAGGATTCAAAACCTGACTTTGCTCTTGATCAGTTCTGTGACTATGAGCAAAACATTTATCCTCTTTTAGGTATAGTTTCTTTGGCTGAAAAACAAGGGGTTTGTCTTGTAAATTGTTAAATCTTCTTCTAGGCTTAGCATGCTCTGTAACATTCACCCTGTGAAATCTTGGAGATTTAATTGCTAGTTGCAGGAATCATTGGCCCACAGAGGGCCCACATATCATCTAGGAAAAAAATGTTTTTCCATAAAAATTATTAAAATAGTCAAGCAAATTCTTTAACTATCAGAAGTAGGTCAATCCATGATTGAATTTCCCAGTTCATATGGAATGCAAGTAAGAGAGGTAATAGGAGGAAAAATGTTGGAGGAGAAATGGAACCTACTGATTTGAGAAAAGTCCCCAAAGTTGCTCTGAGTTGGGCTTCTAATTAATTACAGGTGTTAGATGGAGTAATTGGTTTGTACAAATCTCCCTCTACCTACCCCTTCACTCCCCTTCTCTCCACAGCATAGCAACATTCACTAAACCCATTAACCCATTATTCCAATATTTCTCCTTTCAATGGAACGTTCTTTCTATCACTTTATTCAAGGCAATTTTGACATCCTTATTTCTCAGACTGTAGATGAGGGGGTTTAGCATGGGCACAATGATAGTGTAAAAGACAGAGGACACTTTTCCCTGATCCATGGAACTGACTGAAGAAGGCTGCAGGTACATGAATGCAAGAGAGCCAAAGAAGACACCAACTGCTACAATGTGGGAGCTGCAGGTGCTGAAGGCTTTTGATCTGCCTCCAGTGGATTGAATTTTTAAAATACTAGCAATGATAAAAACATAAGAGCAAACAATGATCAAAGTTGGGAAAAGGATATTAAATGTACTGAGTGACAGAAGTACCACTTCATTGACATAGGTGCTAGAACAAGAGAGCTTTAAGAGTGGAAGGAAATCACAGAAGTAGTGATTAATAGCATTTTCCTTGCAGAAGAGCACTCTAAGCAAACAACCTGTGTGAGCTGTGGCCCCAATGAAGCCCAATGCATACACCCCACTGATCAACCATGACCACACCTGATAGGACATGATAAGCCTATAATGAAGGGGATGGCATATAGCAACATAGCGGTCATATGCCATTGTAGCCAACATTTGACATTCACAAATGGCAAAAAAGGTAAAAAAATAGAACTGAGTTGTACACTCAGGGTAGGAAATGGTGTTCTTGTCTGATAAAAAGTTCATTAGCATTTTGGGTGTGATGACAGTTGATTGACAGAGATCAATGAGGGACAAATTACAGAGGAAATAATACATTGGATTATGAAGATGAGAACTCAGACCAATAAGTATAATCATTCCCAGGTTTCCCAACACAGTGACCACATAGATGCCCAGAAACAGGAGGAAGAGTGGCAGCTGGAGCTCAGGCTGGTCTGTCAGCCCTATGAGGATGAACTTAGTCACTAGTGAATAGTTTCCTTTCTCCATTCTTTTCAAGCATGGAGTAAGAATCTGTATACAAGAGGGAAAAAATGGTCTTCATTATTATGTCTAAAATGATGCCTCAAATAGAACAGTAAAATTGTTCTTATGAATTCTGCTCATTCTTTTGTCTCTTTTTTTTTCCTATCAGAAACTAAAGACTGTCAGCTTCACAGGAATGAGGCATGTAAACCATTCTATTGAAAAGAGCTATGTTTAAACTTCTTTCCTACATACAATAATCATGATACTTGTGATTCATATTGCAGTTGACAAAGATGTTTGCTCACAAACTAAACTGTATGTAAAAATGTTTAAGTATGTGCTCAATATTTACAAATCTCAAAGAACATCGATGTTCAAATTCCCATAGCTAATAAGCATAAGAGATGTATCTCAAAAGTAACAGTCTCTTGACAGTAATTCCTTCTTCCTCTTGAGTTTTTGTGATTTTCTATTCACAACCTGTATGAGCATAAACGATCTTGAGCATGTGTCATATAAAGATAATTTCAATGACTTATAAAAGTCTAGCATGGAGAAGGGAAGAATGAGAGGGAAATGATCATGTTTTCCTAGCATTTTTAATGTTATGTGTAAAAGGAATTATGTGTAAAAGTTTGTTTCAAAAAAGGAAGATCAAAGAGTAATGTGTAAAGCTAAAAAAAAGCAAATTTAGCCTTGATATGAGGATAAAATCTGTAATAATTGTATATAACTCAAAGTTAAATGTATTGCCATGGTAGTAGTGGGTTCCTCTTAAGTTAAGGTCTTCCAGCTGGATTACTACCACTGCTATTGGTGTATTGAAGGGATGTTATGGGGTAGGATTTGAACTGGATGGAGTGTCCCTTCCAATTCCAAAAGTACTGTAGTACTATAATTCTGAGGTGCAGATCTTCATACTCCCAAAAATCTCTTTCTATTTTTTAAACCACTGTCAAGTTCTCAGCCTCATGCCATTATCAGTGATGAGTTTAATTAATGTGGAGATGTCATTTCTTTTGTAAAGTCTAGAAGTTTTATTAATCTTTATTTAGAAGGAAAAATAATGTCAACTTAATCAACTACTTACCATCTAGCATTGAATCTTGAAGCTTCTTGAACCAAAGTATACGACTTCTATAAAATTTATTATAGTCTTGGTTGGAGCCTTCTAATCTTTGTTAATGTTGATGGGAGCTAGGACACAGAACACAGTCTCTGAAAAATTCTAGAAATTGATGTGATCTGAAAAATATTATTTCAAATTGTTACTTTAATCTAATTGTTCCTAATTTCAACATTAATCAGAATGTCCTCTTCAGCTATAGGTAAAGATAAAGTGTTCATCATTGTCAACAAAGCTCATTATGACGTAACTTAAGGCCTTTATGGATGTTTATAGGATAACTGGGACCTCATTAGTAATACACAGATAAAGGCTTCCACAGGGACTCATTTCAAAAACAATTTCCCTTTTCTGGGAAGAAGTCATTAACATTTTGCTTTACTTCTTAAGTGTCACTTTTATTTACTCCCCGTGTGTACAATAAACTGTTCAGAACATGATCCCACCAGACATAGGAATCTGACCACCTAGAACCCATTTTTTTTTCCTATTGATGCTTGGGAGATTTGGGGTAGCATCTACACTCTAAACAATCCACATAGTTGAACTTGTCTGAAATCAAAGGTCATGGTGGCTGGGGAAGTTGGGCAACTGGGAAGCCGGATTATTCAAGGAAGGGAGGAGATGGGGTAGAAAAGAAGTGTGAAAAGCAGATTCTGAACTTATTGAAGAAAGGGGAAATTGAAGTATTGGTCCATAGTTGATAGCAAGAAGGATCTCAATGACATAGTTGCTGAGTAACAGGGATTGATGAAATGTCTAAAGGTGGCCAGGCCAAGTAAAGTGTCTATCAGCTTCTCTTCCCTTTTTTTTTTTTTGAGATGGGAAGTCAGGGCAATTGGGGTTAAGTGACTTTCCTAAGGTCACATAGCTAGTAAGAGTTAAGTGTCTGAAGCCAGATCTGAATTCAGGTCCTCCTGACTCCAGGGCCAGTGCTCTATTCACTGAGCCACCTAGCTGCCCCGATCAGCTTTTCTTCTTGATCCTGTGCATAAGAGGGTATGTGAGAAGTCACACACAGCCTTGAATAGGTTGCTCAGAGATGTAATTGATTCAGAAGTAAGCTAGGTGTCAGTGATCACTATAAAATGGAAGAAAAATGAAAAGAAAGTTTTATAGTAAGTGGAGTTTATTAATAATAGAAGAGTTGTAGGGTGCACAGTAAAAACAGATGAACTGTGATAACTTAGGTCTAGGTTAACAGTGTCCAGCAGCACTTCCTTAGGTATTGATTTTTCCTGTTGATATGTGTGTGTGTGTGTGTGTGTGTGTGCTCATGCGTGCACGTATATCTATCTTTGGTGCCTAGTGCATGGGTCTTCTGTCCAAGAAGTACATTGGGAAGACTCTATTCCTGCAGATGAGTCATGGTAGAGAGCTATGGTTGTCATAGTACCCTGGGATATATATCAGCTCTTTTTCTAAGCAAAGGAGCAAATAGGTTGAGTATGAAATCTTGATTAAAAAAAAGTGTGTGCCTCTTGCATATCAGAACCTAGGACAAAACTCTGGTGTTCTTTTGCTAGTGTACATCTGAGTGTTCTTGTCTATCCCTGACTAGGTAGAAGATTATTATATATAAAATTCAAAGGTTTGGGGAAAGTTTCCCATAATGACATAAATAGGGAGAAGAAAAAAAAATTATGAAGGCATTCTTCTAATCATAGCACCAAAATAACAATAGCTTCCATTTTTATGACGAGAATCAACAGTGACACTCCCTATTGTATTCCTCATTCCTGGATCTATTGAAGAGGAGGCCTGATGACCTATTATTGGGGATATTATAGAGGGGATTTTTATTTCAGTGATTTGGTCAGCTGTCCTAAGATTCTCCTTCTGCTGTTCTCAGAACTTGACTGATAGCAAACTCAAATCAGAGAAGTTATACAGAATTAAGAATATATCAGGCAATACATTATATTCTACAGAGAGAAGACAACATAAAATAGTAGGAGTGGCCAGGGAGGACCCATTTGGTCCAGGAAATTATAGGGATTGTGGGAGGAATTATAGGGCAACTGATTGAAAATTCTTTCTGATGATAAAGATTATTATTCTGTGAATTTCAAGCTTTTTGGTCTTAGGACACTTTTATACTGATAAATATTGAGAACTCCAAAGAAAACTGTCATTTATGTGAGTTATATCTATCTATGTTTACCACATTAGAAATTAAAGCATCATATTATTATTACGAAAATAATTTTGACCTCATGAACACCATGGGAAATGAGTGAGTGGCTGTTTTTCATTTATCCTTTTATACCCAGTGACTAATACAGTATGTTACATCCAATAGCTACTCACTAAATGTTTGATGGATTAGAATGAATTGGTTACAGGAACCAGGACCTTTAACTACTATGCTGAAGACAAAAATGAATGAATGAGTAAAAATATTTATTGCAATTATTGTTATTATTTATTACAATATTGTTATCACAATTATTGTTATTTTTGTTGTTATTCATCTCAATATTCAGCCATAAGAAGTCATTTCTTTGCAAGGCATCCACTCAGATTTTGAGAAGATCAACTACCATATTATGGCAATGTGTTGTTCTGTTTGAAAATTTACATTGAGAAATACAGATCTATGGCAGTGGTTCTTGGATATTTGTTCTCAAGTTTCCTTTACACTGACAAACAGTGAGTGCCCCAAGAAACTTTTATTTGGCAGCTTGTATCTATATTTACTATATTGGAAATGAAAATATTTTTGCATTATGAAAAAAATGTTGCCCTCATGGACCTTATGAAAGGGTTTTAGAGACTCCTAGGTATACTTGTACCACATTTAAAGAAACACTGATACAAAGCAAGGCACCAGAATTGTTGAGGGTGAAAAATTTTTGTGTTATGTTTAGAGTAAGA
>CM053588.1:135199365-135219193 GCA_028646515.1 Pseudochirops corinnae | reverse complement strand
ATTACAATATGAATTTAGAGACAGTTGAAAGGAACTGAAATAAGCTAAATTTTTAAATATATTTTTAAAAAGCAACCTAAACAATATTTGTGGATGAATATCTACCTACACGCAAAGTTACAAATCAGGGACAATATTAGTTTCTCATGGAAATTAGGAAGCAGTTTCAAAGAGGCATTTATAATATAAAGCATGACAGAACTTAACATAGAGTTTTAGGACTTTAGTCTGAAATCCAAACAGTTGCTAATCACTGAAACAGAGAAAATAAATTGCTACATTCTCAGAACCAATAGTTTTTAGAACGTTGCTATTACTTTCTCCACTTTTCCGTAACACATACAAAATAAAGTTTAATCTACAGTTTATGACTAGTTTCCTAGGTATAGCATTCTGTTTAATTTCAACTAAAACTATAAATTTGAGACCTAATCTTCATGTCTCTTCATCACATTTCCCTAATTTCCCCTTATTAATCTTTTCATAGGGTATTTCAATATTATCTGACTAGCATGTATCATAATCCGTTCAATTACTCATCATATTGATAAATTAGACACATAACTCAAGAGCAGGTATTGTGATTGAATTTACCCAGACAACAAAAATTCAAATTATTTATTGGGAAATTAGGAGGGCAGTTCCAAATTGTTTCAAGTTTTAGAGTCATCTTCTGCCGTTCTCAGGCAAGAGAGGAGGAAAGAAAGAGAGATCATACTTCAGCATTTGTAATCTATTCTCCCAAGTAGAAAGTCAGCCATCACCCTTTCATTCTGGCCCTTGAGAGCAGAGACAGTGATGGAGGCAAGGGCTTAGGAAACTGTCTCAGAAGCTGCTGAGCCTCAGACCTCAACTCACTGGCATCACATCTTCCACATGATCTGTCATTTCATATCCTCCTCGCACAAAACACATGCTATTACTACATTGATCTGTTCCAGAACTCACACTCCTGACTCAGAACTCAGGAAAGTCTTAAGCCCTTCCACTACATAGACATAGTTGTGATTATTATTTAAGATACCACAGCAAGAACAAAATATTGTTCTCCTCACAGTTAAACCTTGAGTGAAATGTCACATTCAAATATAGACGACATTCATGAAAATAGATAGTCCAGTGTATAATGGCAATGAATAAGTCACATATGAAAAGTAATTTATAACTTTTAAACTTCAGGGCCTGGAAATTCTTCCTGTAATTTAACTTTCTATTATTGGGGCTAGCTCTGTTTCTTCCAGAGCCTTCCCTTGTAAGTAATAGCACTTTTCAAAGAAAGACAAAGAAAAGAGAGGATAAAAATCAACAAACCCAATCAATATATTTTAAAAATTCTGAAAATATTTCTCCTTTTCCACATCTTTGCTGTGGTCAGCTTTAAAAACATTCAGTTTAGCAGAATTATGTCTCCCACAATTCATGCTCTTGTAGCTGCTATTGGTATTGAGCTTATGAAAGTCTCAGTTTTTTCACAGAGTAAGAAGAAAAGCCCAGCATCTGTCTGTAACCCATAAACCCTTTACCTTATCTGTATGATGTCATCTGTTACAGTGTGACAGAATGGATCCTTAACACCTTTACACATCCATTCGCATCTAAGTTTGCAAATGTGTTTTCCTCCATTCAGTTCCTTTATCTAGATGACTACATGCTGTATTGGAGAAGAAAAAAGACAGAGAATCAAGAGATTTTGATTCAAGACCTGTTTTTGCTCTTGATGTGCTCTACAAATATGAACAAGAAATTTGTCGTCTTTGAGGTATGGTTTCTTCAGCTGAAAAACAATGGTTTGAACTTGTAGATCATTAAATCTTCTTCTATCCTTAGTATTCCCAGTAATATTCATCTTGTGAAATCTTGGAGATTTGACTGTAATGGTAGGAATCGTTAGTCTACGGGGGTGGAGTGTGCCTATGTGAAAATTGCATTTACATACAGATAGAGAATTTTTCTGTCATTCTTTGTCTCTCTGTCCCTCCTCTCCTCTCTCTGTCTTTCTTTCTCCTTCCCTCCCTCCCTAATCTATTATTGTAATATTTCCCCCTTTCCCTATAATATTCTTCTTTCTATCACTTTCCTCAATGCAATTTTGACATCTTTATTTCTAAGACTGTAGATAAGGGGGTTTAGCAAGGGTACAATGATAGTGTAAAAGACAGAGGATACTTTTGCCATGGAACTGCCTGAAGATGGCTGCAGATACATGAATGCAAGGGAGCCAAAGAAGACACCAACTGCTACAATGTGGGAGCTGCAGGTGCTGAAGGCTTTTGATCTGCCTTCAGTGGATTGGATTTTTAAAATGCTAGTAATGATAAAAATGTAAGAGAAAATAATACTCAGTGTTGGGAAAAAGATATTAAAAGTGCTGGAGGCTAGAGTCACCACTTCATTGACATAGGTGCTAGAACAAGAGAGCTTCAAGAGTGGGAGGAGATCACAGAAGTAATGATTAATAACATTTTCCTTACAGAAAAACACTCTAAGCATGCAGCCTGTGTGAGCTGTGGCCCCAACAAGGCCTAATGCATACACCCAACCTACCAACCATGAGCACACTTGATAGGACATAATAAGATTATAACGAAGGGGATGGCGTATAGCAACATAGCGGTCATATGCCATCACAGCCAACATTTGACATTCAGAAATGGCAAAAAACCCAAAAAAATAAAACTGAGTCATGCAATTAGAATAAGAGATGGTGTTCTTCTCTGACACAAAGTTCACTAGCATTTTGGGTGTGATTACAGTTGATTGGCAGAGATCAATGAAGGACAAATTGAAGAGGAAAAAATACATTGGGTTTTGAAGGTGAGAACTCAGTCTGATAAGTATAATCATGCCCAGATTACCCATCACAGTGACTATATACATTCCTAGGAACAAGAAGAAGAATGGTAGCTGGAACACAGGCTGATCTGTCAGCCCTATGAGGATGAACTCTGTCACTAGTGAATAATTTCCTTTCTCCATTCTTTTTGAGTGTAGAGTAGGAAGAAATAAGAATCTGTTGACAAGAGGGAAAAAAGGAGGTTCTCATTAATATTATATGTTTATAGTGAGACCTTAGACAGAATAGTAAAATTATAATATAAATTCCCTTAATTCTTTTGTCTTTGCCTAATTTCCTACAACAAACTGAAGGCTATCAGCCACACAAGTACATGGTATTTAAGGAAAGAGCTATGCTCAACTTCTCTATTACATATGATAATAATAATTTCATTCACATCACTACTTACCTTCAAAGGTGTTTGTTCACAAAACAAAATGTAAGCAAAAATTTTTAAGTGTGTATTACATATATAAAAATCCTTATTAAGGATTATTAAGTATATATTACATATATAAAAATCCATTGAGATTTATTTATTTATGTTAAATATTTTTGGGGTTTTTTTAGATTTATTATAGTAAATGAATATAGTAACCTAGCATATGATAACCCCCAAAATGAAAGTTTTTGGAACAGAAACACATTATTTGACAACAATTTCTGGAAAAGCTGACAGAAAATAGATATACACCAAAATCTCATACCATATGTGAAGATAAGATCAAAATGGGTACATGATTTACAAATAAAGGGTGATAGCATAAACAAATTAAGAGAGTAGAGAATAGTTTATCTGTCAGATTTATGGATAACGGAAGAATTTAGGACCCAAAAAGATATAGATAGCATTACAAAATGTAAAATAGATCGTTGTGATTGTATAAAATTTTCAAGTTTTTGCACAAAAAAACCAAAGGAAACAAAATTATAAGGAAATCAGAAAACTTGAAAAAATACAATTATTTCTGATTAAGGCCTTATTTATCAAATATATAGAGAACTTAGTAAAATTTATAAAAATACAAGTCAATCCCCAATTGATAAATGGCCAAAGGACGTGAACAGATAGTTTGCAAACAAAGAAATCCAAGCTATTTATAGCTATATTTAAAAAAATGCTCTAAATCACTATTAATTAGAGAATTACAAATTAAAACAAATCAGATGTTCCACCTTACACCTGTCAGATTGGCTAATGTGACAAAAAATGAAAATGTTGGATGTTGGAGAGGATATGGAAGAACTGGGACACTAATGCATTGCTGGTGGAGTTGTGAACTGATGCAGACACTGTGGAGAGCAATTTGGAACTATGCCCAAAGAGCTACAAAACTGTGCATACCATTTGATCTGCCAATACCATTGCCAGGTATATATCTCAAAGACATCCAAAAAAAGGGAAAAAGACCTATTCATGCAAAAAAAAATATATAGTAGTTCTTTTTTGTAGTGCCTGAGAGAACTGGAAATTAAAAGGACGCACTTCAATTGGAGGATGGCTAATCAAGATATAGTATATAACTGTAAAGGAATATTATTTTGCTATAAGAAATGACAAGGAAGATAATTTTAAAAAACCTGGAAAGACTTACACGAACTGATTCATAGTGAAGTGAACAATACCAAGAGAATGCTGTACAAAGTAAAATTAACATCATTCAATGAAGAACTGTGAATGACTTAGCTATTCTCAGAAATGCAATTATCCAAGACAATCCTAAAGGACTAATGATGAAGCATACTATCTACCTCCAGAGAGACAAATTATATTGACAGAATACAAACTGAAGAATGCTTTTTTTTTCCCCACTTTTTTCTTTCATTTCCCCCCTTTCATTCAGTTCTTATTGTACAAACTATCTAATATGGAAATGTTTTACATAATTGCACTTGTATAATCTATATCTGATTGCTTACCATCTCAGAGAGGGGTCAGAGGTAGGAGAGATAGGATTTGGGATTCAAAACATTAAATAAGTTTTTTAAAAGAACATTGAGGCTTAAGTTCATATAGCAAGTACACATAAAAGATAGAAGTAAAAATCAACTCCCCTCACAGCAATTCACCAAAGCTCTTGAGTCTTTGTGGAACTCTATTCACAGACCAGCTGCTGTTGAGATGTCTATCAATTACTTTTGGGGCTTATCAAGTGGGGAACTCTTGCCTCTATCTCCTTTTCAAAGGTAAGGAAAAGGGGACTCAGAGAGCTCAGTCATTGCTGTGGGCACATAAGTGGCATGCTGTGAGCTGATAAGAAGTCTGTCCTCTGGAGGAAGAGTTCTTCATGTCTCAAGACATTTTTAAAAACTAAAATGGTAAATTAATATAATAGGCAATAAGAGAAATGGTTTATACTTATTATACTTAAATTTTGGCAAAATATTAGAGAAAAAACATATTATAGAAAAGGTGAAGTGACATGAAATGGACCAAAGGCAGGTCATGTTTTTGGGCATGGTGGAACACCTCACAAAAAGTAGTCATTAATGAAACAATGTCAGTTTAAAAGGTGGCCCTTAGGGGAGGAGAGCATTAGTAATCCTGATCTTAGTATTCTATCTTGTGCTATTGAACACACATTGATCAATGACTTAGAGGAAAGCACTGACCATATGCATTTGAATATGACACAAAGCTTAGAGAGATAAGTAGCTAAGAATTTGACCAATACATGATCCAAAAATATCATGATAGTTTAGGACATTAGACTTAATCTAGTACAAAAAAATTTAATAAGAATAAATGTAAATATTGCATTGTAATTATAATAATCAGCTTCAAAAGAAGATATGGAAGTAAGTTTAAACATTAGATTGTTTGACAAAGATCATGGGATTCAGTAGACTTCAAACTCAATATAATGGGTAATCAAATGTTACAGTTAAAAATACGAAAGTAATCTTTGGTTAAATGGAGAGAGGCACAGTTTGAAGGAATAAGGAACTAATAGTCCTAACACACTTAACCTTGGTCAAACCACAGTTGGAGTTTTGAGTCCAGTTAGTTCTCTTTTCCATAGTTGAGGAAGGACATTGACAAAGTGGAGAATATTAAGAAAAGGACAATGAGAATCATGAGCGATCTTGAGTACATACAATTTGAGGACAATTTGAAAGACTTTTGAAAGTTTAACTTGGAGAAGGGAAGAATCAGTTGGGCCTAATTGTTCCAAGTATTTTAAAGACTGTTATCTCTGAATGAGATTAGACTTGTTCTGTTTGTCCCCAAAGAGTAGCACCAAGGACAAAGTGTGAGTGTTGCAAAGATGTGAGTCTAAAATTCCTAACAATTACTTTTATCCAAATTACTTTTTATCCAAAAAGGAAATTGGCTGCCTTGGTAGGTAATAAGTTCTCCTCCTTCAAATAGAGGCTGGATAACCTCCAATCCTTTAGTGGGTATTTGGGTGGAGTTGTGGAATATGATTTGAAGCAGATGGAAGTTCTGCATTTCTTTAATTCTGAGCTGAAGTTTCTCATACCTTCAAAACCTCTTTCTATTTTTCATACCACCTAAACCCAGTCTTCTGCTCCATGCCATGGTCAATAGTAGCTAGAATAGAATGTAGAGATGTCCTTTCTTTTGCAAATCCCTGCAGTTTCATGAAATTTTTGTATAATGAAGAATAACATCAAATTAATCAAATGCTCACCCTCTAGTATTGACTCTTAAGCCCTCTTCATTCACAGAGTCCTGGCAGGTGAATGTCTTCTGTGAAATTTACTATGGACATGGTACAGAGACTTCTAATCCTTTATAATGTTGATGGAAATGAGGCTACAGAATTCCATCTCTGAAATGCTCTAGAAATTGATCTGAAGATGACCGTTGATAATTGTGACATTATCCAGAGTTTCTTCAGCTGTAAGTAGGGAAACAATATTTACTTAGGACTACAAAGCTCTTGATGATGTACCTTCAGGGTTTTATGGTTTTTGAGAAAATTTCTTGTACTTCATTAGTAATTAACAGACAGAAGCTCCCACAGGAGCTTATTTCACAAGAGATTTCTTCCCTTTCTGGGGAGAAGTCCTTACTGTTTTCTTTTGGCTACTATTTCTTGCCCTCCAAGTTCATAGTCATCTTCTCAGACTTTGATGCCCATCCTTTGCTGAGGAATTCGCTAGATTCAGGGTTCAGGAAGTTTGGGTTGAAGTAGTCTGAATTAAAATATTATGGTAGTTGAAGAAGTTGGACAAAGAATGTAGAAGGGATAGAAAAGAAGTATGTGAGTCAGGTACTAAATTTGTAGGAGAAGAGATCAAGTGAACTGGAAGTCCACAGTTGATAGCAACAAGGATATTAATGCCATTACTTTTTTGAGCAATTCTGTCATCTGGGATCAATTTATTTTGAGTTGAGCATTTGACTGTTTGAAGAAGTTGTTAAATGTATTATCACTTCTTCTCATTGAAGTAGCATGAATCCAGTTACTACGGTCGTTGAAAAAATTGGGCAAATGATAGACTTGATCATTTACAGGAAGGATAAGATGGGGCAGAAAAAAGTCTATGAATTAGTTATTAAACTTATCAGAGAAAAGATAAAGTGAACTGGACATCCATATTGATAGGAACAAGGATCTAAGTTGTATAATTGTCTATTGATAGGGACTGAGTGAAGGTCTTAAGACAGCAAGGTTAAACAAAGAACAGGTAACTTTCTGCTACTGTGGACAAGAAGGTGTGTGAGAAAGCACATACAGTCATGTAAAGATACACATAGATGTGCCTTCAGTATAATACCAGGTTTCAATGAATGCCAGAAAAGAGAAATAATATGACAAGAAAGATTTAGGATCAAAAGAGTTTCTTAATAATCAGGAAGAGTTGTAGAGTGCATTGTGAACAGGGATAAGTGGTGAAAATTTAGGGCTAGGTGATAACACTTTCTCAGTTATTGATTCACTGGTAAATATTTTTGCTGATCCTTAGTGCCTAGTGTATGGAACTTCTGTCCAAGCATTACTTTTGGAAAACTTTGTCATTTTCTGTGAGCCCTATTAGAGAGCTGTGCCAGCCAAGGTTGCCTTTGGTACCATTACCTTTTTATTTATGTAAGGTAGGCTGAGTGGCAAAATTTGCTACCAAAAAAAAAAAAAAAGGGTATGTCCTCTGCATGTCAGTACCACAGACAAAACTTGGGTATCCTTATCTAATATACATCTAGGTTTGCTTTTCCGTCACTGGCTAAGTGTTCGTCTAAAGGCTTAGGGAAAGTTTATTATAACATATCACTAGAGATAAGAAATTAAAAAAAAAATTATGAACTTACTGTTTTTTTAAAGAAAATAATTGATTTATTTTCTTGTTTACATCATTCATTTCCATGAGATTTTGAGTTATAAATTTTCTCCCCATCTTTCCCCTACCCAACACTTCAAGACAGCCATCCCACTGTATAACCCCTTCCCCAATCTGCTGTCTCCTATGTCCTCGCACTCACCCCTCTGACTTTCCAGTAGAATATGATGGATCTCCCTATCCCAGTGCCTGTATATCTTAATTCCCGGTTGGATGTAATAATAATAATAATAATAATAACAACAACAATAATAATATATACATATATATTTTTAACATTTGATTATAGAACTTTAAATTCTAGATTCTTTCTCTTCCTCTGTTGTCACCCACCCCCACTGGAAGGACAAGCAATTAAATACAGACTGTACATGTGTAATTACACAGAACATCTCCATGATGTGTATATTGTGAGAGGCTGATTATATGTCCCTCCTTCCTATACCGCACCCTCCTTGTTCTATTCTCTACCTTGTCCCTGTGCCTTCACAGAAGTGTGTACTTCCAGCAACCTTCCCCCCCACCTTGCCCTCCCCTCTGTCATCCCACCTCTCATCCCCATCCCCCCTAATCACTTAAACTATTCCATCATATTTACAAAACTGTATGGGTTCTTCACCTAAATTATGGAATGTCACAATAATTTCTCCTTGATAATTAGAATCTATTACTCCAGCCAATACATGTATTCCTTGAGCTGCTAATCCTGATTTAGGTAAAATCTGTTCAAAGTGATTTTTAGGGTTTCTTATACATATTCCAGTGGAGATTTTTCTTATTTTTTTCTATCCAACCAGATGTCCCCTAAACAATGCAAATCATATCATGCAAAATCAGATGTTACTGGATACGATGCTGGGACATCTGGTCTCAAAGTCCAATACTCAATATTTGAGATCTTATATGTTTGTTGTTGTTTTCTAATTTGTATATTTAGGGTCATCATTCTGACTAGAGGTGTACTTCCTCCCAATGGCTTATCATTCAAATTACATAAAGCCATGAACAAATTATCCTTCCAATGCTGATGTGAATTATTAGAACTTAACTTCCTTAACTGTTCTTTCAATTATCCATTCATTCTTTCATTAATCCAGATGTTTCTGGATAATATGGAATATGATGTATCCATTCTATATTGTTTAGTATACAATACCTCTTTCATTTCATTACCTTTGAAATGTGATGCTTGTCACTTTGAATCTGCATTGGGGTTCCATAATATAAACTTATGAGTTCAAAGTTTGAGACGTTTTTCTGGGTTGCATTCTTATAGGGACAAGCCACTAGTACACCTTAATAGGTGTCAACACAAGTACATATAAATTTGCATCCTTCATCTTGTGATAGGGGACCAATATAATCTATTTACCAGATTTGGGCTGGGACCTTTCCTCTTGCTATTTCTCCAGTCACTACCCGAGGAACAATTTGTTCCTTTTCCAATCAACATATATGACATTCTTGTACTGCCTGTTTTAACAAAGAATGTGAGATACCTTGATCTTGTGCGCACCAATCTGTGGCCTGGACCTTTAAATGGCTGGCCATTTGATGGACCCATTTTTCCAGTACTGGATCATCACTTGATGTCAGGGTAGGAACAATATGTTCAGTAGCAATCTTTGCTAGTCAATCAGCATGTGTGTTGTACTCACGTTCTGGCATGGTAAGGGTCACATGAGACTCCATATGGAAATATGGAAAACTGATGAATTAGTAGCCAAAGACATGTCCTATATTTCTTTCCATAATTCTTTGCCCCAGAGTTGTTTACCATGAATTTCCCAATTTTGATTTTTCCACATGGACTTCCATGTAGTTAAACCATTAGCTATTACCCATGAATCAGTCAATATATGACACTGTCCTCCTTGTTCAATTTTGATGACTTGATGTACTGCCATAAGTTTAGAATATTGACTATTTCCACCTATCCCAGTACTTTCCAAAGTCTGCCTAGTACATGGGTTATAGGCTACCACTTTCCAATGTCTTTTGTGACCCAAATATTTTGCTGTCCCATCAGTAAACCATGCATGTCTCTTTTGTTCTTCAGTTAATCCATCATATCCCTCATTCCATTTTACAGAGAACTGTACCAACTGTTGCCCTGGTTCAGGGGGGTTTATCATTCCCATCAGTGTCTGTGTTTGCTATAGATTCATGTAGAACAGAGACTCTGCTTTTGCCTCTTTTAGCTCTGTTTTGAATATACCACTTCCATTTGTTTATGCCAGCCTCCTGAGTGTGTCCAATTCTGTGAGAAGCTAGATATAAAGCCAAGCACAAGCAGATTTCCAGAGGATGGCTACTGTCAACAGCTTTTAAGGTTCTGATTATGCAGTATAGTGAACACTCTATTCCATAACAAATCAGAACAAGACATTCACAGAAAATCAAAATACAGCATTCATGATGTTACACCTTATCACAGAAAATCAATGCATTCACAATGACTTATCACTAAAATGGCCATATAGTTTTCATCAAAGTGATTACAATAGTATTCAACAAAGTACAATCATTTAGTCAATCACAAAGTCCTTAATTCAATCACAAAGTACAAAAGTCAAAGTTCTCCAACCCTAGGTCACAGTTAATCATAACCTCCTCAATCAGTTCACAGTATCCAAGTAAAGTCTTTCAGCTTGACTTAAGGCTGGCTCTCAGCTTCCATGGTTCCTTTTCCATGGTCCTAGCCTCAACTGTCACCTGGGTTCAAAGGCAGGCAGCTCTCAGTTCCTTGTCCAGCTCCTTGTCCAGTTCTTCATCCAGTTCCTGTTCCATATTGAAGTTCACAGTGTCCAGTCCACTTCAAGTCCTTCACAGTTCCTGTTTCTGGGAAGACAAAGCTTGAAAGAGCCACAAAAATATTCATGCATATTACTGACACCATCATCAATTCACTATCTGCATGTGAAGTCAACTCAGACCCACCAACAAGATCTGAGAACTCAACATAAATCATCAACATAGAAATCAACACAGACCCACAAACAAGGTCTAAGAGGTCAGCAAAAATCATCAGTAAAGTTCCAGGACCTCCAAAACCCTCTTGCAGGACTTTGATAAACATACAACCAGAAAATCCTCTTTCAGGGCTTCCAGTAAGTTCCCAGGGCTTCTGTACAAAGTATCACAAACAAACATCAACACAGACAGAGCAGGCAAACAGAGTGCTGGGATACCACAAGTTTTCTCCTTCTTGACTCTGCCACCACAAGAATCCTCTTCTCTACATTTGAGAATGATAATTAGAACCATCATTATTCCAAGAAAGAATTATTAATCAATTGCCCTATAATCCCATTCACAATCTCTCTGATTTCCTAGATCAAATGAGTCCTTCCTTGACATTTCTCCCCTTTTTAATGTCATATTCTCCTTTTAGAATACAAATTGTTTCACAGGGAAGATTGCCTTGCTTTATGTATTTGTAGCCACAGCACTTATTACAGTTGTAGATGTATAGCATTTATTTTAAAAAATAATTTGTCTCTTCTAGAGCTAGAAGGCAGTGTGATGTAGGAACCTGTATGAATTCTCCAAATTCTCCTTTGTCCAACATTGGAACAGAGTCTTGAAACAAATTTTGGAGCAGAAAGTAGTTTTACAGACAAGAATGCCTCAGAGGGTCGGTAGAAAAGGTCTTTTTCACTGGATGTTAGGGGAGCATGGTCAGACACAAGTGGGCCAGCTGCAAGACCATTAGCCCTGGGGTAAGGCAGCATCAAGGCTCCAATCAGGCACAAGCCAGCAGCTAGCAGAAGTCAGCAGCAAGGACTCATCAAGTACAGGTTAGCAGCAAGACCCCACAGCTAGTGCAAACCAGCAGCAAGGCCCAGAGTCCCACTTCAGGAGCAGAGCCCAACTTATCATAAAGCGAAATGCACCAAATACATCCAAGAGTAGAAGGAAAGCAGAAAGCCGGGGTGGGGGGAGGAGTTTACAGCATTTCTCTCATAAAGGACTCTTTCTCAAATGTATAGAGAATTGTTTCAAATTTGTGAGAATACAAGTCATTCCCCAATTGATAAGTGGTCAAAAGATATGAACAGGTAGTTTTCTGACAAAGAAATCAAAGCTGTCTGTAGTCAAACTTTGGGGCTATCTGTCTTCTCAGTGTGGGATCCAGGCTTCCCAGGGTTTTACCTTCTCTATGCTGAGGAACAATTCTATTTTTATTTCTAATCTAAGGTTCTTCCCCAGCAAAGGGAGTTGGGAGCAAAAAAAGGCACCCAGATTTCAAGAATAAATCAGATAGAGAGCACAGACAGAAGGTCCTTTGTTTCTATATAGAAAAGGGAATGCTACACAACTAAGAATCATAACATGATTGCTATCAATTGAGAGGCTAACAATAAAGCCTCGTTAGGGCATATATAAAAAAAGGATTTTCCAGGGATGTTAATTAGTCATTTGACATTTCATTTCCAGTATGTATAGCTTGATCAATGCCTTTTCAACCAGTCTACCTCTGCTACTGTTGTTGCTGGAACTGCTCTGGTAGCCAATAACTGGCTGTTTAGATTAGGAAGAGATACTAAATGGCTTTTGAGACCTCAGAAGACACAAATGTGAGGAAGACCAATCCCAGGAACTCTCTTGCCTAGGAGACCATGAACACACAGATTGTGATGAAGTGGGGATGATCTGACCCTCCCCACATTACTGTCCCAGTACAGAGAGTTAAGCTTGGCAGGTAGAAGAGTCCCAAGGGGGTGTGGCTTGCCTCTTAAGTAAATACTAGTGGGATTCTAGCTATGTAGTCAATTAAAAGCCTCAATCACTATACAATATGAACCCCTTAGTCATCATGGCTGACCAAACAATCAAAAGATGCCTGTGTTTATTCTGATTTGGGGTGGGAGGAGGAAGAGGAATGAACACTTCATCAAGCATGTCCAGAAGTAAGCCCACCACAAGATTCTATACACTTAATTGGAATGCCAAATGAATATGCTGCAAGAGGAGGTTATCCAACAATGCTACATGATCAATCCTCAGGAAAGTTTGACATCATGGCACATGGTTTCTGTCCTTTAAAACTTAAAGGAACAACCTCTGTTTATTTTTTTAATTAACATAAACTCAGAGGAATTACTGCTATTTCTTGACTGAGTCAGAGTCCTCTCAAGATTCTATATAAAATACAACTTTTAAATGAATCTCCCAGGTCTTTTTCTCCCAGGACCCCAAGGAAATGACATCTTATGGGACTTGTTGAAATGCTATCTTTGACACTGAATGGTTGGTCCCTAAGAGAGAATTGTGTAAATAATGCATAATGTAATGGGTTTCTAGGTGGTATTAAGGGAAGAAATTGTAGAATATGATGTGGGCGGGAAGGATTCAAAGAATCATCCAATGGAAGATTAAACAAGTAATCACTAGACCTCTATACCTTTAGGCAAATACATTGAATGATTGAATCAATTTGAATCATTGCATCTTATCCTTTCAAAGACTTCCCCCAAAATATAGGTACAGAATCATAAAATCAAAAGAAACTTTGTTTAGTGGTTGCCTCATTCAGAACTCTCTGTGCATCCCAGAAAAGACAAATTTAAATTAATCTTCCTGGTCCTTTTCTCTTAAAGTGCTGAGGAAATGAGGAAATAGCATCCTCTCAGGCTTCTTGTGGTTATGCTATGTCCTTGAATTTTTGGTCTCTAGTTGTAAGCTGCATACATAATGGAGAAAGAAGTAAGTTTTAAATGCAGTGGTAATGGAGATGTGGAAAAATAAAAAAAAAATCCATACTTGTTGGAAGAAATCTAAGAATCATTCATTAAAGTAAGGAGCCAGTTAATAAATAAACTTTTCCACCAGGAACTACTGAATCTAAATAATTGAATCCAGCATTTCGAATAACAATGAGCAGGGCAATAACCCAGATCTAATGTTTGACAACTATCATGTGCCTAGCTTATTCCTTCAAGTTATAATGAAAATTTCTTTTCTTCTGATTTTTGGACAGCTCCTGGAAAAAAAGAGGAAAGTGGGAAATAAATAGCATGGTGTGACTGTTGTAGGCATTGAGAACTGAAACTCAAGCTGCCACATGTAAATGTGGGAACAAACACAAATATCCACTTTTGACATTCAGATCCCAGCATCCAGGCAGACTTCACTTTGTTCAGTTAGGGACTTTCTGATTCTGGAAATTAGCATTTCTCTTACACACAGATCACAAGAAGGCAGAAAATGATCAATGTTTACATGTATATTTTTCTTGTATGTATGAATGTGTAGCTAGTGATATAGAAGATATAACTAAATCCTACAACTAATAACCTGTAGATTGTAGGAAGTAAACAGATGCAGAAAGTGAGTAGGATGTGTTTGAAGTAGCAATAAGAAGTAGAAGATGATTGACAAGTATTTTAAATGAAATTCTTAGTGAAGGATTGCCTCTGACTCCTTCAAGACTAGACCCAAAACTAAACTTTAAGACCCTGTATGTTCTCACCTAACCACCCTAAAAATCTTTTCTCCCACTGCTCTCCAGAAACAAACTCTCCATTACATTTTGACCTACCACTTTAGTTTCCCAAATTCCTCTTCTTATTCTTACTTCCCTGCATTTACTAATATTTTCCTACTTACTTGAAATGTGCTACTACCAACTCTAAATATTCTAAATTTTGCAGTATTTTTAGACTCTAGTTCAAGTCCAACCTTTTGTATGTAGTCTTCCCTGGCTATTCCAGTCTTCTTAGAGGATATGGTGTGTAAAATACAAATGACCATTTGTATTCTACCTTGCACTATTAGATTTATGTGCTTTTTTCCTAGTTGTCTATTAGTTTGTTTCTTTATTGTGTTATTAGTTACACAAGAAATTATATATTTCAAGATATCGAGGGTGGAGTCAAGATGGCAGGGTAGAAACAGGAGAATTCTGTGAGCTCCCCCCAATACCACCTCAAATACCTATAAAATATAACTCTAAACAAATTTTACAGCTCTAGAACTCATAAAATGACATAGAAACAAGGCCCCCCCCTGAAGGCAGCCTGGCAGATGGACAGAAAGGGCTCATCTCAATGTGCTGGAAGCAGAGCCCAGCCCCATGTGGTTTTTGGCCCCAGGGCATCCAGGAGAAGCCCCAATTGTAGCATTCAGGAGAGCAGATCATCAGCAGCTCTGGCAATTTCCAGACTCACCAACCCACAAGAGTCAAGGACAAAGTGAAAAGGTCAGTGGAACTTGGATAAATTCAGGCAAAGATGGTCTGGCCAAATTGCCTCCAGAGCTACAAGTGGTCTGAAGTGGCAGCCCTGCAGCTGCCCCCACATGGCTGCATCAGAAGCTCCCAGCCTGAACATTGCAGGGGGGGCCAAGCAATCATTCAGAGGCTAAGTGCTCTTGCCTTGAGCTGCCTGAATCAGATCCCAGTCTTGGGTGGTGGTCCTTAGGTGTGTTTTCAGTGAGCCAAAGCTAGTAGGAGCTGCAAAAAGCGGCAGCCTCCCAATAGCTCTGGCAGCTGCAAAAACCCCAGTGATTTGGAACAGAGCTCTCCCCTCTGAAAGCAGAGTTTTACTACTGAACCCAAAGCCGAGTAATTGACTGGCAACATGAGCAGGCAAAGGAAGCAAAGCAAGCCCAGCAATAAAACTTAAATTCCTTTTTTAGGGGCAAAAAGGATCAAAGCATGGAACAGGAGGAAGACAACACAGTCAGAACTCCTGCACCAAAAGCTTTCAAGAAAAAGGTAGATTGGTTACAAGCCATAGAGGAGCTTAAGAAGGATTTTGTAAACCAAATAAGAGAAGTGTAGGAAAAATTGGGAAGAGAAATGAGAATGATGCAAGAAAATCATGAAAAGAGAGTCAACAACCTGACTGAAGAAAACAACACCTTAAAAAATAGATTACCTCAAATGGCAAATGAGGCCCAAAAAGCCAATGAAATGCTGGAGATGAGGAAGAAGAGGATTCCAGGCATGGGGGACAGTCAGTGAAAATGCCTGGAACCAAAAAAACAGTGAAGAGACCAGGCTCATTGGACTGAAGAGTATGTGGGAGGCGTAAGGTATAAGAAGACTAGAAGAGAGGAGGGGATAGGTTATGAAAAGCTTTGACCATCAAAAAGAGGATTTTGAATTTTATCCTATAAGTGATAGGGAGCCACTGAACTTTCTTGAGTGGGGGCAGGGTGAGATGATAAGACCTGTGCTTTAGGAAAATTGCTTTGATAACCAAAAGAAAGATAAGTAGAGGGGGAAAGACTTGTGTAAGGGAGAACAACCAGTAGGTTATTTCAATAGTCCAGGTGTGAGATGATGAGGGCCTATACCAGTGGGGGTGGAAGTATCAGAGGAGAGAAAGGAGCATAAGAGAGAGAAGTTATCAAGGTAAAATTGACATGCCATGGAAACAGATTAGGTATGGGGGAGAGAGAGAGTGAAGAATCATGGGTGACACCACCTGTTAGTTTGGGGGACTAGGAGGATGGTGGCATTGTGGATAGTAACAGGAAAGTTTGGAAGTGGGGAAATTTGGGGAGAAAGATAACGAATTCAGGTTTGAACAGCTTTAGTTTAAGATGACTATGGGAAAGATATAGTGCTGTCAACATTATCATTCCTCAATAAAAAATGTTATGTTCCTGGAGGAAATAATTTTAATATATTTTTCCATTTAAAAACTGTGTAATATGTAATTAGGTAACCCTGCAAACATTTCCCTTAAGAATAACAAGACTTACTGATTCAGAATGAAAGGGTGGAGAATATACTGGATTTAAGAGTAATGAAACCTGGCATTGAGTCTCATTTCTGCCATTTAACAGTTATATGACTTTGAGCAAGTTAATATCTCTGAGTCTTAGTGTTCATATCTGTAAAAGAGATATAAGGGATATAATTATATTATCACTGTCTTCCTCACAGGAAAAGGGATTGTGAGAAAGGACCATGAGGAACGAAAAGAAAATGAAATCTCAAAAATTGTGAAAATGTAATAAGAAATTGATGAAGTTAGGTTTAGGGGTGCTCAAGACCCCAAAATACCAACATGCCAGGTCCTGCTGAATGAATTCGACTCAAGTCTTCTCTCAGACAAAGAAAAGTAAAGTTTATTAAAAGTTGGGTAGACTCTTAAGTAGCCTTGGTATTTGTGATGCTGGCACTGGGCAAGCCAGCCAAAATCATCTGACAAGAGCTCCAATGATAGCAATCATGCTCTATATCACCATAAGGTTAAGTCACATAAACAAAGGTTCTCCTAATGTTAAAAAAAATTTTAGTGCAATTATGTTAGGTTTATACATCAAGATAAAAATTTTCACCTGATTGGCAGAGAGCATGAGCAATTTTTGTTTTTTATCTCTAATACTAGAATTAATTGATCTTTAATGATTGGAGGGCAGCTAGGTGTCACAGTGTAGAGTATCAGGCCTGGAGTCAGAAAGACTTATCTTCCTCAGCTCAATCTAGCCTTAGTCACTTACTAGCTGTGTGACCCTGGGCAAATCACTGAACTCTTTTGATCTCAGTGTCCTTATCTGTAAAAGGAACTGGAGAAGGAAATGGCCAGTCACTCCAATATCTTTGCCAAGAAAACCTCAAATGGAGTCATGAGGAATCAGACACAACCAAAAAATGACTAAACAAATATAAATGATAATCAGACAAGTCTGGGAGTGATATTAAAAAAAAAAATCTAAAGTGATATCACTTTAGATGTTCTCTCTCTGACATTCCCCTCTCTTGCATTTTTCTTCTCTGTTTCACTTGCCCCTTTCAATTTCCAGTCCTAAAGAGGGGACAAAGATATTGAGGGTTGCTGGGGTTTTTTTTTCCCTTGGAGATGCCTGGGAAGGCGGACACAGTGATGTTTAGTAGTTATCAGAATGATAGGAGAGTCCCCACAGATTCACTATATTTTTGGAGGAGTGTGTTTCTAGAACATTTAATCTGTCTCTTGTCTTACACCCAACTATGTAGGTGAGAAATCTTAGGGTTTCTTACAGACCTAGTTGCCCAATTCGTATTTCTGTAGTACTGCCTCTGGTCTCACTTTCTCAATTTGTGTTTGTCAAGCCTATACAAAAACAAGGGTCGAGGAATTGTAATCTAGAACAATGTACTATTTTACTCAGAGAAGTTCAGTGAGGGAAGTTACAAAGAGAGTTTATATACACTCAGAAGGGGCAGCCAGGTAGATAGATAAAATGGTAGGTGGGTCACAGGTTATTTATTGCAGGGTGATGGCACCTTCCTAGAAAAAACACAGGATTGGTTTAGGCTGCTTCTAGCCAATAGAGGCAGACCTCTGGTCTGACCCTATACCAAGTCACCTGTAGGGTCAACAGAAGAGCTGAACTGCAGGAAGAAAGGAGTTGGAGAAGCATCTTTGGAGCTATCTCTGTCCAGGAACAGGGGCAGTTAGAGACTGGTCTCAGCAAAGATTCCCAGGAGTTTGTCTTGGGGGTAGGAGGTATTTAGAAATTGCTAGTCAGAACAGGTTGGGGGTCCTAGAGTTTCCAAGGGATTGACATATTTGCACTAGAAGGTCTCAGCTAATCAGGGATATACAGAAGCCAACTTGTTACAACTCTAAGTCCATTGTTAAATTCTTAGTGTATTTACACCTCAAAATTCAGCAAACCAATTCACTGTTTTTTTTTTATTTCTAGACTTAAGAAAGTATTGGATAAAATATAAAAAAAAAAAGACATCATGGGAGATTAAAGCTTAAATGTGTGTGCCTTTTTGGGAGAGCATGTTAAAAATATTTACTAACCTAATGTCAGTACTGCTCCAGGTTCTAGTAACAAGAGACCCTGTGGTTATCTATCCTCTTAACACTGTAGCTCACAAACTTATCCCAGTAAAAAAGCCAGTAGAATCCACTCTTAGCAAAAGCATCTACTCAAATAGCATAACAGGAGGTATAGTTACAGAATATTCATCTAAACACCCAGCGGTACACTCTCCCACAAATACGTCAGAGTCCCTATTGGAATAAGTGAGCATGAACTTAAGGTGCAATGGTAATAAGACATACATGTAGAGAGCACATGTAGGCAAGGCAAATCCATAGCTCTGGAACTGTGGGGCCTTGATGTCCTTTTTCTCTCAAAAGAATCTTCATGGACTTTACTGAAGTGTGTGGATTGGTGATAGATCATTTCTCAACTTGCTTGGCTTCTCTCAGGTCATGGCAACTCATTTGTGACAGCTAAATTAGGTTCTCCCAAGATATGACACCTCTGGTGGGTTGGTTGATCTGCTACTAGTTGGGCCAAGCATTCTTTGGTTGCTGTGGTATTTCCTGGCTGGTCCTGGCCACTGCCAGACTTAGCCAGTCAAATCATTTGGTCACTGGACATAACTGACGCTGGGCTAGGCTAAGAAGTTAATTCCACTGCTGGGTTGGTTCTCTCCACTGAAGGGTTATAGTGCACTCTTCAGCTCAAGTGTGACAGTACTCCTTCATTAAGGATGAAGGTTGTTAGCCTAGAGTTTATAGAAGCTTGTCCTCTTTGACTTCCTTGGGGATCCATCCCTGAGGTTTGTCACCTTCAAGGTAGGAGACAGGAAAGCTAGAACTCTCAGCTTCAACAATTCCTGATTCAGAGCTGAGTTTCTTAGATGAGGGACTGTCGGCGGTCTCCTTGACCTACCCGACCCCCGCCCTCTTACTTACCCAACCTGGGTCTTCGGTCGTCACC
>CM053588.1:135182388-135198865 GCA_028646515.1 Pseudochirops corinnae | reverse complement strand
ATATACATATTATATTAGTATGTATGCATATATACATGTATAAGTATGTGTTTATACTTATATATGCATGTGAATATGTGTATGCAAAATATCGGGGGAAGCTAAGTGGCTCAGTGGATAGAGTTCTGGGCCTGGAGTCAAGAAAACCTTAGTTCAAAAGTGGTTTCCATCACTTAACCCTGTTTGCCTCAGTTTCCTCATCTAGAAAATGAGATGGATAAGGATATGGCAAACCACTCCAGTATCTTTGCCAAGAAAACTCCCAAAAGATGTCACATGGTCAGACACAATTGAAAAAGACTGAACAACAAAATTATATATATATATATCCTTCTTGGGTCCAGAGAGCAGAAATAGGATCAATGGGTAAATGAGGCTTTGTTTTGTTTTGTTTTTGGCTACTACATCATAGTACCAACTCATGTAACCTTGCAATTTAGAAAAGATCTCTTTTCTTTTCAGCATAAACTGCTTCCTCTGTTCCCATATATCCTCAATAGGGAACTTGTCTTGTTGATTGATCCAAAAAATAGGAATACATTCATTAATATCTTTCATTTTCTGTTTGGTTCATTATTCAAGTCAGTTTGGTTTCTTTTGAGATCTCAGTTCTTTTACCTAATTCCTCACATGTATATGTTTTACATCCTTTCCTTGATGTCACGGTCTCTTCAAAAACTAAGGACAAAACCAACAATAGCCACCTGTACATATACATCTTTGAGATGCATATACATAAACACATATATACACATGTATTATATTTAATGTATTACATATGTGTGTGTCTATATATACACATAGATTATATTTCTTTGTGTGACCTCTATGTCAGATTGCTGAATGTAACTGAGTTATATAAGGCTATGTTTTATGTATTTCATATGGTTTCTATTTAGTGATGGTATAAATACTGACAGGTGTTATATGCTATATATTACATGCAACATGTAGTTAAAGTTCTTAACATGTGAGACTGTGTTATGCATTATATATTAACAATAAAGTGCATAATTTTCTCATATGTGTGAAATATCAATTTGAGGTTTTTTGTTATACTTTAGCATGTGCTGGACCTTAATTTCTTTACTGGGGTGAAAGTATAGGGAATACATTAAATTGACTGCTAAGGGAGTAGTAGGACAAAGGTCAATATCCCTTTTTGGTCTCTTCCATGTAGCTACTTTTAGTTGCATAGACTACCTCTTTCTTTGGGAAGAGAAAGGAATTGAAATTTATTTTCTCAAGTCAAGAGTTTAGACTGAGAAAATAATTTCTCTCCACCCTTACCCCATCACCACTTCCTCCACCTCCACCTCCACATCCTGAAAGTCAACCAGAGAAATAAGAGTTACAAAGATAGTAAGGGCTTTCTAGCTAGGTAGATAGGTATGGCTGGTTATAAACTGAATTTTGAAAACTAAAATTGTTTGAGGTATAGAGATTTTCCAGTCTAAGTCAGTAGCAGTTGCAGAGAATTGCTCATCAAAGAAGCTGTATTTCAACTTAAGATGACAGCAGAAAACAGAATCAGCCAGAAGAGAAAAACTAGCTGAGAGTGAACTGATGACATCAGCAGAGAACATGAAAAGTCTATGGTATCAGTTGTGTATGTTCTCTAGGCCATATGTAGTCCCTGTATGAGTTCCCTTTCCTACAGCTGGTGTGGCAGCTTATAGGGAAATGTACTCATGCATGATTGGGAGGCATCTCTCTGGTCATTTGTTTTGCCAGACTGTTTATTATTATTATTAATTACTATAATTTTGCTTTAAACTAATATGTTATTTTGTTGCCTTAGGAAAAGAAAACACATCAATAAGGTTTCTTGAGCTATGGATGCTAAACCACAAAGTATGTGGAATTTGGAATGACTTCTTAGGGACCCATGTTTGTGGGGGAGGGGGTCATTGATGTTACACAAAAATGAAAATTTCATGAGTAATCCAGACTTAGCATTATATAGTTTGTAAGTCTAAATTCAGAAAACAATTATAGATGTACTAAAGGAACAAAATAAAATTCACAATGCAAATATTTCCATTTTTCCAAATGCATTCACTTCTCTCCATAAAAAAAGAAGAGTTTTTAGTTATTTATTCTTTTGTTTCTTCCAATGGTTTCAAAGTTCCCAGAAAATGCTGCCTGGAGCTCTGCTGCTATGTTCCTGGCATTATCATAAGAGTACAAGTTGTGATGAGCAAGGTATGTTGCTATTGGGAAGCTAGTGGGGATATAAGGGTAAGAAAAGGAAGGGTAAATTCCCCTGGCTCATTTTCAGAAATGATATCTTCCTGATGAGGAAATGCCCTGTGGGAACCTCTACTTCTGTTTCCCATAAAGTCCCATGACTCTAGTACTGGATGAGAACCTCCACATCATAATGATAAGTCCTTCTGGAAGTAGGTGGGGCTCTTTCCTCCCCCAAAACCAGAAAAGACCATGACCATAAAGTCACAATTAGAAGTTGTGATATGTAGCTCAGCGCGCCCCCCCCCCCCCCATGGCAGGTCAGAGACTGAAGTCCCTGCTCTAGTTCCCTCAGCATGACAAGTAGGTCAAGTCTGTCCCCAGAACTGTTTAGCACCCAGGACATAGGAATATTTGCTTACAGAATACTGGCCGTGAAGAACCTATAAGATCCAAAGTTTAGAGGGTGAGTGACTGACTTGTCTGTCTTGATTTTTCCTTCCAAACTTAGACATTATATCCTTCTACCTAGTGATGTTCCTCCTACCTAGTGACATATGTCTATCACAGAGATGCTTAAATATCTAGGTAACAGGGGATTAAGAATCATGCATAGACATTACCCTTCAAACTGTTTTTGACTCCTCTGCTCTCCCCAGTAAGGGGCTCAAAATTCTGCTGGCTCAGTCACACTCTAGCTTTCTGACTTTGGAAATCAGGAGGAAGTTCTTAGTCACTAGATTGAGGGGCAATAGTGCCCTTCCAGACATGGATAGATCCCACAATTTTCACCTCAGGCTTGCATAAATGCTGAGATCCTCAACCTTGGTGCATTAATGTTTTGTGCTACCCTGCATGTTTAAACCAAACTGCATGTCACAGAGTGGATCTTCATTCAGGTTGAGCTATAATGTCTTGGAAAAACAGCCTAATTCTTAGATTCTATAAGATTATTTTTAATAAGTTTTAATTGATATTTTCTGGGTTTTTTTTTTACATCACCATGGTATCCTATTTATTACTCCCTCTTCCTTTTCCAGAAAGACATACAAAATTAATTTAATTTGGAGAATTTTACTGTTCTTAAATTTAACCATTCTTAAATTAAATGGCAGTCTCATAAATTAATGTAAAACCAGAGACAGAATCTTTGCTACAAACTCTGTTTCCAGGCTCTTGCTAGCCAGTCTGCTTCAGACTACAGCTTCCCCCAAGCACTTTCTTGACAGATACCATCACTGCTCTCTAGTTCTTATGATGATTCTCTATTAATGTGACCAAGGTGAAGCCAAAAGGAGGATAGACAGGTGATGAATAGTTCTGTAGTCTGTTACTGTAGAGTCACAGGAAGATTTCTTTGGAATTTAGGAACTTGGAAATTCTACCCCACCTCTAGGTAGTGATGGAGAAATGGGTGTTGGCCATGTGTGGCAGGACATTATTTAATGAATTAAAGACTTGCTGAGCAGGAAATGCCAAGGCACAGTTAGGAGTGTGAATGTGTTCAAACCTCTGCTGAATTACCTCTTTGCAAGAATATTAGAGATTGTATGTGCTGAAACAGACCGATATAAGACTTTAAGATGTTGCAAGAGAAACAAAACAACATGTTTTGTAACCTACATATCTGGAAGCCACGTGGATACTTGCCAGCTCTATCCCTAAAAAGGAATTTGAAGAAAATAGTCAGTCATTGAACCTCTCCTTGCAACAAGAGAAAAAGATCCAGTAATATCCCTCTCCAAGACATGAGAAATATATGTTTTAAGCTTTTGATCAAGAAGAAGAAACTCCCATACTTGAACCTTGTTGGTTCTAGCCTTTGGCAGATTTTTTTAAAGTATACAGAAAGACTATCTTTAGAATCCACGTTATGAATGGATAAACTCCTCTTAGTCTAGTTTCAAGGATACATTGACTGGAGGCTAAAAAGATATCCAGATTGAGGAAATACCTGTCCCAGAGAGAAACAACGTGGAGCAGCAGAAAGAGTATTGGACTTAAAATTAGGAAGATATGGATTCAGATTCTACCTCTGATAAATACAGATTGGTTCTATCACCACTGGAATGTCATTCACCTCTATCTGCTTCTTTTGCCAACCGGAACAACAAAACAACATAAAATAAATCATAATACTTGCAGTACCTACCTTAAGTGGTAGTTGTGAGGTTAAAATGAGACAAAGTTGTTTTCTTTTTTTAATTTTGTTGTCACCTCACCTGTGAAATCATCATTGTAAAGAAATCCTGGTGAGGAAACTAGCTCCCTTTACCAACACACATCTGCAACTTTTGCAAGTTACAGACCTAGTGAATCATCCATGATACTGAGGGATCAGTTCAACTTTGCAACAACACAGCCAGTTTCCATCAAAGACAAAATTTAAAGCCATGTCTTCCAGAGTCTACTGCTATGTCTCCAATCACTATGATATTCTGTTTCCCATGGTAATGTATGTAAAGACATATGTAAATACCAGTCATTATTATGGAAGCCATCTTTTTTTTTTTTTTTTTGCTTTTTGGAGGGGGGGAAGGCAGGTCAATTGGGGTTAAGTGACTTGTTCAAGGTCACACAGCTAGCAACTGTTAAATGTCTGGGGCTGAATTTGAACTCAGGTCCTCCTGACTCCAGGGCTGGTGCTTTATTCACTGCACCTCCTAGCTGCTCCAAGTCCATCAGATTTTACTGTCACAATATGTATATGATATTTTTCAGAAAGAACCAACTAAAGAAAGCATCCTTCCAGGTTTAAGTAGCTGGGAGCTGGTATGCAGAGTTAATATTGCAAAGGATCTAGCCTAGACCATAGAAAAGGGAATCTCTGAGAGACCCAAGATAGCAAGGACTGATGTGGTGTGCTGCTTGGTGATTACAGGAGCAAAACTAATGTATCACAGCTATATTACACTTAGTCTACCAATTGTAACTAAGGTATAAATATATTTCATATGTATGCTTGTATTTCAATAAAACCATACTCTAAAGAGCCACTATCTACTATCTGTAGGAACCAAGTCTGAGTGTTGTCTCTATGATTTTAGGTATGTTCCTAATATCTTATTTTTGTTTACAGAGAGATCTCATTGCAAGAAGATAATGGATGCAAATAATCATTCCACAGCGTCCCAGTTCTTCCTCAAGGGCCTGACAGATGAGCCAGCATTCCAGCTCCCCTTGTTGATTCTCTTCTTACTCATCTATTCAGTCAGTGTAGTGGGAAATGTGGGCATGATCCTATTAATTATACTGAATACTCACCTTCACACCCCCATGTACTATTTCATTAGGAACTTGTCCTTCATTGATCTCTGTCACTCCACTGTCATCACCCCCAAAATGCTGGTGAACTTTGTGTCAGAAAAAAATGCCATCTCCTACCACGAGTGCATGGCTCAGCTCTATTTCTTCCTCATTTTTGCTATTGCCGAGTGCCACATGTTGGCAGTCATGGCATATGATCGCTATGTTGCCATTTGTAGCCCCCTGCTCTATAATGTTATAATGAACTATCAGGTTTGCTCCTGGCTCATGGCAGGGGTGTGTTTTCTGGCAGTTGCTGGCTCCACGATTCACGTGGGTTTCATGCACACAGTGTGGTTTTGCAAAGCTAATGTCATCAACCATTACTTCTGTGATCTCCTTCCCCTCCTAAGCCTCTCCTGCTCCAGCACCTATGTGAACGAACTTTTGGTCTTGTGCTTAAGTGCATTTAATGTCCTCACCCCAACTCTGACTATCCTTACCTCCTACATCTTCATCATCACCAGCATCCTTCGCATCCAGTCCCCTGAGGGTAGGCTCAAGACCTTCACCACCTGTAGCTCCCATATTGCTGCTGTTGCCCTCACTTTTGGTTCTGCCATAGTTGTGTACCTGCAACCATCATCAGTCCACTCCTTAGCTCAGGGTAAAGTATCCTCTATATTTTATACTACAGTATTGCCTATGCTGAACCCTCTGATCTACAGCCTGAGGAATAAAGATGTCAAAATTGCCCTGAGGAAAACTCTTAGGAAAAGAAGGTTCTCATGATAAAAAATTATAGGATCAGGGATAAGACTGTGACTTTGGGCATTTTGTTCCTCCTCCCTCTCTTAGGTCCTGAATCTATGAGATAGGAACAATAGTAACTACATACTTTTCCCTAAGGGTTTATTGTGAGAATCAAATAAAATAATTGTTTATAAAATGCTATGATAAATATAGTTTCTTACACAAATTTGAGGTAGGTATCTACCCTTCTTTTTAGAATATACTTATTTGTATACATTTATTTGATCAGAGAAAATAAAAAGTTGGGAGAATGTCTAAAGTAAACAATATTGTATTTGTGGGTATTTTGTACCATTGAAATAAAGCAGAAAAGAAATTCCATAACAGATAATCAAAAATTCAATTTAAAAAAATAGTCTTTATAGCTAACTGAAATCATATATGCATTTAAAAAAGTTGTTATAACTTTAACAATCACCCAAAACAGAAGACCAAAATTGATGGGTAAAATATTACCCCAAATTTGTTAGCTTTTAATGAGGTAGGTAGTACAGGACAACAGTAAGAACTCTAATTCTTAAGTCAATTAACCTAATTTCAAATCCCTCAGTGGATACTTTCTACCTGTGTGATCTTGGGCAAGTGACTTAACCTCTCTGGGCCCAAGTTCCTGCATCTGTAAAATGAAGATATTGGACTAGATGGTCTCTGAGGTTTCTTTTAATTCTAAATTTACAATGCTACTATCTCTGGTGTGGGAGCTCCCAAAACTGCTGCTGCTTCTATTGCCAACACCAAGTCCCACCACTGGTGTTTTTTCCACATGAACTTTAGGCCAGCCTCCACCCCCATGTCACAGATCTCTCTTTCTGAACTCCTGAGTTCTTTTGAACTGGAAGAATATCTCATTGTGACCTTTTGTTGGCTCTGCTGCTTTATAATTTGATTTGAGGCATTATTTTAACATCTTTTTTTGGAGGGGAACATTACAAGCACTCATCTGAGTGCTTTCTCTAAGACTTCATCTTAGCTTCACCCTGCTTAGTCCAATGATTCTTAAATCATTTCTCTTTGATCTATTTTCCAGGTCAGTTGTTTTTCCTATGAGATATTTCACATTTCTTTTATTTTTTCAGACTTTTGAGTTTTTTATTCCCTGATGTGTCATGAAGTTATTAACTTCCAGATGGCCAGTTCTAGTTTTTAAGGAGTTATTTTTTTTTCAGTAATTTTTTTTTCTGTAAAGCTATTAAATTCCTCTTCATGAGCTTTTTTGCATAGTTCTTCCATCTTTTCCCAATTTTTTCTACTGTTATTTAGTTTTTTAAATTATTTATTGCTCTTTTTTATTTCCTTATTTAACTCTTTTAAGAATTCTTGTTGAACATATATCTAATTTGCAATTTTCTTTAAGACTTTGCTTGTAGATGTTTTTAAATCCTTGTCTTCTTCCATGTTTGTATATTGAGCTTCCCTAATACCACAGTAGCTCTTTATGACTGGATTATGTTTTTGTTTTTGTTTTTTTTGCTCTTTTTTCCAGCTGACTTCTTAACTTTGGACTTTATGTTATAATTGAGTTCTACTCACTTTTAGAGTGATATCAGGCCTATGCTTCTGTCTTTTAACATCATTCTACTGTTTTCAAAATAATTTTGGGACCTAAAAATTTTTGATGCTTTCAAAGTAATGTGATTTGGGGAGTGGTTTGTTTCCTTGCCTCCTAGAATAAGTTCTGCAAGTTTCTGAGGCGTGCATCTGTTGAATCATTTGGGGTTGCATTTCAATAGACTGTTGCTGAATTGAGTTACTGTTGCCCCACTGAGATATTCTGCCAGTTCAGAGTGACTGAATTTCTTCACACCCCTTTGATGTGGGTTTTCTGTCCTGGCTGTTCCACTGCAGGTTTATGTGTGGGGTTAAAGGTTAAAACTGAGTTTCCCTCTGCTTTGGGCTCCAATACATACAGCTAAGTTTTTGGAAGTTGCTCTTTGTTCTCCACCTAGCTAGGACCCTTTTTGCTTGCAACCATGACTTTGCCTCTTCACTCCAGAACTGTGAACCAGAACTAGACGATGGATGATAGACCTGCCAGATCTTCCAAATTTTTATTCCCTGAACAAGCTTAGGGGTTGTTTGGGATCTCTTTCTGACCCTGAACTTCTAGCCCTGTTGTTCATTCTTAGTGCTCTTATAATCTCTGGAGGCTGGAATTCTCCACACCACAGCCCAATTGCTTCCTGCTATATTGTGCTGTACTTCTGGTCAGTCCCTTTTGCAAATGTCTGTAAACCACTCTTTTATCTTCCTAAGCTATGCTGGGCTGAATCAAGTGACTCATGAGGACTTTTTCTTGGCTTTCTCCATCAGAATTTGAAATGACATGTTTTCTAGATTGTTGTGGAGGAGGTATGTTAGGTGACCTGAGCAAAAATGCTGATACTCATTCTGCCATCTCCACTCTGAGTCTTCTTCCTTGGTTCAAACATTTTTTTTAAAGATAAGTTTGTATTGATGTATTTTGTTTTTTTTAACATCACTCTAGTTTTCTTCTGTATCTCTCACCTGAAAGAACCATCTTATATAATACATAGCACTTTTCAAGGCAAAAAGAAAAAGAGAAAATTAGCATAATTTATATATATTTTTAAAAGTGTGAAAATATATGCAAAGTACAACACTTGTTCATTTCCTACCTTGGCAGAAATGTGGGTTGAGAATTTCTTCTTATATCTTTTTTTAACCTTCTTTGTTCTTTATAATTGTGCAACATTCACTTTTGATTTTGTGTTGTATGTGATTGTGTTCTCTATGTTGTAGTCATTGTGTATATTGTTTTTGTGGCTCTGCTTACTTTACTCTGCATTAGTTCATGTAGATATTTCCGTGCTTCTTTGTATTCATCACATTTGCCATGTCTTATAGTAACATTCCAATATATTCTTGTATCATAATGTGTGTAGCCATCTCCCAGTTCAAGGACATTTAATTTGTTTAAAATTGTTTTGCTACCACAAAAAGTGCTTCTATAAATATTTTAGTATAAATGGGGACTTTTTTCTTACTAATGGCCTCCTTGTGGTATTATCCCAGTTATGGAAGCTCTGAATCAAAGTGATTGGCTGTTTTAGGCTATTTATTTGTAAAATTCCAAATTGCTTTGCAAAATCATTTCTACTAATGCACAGGTTCACTGGCAATTCATTAATATACCTATCTTCCTACATTCTCTCTAACATTTACTATTCTCATCTGTTGTCATCTTAGCCAATTTGCAAGGTATGAGATGATACTGTAGAATTGTTTTGATTTTTATTTCTCCCATTATTAGTCATTTGGAGTATTCTTTCATATGGTTGATTTTTTAAATTAAATTTTATATTTTTTGCATTCAGTTCTGAATTCTTTCTCCACATAGCTCCCCAAAGAGAAATCAAGAAAAATAAAACTTTTTACGAACATGTGTAGTCGAGCAAAACAAATGTCCACATTGTCTACGTCACTAGAAGGATACGTCTCATTCAGCACTTTGAATCTATCACCTTTCCAATGAGAGGCAGGTAGCAAGGTTGCTAATGAGCCTTTTGAAATTGTGGTTTGCATTTTTCTTGATCATTGTTGATGCTATTCATCCCACAAGCTTTTGAATCCTGATGATTGCTTTTTCTTTGATTGTTTTTTTTTTTTAATTTCCCATGTCTCTGAATCAGTTAGATAGCACAGAGGATAGAGCACTGGGTCTGAAGTCAGGAAGACCTGAGTTCAAATCTAACTGACGATCTTACTAGCTCTGTGATCCTTGGCAGGTAAATTAACTTTTATTTGTCTCTTTTTCCTCAGCTATAAAATGAGGAAAATAATGGTAGGGTTTTTGTGAAGATAAAGCCAGATAATATTTGTAAAGCACTTAGCACAGTGCCTGATATGAAGAAGGTGCTGTGTAAATGCTTATTCCCTTCTACTCTTCCCTATTTCTTCTCTAATTTTTAGTACTTCCTCTTTTGTTGAGACTTTCTTCTTATATCTTGTTTTAACCTTCTTTGATCTTTATAATTGTGCAACATTCACTTTTTGGGAGCTCCCACACCAGAGATAGTAAAGGAACCTGGAAACTGGTCAGAAATTGGTCAGCCTCCTGCTAGCACTGGATGCAAGATCAGATGCTGTTTGGCAACGCCATTACCTACATCCTTTTCTGCATCATATTTCAAAGCCAAAGAGGAACACGTTATGTCAAAAGGAAGTGGAAGCCCTGGGAACAATATAACTTCCTATCCCAAGGGATCAGAGGCCCTGAAAAGCAATATGTATTGCAATCCCAAGAGATGGGGGGGTCTTTCTTGTAGTAAGGTTATTGTTGTTGTTCAGTCATGTCTGATTCTTTATGACCCCATTTGAGAGTACATGTAAGGACCAGAATGCAAAACAAAACAGCAGTGAACATATCTGTTCTCAGAGCACAACACTTTGGAAGCAATGAAATCTTCCAAACCCCCAGAAATAACTCTGAAAACAGTAGTGTGGAAAAGTCTAAAGCTTGAGACTGTGACTTTCCACCTACATATCCCCACCACGCAGGGAACAGAACCCACTATTAACATAAAGTTTCAAATAAAGAAATAGACTGGGAACTGAGCAAACAAGAGAAAAAGAATATGACAATAAAAGTCCACTATGGTGACAGGGAAACTCAGAAGACAATGAAGTCAAAACATCTATAAGCAGAGCCTCTAAAGAAAAAAAAATGTGAATTAGACACAAGTTCAACAAGAATTTCTGGAAGAGTTAAAAATATTATTTCCAAAAATCAAATGAGTATTAGAAGAAAAGTTAAATAAATAAATGAAAGCAAAGGAAGAAAATTATGAAAAGACCATTAACTGCTGCATAAAAGAGGCACAAAAGGGGCAGCTACGTAGCACGGTGAATAGAACACTGTCTCTGGAGTCAGGAGGACTTGAATTCAAATTCAGCCTCAGACACTTGACACTTATTAGCTGTGTGACCTTGGGCAAGTCATTTAACCCCAATTGCCCTGCCTTCTCCCCTCCAAAAAGACCAAAAAAGAGGCACAAAAATGAAAAAAAAAATAGTACCTTAAAAAAACAGAATTATCCAAATGGAAAAAGAGTTACCAAAGCTCACTGAAGAAAATCATTCCTTAAAAAATAGAATTGGGCAAGTGGAAGATAATGACTCCATGAAACATCAATAAAGAATAAAACAAAAGTAAAAAGAGTGAAAAACAGAAGAAAATGTATACTGTTTCAGGGCAAAGGTACTAAATTAAATAATATGAGTAATTAAATTTTTTAAAAAACATTATCATTTCTCCATAAAATAAAAAATAAAATATATTTTTTTTAAGTACAATGGCTTCAAAATGTCTAGAAAACGTCCATCTCTAGGAACTGACTTGTCAAGTAATTAGTCTGGATCTCTGCCACTCATCAGAACATAAGCTGCAATGAGACAATTACTGTCAGTAAGGAAAATTAAACGAGTAGGAAGTCAATGGGAGTAACAGAGTTAAGAAAAAGAAAACTCTAATAACTCCTTTCCAAAAAAAATCTGGATTCCTGGTGAGATGAAGCCCTATGGGAAACTCTACTTCTGTTTTCAATAAGGTCCCAGGACTCTTCCATACAAAACAAACCAAAAAAAAAAAGCAATTTATATAATGTTGATGTTCATTGATGCTAGTAAACATTTCTTTCCCTGTTGCTGGAGAAAACCCTGAGAACAAAAGCATAATTAGAAACCATGAGTTATAACTTAGAACATCTCCCATGGAATGTCAGAGATTAAAATTAAAACACCAATTCCTTTGGTATTGAAGAAAGGCAGATTCTGTCTTCAGTATTTTCAGAACCCAATACATCAAAATCACTTTTCCTACAACCTCCTGACAGTGAAGAACCTATACAACCCAAGACTGGATAGTGAATGTCTACTACTTCTTTCTAAAGGTTGATATGACTAACCTATGAGATTTCAACTACTCATTCACCTCTCACCATTATCAACCTGATTTGGAGCTGTTTGAAGGCATGGGTGGGAGGAGTTTGAGAAGCATGTAGAGACATTACCTACCAAGGTGACTTCAATTTCCATTCTCTATCCAGTAAGGGACAGAAATTCTATCTGTACTATAACTTTGTGAATTCAGAAGTCTCTCCTCTATGTTCCTTCCTTGCTTCTGAAATGGAGATGTGTCAATATTTCCCAAACAGAAGAGTCAAGCTTTTACTGGCAGCCAGCATGAGGAGCTCCTGAAATGTATATAGAGTGTCAGAAATATGATTAAGAGCTAGATAAAAAAGGATAGGGTGAAGAGATGAGCTAGAAAAAGTCATCCCTGTCCTAACTCTTCCCTCTGTAATCCTACCATCCCAGTGCTGTCAGTACCCAGGCCATCTCCCCCAGTATCCTCATTCCTCTATGAGAGAAAGGCCAGTGTGGTTCTTTCCAAGGGCTATGTCTTAATGCTTCATAGTACTGGATAGAACCACTTGTGGACCCAGGGCAACTGTTGCAAACTCTCTTCACAATCTTGCTGTCTAAGCTACTTTTCAGTGTTGTTTCCACCAAAACTGCCACTGTCCCAAGCATATTGCCACCATCCTGTTCTCTAGTGTTTTTAAGGATATCCTGCTTAACATGTCTTGGATCAAGTTATAGGCAGTGATTGGGCCAATATTTATCAGAGTGCCTGGCATGGAGTCAAGGCTTAATAGAAAGGCTTATTGACTAATTGATTGGATGGTCAGAGAAATGTTGGGTTTGTACAGCAGAATCACAGGTGCAATTGCAATTCTATAAGAGTGAGGGAACCTGGGAACTCTACCTCACACATTGTAGTGGGAAAATGTTAGTTGGTCACATATATGGAATTACAGGTTGTTCCTTGTGGAAAGAGAAACAAACAGTATAGTAAATGGAAAGAGATTCAGAAATGCAAAGGCACAGCTTTAAAGTTTGGATGTTTTCAAATAGAACCTAAATTACCTCTTTTTGGGGACATTATAGAGGGAACTTAGCCCAATCCAGAGGCTTTATGTCACCAAGGGAAACAAAGAAACATATTTTCTAACCCAAGGCACTGGAACCCACATAAAGCCTTGTCTTCAGTCCTGTCCCTAGAGAGGAATCTGAAGACACAGTATCACAGACAATGCACTGACATCTTTCTCTGAGGCATGAGAAAACATATCTTTATGTTCTCTACCAAAGATAAACCTTCGTTTTTGAAACATGGCAATAGTATCCATTGGCAATATTTTGAAATGGGCAATCTATCTTAAATATAAATGAGTTTTATGGATTCTCCTGTATTCTAATATCATGGGTGTGTTGACAAGAGACTAATAGGACTTTCAGGCTAAGGAAAGATCTATCTTTCTAGGAAAATAAAAGCATGTAGTCATGGAGAATGGGCTTCAGTCAGAAATTTGTGGGTTTAAATTTTGCCGCTCATATATAATGTGTCTGTGACCATGGACAAGGGAATCAATTTGAGCCTATTTTCTCATACTTAAAAGGGGGATAATAAGGTGGTTTTGTTTGTTGGTTGCTTATTTCTCATGTTATTTTATCAGTCTAGAGAACTCCCAGTGAGAAAATTCCTCCTATTCATGTAGACTTGCAACTGTTCTGCAGTTTATAGTCATCCTCTAAGACAGTTGTTGGGAACACTAAGAAATTGAGTTGACTAGGGTCACATAGCCAGCTTGTATTGAAGGTGATACTTTAACCTAGGTCTTTTTTACTGATGTTGACAATATATGTAAAGTGTTACACAAAGGTCAGCTTTTATGTTCATTGATTTTTACTTACAATATGAAGGTGAAATATACTGAATCTATATAAGTATAGGTTTTTTACAATGCTTGTTTCTGTTGTTGGCTCCGTAATTCATGCGGATTTCGCACAAACAGTGTTGTTTTGCAAAGCCAATGTCATGAACCATGACTTCCGTGATCTCCTTCCCCTCCTGAGCCTCTCCTGCTCCAGCACCTATGTGAATGAACTTTTGGTCTTGTACTTAAGTGCATATAACATCCTCACCCCAACTTGGACTATCCTTAGCTCCTACATCTTCATCATCATCAGCATCCTTCACATCAAGTACCCTGAGGGTATGTTCAAGGCCTTCACCACCTGTAGCTCCCATATTGCCACTGTTGCTCTTGCTTTTGACTCTGCCACGGTTGTGTACCTGCAGCCATCATCGGTTTATTCCATGACCTAGGCTACAGTGTCCTCTGTGTTTTATACTATAATCTTATCCATGTTAAAACCTTTGATCTACAGCCTAAGGAATAAAGACAGCAAATTTGCCCTGAAGAAAATAAGGTTCTCATAAACAAGAGAGTCAGAGACTAATGCTATGACTTACTATGCGTAATTTTGCATTTCTCTTTCTCAGGTACCTGGTCTGTAAGATAGGGATAACTGCCTAATCTCCCCCAACGGGTTAATGTGAGAACAAAATAACATAATTGTGTATAAAAGCACTATGATAAATACAATGTCTTATGGAAATAAGAGGTAGATACATTGGAATGGTTGCAATCTAAAATGCAGACAAGTAAATAAATATGAACAACATATAAGTCATTTAGATAATATGCAATCATTAATTTTAAAGGGGGAAAGAATGTGAATAAATGTGGGATGAGAAAAGGTTCATATTTAAAGTGGCACCTGAAATGAACAATGAAATAAGGATTTTTTTGACATGGAAGTGGAGACAGAGGATATACTAGACATGGAGGACCAGTGGTTCTCAACCTATGGGTCACGACCCCTTTGGGGGTCGAATGACCCTTTCACAGTGGTCACAGGAGTCACCTAAGACCATTGGGAAACACATATTTCCAACAGTCTTAGGAACTGAGGCACTGCTTCTCTATCGGTCTCCAGGCGGGTCCGCCCGCATGCAAATATGCCCACATATGATTACTAAAGGGTGGTGGCATTAGGAAGGTTGAGAACCACTGAGTTAGTCAAAGGCACAGAATAGAGAGATAGAGTATTGTGCATGGGGAAAAGCTAGACTGTCAGTTTGACTGGAAGAGAGATGGCAATAAGGGGGGTGGAATTTAAATAATGTTGGAATGTGCCAGGCTGAGATATTTGTATTTTATTCTAGATACAATAAAGAAATCGAAGTTTTTGAGTAGGGGCAGGACATGGTCAGATAAGTTTTTATACATGCACAAGTATGTAGAAGAATTGTGCCAGCACACTTGGCCTACTTTTTAGTCAAGCCTGAGTCTCTCTCTTTTAAACAATATTTATTTATTTTAGTTTTAAACATTTATTTTTATAAGATTTTAAGTTCCAAATTTTCCTCCCCCCCACCAGACAGCAAGCAATTTGATATAGGCTATATATGTACAATCATGTAAACACATTTCCACATGAGTCATGTTGTGAAAGAAGAATTAGAACAAAAGGAAAAACCACAAGAAAGAAAAAACAAAAACAAAAATGTGAAAATGGTATGCTTTGATCTGTATTCAGACTCTATAGTTTTGTTTTTTTTTTTCTGGAGGTGGATAACATTTTTCGTCATGAGTCTTTTGGAATGTACTAGATCCTTGTATGGCTGAGAAGAGTTAAGTCTATCAAAGTGGGTTGATACACAATGTTGCTGTTGCCGTGTAAAATGTTCTCCTGGTTCACTTACTTCACTCAAAATCATTTTATGTAAGTCTTTTCAGGTTTTTCTAAAATCCACCTGCTCATCATTTCTTAAAGCTCAATTGTATTCTATTATATTTGTATACCACAACTTGGTAAGTCACTTCCCAATTGATGGACATCCTCGAAATTTCTAATTCTTTACCACCACAAAAAGAAAAGCCTGAGTTTGTTTAAGAAATGTAACAGTGGGCCCCATTTGAAGGTTGAACGAGGCAAGCACAAGGACTATGAAGTGAAAAGTGAGGCAAATAAATTATTTCACCCCCAGAAAGGAGTGTGAGGCTTGTGCTCCTGTTGTTGCTGTTGTTCAGTTCTTTCAGTCCCGTCTGACTCTTCCTGCGGTTTTGAATAATAGAAGTGCTGTTTAAAAGGTCAAGAAGAAAATGAACTTGCCCCAGAACACAGACTGACTCTGGGAAATGTAACTGGCAGGTTATTATAAATTAAGGTGGGGTCCCTTGTTGGGGGCGGGGGGTAAAAGGGTTACGTAGTTTGGGTGTGGCTTAGCTAGCTTGCTGTGAAGATTTGCCATATAAGGTAATAAATGTAATCCGAGCTTGTGATTGGATGAGGGATA
>CM053588.1:135162515-135181888 GCA_028646515.1 Pseudochirops corinnae | reverse complement strand
TTTTTTTTGTTTTTTTTGTTTTTTTTTTTGTTTGTTTGTTTTTTTCTTTTCCCCGTGATCACTCACTGGTTGCAGCCCTTCTATATAACCAAACTTTTGTACAATTTGAAAGTATTTGCAGATCCTATACATGATTGCACGCCACCATGGGGGAGGGGGGAAGGGAGGGGAGAAAATCTGAAACCCAAGTGATTGTGGAACTGAATCTTGTAAATTTAAAGTAAATGAGTAAATAAAAAATAAATTAAAAAAAAAAAAGATGGGTTGAGAGCATAATATGGTGGAGAAGACAAATTACTCTTTTCCAAGATATGTCTGTATTCTTAATGAGATAAATCCAAAAAGAGGTTAAGACATGTACACCTGAGCTTCAGGTAAGTTATTTTTCAGGAGTGCAACACATCTGGAAATTTTGGAATAATAGAAAAAAAATTCTTGTGTGCTTATGAAACACTTATGGTAAGATTAAAAAAAAACCACTAGACCTGAGATTCCATTGGCATATGTGGAAAAAAAAATTTCTGCCATTGAAGATCAGCACCTGATTGCAAATTCTAGCCTTAGAGAATTGATGGATATAGTGAGAGATGTTTAGTGACTAGCCAAAAGACCAATAAATAAGTTTGCAAAGTAAGAGTTGAATACAATTATTCCTGCTTTGGAGGACAAGTCTATAAATATTATATAAAATTGTTAAGTTTAGTAATGTTGACTAAAAAATAGCCAAATCATGTAATATTTGTGAATTAATGCAAAATCAGACAGCTAAATTACACAGAATCATTTAATATGCATTTTATTGTTTCTGAAAAAAAAATAGAATTGAAACTATGAGCTATTCACTTTAAGGAATCTGATATCTCCTGGGATAATTATGATTTTTGAAATATTTTGTCTGATGTTATAGTATATATATAGGACTACAATATAGAATCATTTAGGTTAACTGGTTCTATTGACAATAAACATACAATCAATGGCAGCCTGTAATTTTCCATTGCCCTGACTCATTCTGACTCTATGTCAATCATGTAAATGATTGGATGAGACTCCCAGTCAACTGGAGCAGCTACAAGCCAACATACATTTCTGAGATCCCTGTCTATGGATTTGGACCCTCATCTATTTTCTGATCCTAATTAGGAAATTCTCCCATCAGAATCTACTCTTGATAATTGACCCAAGGAATTTCTCCACCATATCTGAGTCTGATTAAGAATACCCTTTCCCATATTTGGCATTGATTAACTGTTCTACACCAACCCTGTCTTGAAGGTATACAATTTTCTTCTTCAGACCTAACTCTAAGCATGTAATCCCTCAAAGATTTTGCCACTATGTCTTGCTAACATGACTCTGGTCCTATATGGCAGAATTTCTTTCTGTCAGTGTTGCTGTAAAATGTGTTTGTGTTTGTATGTTCACTTTTGTTGTTTCCTACTTACTGCATGCTATATTAATAAAACTCATGCTTGTGCCAGCTTCATGAATACTAATTTTCTGTAACTCCTAGAACCTTGACCTTTAATCCAATCAGTGAAGCCAAATTGAGCATCTCTGTAGTAAGAACACCTGGATTCAGTCCCACATCTGATAATTATCTTATTCCTGACTGTGGACAATTTGCTTAACCCCTTGAACTCGAGTTTTCTCATCTATAAAATAAGAAATTATTCTAGACAGACTTTAATTCCTTGTTCATCTCTAGAAATATGATAAAATGTTTCTGTAATCCTATGATTCTCGTATCAGAATTATTATTTGCTTGGGAGAAGCCAGCAAGCACTAGAAAATAGACTCCATTAAAATTGTATTAAGTAAAGAAAGTTACTGTGTATGTGTATACACAACAATGTCAAATTTATTCAGAAAAGAAGTTGAAGGGGAAAAAATGACACCATTTAAAAGTAATATTCCAAGAAGATATCAACTTATCCCCTTTATTTGTAAGTGTGTAGACAGGTAATACCTGATCTGAAGATGTACGGGAATCCAGAGTAAAGAAATGAAGAGAGGTCTAGAAAATTTAAATGACAAGCTAGAAGGGGCAGAGCCAAGATGGTGAAGTAAAAGCAGGAACCTGCTCCAGCTCCTGCTCCAAAAATCTCCTATTACTGTAAAAAAAATGACTCTAAACAAATTTTAGAGTTACAGAACCCACAAAGTGACAGAGAGAAATAAATCTCCTACTGAAGACAACCTGGCAGGTGAATAAAAAGGGTCTATCACACTGAATTGGAGCCAAATGCAGTCCCCTGTGAGCCATGCCAACCTAGACTCACAGCCCAGACCTGCTGGAGGAGGCTTTACAATAATGAATCACTGGCAGCTGTGATGATTTCCAGATGTATCAACCCATAAATGCTAAAAAAGAAAGTAAAATGTCAGTAGGTATTTCAGTTGGAACTGGGTGAGAGAAAAGTACAGCATGGCCCCTGCACCTGGGGCAACATAGGTGGTGGCAGCAACTCTGCCATGTGGCTGCATCTGGAGCTCCTGGCCTGCTGATCATAGGGGGACCAAGTGAGCATTCAGAGGGTAATTGCTCTTGCTTTGACCTGCTTGAATCTGGATCACAGTCTTGGGTGGTGGTCCTAAGGTGAGGAACGCTAGCATCCCAGAGCTTGTGGTAACTGCAGAGAGGGAGCCCTCCTCATAATTCTGACAACAGGTTCAAAAACCCCAGAAATTTGGGACACAGCTCTCTCCACTCTGGAAGCAGAGTTCTACTGCAGCAAATAGCTCAAAAGTCAAGTAATCGGCTGGCAAAATGAGCAAACAGAGGAAGTATAATCAGACCATAGAATCTCTTTTGGGAGCAAAGAGGATCAAAACATGGAACCAGAAGATGACAACAAAGTCAAAGCTCCTGCATCAAAAGCCTCCAAGAAAAATATGAACTGGTCACAGGCCATGGTGGGGCTCAAGAAGGATATTGAAAATCAAGTAAGAGAAGTGAAGGAAAAATTGGGAAGAGAAATTAGAATTATGCAAGAAAACCATGAAAAGCAAGTCAACAGCCTGCTAAAGGAGACACAAAAATACTGAAGTAAATAACCCTTTAAAAAGTAGACTAACTCAAATGGCAAAAGAGGCCCAAAAAGCCAATGAGGAGAAGAATGCCTTAAAAAGCAGAAATTGGTCAGATGGCAAAGGAATTTCAAAAACTCACTGAAGAGAGGAATTCCTTCTAAATTAGATTGTAGCAAATGGAAGCTAATGACTTTATGAGAAGTTAAGATACTATAAAACAGATTCAAACAAATGAAAAGATAGAAGGCAATGTGAAATATCTCATTAGAAAAACCATTGACCTGGAAAATAGATCAAGGAGAGACAATTTAAAAATTATTGGACTATCTAAAAAAAGAACCTAGAAATCATCCTTCAAGAAATTCTCAAGGAAAATTACCCTGAGGTTCTAGAACCAGAGGGCAAAATAGAAATGGAAAGAATTCACCAATTGCCTCTTGACAAAGATCCCAAAAAGAAAACTTCTAGAAATATTGTAGCCAAATTCCAGAGTTCCCAGATCAAGGAGAAAGTATTACAAGCAGTCAGGAAGAAACAATTTGAGTATTTAAACTTTTCAAAATCACCTAGTGAATATCAGAGGGCAAGATTTAAACCCAGGTCTTCCTGATTTCAAGTATAATATTCTATCTTCTATATAAAACAGTAACATGAGAACTTTTACCAAATTTTACAAATTTATGTATATCATGTCTGTAGTTTTAAGTATTCCAGATAGTTAAGACTGTTAGTGACTAAAAACATTTATTGATCTGAATATGGGGAGGGAGTTTACTCACCAGGACTTCTCTACTTCAAATAAGTCATAGAATTAATCTAAAAACAAGCAAAAAATAATCCATGGGATTTAATTTTTCTAGTCTAGTAAACTGGTCTAAAATTATGTTTATACTGAATGACCAGTCCTTAATGAACCTATCCTGGGATTGTTGTTTTTCTTTCTAAGTGCTCGTAATTTATCCCTTTAATGATAGGTTCTAGATTTCTGCCAAGAATCAACATAATGCTCATTGATCTACAATTGAAAGAATTTATCTATTACCCCCTCCTAAAAAAAATTACGTCAATTCAAGAAAAAATACATAGTTTTGAGCATCCACAGATTAAGTAGTTATTGATATTCTGATTCTCTCTGTCTCTCTCTCTTCCCCCCACCCTTCCCCAATACTTATACTGATTGGATCTTTCCTTTGTTTACCCTCTTAGTAGAGAGATAAAACTAGACTTGTCTCTTCTACTCCTAGTAAATCTGCTGATTCTACTTTTTGTCAGCTTTCTAGGGACATGGCATATGGTATTGTGCATCTACTATTTTCAAGACACTGTGCTAGGTCATAGGGATAAAAAAAAAAAAACAAGGTCCCTGAACACAAGAAGCTTATATTCTGTAGGTACAGTGGCTATATGTTGTTCCTATTAATAAGAGTATTTCTACTCTTCCTTGCCTCTGTTATATACCCAAGGAATCTATATTGCTGTAAGTCACTGAGGAATGGATACCTTTCCTAAGATGTGCCTAAGAAGCTCTAAATCTCTTCCAACTCCCTGAGTCCCACTTCCATTTCCTCTTCAACCTTTACCTTGATGAATATACAATATCTACACCATCAAAATATTGATTCTGTACATATGGCACATACATGCCTTACATTATCATCTGGGTGTTATGGGGATAAAATCTCTAATTTCTTAAACTCCTTGACTTAACATTATGTGAACTAAACATGCTTGGCTCTGGCTTTGTTAGCCCAATCCCATAGATCAGTGCTGGCTTAACCTAAGGTGTGTGGAACATTCTATCAATGGGAGGATCTGTGTGTTGCTGGGAATAGAGATAAGAGCAAAGATGGTTAGGAAAGTAGCAATGATTAGAAGCTGGAATGATAACACAATGCATCACTTTTTGTTATAGTAATCCCATTCTTGGTAGGGAAATGCTATTAACAAATTCTATTAACAAATCATTAACAAGTGCTCTTGTTATATTCTCTCAAATTAACAGAAATTTATCTTTAATTAAATCATATATACCATACGAGAAGAAGAAAAGCTTAGGTCAAGAGGATAATGGAGTTGTTTGTTTTATTAAGATAAGGTATCAGAAAGCAAACAATCTTGACATTCAATGGTCAGCTAAAACAGATATGTAAAGTTAGGATTAGACTTTCCCTTTTAAGTCAAGAAGGCTACCTCCATAGTCCTGAGTATGGAAAGATGAGAAACCTTTTACCTATTTACAAATTTTTCCCAATAATGGGCTTGATGGTCAACTGTTCCTTGGCTATCTCAGAGAAGTAGCTACTGATCTCAACAGTTACATCTTTTCTGTGTGATAAGAAGGAAAATTTACTTCTTGCCCTAATTGTATAAATGAAGAAAGTCAGATATAGGAGTTTCAGGATTCAAATTAAACTATAAGTGCATTATCTGTAGCTGAGTCTCTCACAACCATCTCCCAAAATGGGAAACCAAGTACATAAACTATCAGATGGTATATGCACAGGAAACTTCATAAATTCACCTTAGGTGGAGGTCTTTTGTGTATATACTATAAATATGAATAGCATATTTGATGTCTCTGCTGTGGTGGGTAAAAGATGAAATAACTGAGGAAACAAAGGCTTGAGATTCAGAGTGTGTTGATTTATTTAGCAATGCATGCCAATTGTGGAATTAATTAGTACTGGACCTTCTCACCTTAAGGCTGAACTCCAAATATAGGGAGAAACATATTTTTATGCATTAAACAGTTAATCAAATAAGAGCAATTAATTTTAGAAAATTAACCAGGAAACAAAATTATGTAATCTGATTTCTAAATGGAGGAAAGATTAGGGACTTTCTAATTTGGGTGGAGGAAAGCAAACAGGTGCAATTCCCTGAAATCAGAAAAAGAGATGCCACTCCCCACACATATCTATATTCAAAGAAACAAAAAAAAAAACCTGATTGACCAATATGGGCCCAATTTTCAGAAAAGATATGTGAGTTTCTTGAGATGTATCATTATGAGAAAACCCCTTGTATTAATCTTCTGATCTGATTGGGTTTCTGGTGAGCATAACCTAGGTCCTTAGTTAAGGGTCTCTATGCTATAAGTAGAGGTAGTCCAACTTTCCAGGTATGCAGGGCTAAGTTCTACAATTTCCATGATTGAATAGTTTTTCTCAAAAGACAGAATTTAAACGAGATCCATAATTGAATAGAAAGGAAACTGAGCTACCTCCAAAATTGATAGAATCAGTGTGGTTCATTCAATTCCCATTACTACTTACTGTTCTAATCTGCTCAGTTCAAGCAAACTGATTGTGTATATTTAGCTCTAGATACTTAAAGTTAGATATAAACCACAATATAACAGAAAATTTGTAGATTTGTTTCTTGATCCCAAGACAAACTCCAATATACACATGGTTAATGAGAGCACTGCAGATTTTTGTGTAGGCAAGAAAACATTAGTAGCCTGATTCAGTGATGATGGACTTAGTATTGAATTCTGGGGCACAATTACAATTGGCAGATTGGAGAAGTCCATAAACATATGAAATTTAACCAAGATTCCTCCTTTTTTAGGTGCACAAGTAAACTAAACCACCAAGACAGTAGAGTGGACAAGAGGGAAATGGGAACAACAGTTAATAGTCCATGAATCTTGAAGGTAGGCCCAAGGAAGTACAAAAACTAATTCCAGATAAGCTGAATTACTAAATATATGAATGTCCACATTAGAGACAAGGCAGAGCTTATAAATGTAAGCAAGTAGCTTTCTACAACGATAAAAATAAACTGTACCTTCACCTAAAAGGGACTGTATAGGATCATAAAACAGTTCTGTGTTAATGTGTAGAGTGCTCTTGTAGCTACACTCTTATTTATTTCTTAAATTGTCAGTAGCTTATCTGACCTAAAATTAGATATGTGGCTATTCTATATTATTAGAAAAAATTTTAAGTGATTCCTTCTCCTAACGGTATAGAAAGTATAGATGAAAGAGGAGCTAATTCTTGGAGGGAGATAACATGGAAATCATTATGGGAGGAATGGAGTTAATTGATGCCGCCATCTAGGATGGAACAATGTTTTATTTCTCATAAAATGGCCCTGAACATCTTCTACTAGGACCACAGTTACTAATATGTATCTTTTTCACCAGAATTTACTTCTCTTTAGAATTTTCCTCAGGGCAACTTTGACATCCTTGTTCCTCAGGCTATAGATCAAAGGGTTCAGCATGGGTATCACTATGGTGTAAAATACCGAGGATACCTTCCCCTGGTCCATAGAACTGACAGAAGAGGGCTGCAGATACATAAATGCTGTAGAACCATAGAAGAGAGAAACTGCCATGATATGAGAGCTGCAGGTGCTGAAGGCTTTGGACCTGCCCTTAGTGGACTGAATGCGGAGGATGCTGGCTATAATGAATATGTAAGAGCTAACAATTGTTACTATAGGGGCAAAAATATTTAATGAACCAAAGAACAGAATCATTGCTTCATTGATATAAGTGCTAGAGCAGGATAACTTCAAAAGGGGAAGAAGATCACAGAAATAATGATTGATGACATTGTTCTTGCAAAAGTACACTCTAAGCATACAGCTTGTGTGAGCTGTGGCACCAAGCAAGCCCATTATGTATACCACACTTACTAGCCGTGAGCAGATCTGTGGGGACATGATGACATTATAGAGTAGGGGGCTACAGATGGCAACATAACGGTCATATGCCATCACAGCCAGCATGTAACAATCAGCAATTACAAAAATGAGGAAGAAATAGAGTTGAGTCATACATTCAGGGTAAGAGATAATGTTTTGTTCTCCAATAAAATTTACTAGCATTTTAGGAGTGATGACAGTTGAGTGACAGAGATCAATAAAGGAGAGACAACTAAGGAAATAATACATGGGGGTATGAAGGTGAGAACTGAGACCAATCAATATTACCATGCCCAAGTTCCCCACAACAGTGACCAAATAAATGTCCAGAAAGAGGAGAAAAAGGGGAAGCTGGAGCTCTGGCCGGTTTGTCAGTCCTGCAAGAATAAATTCTGTCACTGTGGAATGATTTCCCATGAACATTGTTTGGATATGATCTGTGGGAATGAGAGAAAAGCAGTGTATTAAAAGAGGATCTTCATTACCTTCCCCATCCAGAGAAAGCTCACCCACAATGGGAAATGTATAAGTTATGGCTCTCTTGGTCCCTTTGAGTCTGTCTCTTTGTCCCTGGAATACATATTTCCACTTCCATATTATCAATAACATAGGGCAGGTAAAATCAAGGCAGTTGTTTTTGCTTTCCTCTGAGATGTAAGACTGAGGATTGAACTTCTGAGTCAGACAATGAAACCACTAATGACACAGATGGACCAGGGTTCAGGGAAAGAGAAAAGAAAATTCCAGCTGAAATATCATCTATATTTCTAGCTCATTGGCTATTGAATGAGTTTTTTGTTTGTTTGTTTGTTTTTGCTTTTTGGAGGGGGGAAGGTAGGGCAATTGAGGTTAAGTGACTTGCCGAGGTCACATGGCTAGTAAGGGTTAAGTGTCTGAGGCCAAATTCGAACTCAGATCCTCCTGACTACAGGGCCAGTTCTCTATTCACTATACCACCTAGCCGCCCCTGTTGATAGAGTTTAGACACTCCCCGTATCCTGTGTAGACTGCTAGGGTAGGGACCATGACCTTGCTCTTCACTTCAGACATAGAAAACAATGTCACAAAGGAATGTGGTGACTGCCTAGAGGATCTCAGTTTAAAAAAAGTCACTGGAAAATGCTAAGTTCTAAGGGATTGGAGCCACTGCAATTTTGATTACATCTATGTATTTTCCCCTTTTTTCCCCAAGTGCTCTGGCATTCACAAAGTAGACTATGTTAGGAATAGATTGACACAAACAGAGAGTGTGTCACAGAGCTTTTGGATCCCATAAAAATGAGTTTGAATAGACAAATCAGAATACTGAATTATACACTTACCCTCCAGTGTGGCACTTTATAGACTCTGCGCTGACATTATTGTCCTTGAAAGGAATTGATCTAGATGAGGCCAGGGTTGATCCCTGGCATAAAATTTTCTGTTGAATGGATGAGAACATTGACATCTGTTTTTAAATTATCCTGGATTTTTAAGCTCTTGAGATAATTCCTGAATGTGATTTTTCACAGATCATCTTCTACAGGTTCAGGGAATGAGCTAATACATATTCATTTCACCAGTGTTGGATGTTACAAGAGGATTTCCTTCCCAGTTGTAAGATTTCAAGGACCTTATTAGAAATGGCATGGACAAAGACTTGACAAGAGACTCACCAGGGATCCAACCCTGTTGGGAAGAAATTATTGATGTTTATTTTTCTTATTCCTTAACCCTAGCATTTGGATTCCTTCTCCAAGTATCTAACAATCTCTCTTGGGGAGTTGTGAGGAAAGTCTCTGCCTCCCTCTAGCTTGTGTTCTAGAGCAATAGTGTCCAATTAAAATAGAAATTGAGACCACTAATACATATGTAAGAATTCCTGCCAATTGTATATTGACTTAGTTTTAAAATGTAATATTATTTTGATTTCATATTTTATTAAATATTTCCCAGTTACATTTTAATCTAGTTTGGGCTACACTAGGGAGTGTTGTAGATGCCCTGTGGCCTGCCTGATGTTTTACACCTCTGGTCTAGAGTAGTTGAGTAGTAGAACTCAGAACTTCAAAGCCTAGTTCTAATAAGCCACTTGCTAAACATTTAATTCAATTCAATCTCATGTCTATTTATTCATTCAGCACTTTCTAAATGGGAAGCACAATGTGAAATGCCACTTCCTACATGAGGCTTTTCTGATATCACCCAGCAGTGAGTGCCTTTCCCCAAATTATCTTGGATTTGTTTTTTTATATTTAGTATATTCTTATGTACGTGCATGTTGTCTACTTCCTATAGATGCAAACTCTTGAAAGGCAGAGACAGCTTAATTTTTGTCTTTGCATGACTTTCAGAATGCCATACATTTATAATAATAACTGTTTAATAAACACATGATTGATTCTTAGCAATCTACAAATGAAAAAATATGAATGCAAAATGAAAAAAAATTCTCTGCTATTGTGAGCTTATAACCACAAAAGTGGATATATGTGTGTAGTTAAAGTATGAGAGGAGAAAGAGGTCTATGTGAATTCATTAGTTTTCATAGTTCTCTAGCATCTATATACATTTTATAATAAATATCAATGGCACCAAATGTAGTCATGCTTCCCAACTTTTGAAAAAAATGAGAAAAACTATATTGAAATTTAGCTATTTTATTTCATAACCAAAATACTGTAAAATTTAAAATTCTTTTATTTTGTCTTTAAATGAACTTTATAGAAATAATCATTTTCTATATGTATCTTCTACTGAGTTGGATAGAATCTTAATGTCAGGAAGATCTGATTTCAAGTACTGCCTTTAGTATATTGTAGCTATGTGGTTATGGGAAAGTAATTTTGTTTTTCATTTAAGTATCTCAGGCAATTCGAATGTTTTAGATTGCAGATGGATTGCCAATACACATTGGTTGAGGGAGTTGCCAAATCTAGATTTCCTACTATTATTAAATCTTAGTTTTGAATGACAACACACAAAAGCTTGCTAAATTACAATTTGCAATGAAGCACAAAATTAAATCTTTTTGAAAGTTCCATTTGACTTAGCGTTATTTTTAAATTAGAAAAATAAAGTTTTTTATATACTTGAAATGGAATACATTAGTTATGTCAGTTAAACAATAAAAATAATTTTAAAATAAAAATAAAACTGTATATAGAATAGAAGAATAAAACAAAAACAGTTTTTGAAAAAAGAAAATAAAAATTTTATAGAAAACTTTGTATTGCCTAGAAAATTAGACAAATATCAATTTCTGCTGCTCAAATTGCATATATAAATGGCAGGGGAGGGGGCAAGAAATAATTGGATTCCCAGTCAGAAACAAGCAGGAACTCATTCTGCAATAAAATTTATTATAGAGAAGGAGAGAAAAACACTGCAGAGTCTTACATATTGGGAGAGCAGATTTCCAAAGGCATCAAAGATATGAAAATGCCAATAGCCTAATAATATGAAAGAGAAACCAGGACAGGAATGGGAGGATCTCAAGAATGAAATTCTAAAGACCTAAAAACAAAATTTTCTGTTGAAGATAAGAGATAACTTCCCCAAAGAACTCCATTGAAAACACACAGATGAACCTAAATAAAAAATTTAAAAATAAAAGAATAGATGATGAAAGCAAGAAGTAAGGATACATTTAAAAAGTAGCATAAGAATACTGTTAAGAGTTATATATGGTAGAATAAACTGAAGTTGTCAAGATATGCTAAGGACAATAAAGAAAGTTTTTGAACCTATAGTTGAGGCAATAGAAGGACCAAGAAGGGATATGACTGCTACTCAAGGCTGAAAAAATAATAAACAGGATAACAGTGAAAGGGTGTAATGCCATGCACAAGCAGCTTTCCAGAAGAATGCTACCATGAACAGCTTTTAAGGTTCTGATTATACAGTAGAGTGAACACTCTATTTATTCCATAACAAATCAAATCAAAACATTCACAGTAAATCAAAGTACAGCATTCACATTGACTTATCACTAAAATGACCACATGGTTTTCACCAAAGTGGTCACAATCCTTTAATCAATCACAAAATCCTTAATTTATTCACAAAGTACAAAAGTCAAAGTTCTCCACACCTAGGTCACAGTAAATCATAATCTTCTCAGTCAGTACACAGTATCCAATTAAAATCTTCTTTCAGCTTGACTCGAGGCTGGCCCTCAGCTTCCATGATTCCTCTTCCATGGTCCCAGCTCCAACTATCACCTGGGTTCAAAGGCAGGTAGCTCTCAGTTCCTTGTCCAGCTCCTTGTCCAGTTCTTCATCCAATTCTTGTTCCATATTGAAGTTCACAGTGTCCAGTTCACTTCAAGCCCTTCACGGTTCCTGTTTCTGGGAAGACAAAGCTTGACAGAGCCACAATAATATTCATACACATTGCCAGCACCATCATCAATTCACAATCTGCCTATGAAGTCAACTCAGATGCACCAACAAGATCTGAGAACTCAACACAAATCGTGAACATAGAAATCAACACAGACTCACAAACAAGGTCTAAGAGGTCAGCAAAAATCATCAGTAAAGTCCCAGGACCTCCGTTTTGGAAGTCTTCCTCTTCCAGGACTTTGGTAAACATACAACCAGAAAATCCTCTTTCAGGGCTTCAGTAAGGTCCCAGGGCTTCTGTACAAAGTATCACAAACAAACATCAACACGGACAGAGCAGACAAACAGAGTGCTGGGATACCACAAGCTTTCTCCTTCTTGACTCTGCCACCACAAGAGTCCTCTTTTCAATTCTTCCTGTTTCTAGCCCTGGGGCTCTCCTTATACAGTCATTAGCTCCTCACGAGGGTTCACAAGTTGTGGGGTTCAGACTTGATACAAGGCTCAAAAGAAGCTTGAACTGAAACGAGGTATTAATTCAATAGCTGAAACAAGGTATGAACTACTTCTGTGCTTGACACTACAAAGGGCCAAAATAATTAAATATTAGTTTGTTCCTATTTTTTTTTTTGTTTCAGATAGAGTGATCCTTGGACTTGAAAGGTTAAAATAAAAATGATTTGTGATGAGTTGAAACTCAAAGTAAGTAAGATGATTTAGAAGTTCTCAATAAGTTTGAGTTATCAGGCCAAAATGAACTACATCTTAGTCTAGTGAAATAACTGACTGATGCTGTTGCTAATTTGTATTGGTGATCTTTGGATCATCGGAAGAATAAGAGAGACTCTAGAGGCCTGAAGAAGAGAAAATATTTCAGTTTTCTAAATGGGAAGTTGGTAATCAGTCACCCAATGAGCATTTATTAAGGAACTCATGTTAGACCCTGTTTTCTGTTTCTACTAGATGTAGAATAACATCTTTTTTAAAAAACTTATTTAGGAGAAGCTCGGCAGCACAGTAGATAAAGCACCAGCTGTGGAATCAGGAGTACCTAAGTTCAAATCCAATCTTAGATACTTAGTAGATGTGACTCTGGGCAAATCACTCAACCCTGATTGTCTCCAAAACAAAACAAAACAAAACAAAATTTTTAAAAATATAAGATAATTTTGAAAATTATCTATTTAAAGATAATATGAATAATTTAAAGACGTTGAGGTGAAAGAGAAAAAAATTTAGCTCAACTCCCACCCAAGCCTGGAGTAGTTTTGTGGGCAGCTGCACAAGGATACACAATACCAGATCCAGTAAAGAGAATGCTGAACAAAATACTGCATACTTATGCAAATAAATTATTTCATTAGTTTTAGATAGTCTTAGGAGAGAAATTTGCAGAAAGGTCTCTAAGGAAAGTTAGTTGAGAGGGGATACCTTTGAATGGTGAAAGGCAGGCCTTTGAGTTGCAGACATGTGGAAAAGGGTTCATTATATTCATGACCCTAGGTCTACAATTTTAAAAACTGTTTAGAGAAAAAAAACTAAAGAGAACCTCTTCTAGGTTAGACAATTTTTTCTCTCTTGGTTTGAGCTGAAAAACTTTCTTGGCATATTATAAGCTCTAGAACTGTAATTTGTCTGCTGTTTTGCTTAAATAATAGGTTTCTTCATGATTTGCTAGTTGTGGTGGTCTTTTTAGCAACCATCATTTGATAGGGAGTGGCTAAGCTAGCAAGTGTAAGCTAAGGGCTACCCCCTTCCTTAAGAGAGATCAGGAAAGTAGTATAGGTTTGAGGTCTTATACTGAGCATTTAATCAGGAGATATGTCTCCTGAAGGCAGCAGAACACAATACTGACCTAGGTTTGGGTAAAATCTTTCTAGAAAAGTAAAAATATCCTTTTCAAGACATTCCATTCATTGATGCAAGGGGACATGTTTTATAAGCACTCCCTCCTTCTCTTTTGGAAATGTAAGATAGTGATTATTTTACTTGATTTTTGGAAGATAAAAGAAGTCCTCTTTCTTGAAAATTTTACATAACTAGATGGTTATAGAAATTTATACTTGTAAGTGACTTTCAGTGAGGTCTAAAATGACTTTTCCAGGATTTTGCATCTGATCCCTCTTTCCCCATCTGTTTTTGTCACTGTTATAAATTAATAAATAAGCAATTTCATTACACATAGAGAAAATGGAGAAGGGAGAATGATACTTCCTGATGGAAGTATGCTGTCTTGATGGAAGACACAATCTAGTTGGGGAGACAAGATTAATACCCTTTGAAAAATAAGAACACTAAATAATGTAAAATTAAGCAGTATGTTGAGGATTAAATATATTGATGAAGCCTTGAGTAGAGAGGAAAAGGCTAATAGTGTTGTGCAGAGAATAAGAGCAGGCTGAGACCTGGGTTCAAGGTAAAATTTAGGTGTGGATTTATTAAGCAAGCCGCGACTACTGGAGTGTAAACTCAAATCTGTAGTGATCCATTGAGGGTACAAGGCTTGTTTAAAAAGGCTAAAACCACAAAAACCACAATCAGGGAGGGGACCCAGCAGAAGCCCTTGATGTACAGAAGACAAGAACAATGATTGGTTAGATCTATAGCTCAGGGCTAATTTGGGAATATGGTACAAGGGTACAAGGGTGCAACCTTCCTGTGACATGGGGGTCCCTCCTAGAACAGGGTGGAGTTCACAGGGTGGAGGCTCATAGTTAGCGCTTTCCAGAACAGAATGCAGGGTCATGGGGTAAGGGGGACTGGAATTCCCCAGAACAGGCGGGGTCATGTTCTGGGTCAAGGGTGTGGGGACCCTGCTTGATCAGCGGAACAGAACAGGGAGGTCTCTACATAGTCTTGCGCCATAATGAACTTTGTACACTTATGCTGATTCAGGGAGAATATATAGAATGCTGATTAAGGAAGGAGGGGGTGAGAGGACTACACCTTGAGCAATGCCCAGGCATGCCTTTAAGCAATTTCAAGCTATTACAGGGTATAGGATAGAGACAAAGAAAGAAATATAAAAGGGGCTTAATGGTGGGCCACAAATCAGGTGATATGTAGTGACTTGGGATTTGGGTTTGTGTACAACAATATAAGTTAAAATGGAGTTGGTCTTTTAAGAATTGGCAAAATTGGGGTATTCAAAAGAGAAATAAGAAGGTTTTTTTTTTTCAGTGTAGGAAACACTATAAACAAATAAGTGTTTTATGAATTATATTTATTTCTAATCTTCACCCCTTGAAATTACTACATTCTTTCACCTTTAATTCTTTAGGATTAATTTAGTTTCCAATTAATTTTTAATCTGGAGTTTAAAGGTCATTTTTGAATACAATTATATTGCATTATGGTCATCAAAGATACATTTAATATTTCTGCTTTTTTTTCATTCATTTGTGAGATTTTTAAACCCTAACCCATGGTCAGTTTTTGTGAAGGTGCCATGAACAGCTGAGAAATAGATATACTTACTTTTATTCTCATTTAATATTCTCATATCTAACTTTTCTAAAATTCTATTCACCTCTTTAACTTCTTTCTCATTTATTTTATGGTTAGATTTATCTAGATCTGAAAGAGGTAAATTGAGGTTCCCCCACTACAGTAATTTATTGTCTATTTCCTCCTGTAGCTCATTTAACTTCCCCTTTAAGAATTTAGATACTATACCATTTGGTTCATATATGTTCAGTATTTATATTAATTCATAGTCTATGGTACTTTTTAGCAACCTGTAGTTTCCCTGTTTAGTATATTTGCTGTAGTGTATTTGCTTTTGCTTTGCCCCAAATCATGATTGTTGCTCTTCCCCTTTTTACTGTGGTCGAAGCATAATAGATTCTGCTCCATTTTTTTTAACTCCATGTGTATCTTCCTGTTTCAAGTGCTTCTTGTAAACAACGTATTGTTAGATTTTGAGTTTCTAATTCATTCTAAGATCCTTTTCTATTTTATGGATGAGTTCACCCCATTAACATTCAGTTATAATTGCTAGCTGTGTATTTCCTCACACCCAATTCTAGTATACATAATTTTCTTTTTTTACCTTGTCTCTTCTTTAAGGAGTCTCTTTTGCTTCTGACCACTGCCTCTGTCAATCTGTTCTCCCTCTTATTCTCTCTCCTTTTCTTTTAGCCCCTTTCCTTCATACTTCCTAGTTGGGTAAGATGAATTTCTCTACCAAAATGTATGTGTATTCTTCCTTCCATGAACCAGTTTCAGATGAGAGTGAGATTCTAGTCTTGACTACTTCCTTATTTACTGCTCCCTTCATTATATAAACTCCTCCTTTAATACCACATTTATATGAGACAATTACCCCATTCTTCTCCCATTCCCCCTTTTCCAGTGCATTCTTCTTCCCTACTCATTCCATTCTTCATTTGAGATCATCCAAAGAGGGTAGAATCATATCCAGCCTGTCTATATAAGTAGGTGCCTCTAACAGCCTTGGTGATGATAAAGTTCTGAGGGGTTATATACATCATCTCCCCATATAACAACTGAAACACTTTAACTTTATAAAGTCCCCTATGATTTCTCACACATATTTACTTTTGTACTTCTCTTGAGCCTTGTGTTTAAATGTCTAATTTTCTGCTTAGCTCTGGTATTTTCATCAGGAATGCTTGAAAGTTCTCTATTTCATCAAATATCCATTTCACCCCATAGGATTATATTCAGTTTTGATAGGTTGGTTATTCTTAGTTTTATAATCTTAGTTCTTTTGTCTTTTCGGATATTGTATTCCAAATTTTCTGTTTCTTTAAGGTGACGACTCCTAAATCTTGTGTGATCCTTCCTGTGACTCTATGGTATTTTAATGATTTCTTTCTAGCTGCTTAGAGTATTTTCTCCTTGATCTGGGAGTTCTGGCTTTGGGCTACACTGTTCCTAGGAGTTTTAATTTGGGGTTTCTTTAAGGAGGTGATTGATAGATTTTTTCAATTTCTACTTTGCCTCTGGTTCTAAGACATTTGGGCAATTTTCCTTTATAAAGTCTTGAAATATGATTTCTATGCTCTTTTTTGTTTGTTTGTCTGTGGCTTCCAGGTAGGCTGGTTATTCTTAAATTATGTCTCCTTGACCCATTTTCTGCTTCTTATTTGAGTTTTAAAATCACTTTTTGTGCCCCTCCTTTTTTAACCTCTTTCTTTAGCTCTTTCTTTAACTCTCCTAGGAATGCTTTTAGGGCTTGTGTCTAATCTGCATTTTTGTTTGAAACTTTGCTTATAGATGTTTTTGAGTTATTATCTTCTCTGTGTCTTCAGTTTCTCTGCAATCTAATACCTCTTTATGGTAGAGTCCCTTTTTTCATTTGTTCATTATTCCAAGGAATTTCTGGACTTTGAAATTCAGAGGACCCTGTGTGTGTGTGTGTGTGTGTGTGTGTGTATGTACATATGTATGTGTATATGGTGGAAACATCTAGACTAAGCTTCTGCTGCTCTCACAACTCAGTTTGTGTGCCTGCAAGTTTTCAGTGATTCTGAGGTGGTGTAATCTGAGGAAAGGTCTATTCAATGCCCTCCTGTTCTGAGCTTTGTGAGTTCCTTGAACCAGGTTTGGGTCTTTTGGTCTCTGTGTGTAGTTGTTTCTTAGATTTTGCCAAACTCGGTCATTATTAGCCTTTTGGGAGGTTCTACAGGCTCAGAGGTACTGAATCTCTGGCTCCACTTTGGTCTTGGTCTCCTGCCATGGTTTTTACACCACAAGCCTGTGTGCTAAGTTAAAGGTTAGAAATTAATCATCACTTCACTCCTGTGCTCACAGCCACACAACTGAGTTTCTGCAATTCATTTCACACTCAGCATGTGTTTAGGACCCTGCTCTTGGTATCAGCCATTCCTATCTGCCCTGGTTCTGGATCTAGAACTGTGTAATTGATGACAGAGCTGCCAGATGGCAAGAAATCCCTATATCCTTTTAAGATTTAAGTGCCAACTCATATAAAATGCCTTTTTTGATCCCACTATTTAGGAGTCTTTCTACCACAATATCAATTTGTATTTGTTTTGTATATTTTCTGTATTTAAATATCTGTCAACATCTCATGTTCCCCAACAGAAAATTAAGTTCCTTAAAGTCAGGGAATGTCTAATTATGATATTCTATCCCCAACACTTAGTATGATCCCTAGTACATAGTAGGTTCTTAATGAAAGTTTTTTGCTTTATTCTCTATTTCTGAGATCTCTTTACATGGATAAAGTATTGCCATTTAAATCAAGGTTTCTTTTTCTGTGTGTGTGTGTGTGTGTGTGTGTGTGTGTGTGTGTGTGTGTGTGTGTGCACGCCTTGGACTCTTTTTGTGGTCTAGTGAAGTCTTGAACTCTTACTCAGAATAATATTTTTATGCACATTAAAAAATACATAATTTTGCCATGGGAAGCAATGATAATAAGACCAGTTTATTAAGATATGAAAAAATCCAAATTCACCAACCCTAGGTTAAGAAACTCCAAAGTAGATTTTGCCCAACTGATGAGAGAGATTTCTCTGTATTGTTGGTTCTCAATGTAAAAATACCTGTATATATGTGTGGGTATTTAAATACACATATAATTATGCTGCTGACAGGTAAGAACAATTCCTCCATTTCTGTTTTTTGTTTGCAAGATTTTAAAATCAGAATACATGGAAATAAACTTAAATTATAAAACAAAGGAACTTGATCGTACTTATGAATGTCTTTAGACACTGGAGTGGGATTATAAAGAATGTTATGACTAAGTCTCATGTGACTAAAATCAAATTGAATTCTACCTTGAGATAAGAGGCTAAATTAAGTACCCCATAATTTTTTTTCTGTACTTGGTTGAATTTTACTTTTAATTATTTAGAACCCACAGTCTCTTCATCTCTGCAGGGAAGTCTACCCCAATCACTAACCCCCTATCCTCTCTGCTACCACTGTTCTACAGTGGGAAAAATAATAAAATTTCATAGCCATCAATGCAATGAACCTCACATGAAAAAATTTGCTTGTGACTCTGGGGAGGAAATAACCTAGGAGATTAATTTAAATGTTATATTTCCACTAGAATCTTTAGAGGGCTTTGAGTGAGGGAATAGTTGGGAAAGTTCCTCTTGGTTTATGTATCAGAAATACCAAAGGCAATATTTTTATTCTTGAAAGCAGAGACTTTAATTTTTTTTGTGTTGTGGACCCCTAGAAAATAATGAAGCATGTGGATAACTTATCAGAATATTTTTTTTAAATTTTATTATAGTTTGCATCATTCATTTCCACAAGATTTTGAGTTACATATTTTCTCCCCCTCTTTGCCCCACCCACCGACCCAAAACAGCCATCCCAGTGTGTCCCCCCTCCCCCAGTCTGTTCTCTCCT
>CM053588.1:135129228-135162015 GCA_028646515.1 Pseudochirops corinnae | reverse complement strand
AGCAAATAAAAATGGAACAGATAAGTTTAGGGGTAACCCAGGTTCCATGTTTCCAAAAAGATGAGTAGTTATAAGAAAAAGTGACTTTGGATACAAGGATAGAACACAGCATAAAGCTGAACTGGTAAACTATTAGGAAAGAAAGAAAATAAAGCCAGAGCAGGGACAATGAATTGAAAAAAGCATAAAGTGATAAAGTTTCTATTTGTAAAAATGAAAACAATATATGTTGATTAAAGGGAGAGATGAAAGGATAAAAGATTATGCTTTGAGATAAGAATTTCATAGTTTTCAAGTTGTGGTATTTGAATGTAATGGAATACTATGGTGCTATAAGAAATGAGGAGCAGATGGACTTCATATTTACCTGGAGAAGCTTATAGAAGCTGATGCTAATTCAGAAGAGCAGAACTAGGAGAAATTTGTACACAATGACAGGCACAACGTATGTGTGACAACCAACTATGATAAACTGGGCTCTTCTCAATAATGCAAGGTTATAAGAAAACTAAAAGTTTCAGGATGGAAAAAGATGGAGAAAGATCTACAAAGAACGGAGTTTAAATGGAGACTGAAGCAAACTACATGCTCTCGCTCTTTTCCATCTTTGGTTTTGTTTCCTCTTTCCCATTATTCATTCTATAGGTTACAACTCTTCTATACAACTAGACTAATGTCCCATGTGACAGTATTTGCAGATCCTATATTTGATTGCATGCCGCCATGGGTGGGGGGAAGGGCAAGGGGAGGAAGGGGAGAAAATTTGAAACTCAAAGGATTGTGGAACTGAATCTTGTAAACTAAAAGTAAAAAAAAAAAACAATTTTTAAAAAAAGAAAGAAAAGAATTTTATAGTTTTGTACTATGGAATTTGAACTGGTATAGGTAATAATGAAACTAAATGTGTCACAATCTTTTATTGTGGCTAAGGAGGAGTGACGGTACAATTGTGCGAGCTGAGAAGCCTGATTAAACAGAAGGCCACAGTGTTTGAAGACATATGAACATATATGATGTAGCTTCAAAATTTGAATGTCAAGGTAGGGATGGAAATTAAGATTGTAAATAAGGTGATAAATTCCTTGCAAAAGAAAAATTATCTTAGAGTAAGCAGATATTAGTAAACATGATCTTGATCTGGGTGATATCAATGAGAATAGAGTGTTAAAGGAGAGATACCTAAATTTAAGTGGCAGAAAAGGGATTTGGAAATAGCAGTGAAGAGCAACGAGTTTACCTGCTTCATCTTCTGTCCAGGTGTGTTGGTAGAGTATAACAAATTGTATTCAATACTAGAGAAAGTAGCCATTTTGTAGCAACATCTTCTAGTCCAAAACAGGTTAATGTACGTTCAGGTCCGTCTTCTGAAGTGACTGTGCTGAGTAGTGACTCACAGTAGTAACTGGAAAGGGAAATTCAGCCAGCTAATACTAAAAATTACCTGAGGCTTTTCTGTAATTACTCCCTCACTGCCCTTGTTGAATCCCAACCTTACAATAAAAAAAAAAATGTATATGCAAGGAAGTTAGGTTGCTCCTTCCTTTCAAATTTCCACATAAGCTAACACTCTTCTTATAGGACCATATGTTATACTTTTATATTCATTATTTTCCATTTTCTGCCCTTACTTTCATCTTTTGTATATGTTTTAAAAATCTATATTGGTTGCTAAGGCTCCTGTATAATCACATCAGCCTCTCTAGACAGTTGAGCTTTCTCCCTTCATCACAGCTCTTTCTTAGTGGCCTTAAAATTTCAATCTAGAGAATTTTGCCATTATCCCTGAATTAGTGATCTCCTTGGAATTTTAGGCCATTTTACATGACCTTTTTGTGAAACCTTTAAAAAAATCTATTCTTTCCAACACTTTTCTCTCCTATCAAATCAGTATGATAGAATAGTCACTTCCTTAAGAAATTCCTGTAACTGCTACCCTTCCAACCAGATCCTGCGTATTGAACAGAATTATATCAGAATAGAAGTTCCCCTTGCCAATTCTATTTCTGAGATTCTATGATTCTGTGAATTCTGAACTTGATAAGCATTGAATTTTCCATAAACGTCAGAATATAATAAGGGGGCTGTAATTCATATTCACATAAAGAATTAAAGAATCTGACTGAACCAGGAAAAGATGATAGCACTTTGAATAGCTAAGATTTTTCTTTCAGTATAGCATCTTTTCTCTCAGGTCTTCCATGGTATCTGAGTGATACAGAGACACTACCTGACCTGGGGAAACAGAACATCAAGAGAATCCTGAATGCTATTTTGCCTGTGTACTTTTACTATTGGTGAGGCGTGATACTTTCTAATGTGACTCTTCTTTCCCATCCCTACAGATCTTTCTAGAGGAGAATGACTACAGGAAATTACTCCACTGAGATTGAGTTTGCTCTTGTGGGATTAACAGATCAACCAGAGCTTCAGCTGCCATTTTTCTTCCTATTCCTGTGTATCTATATCATCACTGTGGTGGGGAATGTGGGCATGATCCTACTAATTGTTGCCAGTCCTCCACTTCATATACCCATGTACTATTTCCTCAGCAGTTTGTCATTTGTAGATTTCTGCTATTCCTCTGCCATTACGCCCAAAATGTTGGTGAATTTCTTAGGGAAGAAAAATACTATCCCTTATTTCAAATGTATGGCCCAACTTTTTTCTTTGCGATCTTTATTGTTGCAGAGGGTTACCTTCTTACAGTGATGGCTTATGATCGCTATGTAGCTATTTGTAACCCACTGCTTTATAATGTGATCATGTCCTATCAGGTCTGCTCATTGATGATGGCAGCTGCCTTCACTTTGGGCTTTATCTCAGCCGTGGTCCATACAAGCCTCATGATTAAACTCTCCTTCTGCAAATCCCACATCATCAGCCATTACTTTTGTGATGTACTTCCCCTACTTAACCTCTCCTGCTCAAGCACCCAAATCAATGGGTTGCTGCTTCATGTCATTGCTGGATTTAACACCTTAGTGCCCACCTTTGACTGTTCTTATTTCTTATGCTTTCATCCTTACCAGCATTCTCCACATCCGCTCCACGGAAGGCAGATCCAAAGCCTTTGGCACTTGTAGCTCCCACCTCATGGCTGTGGTAATCTTTTTTGGGTCAAATACTTGTGTTTTCTCAAATGCTTACCCTTCCATTATGTCATTTTAGCTTTACAGCATATTTAACTCCAAAAATTATATTCCAGTTTATTTATTTATTTTGATTTTTGGAGGGGTTAAGGCAAGGCAATTGGGGTTAAGTGATTTGTCCAAGGTCACATGACTAGTTAGTGTTAAGTGTCTGAAGCCAGATTTGAACTTAGGTCCTCTTGAGTTCAGGGCTGGTGCTCTATTCACTGCGCCACATAGCTGCCCCATTCCAATATCTTAATATAAAGCATGGCTTAAAAATATTTTGTAATCTGTTGAAAGTCAAATAATAAATTAATAAGATCAACAACATATTTTTATTGTCAATACAATTGTAACGTGCCTATGTGTTAGTGGGAAGGGAAAAGCCAAAGAAAAATGAAACAGAACCCTACCTTCAAGAAATCAGTAATTGATTCAAGGAATCAAGATGCAAATGAGAAAAAAAATTAAATAGGTTGTTGCATAATATTTTACATGTGCACCTTAGACATTAGGAAAACAAATTTCAAAAGGCTCATTGAGAATCACAGGATTTGTAAGCTGGAAGGAACTTCAGAGTCGACATATCCAATACAAAATTGAAAAAAGAAATTCCTCTTTACAACATATTAAGCATGTTAGTCATCCAGGCTTTGCTTAAATACATCCGGTGAAGAGTAACCCACAACATATTTAGATAACCCATTCCTTTTCTGTATAGATGTAATTATCAAAAATGATTTTCACCTATCAAGCCTACATTTGCCACTTTACATCTTTTACCTATTCCTTCTAGTGCCTCCATATGAACAAATAGAACAACACGTGAGAGCCCTTCACATTTGAGGATTGCTATCATGTCATCATGAATTCTTTTCTTCCCCAGGCTAAACATTCCAAGTTTCTTAAATGTGTCCTCACACACTATGAAATAGGAGGGTGTGTAGCTAAGCTAACAGAATAAAGTAAGCTATTTTGCTGAGTATTCCTAACATGTCTCTAAAAAACTTAAAAAAAAAACCATATCTAGTTGAATTATGAATAGGATAACCATTTAAAAAATCACCATGAGTCACTTTTTTCTAGCTAAAGGCAACTTAGGAGGATATAAAATAAGTCTACCAATACTTCAATGTGTCTGCTTTGGTGAAAGCAGCATGGTTGTGGGCCTTGGAGCCACTGACAGTAGCTGTGCAGAAGCAAGGGGGACCTAGCACCCAGGGAAGTAAGGGAACTGAACATCTAATTAGAAAGAAATTACATGAGTCTCCTGTGCTAGTACTGGGTGCAGTATCAGGTACCATTTGACAACTCCATTGTCTGTTACCCATTTCAGGGTGGAGAGGAAGGTTTGTAGTCTCAGTGGAGTAGGGGCCCTAGGTAAGGACCCAAGTGCAGACTGGGGTGGAAGTGACCAAATCTCTCCCTAGAACATGGGAAGCACTTTGGAAGCCCTGAAAAATTACAAGTCTCTAGACCTAGTTGTAAAAGGAACAGGATAAAAAAGTCAGAAGATTGAGCCAGACAACCACTCATCCCCCAATCACTAAAGGTGAACAAAACCCAACTCTAAAATAAAGCCCAAATTCCAGAAATAGACTGGAAAAATGAGCAAATGACAACAAACAAATATCCTGACTATAAAAAGCTACTAAGTTGGCAGGGAAGCTCAAGACAAACTCAAAAGACACTGACAAATGAAAATTTTTTCTGAATGAAAAACCTCTACAAACAAAACCACAAAGAAAATGCAGATTGGACACAAACCAAATAAGAATTCCTTAAAAAGCTTTAAAAACAGTAAAAATATGTTTCAAAAATTTAAAAAATGGTAGAGGAAAAACTGGGGGAGGGGAATGAGATCAAGACAAGAAATTATGAAGGGAATTAACTTCATAAAACAGGCACAAAAATACTGAGGAAAAGACTCCTTAAAAATCAGGATTGGATAAATGTAAAGGAGGTACCTGTAGTATGAAATGCAAGCTTTTCTTCTGATACCTCATTGTGTTGTGAAAGTAATGAAAAGACATTGTCCCTTGAACTAATATTTGAATGGAATGTATCCCTAAAGTTCTCATTTTATATAATCTGTCATTCCACTTATATTCAAGGACATTCCAGATGTATAGGACTCACCAGAGTTTGTGACCCACTGGCATATTTCTCAAGGACCCAAAGTTAGCTTTACAGAATAATGAAGTACCCACATAAGAGTAGGACTTTAGTATGGTGCTTGAAATAATGAGATTTTGACTACAAGAAGTAGGGCCATTCAGCATGAATGAAGATTTATACCTACCTTTTCATAGTCACATTCCCTTTCTAAAAGTCAGAAAAACTCTTGAGATTCTAAAGGCTCCCTGTCTAGGATAGTGTAGGATAACTTTTGGAGAGAGGCAAAAACCTAAGTAGTTTTTTTTTTTTCAATGAATGAATTAATAGATTCAAGTATGATTAGGAAAAAATAAAAGTACTTTTAACAGCTGGAAATACACTGTGAAATATGATGATTGCATAATTGTAGTATATAGGAAAAACCCCAAGCAGAGCCCTTAAATGACCAGATAGATGGCATCTTCAAGTGCCTGGTTAACACTAAAGTAGCTTTGAAAGAAATCTACAGCCCAGCTAGAAAGCTTCACTTGATATATGATCTGACTCCTGATGGATCACTGACAGCTCATAGAAAATGTCAAGGGTAGAGTAACGTAGAATATAGGATTTAATGTCATACACAGAATGGGCCATTTCTATATACTTGGAACTGAGAGGAGCTACAGGCAGAGGGAAATAGATGAAGAAATACAACCTGAATAATGATTACATGATCTCAAATAAAACTTAAGTTCTGAAGAATATTATAGCCAGAAATATTACATAGTGTCTCTATGTAAATGACTGAGGCTATGTAGTTGTTTGGAAGGAAAATTGTTCACTGGTACATATTGTTATTTTTATGGACTCTAATATTGACTCTATATGTTAGCATATGTAAGTTGATCTTTGCCTTTGACATTTGTGAGGCTTTAGAGATAGAGTGTCCAGAATGAAGGATGTGAAAAACCTGCTGCCTTATTTATGTATCAGGATTTATTCAAAAGAGATCAATCAGAACAGAAAGGCCAAAGATCTGACCGTGTGAAGACTGATGAAAGGAACTAAGTATGTTTAGACAGAAAAAGATACTTGGGGGGGAGTGTTAGAAGGGGATATGATCAACATTATAGCTATCTTCAAGTATATGAAAAAGCTGATTTACAGGAGAAGAGTTGGTTGTCTTCAGAGAACAGAAATAAAAATAATTGGTAAAATTGCAAAAATTTAAAAAAGACTAAAACTCAAAATAAAAGAAAATTTCAATAATAATAATATTAATATATATTAATAATAAAAATAATAATTCAAACTGTACTAAAGTGTAATGGATTGTCTCAGGAAGTCAGGCTTCCCAACCAATGGAGGTCTTTAAATGGAAGCCGAGTGTCAGTTTCTTTTGGGTTGTTGTAGAGATTATTTGACCTTTGGAGTCTATTCCAATTCTGATTCTATGAAGTAGCAAATGTTCCATTACTTTGCTATTCACATGTTCTGTTTAACTTGCACTAATACATTTTTATTCCTGTGTATTTTGTTTTCTTGTGGATGCTTTGTTTTTTAGTGGTTACACTTTGACTTGGTTATATCCATTTTTTTCCCTCAAACAGAACATATATTGGGATGCTTAAGAACGGAACATACACACACATACACACACACACACACACACACACACACACATATATATATATATATATATACATACATACATACATACATATGTGTGTATGCACTTTCTCAAATCAAAAACTCAGTGGGTAAAAAAGCTCTGTTTCTTTTGGTGCTCTGCCTGGCAACCAGTAGGCAAATAGTGTTTTATGGAGAAGGAGGGACAGAGAAAGTGAGAAAGAAAAGGACTAAAGGATGAACAGAGAGGGGAAGGAAAAAAGGCATTAAGAAGGAAAGAAATAGGATCTCAATTATGAAATCCTGCAAAACATTTCCATATTATCCATGTTGAATAAAAAGCAAGAGAAATATTAAAAGTGAAAAATTATGCTTCAATTTACCCCCCTGAGCTCATCAGTTCTCTCTCTGGAAGTAGATAGTATTTTTTCCTCATGAGTCATTTGGAATTATCTTGGGTCATTTTATTGATCAGAATAATCAAGTCATTCACAGCTGATCACTGTACAATATTATGGTTACTGTGTACAATGTTCTCCTGATTCTCTTCACTTCTTTTTGCATCAATCCATATAAGTCTTCTGTAATGGTAATTAATTTGAATTTGAGGGCCTCTTTTTTTATATTGGCAAGTAAGCAGGTACTTAGCATCTTGTTTCAAGTTAAGCAAAGGTAGCAGTTACTTAGCAGTTAGTAGCTGATCAAACCCCTGTGGAAGAAACAGAGGGTATGAACTCTTCCCTCCTGATACTGATGTAACAGGAAGAGGTGCTTTGAAACCAGAAGCAAATGCTATGTGTATATAAGAAAAGCCCCAGAGAGGCACAGTCAGAATTTCTTGAGACCAGAATCTGTTCTGCTGGGGAGAGAGAGAGTTTCTCTCAGCAGCATCTAGAGGCTGGGCTGCTACTGTTGGACTGAAAACTGAGTCAGAATTTTCTTTGGACAAGAATTCTAGAGGCTGAAGTTGCTGCTGCCAGGAAGGCTGAAGAGGAACCCCCTCTCCCCCCCCAACCAGGCTGGAGAAAATGATTTTGATTTTGAAAACCTGGGAGGAGTGATTTTGATTCTGGGAGCCAGCTGAGATTTCTTCTGGGTCCTAGGGCCAGCTGAACTGCTGGAGGCCCAAGGAGCCATGGCTGTGTTGCCTGCATTCTGTCTCTCTGGTTTGATTTTGTTTTTCCAGACTCATCTGCTCGTGAAGGACAGTGGTGTTGTTGCAGAGGTCCTGGAACCTTGCTGTTGGCTCAAAAGCCCTGAAGAAGGATTTTCTTGTTGTACATTTACAGAAACCTGGAAGAGGGTCTTGTTTATGTTTTCAGGGGTCCTGAGACTGTTCTGCAGGCAGAGAGTGAATTGATGAGCACATTGGCAATGAATATTGTAGCTTTGTTAAGCTTTGCATCCCCAGGAACAGAGATTGCTGAGAACTTGTCTTGAGTCAAGATAAAGAAAAGACCTCTCCTTGGGTATTAAATGCTGTGATGATAATGTGGTTTACTAGTGACCTAGGGGTGGAGGGTTTGTGTATTTTCTAATGATTGTACTTAGTGATTAATGATACTTAGTAATTGTGAATCTGAATAAGTGACAGATTGAGTTAACTTAGTTGCCCCATGAGTGGAAGACTTTGACCATTGTACTTTGAGACTGAGAAAGGAAGCAAACCTCCTTAGGGATACCAGATGATTGTTCTTTGTTCAAAACTTTGTAGCCACCTTGGTGAAAACTATGTGGCCTTTTAATGATAAGCTGTTGTGAATACTATATTGTGATTTTCTGTGACAAGTTGAAATATTGTGAATGCTGTACCTTGATTTTCTGTGAATGTTTTTCTTTGATTTGTTATGGAATAAATAGAGTGTTCTCTATACTGTGTAATCAGAACCTTAAAAGCTGTTCACAGTAGCATTCCTCTGGAAAGCTACTTGTGCATGGCATTACATCTTCACATGTCTTTTTTTAATAATTCTGCTCAGCATTTCTTATACCAAAATAATATTCTATCACAATCATATACTACAACTTGTTCTGCTGTTACTCTATTGATAGGGATCTCTTCTATTTCCAGTTTTTGCCACCATAAAATGAGCTGCTTCAAACATTTTATATGTATAGGTCTTTTTTCCTTTTTCTTTTATGTCTTTGGGATGCAGACCACATAGTGTTATTGCTGGGTCAAAGGAAATGCACAGTTTTAGAGCCCTTTAGGCATAGTTCTAATTGTTCTGAAGGATGATTGGACCAATTCACAAATATACCAACAATGCATTAGTGCTTGAAGAACTATGAACACAGATTCACAATATCATACAGGAGGCAGCAACCAAAAAAATGCCAAAGAAAAAGAAGAGGAAGGAAGTAAAATGGCTGTCTTATGAGGCTTGACAAATAGCTGAGGGAAAAAAGGAAAGGGAAAATGAAGGGAGAAAAAGAAAGAGATTCCCAATTGAATGCAGAGTATAGCAAGAGTATAGGAAGGAGAAATAAGATTTTCGTAAAATAGCATTGAAGAGAAAAGGAAAAAAAAGAATGAGAAAGACAAGAAATATGTTTCATGAGGGTGAGGAGGGGAAGGATTTCTAGGAAATCCTTTGAGGGTTCTTTTTTTTAGTCTGAAATGAATTAGAGGACTCAAGCTATCTTTTGGCAGAGTTAAAAAGTTTATTATTATGCTTTGCAGCTGGCAGGAAAAAGTTAAGGATAGCCTGAGAGCTTACAGGAGTCTAAGGCGTTCATTATAAAGCCATAAAGCTAGGAATCAGAGATTAATTATGCTAACTAGGTGCATAAGGGTGGGATTAGGGAGGAGTTTAGGAGTGGTCAGTGCTTAAAGGGACATGTACTTTTTGTAGCAACTGTGCAGGCTTATTGCCCATAATTCACTGAAAGAAAGTCCACAGGGGGAAGGGACTACCAGGAGGTGTGATTTTTGCCTTGACACATCACTAAGTCAGCTAGCGGTAAATTCTGACTGAGATATGTCCAGTCTGTTACTCCTCAGGTTCTGGGAGGATAGACACGATTGTTTCAGGAGATACCAAGTTTGGAAGCTAGACAGATTGGGGCTTCAGGAGGTACCAAATTGGGAGGGAGTTTATCTCTCTGATAGTATATTCAAGGTTTTTGGGTGCAGTTAGCCACTTAAAACAAAGGAGGTATACATTTATCTAAACTAAGGATTTGTTTGAATACTTGGGTGATGTATTCATAGGTATGGCTGAACAATTAATGAATTGTAGCTAGGCACACTGCTCATTCAAGGAAAAGACTTTTAGGCTGGAGGCAGGGGAGAGGCAGAGTTAATGCCTTTATGGCTGGGGGAAAGTATGATTTTACAACTTGGTTTCACAGGCTGATATCACAAACATAGGTACCTGAACCAAAGTGAGATTTTACAGACTGAAGTTACAACAATTCTACAAAGGCACCCCAGATGTTACGAAGGCACCCCAGCACCCCATCATCTTCAAGAAAATTAGAGATATCAAAGGAACATTTCGTGCAAAAAAATTGGCATGATAAAAGACAAAAAAGACATAGCAGAAATAGAAGAGATTAAGAAGTGGTAGGAAGAATAAACAAATAACTATCTGAGAAAGTTCTTAATATCAACAAAAACTACAATGATGTAGTTACTGATCTAGACCCAGACATCCTAGACAATGAAGTCTAGCATCCCTTAGAAAGTACTGCTAACAGTAGAGCCACTGAAGTCAACAGAATTCCAGCTGAACCAATTAAAATCCCTGTTGCACTCAAAATGCCAACAAATTTGGAAAACACAGCAATGTCCATTGCATTAAAAAAAGATCACCTTGGGCTGGAGCTAAGATGACAGAGTAAAAGTAAGAAATTGCTTGAGCTCCCACTCCAACCACCTCCAGTACCTATAAAAAATGACTCTAAACAAATTTTAGTGCTACAGAACCCACAAAGTGACTGAGAGAAACAAATCTCCCACTGAAGGCAACTTGGCAGTCTGACAGGAAGGGTCTATCACTGTGTTCTGGGAGTATAACACAGTCCCACGTGGACAACGTCAGTGCAGACCTGTGGCACAGACAAGGAAGCAGATTTCAGGGGACTGATTCACTGGCAGCTGTGGAGTTTCCAGATGTCTCAAACCATAAATGGAAAAGAGAAAGTAAAAAGTCAGTGGGGAATTCTGTTGATCCTGAGTAAGAGAAGAGCATGGTCTGGCCCCTGCCCCAGAGCAGCAGAGGTGGCCACAGCACTGGCTGCAGCTGCTACTGCAGCAGCTGCCTCCTGACCTCAAGGCCTACAGATTGTGGGGGGAACAAGCAACGTCCAGAGGGTAATTACTTTTGCTTTATCCTGCTTGGATCTGGGTCACAGTCTTGGGTAGCAGTCCTGCAGTGAAGAATGCTGTTGTGGCACAGCTTGTTGAAACTGAGGAGACACAGTCCTCTTCACAGCTCAAAGGCAGATGCCTAGAAGAAGCTCTGACAACAGCTGTGCAAAACCCCAGAAATTTGGAATGCAGCACTCTCCACTCCGGAAGCAGAATTCTACCATGGCAAATTGCTCAAAAGTCAAGTAATTGGCTGGCAAGATGAGCAAACAGAAGAAGCAAAATCAAATTATAGAATCATTTTTTGGTGACAGAGGATCAAAATATGGAACAGAAGAAGACAGCAAAATCAAAACTCCTGCCTCAAAAGCCTCCAAGAAAATATAAATTGGTTGCAAGCCACGGAGGAGATCAAGAAGGATATTGAAAATCAAGTAAGAGAAGTAGAGGAAAAATTAAGAAGAGAAATGAGAATGATAAAAGAAAATCAAGAAAAGTGAGTCAACAGCCTGCTAAAGGAGATGCCAAAAATACTGAAGAAAATAACACCTTAAAAGATAGACTAAATCAAATGACAAAAGAGGCCCAAAAAGTCAATGAGGAGAAGAATGTCTTAAAAAGTCAAATTGCTCAGGTGGAAAAGGAATTTCAAAAACTCACTGAAGAAAATAATTCCTTCAAAATTAGACTGGAGCAAATGGAAACAAATAACTTTATGAGAAATCAATATACTATACTATACTATACAGATACAAAGAAATGAAAAAATAGAAGACAATGTGAAATATCTCATTGGAAAAACCACTGACCTGTAAAACAGATTCATGAGAGATTATTTTAAAATTATTGGACTACTTGAAAGCCACAGTCAATAAAAGAGCTTAGATATCATATTTCAAAAAATTATCAAGGAAAACTGCCCTGATCGTCTAGAACCAGAGGGCAAAATAGAAATTGAAAGAATTCACCAATTGCCTCTGGAAAAAGATCCCAAAAAGAAAACTCCTAGGAATGTCATAGCCAAATTCCAGAGTTCCCAGGTCAAGGAGAAAATATTACAAGTAGTCAAGAAGAAACAATTTTAATATTGTGGAAACACAATCAGGATAATACAAGATGTAGCAGCTTCCACCTTAAGGGATTGAAGGGCTTGGAAATTCTGGAGGTCAAAGGAGGGATTAAAACCAAGAATCACCTACCCAGTAAATCTGAGTATAATACTTTAGGGGGAAATATGGATATTCAATGAAATAGAGGACTTTCAAGCATTCCTGATAAAAAGACCAGAGCTGAATAGTAAATTTGACTTTCAAATATAAGAAGCAAGAGAAGCATCAAAAGGTAAAGAGGAAAGAGAAATCACAAGGAACTTATTAAAGTTGAACTATTTATATTTCTACATGGAAAGATGATATTTGTAACTCATGAGACTTTTCCCAGTATGAGGAGAGTTGAAAGGAATATATATGTATGTGTGTATATGTATACATACATATATGTGTATGTATAGGTGGGTATATGTATGTATATATGTGTGTGCATATGTGTGTACATGTATACATAGAGGGCACAGGATGAGTTGAATATGAAGGGATGATATCTAAAAAATAAAATTAAGAAATGAGAGAAGAATATATTGAGAGAAGGAGAAAAGGAGAGATAGAATAGGGTAAATCATCTCATATAAAAGAGGCAAGAGGAAACTGTTACAATAGAGGGGAAGAGCAGGAAAGTGAAAGGGAAGGAGTCAACTTCACCCTCACTGCATTGGATTAAGGAGGCAATAATATACACACTCAATAGGGTATCTTACCCTACATGAAAGCAGGGGGAAAGAGGATATTAAGAGGGATGATAGAAGGGAGGGCAGATTGGGGAAGAGGGTAGTTAGAAGCAAACACTTTTGAAAAGAGGGTCAAAGGAGAAAATAGAATAAATGGAGAACAGGATAGGATGGAGGGAAATATAGTTAGTCTTTCAGAACATGACTACTATGGAAATGTTTTGCACAACTACACATGTATAACCTATATTGAATTGCTTCTCTTCCCAGTGAGGGTGGGTGAGGAGGGGAGAAGAGAGAGAATCTGGAACTGAAAGTTTGAAAAACAAATGTTAAAAATTGTTTTTATATGCAACTGGGTAAGAAGATATACAGGCAATGGGATATAGAAACCCATCTTACCCTACAAGAAAGTAAAGGGGGATGGACAGGGGATGTAAAAGAAGACAGATTAGAGGAAAGAGTATTCATTATGCTTGCCATCTTGGGGTGGAGGGCAGGGGAGAGAGGGAGAAAATTTGTAGCTCAAAATCTTGTGGAAATGAATGTTGAAAACTAAAAAATAAATAAATAAAATTTTGAAAAAGATCAGCTTATATCCCAATCTTAAAGAAGGATGATGCAAAAGAATGTTCAAATTACTAAATAGCTGGGTTCATTTTATACATCCCAAAGGATATGCTTAAAATTCAGCAAACTAGGATTCAGCCTATGTGAATACAGAATCACCAGAAATGCAGCCTGGTTTTCAAAGAGGCAGAGGAACTAGAGACCAAATTGTCAACAATAGCTGGAAAGCAAAGGAGTCCCAGAAAAACATCTACTTCTGATTCATTGACTACACTGAAGTCTTTGACTATGTGGTTGACAACAAAATTGTCAAGTCCTCAAAGAGATGAGAATACCAGATCATCTTACTTGTCTCCTGTATGCAGGTGAAGAAGCAACAGTTAGAACCAAACATGGAAAAACTGATTGGTTTAAGATTGGGAAAGGAGTATGACAAAGCTGTTATAACATCACCTTATTTATTTAATTTATATGGAGAGTAAATCAAGCAAAATGCCAGGCTTGATGAATCAAAAGGCAGGATTAAGGTTGCTGGAAGAAATATCAACAATCTCAGATAAGCAATGATACCACCCTGATGACAGAAAGTAAAGAATTAGGAAGCCTCTTGATGAAGATGAAAGAGAAAATGTAAAAGTTGGCTTGAAACTTAAAAAATGAAGATCTTGGCAAATGGTACCATCAGTATCTGGCGAATAGAAAGAGAAAAGAATGGAAATAGTATCAGTTTTTATATTTCTGGGTTCAAAAATCACTGCAGATCATGGCTGTAGCCATGAAATTAAAAGATTCTTGCTGCTTGGAATAAAAGCTATGACAAATCAGGACAGCATGCTAAAAACCTTTCTAATAAAATCTGTATAGCCAAAGCTATGATTTTCCTAGTGGTAAGATATGATTGTGATAATGTAAGTATAAGGAAAGCTGAATATCATAGAACTGATGTTTTTAATTGTGATGCTATAGAAGATTTTTGAGAGTCTCTTAGACAGCAAGATATCAAATAAGTCAATACTTAAAGAAATTAATTCAGACTATTCATTGGAAGGACAAATATAAAAGCTGGAGCTTAAAAGACTTAAATTTGGGGGATGACAATTCGTTATTTTTAAAAATTGCTGGGAAAAGGAAAATTCAATATTGTAGAACTTGGACATTGGTTAATATCTTACACTATTTGCTAATAAAAGCTCAAAATGGATACATGACCTAAATATAAAGAGCCTTATTATGAGAAAATTTGAAAATTATGGAACACACTACTTATCAGACTTATTGATAAGTGAACAATTTATGCATAAACAAGAGACAGAACAGAGGGGGTGTAAAATGGATAATTCTGACCACATTAAATCAAAAAGATTTGGTACAAATAAAACAAATGTAACCAAAATCAGAAGGAAACAAAAAAGTTGGGGAACATTATATAGACATTTTCTCAGATAAAGGTTTCATTTCTCAAATATATAAAGAATTTTGTAAAATCTATAAGAATATAAGTCATTCCCCAACTGATAAATGGTCAAAGGATATGAAGTCAGTTTTCTGAAGAAGAAATCAAACCCATTTGTCATATGAAAAAGTGCTCTAAATCATTATTGATTCAATAAATGCAAATTAAAACAATCTTCCAATATAATTTTACATCTATAAGATTGACTAAAATAACTGAAGGAAAAGTTAAATCTTGGAGAGGACATGAAAAAAATTAGGATACCAATTCACTATTGGTGGAACTGTGAACTAATCCAATCATTTTGGAGAACAATCTGGAATTATGCCCCAAAATTATCACATGGCATGCCTATACCATTTGACCCAGCAATATCACTAACTTGGTCTGTTTCCTGACTTGATTAGGGAAAAAGGAAAAGAAACCATATGTTCTAAAATATTATAGCAGCTCTCTTTGTGGTGGCAAAGTGAAAATTTCAGGAATGCCCAGCATTTGAGGAGTGGCTGAGCAAGCTGTGGTACATGATCATGATATAATACCATTCTGTTATAAGAAATGATGACCTTTTTGGTTTTAGTAAAACATGGATAGATTTGCATGAAATAATGAAGAATGAAATAAGCAGAACCAGGAGAACATTGTATAATGTAACAGCAGGATTGTTTTAAGAACAGTTTTGAATGACTAAGCCATTTTGACTATTACAAATACCCAAGTTATTTACAAAGGACATATGAAGGAAGATGCTATTTGCATCAGAGAAAGAATCAATAAACAAAAGTATGTATAGAATGATTTTAAAGACACAGACGTGCTCACACACACACACACACACACACACACACACACACAAGCTGTGCCTAACGGTAGTCATCTTGGGGTGGGATAAAAGGGGAAAAATGAAATTTACATGATAATTTTATTATAACACGTGTTCAAAAGGAATAGCAAGTACATCATAGATTTGCAGGTGCATGTGAAATCATCTTTAATGTTTGTTTCATTTCATATACTAAAAAATAAAATTTAAAACATATTTAGCAGGATTTACTTGTGAATCTCTTTGGTTCTGTGAATTTTTTTCTTACAGAGCACATTTATGGCTTGTCCAATTACTTTTGATAAGACAGAATTATCTAAATTTTTCTATTCTCTTTTCCATTATTGTGGGAAATTTGTATTTTTGTAAATATCCATCCATTTCACTTAGATTGTCAGACTTTTTGAAATTTAATTGGGAAAACTAGCTCCTAATAATTGCTAAAATGCCATCTTCATTGGTGGTATAGTCACCCTTTTCATTTTTGATATTGCTAATTTGGTTTTCTTCTTTCTTTTTTAAATCAAATCAACCAATAGTTTATCTTTTTTTAATTTTTTTCATAAAACCAACACTGAATTTTATTAGTTCCATAGTTTGTTTTTTACTTTAAAGTTTATTAATCTCTTCTTTGATTTTTGGTATTTTCATTTGGATGTTTAATTGAGGATTCTTAATTTGTTCTTTTTGAAGTTTTTTTTTAATTGCATGCCCAATTCATTGATCTGTTCTTTCTCTACTTTATTGTTATAAGCATTTAGAGATATAAAATTCCCCCTAAGTATTGCTTCAGTTGTGTCCCATAATTTTAATATGTTGTCTCATTATTTTTATTGCCTTAAGTGAAATTATTGATAGCTTCTATGATTAGTTCTTTGATGCCCTCATTTTTAGGATTAGATCATTGTTTACAATTAATTTTTAATCTATGTCTCATAGTTTTTATTGAATACGATTTTATTGCATTATTATCTGAAAAGGATGCATATAATATTTTTTGCTGTTTTGCCCTAATAAATTTTCAGTTTTTAAGAAGGTCCCATATATAGTTGAGAAAAATGTACACTCCATTCTATTTTCATACAGTTTTCTAGATAGGTCTATAATATCTAACTTTTCTAAAATTTTATTTATTTATCTCTGTAACTTCTTTCCTATTTATTTTCTGTTTAGATATAGCTAGTTGTATGATGGCAAAGTTGAGTTACCCCACTAGTATAATTTTGCTGGTTCATCCTGTAAATCATTCTAACTTTTCCTTTAAGAATTTGAATGCTATGCCATTTGGTGCACTTATGTTCAGTATTGATATTACTTCATTGTCTATGGTATGTCTCAGCAAAACATAAGTTCTCTGCTTATCTCTTTTAACTAGGTTGATTTTTGCTTTTGCTTTGTCTGAGATCATGATTGTTACCTCCTGCCTTTTGAAATGTATTACGATGGAGCCTCCAAGTGGTGCAATGAATAGATCACTGACCCTGGAATCAGAAGGAACTGAGTTCAAATCCAGCCTCAGACACTTGACACTTACTAGCTGTGTGAACTTGGGTAAGTCACTTAAACCCAATTGGCTGGCCTTCCCTCCTCCAAAAGAAAAACATATTATTAAAGAACGTTTAGTGAATAACTAGAAAATTAGATGGAAATTACAAAGGCCCATGTGGCTTAATCAAGATTGTCATGCCAAACTAATTTCATTGCTCAATGTTCATTTAAAGTGCATCACCAATGGAACATTCACAGACTTGTATGCAAATGACCCTGTGCCATTTAACATTTTGCTAGTGATTTGAATAATTGAATAATGAATAAATATATTCAAATAATATACTTATCAAATTTATATGATTTAAAACAAGGAGGAATAATAAGCAACAGTAGACAGGATCCAAAAAGATCATCAAAGGCTAAAACAGTGTTTTGATTCTATGCAATAAGGATAACATGAGTTTAAAAATCAATTCCTCAAGTACAATGTGGAGAACAGTATTAGACAGCAATTGGTATGAAAGAGATCTGGGGATTTATTATATAATGAAGTCAATTTGAGTTAGCAGTGTGGTGTGGCAACCAAAACAGCCAATGATATTCCATTAAGAAATCTACTTGAAGAAGAATCTAACAGTCCCTCTGTACTCTGCCCTGTCCAGACCACATCTGGTCTACTGTGTTTAGCAGTGGATGACACAGTGATTAACTGGAGAGCATCCAAAGAAGGGCAGCTTGACTGGTGAAGGGCTTTGAATTTATTTTCTATGAAGATTGGTAAAAGGAAATGGTGTCTAGACTAAAGAAGAAAAAACTAAGGAGAACATGACAGTTTTGTTCAAGTATTTGAAAGGATATCAAATGAAAAGGAATTCTGCCTGGACCAAGAGAATAGAAATTTCAAAGAAGCAAATTTAGGTTTGATATCAGGAAAATCTTTCTAATAATTACAGCTGTCTTGTTGGGTAGTAGGTTTCCCTTCTTCACTGATTCAGGCTTCCTTGAAGTCTACTGTGCTAAGAAAAACTCTTCTCTCTGCCTTGAACTTCACAATACTGTTCACTTGAAACAAGCAAGTCATGATGACCATTGCACAAGTTTGGAAAAATCAAGCTTGAGATGTCAGCCACATTTCCCATTTTAATCACCTACTTCACTGACTTTGATGTAGCTTTATCTTCCCCCTCTACTTTCTGCTTTCTGATGTGGAAATCCTTTTCTTCCCTTAGGTTCTTTGTAAAATTGCATTATATTCATTCTAATGACATTCACATTCTATATAAGGTTGAAACTGATGCTCAGTGTTGATTGACTAAAAAGTGTCTAGTACAGTCTGAATTCTGAATGTAATAAACTAAAATTTTCTCTCATATCTTCTGAATTGGTGACTGGCGATAATACTTGGCCAGTGGACCCCAATATAATTTTTTCCTCAGTGCTCAGAGTCTTAAAGCCAGTATGTGTCAGAGATTTGGATTTTACTTGAGTCTTCCTGACTGTAAGAATCAATGTTCTATCAAGTATGCCACACTGCATCTTAAATAGAATATTGGTATGAAAAGATGGGCTTCTTTTTCTGGGAGAAATTCAAGACCCTCAAAGGAATGCTGCAGGTGCCCCAAAACAATGCTCTGCTACTGTATAATTTGAGCTCCTTGTCTATCTGTACTGTCTGTTCCAAACATCCAAATATTTATACAGATAGGGTCACTAGCAGGGGTGGGGAACCTATAGCCTCAAGGCTACAATGTGGCCCTCTAGGTCCTCAAATGTAGTCCTTTATTGAATCCAAACTTCATAGACCAAATCCTCTTAATAAAAAGATTTGTTCAGTAAAACTTGGACTCATTCAAAAGCCTGCACCCAAGGACCTAGAAGGCCACATGTGGTCTCAAGGTCACAGATTCCCCACCCCTGGTCTGTAAGTTATCCATCCAATTGCATATCATAATGTAGAAAATAGAAATTCTTTGTAGCCTGTTTCCTACAAGCTTCGCTATACATTATTCCTCTTTATATGCTCTAATCCAGCAAAATAGTTACCATTCTGTTCCTCATACAACTTTCTATCAACCTCCCCTGTACTTTTGCATAGGATTCCCTTCATGCCTATTCCCTTCATTTCCTTACTCATCTCTGATCTTTAGAATTTTTAGTTTCTTTTAAACTCAAATGCTACTTTCTACATAAGACTCTCCGTGGTTCTCTCAAAAATTCCTTGGATTTATTTTGTGTATTTTTAATATAAATGTATTTATGTATTTGCTGTTCCCTCCAATAAAACATAAATACTTTGAGGACAAAGACTTTTCCTTTTCTACCTTTTTATAACAAATGCCTAGTCAATGTTTCATATATAGCACAAACTTAATAAATGCTTGTTGATTGACTGCTTGATTCTTCATCCATATTTTCATCTTGTTTCAATGGGCAGACCAAATTATGTCAATGGCTATGGATCTCTTACCTGAGACACTACAATATTTGAGGGCTTGATGTAGCCTGTCATTTCAGATTTTTAATTTCCTTTCTATTTAGCTCCGGGATAGCCATTTTATTTGTAAAGAAAAGCATACAACTGGCTGATCCTTTCCTTATAGACTTTGCAATAATTTAACTCAAGATGACTAACTAATTAGGGGTAAAAGAATTTTTGACTAAGTTTTAAAATAACAAGTTGTAAATTCTGGCTGAATTTCTCTCAGTATTTGTTAATCAAGTTATAAGTTGATCTGAGGTGACTTTTCTCCTTCTGTTATCATTTAACATGTAAACTTCTTTCTTCTCTAAACATTGCTATATACTTTACAAATTTATCTTTGAAATCTAAATCCATTTTAGAAATTATAATTTCCAATTATATTTTTCTCTGATGTAACTGGAAAATATGTAAGTTTTATGAAAACTTTATCTCAGATTTATTTTCATTAACCACTAATTGAAATTTACCATTTTCATCTGCTTGGTTACCCTGTCCAAAAACATGAATAAATAAACAATTCTAATTAGTAAGTGGGCGCAGATTAGCACCAACATATCCTGATTAAAAAATAAAATGATCTTATTCCTACCACATAATTGCCTAAATATAACTATCAACAACATTGATAACAAAATAACAAAAGAAAGTTACTTTGGATTCCAAAAGCACCAGATTTCTCCTGGGAGCAACTTTAAACACATTACAAATATAAGAATAAAATGTCCCCTACTCATCTGAGACATTAACCAGCTCTTCCCCAGAGAGGCTACTCTGATCTCTGATAGCAAGGCTCTAGAATTTAGTCTTTTCTTGAGGCTTTGATTACTCATTAAGTAGAAGACTGAACTAGCCCATCTCTAATATCTCTTCTACTGTAATAATCTTTGTTTTCCTTATTCTAAGGTATGATTTTGACTCTCCTAGTTAGTGGTTCATGTGGTAAGCTTCATTAGCATTAATGAAAAGCATGTGATCTATCAATTGTTCAGTCTTAATCTATTAAACATAAAAGGATCCTGCTAGGAAGGAGAAACAACTAATTTTAAGAGTCATTTGGGCGATTGTTTGAGGAGTCTTATGATAACAAAAGCTCAATGATCTGCATCTAGTTACCAAGTAGAGTATGAAAAGAATGGGAACAGGAGATACTTTGTGGTGTTTTAATAGTATAAGGATCACTGGATCATGAATTGAAGGAAATGGGGAGGACTGTTGGGAAGAGGATTGATGGCAGAGGACAATGAAGTCAGAGAACACCAGATTTGCTTCAGATGTATCTTTCCTGTCCCTAGTAAACCATGACCATACTCAAATCATTGTACTAGAAGACTTAGCCCTCCTTTTCAGCATAAATTCTGTCCTCTGTTTACCTGAAAGATGAGTTTCAATTTGAACAAAATTACCTGAGATGTTAATGGAAGTATCATCATCCTGGATGCTTTTCCCTTAGGATTCCAATCTGAAGTGATGTGATCCTGGAGGGATTCTTTCTTTACTAATGTTCTTGGGACCAAAAGATCTTACAACAAATAAAAACTTCTTCTCACCTAGGCAACTCAGGATTTTAAACTGCAATTCTTGCCCCTGTCTAGTATCTTTGGGGAGAATGAGAGGTCCCTTTTTTGGGTTTCTTCCCCTCACAATGACATATTTTCATTTAAGAGCAACAGTAATTCCACTCTCTAAGCATGATTTGTTGGGATACTGAGCAATGACAATTTGCTGTGGAAACAGCAACATATATAACTATAGATCAAATAATAATATTTACATAACATTTTAAGGTTTGCAAAGAACTTGACAAATGTCTCTTTTTTGTCTTTACAAAATTCTTGGGACTTAGGTGTTATAATTATTTTCATTAGATAGATGAAGAAACTGAGGCAGACAGAGTTCAAGTGACTTTCCCAAGAGCACAGAACTGTTAAGTGCCCATGACTAGATTTTGATTCAAGTCTTTCTGACACCAGGTTCACAGTTCTATCCATCATACTACCTAGCTGCCTCATAGTTATGTCAGAAGAGTGACTCCTCTAATCACAAAAGGACTCAGGTGAGTGACCAAGTTCCCCTGTATCTTCAGGAAATGTTTGCAATAAATCAGATTGTAGAGTATGAGGTAGAAAGTCACCTTCCAACAGAGCTGCCTGTAATGTACACAGGGTGTGGTCCTAGGCAGTTTATCAAGAAGAGACTAAAGATACTCCCTATCTATTCTATTCCCATAGGAAAGTGAGCCAAGGAGAAGAGATAAAGTGGGATCTTTTCTACCTTCTATTCATTGGTACTATTGTTTATGGATTCTCTTTTTACTTCTCTATTTCTGATCTCTATTAAATAAGTCAGTGTTACTGGCAGAACTCAAACCTAGCTTCTATTTCAAGTCCAGTGGTCTAGATGTCATCTTACACTACTGAAGACTATAAAGAGCTGAAATATGAAAGATGGCATGTATGGAATTGTCAGAGGTTCCTTGTGATCTAGGTGAATTAGGATCTGTGAAAAAATGCAAGTAAGTGGGAATGGCTTAGGAAAAGGTTACAGCAAGAAGATGATCTTAATTTTTTAAAAGTTATAGGAGCAGGAACATACAATACAAAGGAAAGAGAACAAGCAGTACCTTGGCAAGTGGTACTACTTTTTGATTGGCAACACATGGACTAAATCAGGCCATAGCAAATTTTAATTGTTCTGCAAATTTTTTACTACCTAAGTTCCTTGTTCCTTAAATTGTTTTTTTAAAAAAGACTCCATTTCTCCTTTTCACTTTCATCTTAGCTCCACTGATAATAAGGCAGAGCAATTCTTCTTGCTCCTAGCACCAGAATTCTAGGCTCTGAGACAGCGAGAATCACCATACTGAAGTTTTATATGGTGGAGTTGATTTTGAGAAAGAAATTATCTATTTTATTGGTCCACAGTATAGTATAGTAGGAAAAGGTGAACCTACTAGGTAAGGAAAAAAAAATGATCAACTCCTCCAGAAAAGAATGGAGAGAAAGTAATATGATGGGAGGGAAGGGAATAGAAAGAGGCCAATGAGGTTTGCTGAAAGATTTTTCTAAAAAGAATTGTCCTCTTTCCAGAGAGTTCTACTGTGGTTTTCAATTTAGTTTCAGAGTCACACATACACAGGCTATTTTTTGAGTGTAGGCAATTTATTTTAATTTAATTCTTAATATTTGTTATGGTAGAACTATGTGAAAAGCATTATAAAATTATACTAAGATTTATAAGATATGTGCCTTTAAAATCTAGGATTGAAAATATAACTTTGCAAAATCAATTATAATAAATGGTAGAATGTCAAAGTACAATTTAATGACCAAACTTGGTCGTAGAGAAGAGACGATAAATTACACACATACACACACACACACACACACACACACACACACACACACACACACCTTTTGTCTTTGCCAAAATGATGGACTATATGTGTGGAACATTTCACATTTGACTGATTTGTTTGCTAGTTTTACTGAACTGCTTTTTTTTTTCTTTATTTTTAAATCCTTTGTTATTAGAAATAGCTTAATATGTAAAGGAGGGGTACAGGCTATATTTGGAGATGAAGATGTTATAGAAAAAAGACATATCAATATGTTTATGTATATTTTTTTATTTTTTAATTAAATTCTATGTTTATTTTTAGGTTACAATATTTATTTCCACAAGATTTTGAGTTACAAATTTTCTCCCCATCTTTCCCCTACCCCAAAGAGTGATCTCACTGATATATATAATTTTTAAAAAGAGTCATTAATAACTGAGGTTAGAGACATAAAAATGCCTTCCTGATAAAGGATAATTGAAGCCTTCATGAAGGAGGTGGCTTTTAAGCTGGACCAAAAAGTGGTAGGAATTAGATATGTACCATTAAGAATGAAAGGCATTTCAGGCACAGCATAGCATGGGCAAAGCCATAAATTTTTTAAAATGGAGAGATGTTTAGGGAGAACAAAACAATGGTTTGTAAAAACAATCGATTATATGAATATGCATAGTAGCAGACAAAGCTATACAGGTTTATTGAGTGAAATAATGGAGAGTTTTGCATGCCCAGTTACTCAGTAGCCTCTGAGGAGTCACTGAAGGTTAGTCACAAAATCATTGGATGTTACATCTAAAAAGAATTAGTTTAACTACTTCATTTTGAAATGGGAAAACTAGGAATCTGAGGGAACAAATTTTTTTGCCCAAGACCACAAATCTATCAATTGATAAAAGTCCCTGTATTTTACTGGGTGAAAACAATATGCACATATATAAATTTTTTAAAATATAAATAAATACAAGGTAATGTTGTTGAAGAGGGAATAGTAGCTGGAGATTTTACAAAACTTCATGTTGAAGTTGTTGCTTGAGCTGAGATTTGAAGGAAACTAGGGATCTCAAGAGGCAGAAGGAGGGTAGCCCTTCTCTTTGCTAAGACCAACCCAAAACTACATTGACATCTGATACCATCCTCTCTCAGAATCTCCAGTTAATTGTATCTTCAAGCACTCCTCTTTTCTCTCAAATATTTAGTCTTTCCTATCAATTTGTTCCCTTCTTACTGCCTTTAAACATTGCTCTCTCCTCCAAAGTTACAAATCTCTTAATTGTCAAATCCACTGACCTTTTCTCAGTCCCCGTTCTCTCTGACCTCTCTCCAGCCTTTGAGACAGTTGATTGCTGATTAAATGTCTTCATCACTAGACTTTATTTTATCCATAAGATATTGTCCTTTATCTCTTCTCCCTTTCTTGGCCAAACTCCTGAACTTTAGTAGTGGCAATGTCAGAGGAGAGAAGTGCATATATTCAAGAAATACTGCAAAGATGAAATCAGACAGAATTGCCAATAGCTTGAATATGGAGAGAGGGACATGGTGAAAGTTAGTGAGGAATCCAGGATGAATCCTAGGTTGCAAGCATAATAACTTGGGAGGGTGGTGCTACTCTTCATAAAAATAAGGGAGGTAGGATGGAGGGGAGGATTTAGAGCAGTGGTTCTCAACCTTCCTAATGCTGCTACCCTTTAATACTCATATGTGGGTGTATCTGCATGTGGGCGGACCTGCCTGGAGAGAGATAGAGGAGCGGTGTCTCGATTCCCAAGACCATTAGAAATATGTGTTTTCCAATGGTCTTAAGTGACCCCTGTGAAAGGGTCATTTGACCTCCCAAAGGGGTTGCAACCCGCAGGTTGAGAACCACTGGTTTAGAGGGAACAATAATGAGTTGTGCTTTGGAAACATTGAATTTAAGAAGTCTACTGTGTATCCAGTTCAAGATGTCTAAAAAGTAGTTGGAGAAGTGAGATTGGAAGTTAGGAGAGAGACAGGGGAAGCATAGGTGCATCTTAGAATCATTAGTATGTGGAGCATAATTAAACCATGAGAGTAGATGAGATCATCAAGAGAAGCAGTGTAGAAGGAGAAGAGCAAAGGGTCCAGGAAAAAACACTAAAGGATACCTATGACCAGAGAGCTTGATCTGGAAGAGGATTCAGAAAAGGAGACAAAGAAGAAGCAGTCACATACTTAAGAGGAGAAACAGCAGGGAGCAGTGTTAGGAAAACCTAGAGAAAAGAGAGTATCAAGGAGGAGACAGCAATCAACTGTGTCAAAGGCTGCAGAGAGGTCAGAGAGAATGGAGATTGAGAAAAGGTCATTGGGTTTGCCAATTAAAAGATTTGTAACTTTGGAGAGAGCAGTTTCAGTGGAACAATAAAGTCAGAATGAAGGTTATAAGGACTTAAGAAGAGAATGAGAGAAGAGAATGTGGATACATCTATTGTCAATAGCCTTGTTAAGGAGTTTAGCTATGAAAGGCAGAATAAATAGAGGATGACAGAAAAGATGGAAGGATTGAGTGAGGACTTTTTTTCAAGATGGGAGAGACATAGGAATGCATGTAGGCAATAGGAAATAAACCAGTTGTGAGGAAGAGATTGAAAATAAATGAGAGTGGGAATGACAGAGGGGCAATCTGTTGGAGGAGACAGAGTGGAAGAGGATCACTTGAATAAGTAGAGATGTTAGCCTTGATAAAGAGTAAGAACACTTCATCATAGAGATAGAGGTGAAGGAGAAACCACCTGAATCATAGTAGATGAAGAAATGGGGAAAAGAGAATTCACTATGAATGGTTTCATTTTTTCCTGAAATATATGAGGCAAGATTTTCAGCTAAGAGAGTAGGTAGAGGGGGGACATAGGAAATCTGAGGAGAAATGTATTGATTTGGAAGAGCCAATGTAAGAGTGGGATAGTGAGGTTATAAGTAGGATTGACTAGCAGTTGTCAGGGCACAGTTAAGGTTATATATATAAATTTGTACTGAACCCAGTCAACATAATCGTGATATTCTTCCCCTTTATTCAGCAGTATGGATGTAGAAGCAAAGGTGACCAATGTGGTGGGAGTAATCCAAGGCTGAGGTTTGACTGGATATATTTGGTGATATGATAATGGGGATAGGGATTCAAGAAAGAGAAGTATACACTTGAATTGGTTTACCACTAGGTAAAAATGGGGAGAAGAGATAGTAGTTAGTGCAAAGGAGATGGCCTAGGAAAGAAATGAGAGGTCAAGGGATGTCACAGTGCAGTTGAAGAATAGAATTTTGTAAGGGAAGGCAGAGAGAGAAATGAGAAGCTAATAGAGTATGGTCAGATAATGTGATTTCAGAATTCTTGGTCATAGAGGTAGGTAATAGCAAGATCAAGAGAATGACTATCTTTTATTTTATATGGTTGAGGTGGGTTAGAGAAGTAGCTCAAGGGAAGTGAGTGCATTGAGGAATTGAGTGGCTATGGTATTTGAGGGAGAATCAAAATGTATATTGATGACTCCTAGTATGAGAGCAGGAGTTGAGGAGGAGAGCAAAATCGTGAGTGAAGTATTGAATCAATTGAGTAAGGAAGGGGTGACCAGAGGTCTGTAGACAACAGCTACGAGGATTTTGATTGGATGAAAGATATTAATAGCATGAATTCCAAAGGAAGAATGCTTACTGAGTGATGGAGGAAGAGGTAAAACCTGAACACAGCAATGGGAAGCATCGTATATTATTTTTTATCTGGCATAAGATAGAGTTACTCTAAAGAGAATATTTCATTAATACAGAAGAAACTCCCTGAACAAGTGTGGTGACAATGGGAATAAAGACAAAAGGTTCATTGTAAGAAATATTGTAGAGAAACTTTAATAAGAGTAAATTATGGACTCTAGTTGGGGAAGGAGAATGAGAAGTCAAAAGTGTTTCTTAGGTTTCCAGTCTAGGGGTATCATAGTAAACTTAACAGAAATTAAAAAAAAATCAAGAGGACACTTTTAAGGGAGAATGAGTTGAGTTGGGGACATTGAACTTGCAGTGTTCAATAAATAGCTATAAAGGTTCTTTAAAATTGTGGAAGAGGCTAGGCTAGAGATACTATTTGGGAATAAATCCAAATAGAGGTTATAATTGGACACTTGAGATCAATGATGTGGAAGATAAGTTACATAATGGGAAAAGCACTGGTCTTGAGGCTGAGAGTATATGAGTTAAATCTTGCCTCAAACCCTTTCTGGTTGTGTGACCCTGGTTGTAACTTAATCACTCTGCCTCAATTTCCTCATTGTTAAATTAGGGATAATACCACAAGCTTCACAGAGTTGCTATGATGATCAAACGAGATGAACTATGCAAAGTGCTTTACAACGTTAGTTACTATCAGTATTTTAATTAAATCTGTATTTTATTAAACATTACCAAATTGCATTTTTAAATTTTAGCATTCTTTTTAAAAAATTATGAGTTCCAAATGCTTTCCTTCCTTTCCTAAGTCTCCCCTACCCATGGAGAAGGCAAGCAATATTTTATCAATTATAGATGTAAGGTCATGTAAAACATATTTCCATATCAACTATGTTGTAAAAAAAAAATGCCACAAACAGAACTTTTTTTAAAGTGGAGAAAAATTATGTTTCAATCTGTAGTCAGAGTTTATCAGTTGTCTCTCTCTTTCTGGAGGTAGACCACATTTTTTTAACGATATCCATAGAGTTTGTTTATTTATTTTTAACTTTCAACATTCATTTCCCCAAGATTTTGAGTTACAAATTTTCTCCCCATCTTTCCCATACCCCCACCCCAAGATAGCAAGCCTATTGTATACACCTTCCTCCAATCTGTTCTCTCTTATAACCTCCCCCTTATTCCCCCTAAATTTCTGGTAGGGCAAGATAAATTTCTATACCCTACCTAGTGCCTGAATATCTTATTTCTCAGTTGCATGTAAAAAACAATTTTTTTAAACATTTGTTTTTAAAACTTTGATTTCCAGATTCTTTACCTTCTTCCCTCCTCACTCACCCTCCACTGGGAGGACAAGCAATTCAATATAGGTTGCACATGTTTAGTTATGCAAAATGTTTCCATAGTAGTTATTTTATGAAAGACTAACTATTTCCCTCCATCCTATCCCTCCCCCCACTTATTCTATTTTCTACTTTGACCCTGTCCCTTTTCAAAACTGCTTCTAACTACCTTCTCCCTCAATCTGCCCTCCCTTCTATCATCCCCCCTCTTATCCCTTTCCCCCTACTTTCCTGTAGGGTAAAATACCCAATTGAGTGTGTATGTTATTCCCTCCGTAAGCCAAATTCAATGAGAGTAAGGTTGACTCATTCCCTTTCAGCTTCCTGCTGTTCCCCTCCACTGTAACAGTTTTTTCTTGTCTCTTTTATATTAGATAATTTACCCTATTCTATCTCTCCCCTTTCTCCTTCACCCAATACATTCCTCTCTCACCTCTTAATTTTATTTTTTAGATCTCATCCCTTCACATTCAACTGATCCTGTGCCCTGTCTCTGTATACATGTACACAAATATATACACACTCACATATATATTTATACACACATACACCCTCCTATACATACATAGATGTATGCATGCATGTATATACATATATATATTCCCTTCAACTATCCTCATACTGAGAAAAGACTCACGAGTTACAACTATAATTTTTCCATGTAGGAATGTAAGTAGTTCAATTTTAATAAGTTCCTTATGATTTCTTTTTCCTGTTTATCTTCTCGTGCTTCTCTTGCTTCTTGTATTTGAAAGACAAATTTTCTGTTCAGCTCTGGCTTTTTCATCAAGAATACTTGAAAGTCCTCTATTTCATTGAATGACCATATTTTTCCCTGAAGCATTATACTCAGTTTTGCTGGGTAGGTGATTCTTGGTTTTAATCCTACCTCCTTTGACCTCCAGAATATGATATTCCAAGCCCTTCAATCCCTTAATGTAGAAGCTGCTAGGTCTTGTGTTATCCTGAATGTGTTTCCACAATACTCAGATTGTTTCTTCCTGACTGCTTGTAATATTTTCTCCTGGACCTGGGAACTCTGGAATTTGGCTATGATATCCTAGGAGTTTTCTTTTGGTGATCTTTTTCAAAAGATGATTGGTGAATTCTTTCAATTTCTATTTTGCCCTCTGGTTCTAGAATATCAGGGCAATTCTCCACAATAATTTCTTGAAGGATGATTTCTAAGCTCTTTTTTTGATCATGGCTTTCAGGTAGTCCAATAATTTTTAAATTCTCTCTCCTGGATCCATTTTCCAGGTCAGTGGTTATTTCAATGACATATTTCACATTGCCTCATATTTTTTTTTGTTTATTTGTTTGGATCTGTTTTACAGTGTCTTGACTTCTCATAAAGTCATTAGTTTCCATTTGCTCCAATCTAATTTTGAAGGAATTATTTTCTTCAGTGAATTTTTGAAATTCCTTTTTCATCTGGCCAATTTGACTTTTTAAGGCATTCTTTTCCTCATTGGCTTTTTGAGCTTCTTTTGCCATTTGAGTTAGTTTATTTATTAAAGTGTTATATTCTTTATTCAATCTATTGACTTGCTTTTCATGATTTGCTCATGTCACTATCATTTGTCTTCCAAATTTTTCCTCCGCATCTCTTACTTGATTTTCAAAATCCTTCTTGAGCTCCTACATGGCCTGCAACCAATTCATATTTTTCTTGGAAGCTTTTAATGCAGGAGTTTTGACTTGGTTGTCTTCTTCTGGTTCCATGTTTTAATCCTTCTTGTCCCCCCCAAAAAAATTCTTTGGTCAGTTTGAGCTTTCTCTGTTTGCTCATCTTGCCAGCCAATTACTTGACTATTGAGCTCTTTGCCATGGTACAACTCTGCTTCCAGAGTGAAGAAAGCTGTATCTCAAATTGCTGGGGCTTTCCCAGTTATTTTCAGAGCTGTTGTCAGAGCTGTGAGGAGGGTGCCCTCTCTACAGCCACCACAATCTCTGGCACACTAGCATTCCTCACCCCAGGACCACCACCCAAGACTACAACCCAGATCCAAGCAGGTCAAAGCAAGAGTAATTACCTTCTGAATGGTCACTTGCTCCCTTCTACCCTCCCATGATCTGCAGGCCAGGAGCTGTAGAGGCAACCACTAGGCAGCATTTGCAGCCACCACTGCCACATCTTGCCTCAGGGGCAAGGGGCAGACTGCAATCTTCTCTCACCCAGTTCCAATGAAGTTCCCACTGACCTTTTAATTTCTCTTTGGTGTTTATGGGTTGAGAAGTCTGGAAACTGCCACAGCTGCCAGTGATTCACTCTCCTGAAGTCTGCTCCTGCCTGTCTGGGCTACAAGTCTGGGCCAGCAAGGTTCCCAGGGTTCTTGACTTGGCTCCTAGCCCAGCACGATAAACCCTTCCTGTTGACCTGCCAGTCTGCTTTCAGCAGGAGATTTGTTTCTCTCTGTCACTTTGTGGGTTCTGTACCTCTAAAATTTGTTTAGAGTAATTTTTTACAGGTATTGGAGGTAGTCAGAGCAGGGACTCAAGCAAGTTCCTGCTTTTACTCCACCATCTTGGCTCCACCCTGATAGATAACATTTTTCATCTCAGGTTTTTCAGAAGTGTCTTGGATCATTGTCTTGATCAGAGTAGTCAAATCTTTCCCAGTTGATCACAGTAAATTATTGCTGTTACTTTGTACAGTGTTCTCCTTGTCCCATTCACTTCCCTTTACATCACTTCATATAAGTCTTCCCAGATATTTCTGAAACCATCCTGCTTATTATTTCTTACAGCACAATAACATTCCATTGCAATCATATGCCACAGCTTGTTCATACAGTCCCATATTGGTGGGCATCTCCTTAATTTCCAATTCTTTGCCACCACAAAAAGAACAGCCATAAGTGTTTTTTTTATGAATAGGTCTTTTTCTTTTATCTCTTTTGGCTGACAGATATAGCAGTACTATTTCTGGGTCAAAGGGTATGCACACTTTTTATAACCTCTTTGGCATAGTTTCAAGTATTTCTCAAGACTGGTTGGACCAATTCACCAATTCACCAATAATGCACTAGTGTGCTTACTATTCCATATCCCTTCTAGCATTTGTCCTTTTAGTTACAAATTGTGTTGGGGAATCTACAAAGGAGAAAATTTTAGAAGACAAAACAAAGGGTTTAGATCATAAATCCTGGGGAACTTGTCTGTTATTCAGTTATTTCAGTCATGCCCAACTCTTTGTGATCTTATTTGGGGTTTTCTTGGCAAAGATACTGGAGTTGTTTGCAATTTCCTTGCCCAGTTCGTTTTAGAGATGAGAAACTGAGGCAAACAGGGCTAAGTGACTCAGCCAGAATCACACAGTTATTAAGTGTCTGAAGCCAAATTTTAATTCAGGAAGACTCATCTTCCTGACTCCAGGCCTGGCACTCTATCCACTCAACCACCTAGCTCCCCAACATGTACTTTTTACCATGCAAGGAAATGACCACAGTCATGTGGTTCTTCTAGTAATATGGACCTCATAGCAACTGAATTTGTCTTAGAAAGACTAACAAATAAGTGAGAAGACTAGCTCCCTTTCTTTTTCCTTTCATTAAGCATCTGTGTTTGTCAATATTTTGGGGACATTAATTTGTCAAGAAGAGTTAAAGAAGGAACAAAAAGATATAAAGGAATCACTCATTGACAAAGATGGAAAATATAGATAGTGATTCACCTTGTATGTAAGCCCTCTGCTAAGGTTACAAAGAATATCAAATGATAGCCCCTGCTCTCAAGTTGCTCACGGTATAATGATATCTAAAACACTGGATTCCCAGGTTTTATTGTGGAGCACATATGTGATAATGTGTATAAAGTACACTGTAAATCTTATACTGTCTGTGATTTCCTAATAACCAATTTCATTCCTCTATGGCCACAAACATAATGTCAAAGAATGGCAAATTATATTTTGTCTTCTATGTGTCTTCTATTTTCCACAGTGTTGGTCTCTGGTCCTCTGCAAAGCAATGGCTTCATTAAATCACTCTACAGTAATTATGTTTATCTTTGAGAGATTAACAGACCAGCCAGAACTCCAACTGCTCCTCTTTCTCCTGTTCCTGAGCATCTACCTTGTCACTGTTGTGGGAAACTTGGGCATGATCCTACTAATTGCTATTGGCCCTCAGCTACAATCGCCAATGTATTTTTTCCTCAGCAACTTGTCTTTTGTGGATCTCTGCTACTCCTCTGCCATTACTCCCAAACTCCTGGAGAATTTTATAGGGGGAAAAAATATAATATCCTATAATGGGTGTATGACACAACTTTTTTTCTTTTGTTTTTTTATTGTTTCTGAATGTTATATGCTGACAGCCATGGCCTATGACCGATACGTTGCCATTTGTAGTCCCCTGCTCTATAATGTCATCATGTCTCCACGGGTATGCTCTTTTTTGGTGGCAGGGGTGTATACCATGGGTACCTTTAGCACTCTGGTTAACTTAAGTTGCATGGTCAGATTGTCCTTTTGTGGTCCTAATGTCATTAAACATTATTTCTGTGACATCATCCCCCTTCTGAAGCTCTCCTGCTCTAGCACCTACCTCAATGAACTTCTGTTGATGGTTATTGGCACATTTAATGTATTTTTAACCACTGCTGCCATCTTCATCTCTTATGCTTTCATCCTCACTAGCATCCTTCGCATCCAGTCT
>CM053588.1:135074322-135128728 GCA_028646515.1 Pseudochirops corinnae | reverse complement strand
AACTTTACATATTCTGTGATCTTTTAAACTTAATTTTACAAGGATTTCAAACTGCCCATAGGTTATGACATGTCTTCTATCAGGGTACTTATGGGGAACAAAAAGGAATATGATTGCGTGACTTTATATACCTTACCATATGTACTTAATAAATATTTAAATAAACAAATATCTTTAAATAAATAAAATAAAATGTAAAATAAAAATGTTTAAATAAATAAATGTTTACCAACTGATTGGTTGAGGAGTCCTTAGAGATATGTTTATCCTGACCTTCCCTTGAGCCACATACGTGACACCTGTTCCTGCTATATGCAGTTGAGAGTCTTTTTACAAATATATATGTCATATTATGTACAGATTATTCAATATCTTCTCTGATGCCAGGTTGTTTATATTTTCTAAATTTCATTTGTTAAGTCATTATACTATTTTGTAAATTTCATACATTTCATTTAAGTTTTTAATTTTTGTTGGTAAACTACTTGCAACTTTCTTCCTTCTTCATCTACTATGATTTCTTCTTTTTGATTTTTCATGTAATTTGTTTTTTTTCTTGTTTGATTGAATTAGCTAGTAGTTCATCAGTTTTGCTAGCTGTTTTTTAAAAGTCTAAATAGTTTTATTTTTTGGCTTGAGTTTTGTTTTGTTTTCAATTTTCTCTCTTTTCATTGTCAGAATTTGTATTTTGGGGTTCTTTTTTTTGTGATTAGTTGGTTTTCTTGGTATTTTTTTAGTTGTATACCCTGATCAGGCATCCAGGTTTTCTGTTTTCTTTGTGTTGACGAAAATGCTTAGAAATGTAAAATTTCCATTATAGACTGTTTTCAACAGCACAAACATTTCAATGTTTTATAATTATTGTCATGTTCTTTGATAAAATTTTTTATTGTTTCTTCTTTGATATATTCATTAGTAATTTTTTTATTGATTCCATATATATATATATATATATGAATAGTCTTCTAATTCTCTTTGTTGGTTATAATTTTTAATGTAATCTGGTGAGAAAGAGATTGTTTAATATTTTGCTATATTTGTTTAATAGCTTTTTATCACCTAGTGCATGGTCTTTTTTTATGAATGTGACATGCAAAGTTCAAAACATATGTAATCCTGATAACTACTCAGTAATTGCCAGAGATCTATCATAGCTAACCTTTCTGAGATTCTTCTCAGCTTCTTAATTTCTTTTTTGTTTCACTTTTTTGTTAAACTTGTCTGGGTCTGAAAACAGCACATTTAAGTTCTCATTATTTTGTTTCAATATCTACTCTTCCCTATAGTTTGATTTTACTGGGTTTTTTTTCATTACCTGTAAGTACTTTAAGCATGATTTAATTTCCTTGCTCATCTCCTTTAGTTGTGTCTATGATTACTACTATCTTGTCTGAGGTTGTGATTGCCGCACCTTTTTTGTATTCACCTGAGACAAAATACATTTTAACATGGCCTCTCATTTTAACTTTATGAATATTTATATTGTTAATATGTTTCTTATAAGCAATATATTGTTGGATTCTTCTTTCTAATACATTTTGTCATCTTTGTTCCTTTATTGGTGACAACAATCCATTGTCATTTATAGTTATATTTTTAAATATGTTTGTCCCTCCATTATATCCCACTATGCTTTTTCCTCTGCTTGTGATTCACAGTCTCCTTTATAAAGAAAAAGAAATTAGAGGAAAAAGGAATGAGATCAATACTTGTTGGAATAATCTGATCCTACTTTTTTTTTCTCTCTCTTTCTTCACTCAACCCAGACCCTGGTTACTGGATATTATTTTCTTCTCTCCCTTCAATCTCTCCTTTGTCATCTGTGAAGGTAATGGAATTTGAAGATACCCTTATATTGGCAAACTCACAGGTACTTAGCACTTATTCCAAGCTCACAATTGCGTCAAGTATTAAGACTCAGAACTTGTGAATCCCACAGTGGGATGGACTTCCTGATGTAACAGGAAGGGGCTGGAACAGGGAGGAGCTAATACCTTATATAAAGAAAAGCATAGGCAGGAGAGTCAGAACTTCTTGGAGCAAGCAGCATGGAGGCTGAGGAGGAGAGGCGCAGGCTGGAGAACGTGATTTTGATTTTGAGAATGAAGCTTATGGTGGTGCAGTTTCTTCTGAGAGGCAGTTGGAGCTTCTGCTGAGACTTTTCTTCTGGGAACTTCTTCTGAGAGCTTCCAAGAACCAGGCTGAGAGGAGCTACCAACTTCTCCTGAGAGCGACTGAAGCTTGCAAAGACTACTGAGGGCCAGCCAAAGCTGCCAAGGACTGAGGAAGCATGACTGTGGTGCTGGTACTTTGTCTGTTTTAGGTTTATTTGATTTCACAGGCAAAAAGTGAATTGATGAGGATGCTGATAATGTGCATGAATATTATTGTGGCTTGGTTAAGCTTTGTCTTCCCAGGAACAGAAACTATGGAGGACTTGAGGTGGACTGAACACTGCAAGTTTCAACATGGAATGGGAACTGGATAAGGAACTGGGAGCTGCCTGCCTTTGAACCCAGGTGATAGTTTGGTGGATTCAGGTAGGAGCTGGGACCATGGAAGAGGAACCATGGAAGCTGAGAGCCTGCCTCCAGTCAAGATGAAAAGATCTCTCCTTAGGTATTTAATGCTGATAGATGAGATTGTAACTTATTTGTGACCTAGGGGTGGATGGCCTTTGTACTTTCCACTACCCCTAAGTACCCAGTACTTAGTAGTAACTGATGATATTATAACTTAATTGCACCCTGTGGGTGGAGGACTTTGACCTTTGTACTTTGTGTCAATTAAGGAGGCTTGCCCCTTAAAGGTAATTGAATTAAGGATTTACTAAATCAAGAACTTACTAAATGAAAGTTATCTTTTGCTTAAAACTCCATGACCACTTTGATGAAAACTATGTGGTCATTTTAGCGATAAGATGTGAATTTAAAGCATTCTGAATGCTGTACTTTGTTTTCTGTAAATGTTTTGTCTTGGTTTGTTATTGAATAAATAGAGAGTTCACTCTACTGTGTAATGAGAACCTTGAAAGCTGTTCACAGCAGCAGTCTTCTGGAAAGCTACTCATGCTTGGCTTTACATCATCAGCATTCCATAGTTTAATCAAGTCAATAAGTGTAAATTAAGTACTTTCTTTTTCTCAGGAGCCATGTTAAGCCTTGGAGATAAAATTACAGGTAAAAAGAAAGAAAAGATAGTTCCTGCACACAAGGAGATTAAATTTTAATGGGAGAAGAAAATTCCTTAGTAACCTAGTGAGGGAAAGTTTGAGAAGAGAGTTCTGGGGAATCAGGAACATAGTGGAATAAGGACTGATGACATAGACAGCTTCTTTTTTTTAATATCAAACTTTTGTGTTGAGCAAAACCTCCCATTGTTTACTGATGAGGAAATTGAGGCAGGCCTAGAGACATCAGGTAATCTGCAAAAGGTCAACTGTCCCATACTGCCCCTCTTATTATACTGGTAAGGATTTAAGATATTCTGCTGCTTATTTATTTATAGTTTTCAAATTCACTTCCACAAGATTTTGAGTTCCAAATTTTCTCCCTATCTCTCCCCTCCCCAACTCCAAGAGGGCATGTAATTTTATATAGGCTCTACCTATACATTCATATTGAACCTCCTTTCATATTAGTCATATTGAAAAGAAGAATTAGAACCACTGGGAGAAACTATGAGAAAGAAGAAAAAAAAAGAAAGAAAAAATTGAGAGAAATTAATATGCTTTAATCTGCATTCGAACCCCATAGTACTTTTTCTGGATATCCTTGGAGTTGTCTTGGATCCACACATTGTTAAGAAGAGATAAGTTTGTCAAACTTAGTCATCACATATTGTGGCTGTTACTGTGTACAATGTTCTCCTGGTTCTTCTCACTTCACTCAGCATCAGTTCATTCAAGTCTTTCCAGGTTTTTCTGAAGTCTGCCTGCCCATTATTTCTTATGGAACAAAAGCATTCCATTACATTCATATACCACAACTTGTTCAGTCATTCCCCCAACTGATGGGCATCCCCTCAATTTCCAATTCTTTGTCACTACAAAAAGAGCTGCTATAAAAATTTTTATACGTGTGGGTCCTTTTCCCATTTTCATGATATTTTGGGGAAACATCTAGAAGTGGTATTGTTGGGTCAAAGAGTATGCACAGTTTTATAGCTTTGGGAATAGTCCCAATGCTCTCCAGAATGACTGGATCAGTTCACAGTTCCACCAATAATGCATTTGTGTTCCAATTTTCCCACATCTTCTCCAGCATTTATCCTTTTCCCATTTTATCATGTTGGCCAATCTGATAGATGTAAATTAGTTTGGTGTGCATTTTTCTAATCAATATTGATTTAGATCATTTTTTCATATGACTATAGGTAGCTTTAATTTCTTCCTCTAAAAACTACTTGTTCATATCCTTTGACCATTTATCAATTGGGGAATGACTTAAATTATTATAAATTTTACTCAGTTCCCTATAAATTTTAGAAAAGAATCCTTTATCAGAGATGCTAGTTGTAAAAATTCTTTCCCAGTTTTCTGCTTCCCTCCTATTCTCAGTTGCATTGACTTTATTTGCAAAAAATCCTTCACTTTAATGTAATTAAAATTATCCATTTTGCATTTCATAATGTTCTCTATCTCTTGTTTGGTGTAATGATGTGCACGTGCAGCATTCCAGAAGAATGCTATTGTGAATAGCTTTTAAGTTTCTGATTACACAGTATAGTGAACATTCTATTTATTCCATAACAAATCAAAGCAAAACATTCACAGAAAATCAAGGTACAGCATTCACAATATTACAACTTATCACAGAAAATCATAATATAGTATTCTTAACAGCTTATCATTAAAATGGCCACATAGTTTCCACCATAGTGACCACAAAGTTTTGAACAAAGAGCAACCATCTCAAAGTACAATAGTCAAAGTCTTCCACTCATGAGGCACACTAAATTAACTCAGTCACTTATTCAGCAATCAATTACTAAGTATTATTAATCACTAAGTACAATCATTAGAAAATACACAGATCCTCCACCCCTAGGTCACTAGTAAATTCATAATTCCTCAGTCAGTATACAGTATCCAAGTAATGTCTTCTTTCAGTTTGACTCTTGTGATCTCTCAGATTCCCTGGATCTCCTTCCATGGTCCCAGCTCCTACCTGAATCCACCAAATAGTCACCTAGATTCAGAAGCAGACAGCTCTCAGGTCCTTGTCCAGTTCTCCGGACAGTTCCTGCTCCATATTGGAGCTCACAGTGTCCAGTCCAGCTCAAATCCTCCACAATTTCTGCTCACAGGAACTCAAGGCTCAACCAAGCCACAAACAGACAAAGTCTTAGCATCCTGGTCATGCTTCCTCAATCTTCTGCAGCTCATTCAAAAAAATAAGAATCACTTTATCCAGCCGGTGGTGCAGGGGGAAGCGCTCCTGGGCTCATGGGGTTCCTCTTCTACCTCCTGGGCTCCTCTTCAGAAGAAGCCACCACAAGTTCTCAGGAAATTCAGTTTCTGCCACCAGACTCTTGTCCCAAGAAATTCTTACTGTCCCTTCATGGGGTTTTTCCTTATATACATGCAGTATTAGCTTCCTGTTTCACCCAGCCCCTTCCTGTTAGGCTAATAACAGGAGACAGGAGGTCATACCTTCTGTTTCCCCAACAGAGGCTGGATCAATTACTAAGTGCTAAGTACCTGCTACCTTTGCTTAACTTGAAACAAGGTGCTAAGTACCTGCTTACTTTCCAATACAAAAAGGGACGTTCAAATTCAAATTACATTACCATTACATTCAGTCATAAATTCTTCCATTTCCCATAAATCTGATAGGTAGACTGTTCTTTGCTCTCTAAGTTTGCTTATAGTATCAGCCTTTATCTTTTCATTCTGGACATTTCCTTAGAAAGGAGATTTTATATCAAGGGAATCAATGAAAAGAAATGAAAGGAAAAGTGACCTAGCTGTACCAGATCTTAAATTGTATTATAAAGCAGCAATCACCAAAACTATTTGGTACTAACTAAGAAATAGAGTGGTGAATCAGTGAAATAGGTTAGGTACACAAGACACAGTAGTGCTATAGTAACATACTATAGTATAAATATAGTACACTATACTAATATATTCTTATATAGTTTTATATATCATGGTGTACTTTAGTAATCTACTGTTTGATAAACCTAAAATGACAGTTTCTGGGATAAGAACTCACTATTTGGCAAAAACTGCCAGAAAAACTGGAAAATAGTATGGCAAAAACTAAGCATAGACCAAAATCTTACACTAATAACCAAAATAAAATCAAAATGAGTACACCATTTAGATATAGAGGCTGTGAGTCAAACATTCTGGAGAGCAATTTGGAACTATGTCCAAAGGGCTATGAAAATATGCATACCCAGCAATACTGCATCTAGGTCTGTATCCCAAAGAGATCATAAAAATGGGAAAAGGACCCACATGTACAAAAATTTTTATAGCAGCTCTTTTTGCATGGGCCCATAATTGGAAACTAAAGGAATGTTTATCAACTGGGGAGTGACTGAACAAGTTGTGGTATATGAATGTAATGAAATATTACTCTGCTATAAGAAATGATGAGCAGGTGGACTTCAGAAAATCCTGGAAAGATTTACATGAATGGATACTGACTAAAGTGAACAGAATCAGGAGGACATTATATACAACAAAAGTGACATTGTGTGATGACTAACCTTGATAGACTTATCTCATCTTATCAACGAAAGGTTCTAAGACAATTCCAAAGACTCATGATGGAAAATGCTATCCACATCCAGAGGAACAACTATGGAGTCTGAAGATAGATCAGAGCATACTATTTGCTTTCTCTCTCTTTTTTTGTTTCTTCTTTTTCATGGTTCCTCTCATTGGTTCTAATCCTTCTTTACAACACGACTAATGTGAAAATATGTTTAATATAAATGTATATGTAGAGCTTATATCAGATTGCATGCCATCTTGGGGGAGAGGGGAGAGAGGAGGAGAAAATTTGGAACTCAAAATCTTATAGAAATGAATGTTGAAAACTAAAGATAAATAAATTATTTTAAAAAAAAACAGATTCTAGGAAAAGCTTACCAATCAGAAGAAGGGACCACAGGAGCAGAGAGGGATCATCCAGAAGAAGACCTCATGGAAGAAGGCATCTTTCAAGGTTAGAAAGCTGCTGAGGGGCTCAGATTCTTTAAGAGTCTGCTTATTATTAGGGTCACAAAGAGCTCAGATTCTTAAAATCTAGCCAATAGTGCAGACTCAATAGGAATCTCACCCACTCCAACAGGTGTTTTAATAAACCTTGTCTTGGACTAATGAAAAAAAAAGAAAGTTGCCGAGGCATGGTGCCAAAATCTGGAGGTCAGAAGTACATATAGGAAAGTATCTTCTATGGTACTGGCTTATGGCTTTCCCCTACTCAACTTTTCTTTATTTCTTAAACCTCAGTCTTTCTTCTTTCTCACTATCATACCTATTTCCTTATTAAATATTTGTATTTCTATCCTAAAGTCATTGTGTATATATGTATTCAATACATTGTTGTGTTTAGATCAGAGTGAACTTCATGAGATTCCTGCTCTCCCTGGTTCCCCTGACTACATATTTTTGTATTCTTCTTCTGGCATGTCCCAATGAAAATTACTGAATTCTTCTTTTTTATTCATTTCTTCCACAGTGATCTCCTATTTTTCTCCCTGTTTTTCTTTCTTCAGACAAACAAAATAGAAAATATATATCCAAATCATCAATTTGTCTTTGTTCTCTTTTTAAACCTTTCAGACAGTAAGAATCTGAAGGAACAGTGATCTGTTTTCCCTTCCCCCACTTCCATTAAGAGGTAGGCACTGGATCATAATTTAGACTTCTTCAAATTTATCAAATATGTTTAGCTTTTGAGGACTCTCTTGTCCCTTGTGTTTACATTTCAAAGAGTCTACCCATTTTTGGTTTTCTCAACAGAATTCATACTCAGATCCTCCAACTCAAAATTATGTGCTCTTTCTACTACACTATACTTTGTAGAAACTCCAAATGGAAAGAGTTAAATCATCAAGTTCATCAGGAGTGAAAGGAGCAGGCTAAGAACTACTAAGATGTTCTTGAAGGTGGCTTCAGTCATCAATCAATCAAAATCTATCAAGACACATTTAGCAAGCACTTCCTTTGTGCCAGGCACTGTGATAAGTACTGGGAAAACAAAGATGAAAGTAAGATAATCTGCATTGAAAGAATTTCCTTTTTACTGGGAGAGAAATAATATGATATGGACAAATACACATTAGATAAAGGGTGACTGGGGAAACAGTCTAGCAGTCTGGGAAATCAGGAAAGAAGGAAGAATTCAGTATTTCTCATAAAATAGCTTTTGTGTTGAGTCTCAAAGGATCCTGAAGAAAATTAAGAATTTCAAAAGGCAGAGGTAAGATGAAAGTGCATTTTATACATTGGGAAGAGCCAGTACAAAGTGTTATATTTGGAGAATGGATTTCCATATATGATAAACAGTAAGAAGGCCAGATTAACTGGACAATACATTGTGTTAAGGAGGATGGTATATAAATAAGGGGCAGTTGGATCACACAGTGGATAGAGCACTGACCTTGGAATGAGGAAGACTCATATTAATGTGTTCAAACCAGTCACTGACACTTACTAGCTGTGTAACCCTGGGCAAGTTACTTAACCCTGTTTGCCTCAGTTCCTTTTCTGTAAAATGAACTGGAGAAGGAAATGGCAAAGAAATGTCAGGAAAACTAAAAATGGGATCACAAAAGCAGACCTGATCAACCTATGTCCCATGGGCTGCTTGCGACATGCCAAAGGATTTCAAGCAGCTCACAAATAATGGAGAGGCATTTTTTGAGGGCCACTCGAAATCTTTTGATGGGTCATAGGTTGTGAGAGCCTGACAAAGAGTCAGACATGACTGAAAAATGACAGAAAACAACATGTAAATAAGCCTGGATTTGTAATTTGTGGCCATGTTGTGGAGGGTTCTAAAAGCCAAACCAAAAAGTCATCCCTCAAGGAATCTAACAAATTTTGGGACCATTCAAGCATATTTTTATCAAGAGATAAAAATATAAAAGTGAAAAGCACTTTTCCTCAAAAGGTTTAGATTCTAGTTAAAGAGATAACATGTACATATAAAATACACAATGAGGGTACAGTGAATAGAGCACCTGCCCTGGAGTCAAGAGGACCGGAGTTCAAACCTGGCCCCAGACACTTGATACTTACTAGCTGTGTGACCTTGGGTAAGTCACTTAACCCTGATTGCCTCACACACACCCCCACACACAAAAAACACAAAACCCCACACAATGTAGATTCTAGGTAGTCTTAAAGCAGAAGCTACCACTGATATCCCTCAAGAAATCCAATAAATGTGGGGCCATTTCAAGCACATTTTTATCAAAAGGTAAAAATATATATTTTCCCAATTAATAGTATTTTATTTTTTTCCAATTGCATGTAAAGATAGTTTTCAACATTCACTTTATAAGCTTTTGAGTTCCGAATTTTTTCTCTGTCCCTCCCTCTTCTCCCCTTTACCTCCTCTCCCCCTCCCAAAGACAGCATGCAATCTGATATAGGTTATACATGTACAATCATATTAAACATATTTCCATATTAGTCATGCTGTGGAAGAAAAAAGAAGAAAAACCAGAACAAAAGAGAAAAACCTTGAGAAAGAAAAAAGAGAGAGCAAATAGTATGCTTCAATCTGCATTCAGACTCCGTAGTTCTTTCTATGGACATGAATAGCATTTTCCATCTTAAGTCTTTTGGAATTGGCTTAGAATATCACATCAAAGTTCATCATCACACAGTGTTGTTACGATGTACAATGTTTTCCTGGTTCTTATCACTTCAATCAGCATCAGTTCATGTAAGACCTTCCAATGTGTTTTTTTTTTTCTGAAATCCACTTACTCATTTCTTACAGCACAATAGTATTCCATTATATTCGTGTAACACAACTTGTTCAACCATTCCCCAATTGACAGGCATTCTCTCAATTTCCAACATTTTGCCAACAGAGCTGTTATAAATATATTTGTACATGTGGGTCCTTTTCCCATTTGCATGATATCTTTGGGATACAGACCTAGAAGTGGTATTGCTTGGTCAAATGGTATGCACAGTTTTATAGCCCTTTGGGCATAGTTCCAAATCACTCTCCTGAATGGTTGAATCAGTCCACAGCTCTTTCAACAACGCATTAGTGTTCCAATTTTCTCAAATTTTCTCTAACACTTATCATTTTCCTTTTTTGTCATATTAACCAATATGATATGCGTGAGGTGGTACCTGAGAGTTGCTTTAATTTGCATTTCTCTAATCAATAGCGATTTAGAGCATTTTTTCATATGATTATAGATAGCTTTAATTTCTTCCTCTGAAAACTGACTGTTCATATCCTTTGACCATTTATCAGTTGGGGAATGACTTGTATTCTTATAAATTTGACTCAGTTCTTAATATATTTTAGAAATGAGGTCTTTATCAGGGACACTGGTTGTAAAAAAAAACAAATTGTTTCCCAGCTTTCTGTTTCTCTTCTAATCTTGTTTGCATTGGTTTTGTTTGTGTAAAACCTTTTCAATTTAACATAATTGAATTATCCATTTTGCATTTCATAATGTTCTCTATCTCTTCTTTGGTCATAAATTCTTCCTTTCTGCATAGATCTGACAAATTAACTATTTCTTGCTCTCCTAATTTGCTTAATGTATCCTTTATATCTAAATTACGTACACATTTTTACTTTATTTTGGTTTATGGTGCAAGATGTTGGTCTATGCCTAGTTTCTGCTATACTATTTTCCAGTTTTCCCAGCATTTTTTGTCAAATAGTGAGTTCTTATCCCATGCTATGGAGTGTTTGGGTATATCAAACAGCAGAATACTACTCTTGTTGACTACTGTATCTTGTGTACCTAATCTATTCCACTGATCCACCATTTTATTTCTTAGCCAGCAACAAATAGTTTTGATGAATGCTGCTTTATAATTTAGCTTTCAATCTGGTATGGCTTGAACAGACAAAAACATCAAAGTGAAAAAGTAACTCAAAAACCTTATGCTCTAATTTAATAGAGAACATGTACATACAAAATACATACAATGAAGATTCTAGGTAGCCTCAAAGCAGAAGCTGCCATTGACCAGGGGACTAGGAAAGGCCTCTTGTAGGAAAGGTGATAACTTAGCTGAAAAGGCTCAACTTCTGAGTACCTGGAGTACTTAATAGCTTATGTGCAGATGGCCATATATGAGACATACTATTAAGGCCTCTGACCACAAAGTTCTTCACTGTTTAAAATGATACCATTATGGATTATGTGCTTTCTTTCTTTTATTATTTTTTTATTACATGAATCCCCTGTCAACAGCCAAATACTTCTGGAAGGGAAGAGCTAAAGAGGTTGTTAGTGTATGAAGAAGGGAAAGTGGGACCCTGAAAGGAGAAATAAGGAATGTATCAAAGACAGGTGTGGTTCACTTTTAAATTTTTGCCTAGGTAGTCTCAGTGTTGAAGGATTGTAATGCCATGTACAAGCAGCTTCCCAAAGGATGCTATTGTGAACAGCTTTTAAGATTCTGATTACGCAGTATAGTATAACACTCTATTTATTCAAGAACAAATCAAAGGAAACATTCACAACAAATCACAATATAATATACACAACATCACATGTTATCACAGAAAATCACAGTATAGTGTTCACAATAGCTTATCATTAGAATGGCCACATAGTTATCACCAAAATGGTCACAGTATTTGGAACAAGGAACAAAAGAGCAATCATCTGGTATCCCTAAGGAGGTTTGCCTCTTTACTCAGTCATTCAGTCATCTCAAAATACAATAGTCAGTCTTCCACTCATGGGGCAATCATAGGCTAACTTAATCAGTCATTTATCTAGCAATCAGTCACTAAATATCTTAATCATTAATACAATCATTAGAAAATTACACAAACCCTCCACCCCTCGGTCTCTAGTAAACTTCAATTTCATCACTGAATTCAATAGTCAAGGAGAGGCCTTTTCTTCATCTTGACTCGGGTGGTCTCTCAGATTCCCTGGATCCCCTCCCAAGGTCCCAGATCCTACCCGAATCCACCAAACAGTCACCTGGATTCAGAGGCAGACAGCTCCGAGGTCCTTGTCCAGTCCTCCAGGCAGTTTCTGCTACACACTGAAGTTCACAGGGTCCAGTACATCTCAAAACCTTCACAATTTCTGTTCCCAAGAATTCAAGTACCAACCAAGCCACAAAAGAACAAAGTGTTAGCATCCTGGTCATGCTTCTTCAGTCCTCCAGCAGTTTGGCTGGCCCTAGGAACTACAAGAAATCTGGCAGCAGCAACTTCAGCCTTCACCAGATTCTGGTCTCAAGAAAACTCCAGCTCAGTTCTAATAGCCCAGCTTCCAGATGCTGCAAGAGAAACTCTTTCTTCCTCTCTCTCTCTCTCTCTCTCTCTCTCTCTCTCTCTCTCTCTCTCCCTCTCTGCTGGCCTCAGTCTCCATGATTCTTCCTCTACCAGGAGCCTGCCAGGAGAAAAATTCTGATTCTGCCTCTCTGGGGCTTTTCTTATATACACACACAGAAGGCTGGCTTCCTGTTTCAGGCAAATCCTTCCTGTTATGTCAGCAACAGGAGACAGAGTTCACACTCTCTGCCTCTTTCACAGAGTCAAGCTTGACTAAGGGCTAAGTACCTGCTTAATTTACATAACAAAAAGGGATCTTCAAATTTAAATTAATTACCATTACAAAGGTTTGATCAAATTCATTCCTGTTTGTGGACCTAGGATATACTCTCCTCTTCTTATCATAGAATTACATATTTAGAATTAAAAGTTAATTTAAAGATCAACAAGTTCAATCATATCATTTTACTTATGAGAAACTCATGCTCAGAGAGAAGTAATTTGAACTCAGATCTTACTGACTCAAACTGTAGCACCCTACCATCCTTATCATACTGCCATTCTCTTCCTTCAATGTCTTCATGGTTAAGGGCTAGAAACCAGAATGGGGAAAAAACTCTTGTCCAGCTACCTGAAAATAAGGATTAAATAAACAAAATCTACATTATGAGATCAGGGAATGTGTCTGTGATTACCAAGGAATTCATCAAAAAGAACATGATCTCTGACATTGCTAACATTTTAACTCTTTGGGCCTGCTTTCCTCATCTATAAAACGGGATGGTTGGGCCAGATAATCTCTAAGATTCCTTATATGGATTAGACATTTTTTGAGATGGAAAAGGAGATTCAATTAGAACATTTAGGATAACATATTACAAGAGCTTTCACTTTAAAAATTATTTTTGTGTGCAGCAAGCCGTCCTCCTTATGGCTTTCTTCAGTGCCTCCTTCACATCCTTGTTCCTTAGACTGTAGATGAGGGGATTCAGCATAGGAATCACTGTGGTATAAAAGACAGATGCTACTTTCTCTTGTGTCATGCTGCTGCTGGATGCTGGTTGAAAATACATAAACATAATGGAGCCATAAAAAATGGCCACGGCAGCAAGGTGGGAACCACAGGTACTGAAAGCTTTGTACCTGCCCTTAGCAGAGTTGATGCGGAAGATGCTAAAAAGGATGAAAGCATAAGAGATCAAGATTGCCAGGGTGGTTGCCAACACATTGAATCCAAGGAGAAACATCACTAAAAGCTCATTGATATGAGTACTGGAGCAGGAGAGCTTCAGGAGGGGAAGGATGTCACAGAGGTAATGGTTAATGAGATTAGGACCACAGAAAGACAATCTGGCCATACAACCTGTGTGTGCAAGGGCACCAGCAATCCCTATCACATACACTCCTGTTGCCAGTAGGGAACAGACCCTTGGGGACATGACAACGTTATAGCGCAGTGGTTTACAGATTGCAACATAACGATCAGAAGCCATGGCTGTCAGCATGTAGCACTCATCAATAGCAAAAAAACAAAAGAAGAACAGTTGTGTCATGCAACCAGCATAGGAGATGATGTTTTGGTCCTCTATAAAATTCACTAGAAGTTTAGGGGTAACAACAGAGGAATAACAGAGATCTATGAAAGACAAGTTGCTGAGGAAATAGTACATAGGGGATTTGAGCTGAGAACTAATAGCAATTAAGAGGATCATGCCCAGGTTCCCCAACATAGTGACCACAAACACCCACAGGAATAGGATGAAAAGGGGAAACTGAAGGCTTGGCTGATCAGTTAATCCTTCAAGGTAAAACTCAGTCACTGTGGACTGATTTTCTGAGGCCATTCCTAGACAGATGTGGGGAAAAAAAAAGCCATAGTAAAAATAAAATATTTTCATTTTATAGTAAGAGATAATTCTGAAACAGAACAGATGTGAAAATGTCATTTCTTCAGAATGGTTTAATCCTTGTCGATTAGAATTTGTCATTACTAACAGTAAATAGTCTTACCTTTGGTTCTGCATTACCTTAGATTCTCAAAAGCTACAGCAGCAGAGTATTTATTCTGGTCAAGCTCCTAGCATCAGAGCTTCAAAGCTAGAAGGACATGTAGTCTACCCTACCCTTCATCCTTTCATTTGACATGAGGGCATGGATCCCTGGAGAGATGAGGTGACTTGCCCAAAGCCATAAAGTACTAAATGACAGAGGTGTGGTTCAAATCCAGGTTCTCTGATCATGATGCATCCCTGCTTCCTCATGCTCAGACTGCCTCCCAAGTTCTATCATGCTGGAAATTGTTTGCACAGGATTATGGTAAATGAGTGGTATGTTTATTAACTGAATCTCATCACCAGAAAGTTTTTCACTAGGTGCTATATTTCTTTGGCTATGACAATTCACTAAATCAAATATCAAGATGGGGAAGAATTATAATCTGAATGTGTAGAAATCTGCACATGAAAGAAATCACAGATCTTTTAAAGTTGTATATTCGAGACCTAGAAGCTTCAGTGAACACACACACACACACACATACATACACACACAATTTGCATAGATGTGTTTGTATATTATATATATATATGTATGCATATATATATAAAAATATATATTATATATGTATGATTTTAGTACAACAGCACTTTTTCTAGCCTTTATCAAGATACAATGAGGAAATGTGGCCTGGTGGGGTTCTCTTTCTGGCACTCCCATGCCTCAATCATGGTTTAACCAGATCAAGCTGGCAGTTAGTTGAACCCCCAAAACAGTGATGCTATCATTAGCTGTTAGGAAGGTTCTCTGGATGCAAGATTTTCTCTTGTGCCAACTTGCTTCTAGTTTACCCAAGTTAGCCAAGGAGTATTTCCTGGTGCCTGGTATTTACTTTAATTTTACTTCCAAGGCAGTAGCTATATTTTATGGTACCCTTTCCATTGACTCTCTTAATCCCTTCTAATTTTTTTGTGTCTGGGCTTTCTTTTTTCACTATGTTAGTCTGTGTCCTGTGAGGGTTAGAGACATACATCACAGGCTTTCTGTGATATAGGTGATTTATTCCAGGTATATAGGTGACTTCTAACAAGGGAACACAGTTTGGTACAGTGCAAAGGGGATTTGCTTGAAAGTGAGAGGATACAAGTTTAAATCCCACCCCAAACTCTTATTACCTAGAAAGTCATTTAATCTTCTTAGACCTTTGTGTTCCTACTTTGTAACTAAGGGTAGCAGAATAGATGACCTCTGAGAACCCTGTTAGCTTTAAATCTATGATCCTGTTTCAGCTTTATTTTACTTTCCCTCTATAATCCACCTGCTAATGTTAACAACTTAGGTACAATCCCATAGGGAAAGACCAATTAAAAATAAATATAAAACAATAAAGAACATGACACATGACAAAGATTTGATTCTGAATTTTTCATAATACATTCTTCTTTTGTGAAAATGGTACATTTAAACTAATAACTAATGTTGGATCGCCTATTGTCCTTGCAAAATTATTAGATCTTATACCTGTTTGACACTTAGTGAGAGAGATCCCTTGCAGATAGACTGTTGAACCCCTGGGGCGGTAGTCCCTCAGAGGGATTGAAATATCTAAGGAAAAATTTTTACTGAGTATCAGGATTTGAAGATCCTGGATCTCTGGAGGAATATCCCCTTGTTTCCCTTAAAAAAAACAAACATCACCAAAGATAAAACTGATCTCATGTTTGAATAAAGACCATCAATGCCATAGTAACACACAAATGAATGGTGCATGGAGCAGAACATTCCTCTGTTCAGATAATGCTCAAAATCTGCCTCTAGAAGTCATAGACAAGAAAAAGAGGTGGTGGCAAGGAGCCTGCATATCTTCTTCTTGGATATCACCAGGTCATCTCTGGCAGCCCTTACAAAGTCAACATGGGCAAAGAATAAATAGGGGAACAGTTTGTAATCCAAAGAACACTTGAACTTAGAATGAATAACCTTAATAACAACAATAATAATGATGTAAATATATATATGTGTGTGTGTGTGTGTGTGTGTGTATGTGTGTATGTATATATACATATATAGACAGACTGAGAGATAGAATTATAAAACTTTACATTCATATGCCATTTGATCATCAGCATAGATCAAATAACTTTCACATAGTCAGAGGCAGTTTTCTTAAGTCAAGTTAACACCTAACTCAATAATACCTTGTTGCTCTAGACATAGCCAGGACCCCATTTAGAGTTTTAGAGAAGGTGTTATAGTGTACTGTCAAAGGACCAGTAAGAGGTATGATAACATAAACTAGAGTAAGGAGGGAAAAATCAAGTCCTGTGATACATAGAGGTAGTTAGTGGCATAGTGGATGGAGGACTGGGCTTGAAATCAGGAAGACTCATCTTCATGAGTTCAAATTCATCCTCAGACACTTACTAGCTGTGTGACCCTAGACAAGTCACTTAACCCTGTTTTCTTTCATTCCTCATTTGTAAAATGAGCTGCAGAAGGAAATGGCAAATCAGTTCAATATGTCTGTCAAGAAAACCCCAGAATATGGTCATGAACAGTTGGACACCCCTGAAACAACTGAACCTCAGCAATGACAACATGATATACAGAATATATAAAAGGAAGGAGTGGTACCATCATAATAGTTAATATACTCACAGTATAGCTTATTATTAAAATAAGAAATAGGGGATTGGGAGTATGCTAGTGATTTAATTAGTCTAGGGAACACCGAGATGAAGAAGCATCCATTACCAATGATGTTCAGCAATATCTCTTCAACTTGTAGGCTTAGAGATTTGTTTAGAGTAATAAGAAATCATGAGACTTACTTAGGGTCCTGTAACAAGCATATGTAAGAGGCAGGATTTCCTCATGCTGTGACCAGTTCTTTATCTGCTGCATCATACTGCCTGTTAAAATAAAACCATATATTTGTGGGTTTGGGACAGCGCTCCTGAAGATGAATGCATCATTTTCTCAGGAACTGCATTTCACTTTAAACATTTTATGAAAATCAGGTGGAATTTGTGTACTGACCTGAGACTGGTCAGAAATAGAGAAGTCATTTGATGTTTCTTGATTTTTACCTTCGTTCTCTTATAAGGGGAAAATAACACATTGTCATTTTCCCTGGCAAATCATAACTGAAGTACCTTGCCAATCCTCATTAAAGGGTAAAGTTATTTATGGAATTACTTCAAAACTCAAGAGACATTTGGAGGGAAAGGGAAATAAAGGAGGGGCATCCTCATTACCACTAGAGTTGCCAGCCAGAACCAAGGATAGGAACTCTGCTGACTCTGACATACCAAGCCTCCACTGAGGGGAGTTTTTATTTGTTCTTTGGGACCAAGGGAAATAAAGAGGACAGAAGACTCCACAAGAGTTCTATGTCCCAAAGGTTGGGCTCTCCTGGTAGCAAACAATTACTCATTGAGTGTTTGTCCTCCAGATAAATATCATTAAGGTATCTTAGTGATTAGAATTAGAGCCAAACTCCTTTGAGATGATATTCCTCAAGTATTATGGCTCTGAGTATGATGGTAAAGGCATTCCAAACACTTCAAAATGATCTTGGGATATCCGGTCCCCATACTTTCTGTTTCTTATTAACAATTAGATCCAAACAATTGGTCTTTGTTCACTGGTCCCTGTTATGAGAAAACTTTCTGTTATAAGACCAATTCTGCAAGTCTTGAGACCACCATGACAGTGTCCTTTTAAGGGAGGCTGTGAGCATATACTCATGCAAAAATATTTGCAATACCATTTTTCAAAAGTTGATACAGCATATCCCCCAAATAGCATTTTGATTACCACCAGCTTGTTTTTCTCCCTAATAACAAGCCCTCCCAAATAATATTTTTGCCCTGACCACAATACACAACTTGGCCAACTCCAAGGTAATCCAAAATCATAGGATAAGTATCCCACTCTCAGAAAGGTATTTTGGAGTACACCCACCCATCTCCAGGGGAACACCTTATTGCTGGACCACTCCCCCTTCCTGCTGAATATATTCCTGTTTCTAAGCTCCCTATTGCAGTGCCACCCTTACATGAATTAAACTGTTATAATGTATGCCTGAGTTATATGTTGGGTTTGCTTTTCCTCTTTCTCCTCACTCTTCCCCATTGCTTGCAATAAAGTTTTGCATTGAAATGAATCCCATTGTTTTAAATGTTATTCTCAGTATCTGAACTCATCAAGGAGTTGTTTGCTTTACTATCTCTGCCTGGCCCACTGGCCTTTCCTTAGATATGAACTGGGTGCTCCAGCAAGGACTTAACCTATTGACAGCCACACCTACTCTAGGGGAGCTGGCCACTGTGAACCTAGTTGTAAAAAGCTATGGTCAAGAGGGGAACTCTATATCCTCTCAAAAGGGACTCCCTTATGCCAGAGAAACTACCACAAAATACCTTCCAAATGGTCTCAATAATTAATGCCATTTGAAATGTTCTTCTTCTTTTTTTTAAAATAATTTATTCTCTGCTTTTTCTTTTTTACTCAATCATTTTGAATTGGCATTAATAAATTATCTCCCTTTGCTCTATTAGTCAAATGAGCATAACAAAATAAAAGAGTTTCTCAACCTAAAGCCATGGACTTCTTTTTTTTTTTTTTTTAAAGAAGAAAAGGTTCACAGTCTTCACTACATTGTCTATGTTGCCCAAAATACAAAAAAAAAAAAATATGGTTAAGGATTCCAAATTTGGAATCATATATTCTGAACATTGAAAAGGAGCTTAAAGTCCATCTATTCCAATTCCCTACCTCAAGAGAAATCAGGGTTCTTAAGTGAAATTTTTGCCTACTATCATCTCAATTTGAGGGAATTCATTGTCGGAAGGAATTAATTTCTCTGCAAAAAAATTAGTTACTGACAGATATATTGGGATAGAGACAGGTATATATGCTATTAAGGAGTTGTATATATTGATCCTTAGAGGGCTCCAAACTGTTCACAGAAGGATTCTAACGTTGTTAGGATGCAAAACTGCTTTTTGTAATGTAACAAAGATTTGAAGATATGATATTGACCACACTTACTGGCACCGTATGTCACCCTTCAGCACAACTTATTTACATATTTAATATTATTGTCCCAAGCTCTAGGGAAATCTAGGAGAATGTTTACATACTTCCTTATTTACTAATAAAATTTTAACCTATTTTTCAATTGGTCACAACTAAGCTCAGAACTCTACCCCAATTCATCAATATTACTTAATAAACTAGGAAAACTTCCTTTTCCCAAGAGCAGTTCCTCATATCTCACTCAAATCAAGCTTTATAGAATTAAATAAATATTAAAGGCATTGTATATATAATCTTACAAATAATTAAGTCAATTAAAATCCCAGAAATAGATAATGATTTATGCTGTTTTATCAGTGACAATGATCACAACGCAAGCCACTTCAAACCCTCAGTGTAGCTTCACTGAGAACATGATCCAACATCACTGAGGTTATTCGGGATAACAAACAAAATCTCTTCAAAAAAATCATATCCATCATCTTGGAAAGATAAAGGTTATTGTTGTTTAGTCCTTTTCAGCTGTTTCTGACTCTTTGCCAGTCCTTTGGGGTTTTTTTTTTGCAAAGATACTGGAGTGGTTGGTCATTTCCTTCTCCAGGTTGTTTTATAGATGAGGAGACAAAAGCAAATAGGCTTAAGTGACTTGCCTAGGGTCACACAGCTAGTAAGTTTCTGAGGGCAGATTTGAACTAAAGTTTTCCTAACTCCAGACCTGGCATTCTATCCACTGCTCCACCTATAAAAAAGAAGTCCTCTTTATCCTCTATTTCTGTATTTTATTCAATTTCTTTCTAGGCACAAAAGGAAAACATGCACTTCACAGACACTCACAAGATGGCAGTTACAACTGTAATTGCAAGAGTTTATAAGCCTCTGAAAGATAAAATAACAGTATCTACAATCATTGTGGGAGAAGCTATTGAAACTTGGTAACTGAGACATGAGATGAGATGATGAATAGAAGGTCTTTCCCTTTTTTAACTTCATTAAGTCACAGATTTCTTATAGGTCTTGAAGACATTAAAGATACTCATTTACCATGAAACTGAAGAATAGCTCTTTTTCTTTCAAGCTCAGAAATATTTGAATGTGGATGTTCTTAGGTGGGACAGTAGATAAAGTTTTGGGCCTGCAGTCAAGAAGACTTGAGTCCAAATCTAGCCTCAGACACTTACTAGGTGTGTGACTCTTGGCAACTCACATAACCTCTCTGCTTCAGTTTCCCCATCTGTAAAATAAAAAAATAATAACAGCATTATTTCCCAAGGTTGTTGAAAAGATCAAATGAGCTAAAAAAAAAATTATAAAACACATAGCCAAGCACCTGGCACATAGTAAGCACTACATAAATGTTATTTACTGTTATTATTATTATTATTATTAAGAACAAACCTGTAGATAAATATTTAGACTTATTACCAGGTAATTATGTGAGTTTGGGGTGATATAAATTGAGAGGACACATATTACTGGGAAATTTTACAGTAGGAGTGACTAGCATGACATTTATCCTAATGATATGTAGCAATTAAAAATGAAAAAAAAATCACTTCTTTTTGCATTGAAGAAGTTATGAAAAATAAGTTCTTTGAAAACCAAGGTTTCTATTACTAAAATTACATGGGGATCCAAATGAAAGCAGAATTTTAAAGAAAAAAGTCAGAAGTGACAGAAATTTCCCAATGGGTTAATCATTGTATTGTGTGATATTCAGTTACAGGATAGAAGTACATAAAAAGTGAAGGGGAGATGGAGTAAGAGAGTTATCTGTGATGTACCTTAACTTAGTTTATGGGTAAACATGGGAAAAAAGATAAGTCTTTTTATCTTTTTTTATCTTTTTTTTATCTTTTGCTAAGATAAGTTCAGTAAGAAGAGGTGCTGTAGGAAAATGACAGAGGCGGCAAAGGAGGAATTGAAACAAGGGACATGGAAGGGGGAGATGTCAATGCAATGAGAGAAACAGGTCACCAAAAATCATTCCCAAGGTGAGAGAAAAATATTCAATAATGGAAGATGCAGAGCTTATGATAGATCTAATCTGCAAGGAGACTGTGCACAGAGAGACTGCTTCATGCGAAAGAATGCTATGCTTGTGTGCATAATATCCAGGCTAAGAACAGAATTCAGAGCTCCTGGGAGCAGCTAGCATCCAAAATAATGGGAGAGCATGGACCCAGGTGGGAAAGTGCTTGTCAGATGGGAAAGGAAATGATAATGGACTAAAAGGAGGAAAATTGGACCATATGATTTGGGACAGAGAAATTTATAACATGGAGCAAATTTCCTGTTCCCATTACCTCCTTCATTAAAAGGCTAAGATCTACAAAGCAGCAGGATAGAAACTGAATAGAAGAGAGAACTAACTCTTAATATATTGGAAGCTTTATTTCCCTGAAAAATACAAGGAAGCTAAAGAAGGAGTAGGTAAGTACACACGCCATGAATCTTGGAATAAATGTTTAAAGTAGACAAAAAGGCGAGATTAATGATTGAAAGGAACTAGGTAAAGAGAGCCTTCTTAGAAAGTAGCACAGAAAAAGAAAACCAATAAATAAAAGAAGTTGAAGCAAGAGAGAAGTAAAGGTTATGAATTAACCTCTAAAGTGAGAGGGAGAAAAGGGCAGGAAAGGGGGGAAGAACTAGAAGATGAAATAAAAGGGAAAAATAAAAAGAGGTCAATAAGTAAAACATTTCAACTCCCAACCACCCTTGCTTGATGCTTTCTGTAATGCATTTTGAGGCCATGATATTCTGGGGAAATACAGTCTTTCCCTTGCTGCTGTTACAGTGTCTTTTTCACTGTTTGTTTCCTGTGCCTCGAATTCTTTCCCTTCTCACCTTTATCTCCAGTCTTTCTTGGCTTCCTTCAAGTCTCAGCTAAAATCTCCCCTGCTGCAAGAAGTATCCTTCAATGTTAGTACAATCCCTTGGGGATTCCCTACATTTTTCCTGTGTATGTCTTTTATCTACCTTGTTGCTTGTTGTCTCTCTTACTTTTTTATATTTCTAGTGCTTCACACAGTTCCTGGCACATGGTGGTGTTGTTACTGAGTCATGATCCCATTCGAGATTTATTTGACAACAGTACTAGAGTAGTTTGCCACTTCCCTCTCCAGCTTATTTTACAGATAAGGAAATTCAGGCTATTAGGGTTAAGTGATTTGCCCTAGGGTCACACAGCTCATAAGTGTCTGATGCCTGATTTGAACTCAGGCCTTCCGGATCCCAGGCCTGGGGCTCTATCTAGTGAACCACCTAGTACAAAGGAGATACTTAATAAATGCTCATAAACCCTTTAAAGGCAGATGTAAAGAAATGAAAGCTAAATTGTTAAAAAAAAAAAAAAAAAACCTGTGTCATTCAAAGAATTGATAAAAATAAATATCTCTGAAATTAAGAATAATGTCAGGATGATTTCTAGATATATCCAATTTCTCCTCTGAAAAGTGTATGGTCCATGGAGTAGGAGATAGGAAAAGGTGTGATGGAAAAGAGGGACACCTTTATTCTCAAGAAGGTGTCAGGGGTTGCTATAAGCAGTTAGGCACTTAGGAATCTAGGCAGAGAGAAACCACTGCACTTCAGCTGTCAAGATGAATACTCTCTCCTTTGGTGAGAGTAACCTGAAACATTACTTGGCTCTGGACCAGTCTACTAACTTCAACTAGGGCCTGTTCAGTGACTGAAGTGGTGGATCCCTTGGTGGGCAAGAAAGGGATGGTTGAGCTCAACCCCTCTCCAAGAACATACTCATCCCAAAGGTTTGAGAATCCAGATAGAAAAATTGTAGGATAGGGACAAAGCTATCTGCTTCTCTGGGACTGGAATTCTCTATGGATGCTCAGATTGTCCTATCAAGTCCACAAAGAAGAGGGAATGTGTATGTGTTCCTGTATCTTTTGTGCCAGGTGACTGACTCTATGTAGGTGCCAGGTGACTGACTCTGTGTAGAATTGAGGGATATGTGCTCTTGTGCCTCTGTGAGAGTGACCTTCTCTGTGCTAAATGTACCCACTTATATATGTACCACTTATATATGCATATGCCTATGTTTTTCCTTGAAAACTACATGCATTTGGGGACTCAGTTCAGACTGCAAATCTAGGAAATGGAATTCTTTTCCCTGGCCCCATTCTAATCTGTTGTCCAGATCCTGGGAGTCATCCCACCCAGGAAAGAGCTAGTACCCACCTCCAGAATGTTAATTATTAAGAGGATAGAGAAAAACTTCCTTCTTTAACATTTAAAGCAGTGACCAGTAGAAAAAGACTATGATGACAAAGACCAAGTTTTCTGGGAAATGTTAGCAGTAGAAGCTTCAGAGGCATTGAGTCTGAGTAGTAACACTGAGATGCTGTAAGATTAATATAATGAATGAGAGTTACATTAAAGGAAGTGACTAAAACTTGCTTCTCTGGAAAATTCAAAAAGTCCAGGGACAGATAATATCTATAATTACTAGTTCAAAAACTAAATTATAGCAAGGAACTTTTCCAGATCAGAGCCTAATCTCATCTTTTTTAATACAAAACATCTCAAAGCTACAACTAACATGACCTATCTTGAAAATCAGAGCTTAAATATAAATGCAAAAAGATTCAGAAGAAAAATAAAGTTTTGAAGCATTCCAGGGAAGAAAGCAAGACCTAAAAATTATTTGCTTCTCAAATCCAAAATTGGTATGTCAAAAGTTTTGATTCCATAAGTAATACAGAAAATATGGAAGGACTAAATAAGTATCAATGCCATGAATTGAAGACATCAAACTCCAGATAACAAAAATATGTAAAAAGTAAAGAAATAAAACAACCAAGGAAAAGGACAAAAAAGAGGTGATTAAGAGATTTTTTTCTAAATATACATGAAGAGGAGAGGATTCTGGGAAGATGGCAGAATAGGTCAGAAAATTCCAAGCTCTTCATATTTCCCCTACAAACAAGACAAAATAGTGCCTCTGGATAAATGTAAAGCAGTAAAAATAATCAAGAGTTGGAACAGAATAGTGATTCTCATGGGATACCTGAAGGAATTCTGAAGAAAAATCTCAAAACCTAGGACCAAGGTTTAGTCCCTGTGAAGTATAAATATCTCCAGTCTAGTCCCACTGAAACAGCTAGTAGCAAGCCCTGGGGCTAGCTAGGTTGAGAGGTAGCCTCAGCCCCAGAAACAGGAATTTTCACCTCCTGGACAGTGTGGTGAGTCTAGCATCTGAGCCTAGGAAGATTGAGGGAGCCTCTGTTGATAAGGGATGCCAGTCCCAGCTGTTCTGCCCAGATGTGGCTCTGGCTGAGAAGGAACCAGCATACACCAGGTACATGCAGAAGCAGTGGGGTAGGGATGCTGACTATGAGCACTTACAGGAAGGCAGAGTCCTTGGTTTGGGTTTCAGGCCAAAGGGGAGAACTGAAAGAGAATCTGAGGCTGGAGGCACCATACCCCATACCCCAGGACTAGAGAATTACAATAATAAACTGCTACAAATAAATACAAAAATTAGTAGGCAAAGGAGAAAGAATCCAACTATAGAAAGCTACTATGGAATGGAGAAGACTGGGGTTCAGGTTCAGAGGAAGACACTGAAAAAAAAAGTCCCTCCTACCCCACAGAGTGATGGCTGGTCATGTGCTCAAAAAGAATTCATAGAAGAACTTTAAAAAGACTTTCAAAATTGAATGAGACAGATGAAGGGAATTTTTTTTAAACATAAGAACAATCCAAGAAGAAGATTATGAAAAGAAAATCAACCAACTGGAAAAGGAGATCCAGAATATTAAGGAAGAAAATTAGTCCTCAAAAATTAGAATTGGGGAAAAGGAAGCCAGCAAAGTTATAAGAGACCAAAAAATAATAAAACAAAATATAAAGAATGAAAAAATAGAAGAGAATGTGAAATATCTCATAAGAAAAACAACTGATCTAGAGAACAGATCAAAACATAAGAATAATTGGACTAACTGAAAGCTATGGCCAAAAAAAAAATCTTGATACAATAATACACTAAGTAATTAAAGAAAATTGTCCTGAAGCATTAAAACGAGAGGAAAGTAGAAATAGGAAAAAACCATCGATCATCACCTGAAAGAGATATCACAAGGAAAACCTAAAGGAATATCATAGTCAAATTCTGAAACTCCCAGATCAAGGAGAAAATATTACAAGCAACAAGAAAAAATAATTCATATATGGCAGCACCACAATTAGAATCACACAAGACCTAGCAATAGTGCAACTAAAAGACCATAGTCTAGGAAAACTATATATCAAATTGCAAAAGAATTGGTGCTGCGATGAAAAATATGATACACAGCAAAGTTAAGCATAATCCTGAATGTAAAAAAAAAAAGGACATTCAATAAATTGCTAGACTTTCAGGATTTTGTTGCAAAAGAACCTGTACTTAATAGAAATTTTGATGTACAAGATCTAAGAGATTATATAAGCTATACATCAAAGACTAATTACAAGTGACTCAATAATGTTTGCTTTTTATATAAGAAAAAGTAAAACACGTGTATAAGACTGTTATTAGTAATTGGGTAGTGTGAAAAAAAAAGATTGGGATAGACCTGAGTATGATGTGATTCTAAAATGTAAAACCATTTAGGAAAAGGTAAAAAAGGATAATTACATTATACAAATGAGGTGAGAGAGGAAGAACTGATAGAGAGGAGTTAGATAGGGGAGGAGAACTGGTAGATCTGGAACCCTGCTCTCATCAGGAATGAGTTAGAGAGGGAATAATACATATATATATCTAGAAGGGTATACAAGTCTTCAAAACCCAGAAAGAAAAGGCTAAAAGGATAAAGGGTGGGAGAGGATAAGGGAGGGATTTTTAGAGGAAACCCTATTCACATCAGATCTGTGTTAAAGAGAGAACAATATATACATTTAGAAAGGAATATAAGTCTTCTAAATTTATAAATAAAAAGAGGTTGAGGGGATATAGAAGGGTGTCTAAATTAATGGGAATGGGATAAAGAGGGAATAATAAGTACATTTGAAAGTCTCCTAAATTCACATAGAAATAAGAGGGTAAAGGGAAAGGGTGGGGCAGAGAATATGAGAGGCCTATGACCTTGGGCAAGTCACTTAACCCTAATTGCCCTGCCCTCCTCCCTCCAAAAAGCAAAAAAATTTTTTTTAATTAAGGATAAACAAAGAAAATTCCATTGTGTGGAAAAGGAACATGGATAGCAAACTAATATTAATCATCAACTTATATGATCCAAATAACCTAGCATCTAAGTTTATCAAGAAAACATTAACTAAGCTATAGGAAAACATAGACAGTAACATAATAGTGACCAAAGATTTCAATGTTCATTTCTAGACTTTTGGATAAGTCCTACTGAAAAGTAAGCAAAAAGAAAATACAAAACTAAAATTGTTTGAGAAACTAGAACTAAAAGATAATGACATCTAAATTGGACTGCTAATGAACATACAAACACAAGTAGTAGCAGCAGCAGCAGCTAGGCAGCACAGTGGATAGAACACTGGGTCTAGAGTCAAAAAGACTCATTTTTATGAGTTCAAATGTGACCTCAGACACTTACTAGTTGTGTGACCCTGGGCAAGTCACTTAACCCTGTTTGCCTCAGTTTCCTCATTTGTAAAATGGGCTGGAGAAGGCAATGGCAAAACACTCCAATATCTTTGCCAGGGAAACCCAAATGGGGTCACAAAGAGCCAAATATGACTGAACGAAATATGTGTCTTTATGTGTTTCTGAGCACCACATGGAACTTTTATAAAAATTGGCCATTTTATAAAAATTGGCACAGAGGTATTGTAAAAAAAAATCTAAAATCACAAAAAAATAGTGAATACATCTTTTAGAAACCATAACAATAAAAATAATAATCAGTTCAAAAACCACAAAAAAGATCTGAACTCAAAAGGACACTTAGCAGTGAAAACCTAAATCATCATAGTTGTTGCCCTTTGTACTAAAAGAGGATCAAAATTACATTATAATGTCAGAATCAGTGTACAATGTCCAGCTATGGCTGATCAGACCAATATGATCTTGGAAGGTTCTACTACAGTTCAGGCACAAATAGTCCATATGAACATTTGGGTTGGAGATGTCCCTAAATTTGTGCATCTCACATTTCATCAAGCTACTGTTTTTTTCTGTTTTACCCATAAGGCATAGCACTTTCTTTGATCTTGACATGCCAAATTGGATGGTCTTATCAGTGTCTTCCATGCCTCACAATCAATACCAATTTCTTAAGAGAGACTTTGAGAGTGTCCTTGTATTACTTCTTCTGACCTCCATGTAAGTGCTTGCCTTGTTGTGTGAGTTCTCTGTAAAATGGTTTTTTAGGCACATATACCTTTGGCATTTGAACAATGTGGTCAGCCTCTGGCTGTGCTCTCTGTAGTAGAATTTGAATGTTTGGCAGTTCTGCTCCAGAAAGGACTTCAGTTTCTGCTACCTTACCTTACCAAGTGATCTTCAGAATCTTCTTGATACAATTCAAACGGTAGCAGTTCAGCATGGGGACTGGTAGAATATCCAGATTTCTCAGGCATACAACAATGAGGTCAGCACAATGGCCTGTAGACCTTCAATTTGGTAGGCAAACTAATACCTCTTCTCTCCCACACTTTCTTTCAGAGCTTCCCAAACACTGAGCTAGCTCTGGCAATGCGTGCATCAACCTAATCATTTATGTATACATCCCTGGAAAGCATAGTGTCAAGGTGAGGGAACTTTTCAACAGCATTCAAAATTCCTCAAATGACTGTAACCCATGGTTCCAAATATGGATGGTGTTGTGCTAGCTAGCAGGTGTTAATTGTAAGGTCCAACTCAGCACAAACAGCAGAGAATCAATCCATATTCTGCTGCATGTCAGCTTCATAGGCAGCATTGAATGCATAATCATCTGTGAACAAAAAGTCACACACCAACTGTCCCTCCACTTTGGTCTTGACCTGTATGTAGCTTTTTCAAGTTAAATAATTTATTGTCAGTACAGTAGTTGACCTTGATGCCTTTTTCATCCTCAGTGAAGATATCAGACAACATTGCTGAAAACATCATGCTCAAAAGCATGGGAGAAAGTACATAACCCTAATTCACTCCATTGGTGGCTGTGAAAGCATGAGAGTCTCATCCATTATCCAGAACCTTTGTAAGTATGCCATCATGAGACTGGTGTACAATATTGATGAACTTCTATAAGCAACCAAATTTTGCCATGATCTTCCACAAGCCCTCATGACTTACATTATGGAAGACTTCAATTAGATCAGCAACATTATGTACAAATCTCTGTTCTGCTCCTGGCATGTTTCCTGGAGCTGTCAGAAGCAATCCTAATTAGAATCCTAAATAATAGCAGTTCAAAGAACAAATTATAGAAATAATTAATAACTATATGAAAGAAAATTGTAATGATAAAGGAACTATCAGAAAAATAAATTTAGATCTTAAATAACCCAATTACAGAAAATAAAATAAATGTACCTGTAAAGGAACCACCAAAGGGAAGAAAAATATTCCTAATCCTAATGGATTCACAAGAGAATTCTATTAAACTTTAAAGAACAATTAGTACCAAGATGGTGCCATAGAAGCAGGAGAACTCTGCAGCTCCCCCCATAATCACCTCAAATTCTTGTAAAATATGACTCTAAACAAATTTTAGAGCTCCAGAATCCACAAAAGCACAGAGAAACAAAGTTCCCGCTGAAGGCAGCCCAGTATGTGGATGGGAAGGGCTCATCATGGTGTGCTGGGAACTGAGACCGGCTTTACCCAAGGGCAGCCAGGACAAGCCATGGGTGAAGCACTCAGGAGACTGGATCATGGACAGCTGTAGCAGTTTCCAGAATTATCAACCCATAAGAACCAAGAACAGAGTGAAAGGTCAGTGGAACTCAGCTAAATTTGGGGGAAGAGAAGCAGGTCCAGCCAATTGCTCCCAGGGCAAGAAAGCAGCAGAAGTGGCGGCCCTGCCACTGCCTACACATGGCTGCTTCAGAGTTCATGGCCTGGCCTGTAGATTGTAGGGAGGCCAATCAATCATTCAGAGGCTAAGTGCTCTTAACCTGCCTGGTCTTGGGTGGTGGTCCTGAAGTGTGTGACCAGTGAGCCAAAGCTGGTGGGGGCTACTGAGACAGCAGCCTTCTAATAGATCTGGCAGGTGCAGAAACTCCAGCAATTTGGGACAAAGCTCTCCCCCCCGGAAAGCAGAGATCTACTGTGGCTCAAAAATCAAGTTAATTGACTGGCAATATGAGCAGGCAAAGGAAGCGAAAAAAGCTCAGCAATCCAACTTTAGACTCCTGTTTTGGTCCTTTTTGTCCCCAAAAAAGGAATCTAAAGTTGGTTTGCTGGGCTTGCTTTGCTTCCTTTGCCTGCTCATGTTGCCAGTCAATTACTTGGCTTTTGGGCTCAGTAGTAAAACTCTACTTTCAGAGGGAAGAGCTCTGTCCCAAACTGCTGGGGTTTTGCAGCTGCCAGAGGTTTTAGGAGGCCACCGTTTTTTGCAGCCTCCACCAACTTAGGCTCACTGAAAACGCACCTTAGGACCACTACCCAAGACCACAATGCGATCCAGGCAGCTCTAGGCAAGAGCACTTAGCCTCTGAATGATTGATTGGCACCTCTGCAGTCTGCAGGCTGGGAGCCTCTGAAGCAGCCACATGGAGGTGCCTGCAGGGCCATCGCTTCAGACTGCTGCTTGCTCTGGAGGCAGTTTTACTGGACCCTCTTCCCCAAATTTAGCTGAGTTCCACTGATATTTTCCCTTTGTCCTTGGCTCTTGTGGGTTGGTGATTCTGGAAATTGCCACAGCTGCTGATGATCCACTCTCCTGAACACTACAGACCTGTCTTCTCCTGGATGCTCTGGGGCTGAAACCGCGTAGGGCTGGGCTCTGCTTCTAGCATGCTGCAATGACTGCCTGCTGGACTGTCTTCAGTGGGAGCTTTGTTACTCCACCATTTTTGTGGAGTCTGGAGCTCTAAAATTTGTTCAGAGTCATATTGTATAGGTATCTGAGGTGGTATTGGGAGGAGCTCGCCCAGTTCTAGTGTTTCTATGCCGCCTTCTTGATTCCACCCCAGGGATGATATTTTAAAAGGTGAAATTGACAAGTGGGAGAGGAATAGAATGAGAGGAGACAGGGAGAGACAGAATGGGGTTAATCATCTCATATAGAAGAGGCAAGGGATGACTGTTACAATGGAGGGGAAGAGCAGGAAGGTGAAAGGGAATGGGTCAACCTTACTCTCATTGAATTTGACTTAGGGAAGGAATGACATACATTCTAAATTGGGTATCTTGCCCTGTGGTAGAGAAGGGGGATGGGGATGTGAGGGGAGATGAGGGAGGAGAGGGAATGGGGGAGGAGGGTTGTGGAAGCACACACTTTTGTAAAGTAGAGAATGGAACAAGGGGTGGCAGCAGGATAGGAAGGAGGGAAATATAGTCAGTCTTTCACAATATGTTCATTGTGGAGATGTTCTGCGTAACTACACGTGTACAGCATGTATTGAATTGGTTGTCTTTCCAGTGTGAGTGGGTGACAAGGGAGGAAGGGAAAGAATCTAGCATTTAAAGTTCTATAATCAAATGTTAAATATATATGTATATTATTATTATTATTATTATTATTATTATTATTAATTACATGCAACTGGGAATTAAGATATACAGGTACTGGGATAGGGAGATCCATCTTGCCCTACCAGAAAGTCAGAGGGGTGATGGGGGAGGACATAAGAGAGAACAAATTGGGGGAGGGGATATACAGTGTGATTGCTGTTTTGGAGTGGTGGGTAGGGGAAAGACGGGAAGAAAATTTGTAACTCAAAATCTCATGGAAATGAATGATGTAAACTAAAAATAAACAAAAGTTAATTAACAAAAAAATAAAAAAGATAAAAAATAAAAATAAAAAATAAAAAAGAACAATTAGTACCAATATTTCAAAAAGTATTCTGAAAAACTGAGAAAGTATCTACCAGAATTGTTTCATGATAAAAAAATAATTCTAATGACAAAATACAGAAATATAGATCAATATCACTCATGAACATTGACTAAAAATTTTATAAATAAAACCCTTTCAAACATTCCAGAATGATTTATTAGAAAATATTTCAATATAAGCAGGAATTGAAGGATGGTTCACCATTATGAAAATATTCAATATAATTAATCCTATTAAAAACAAAAATATCCAAAATGAGAAGATCATCTCAATAGATTCAGAAAAAAGTCTTTGAGAAATTACAGCAAATTGTAAGGTTTTTCATACTTGCATTCTATTACAGTAGCTCAAAGATGTTTTGATATCAATCTATTGAGTTAGCATTGCATTTACAAATCTTTTACTGCTCACCTTCCCTGATTATAGAAATTTGCTATGAAAGGAAAAAAGGAGGGAAATAGTTATAATTATGCCAAAATTTGTCCCCTCAAGGACATATAAAGACTGACCTGACACATACCATCACAGGAGAAAAACTTCCTTAGCTCTGGTTGAGTGAACTATATTCTCATCAGAATTGTCTCAAAGAGAGACTAACAGACACGTGCAATTGGAATACAAATCTATCTTCCCTACAGGAAGGTAGGAGTGGGAGGGGATAAGAGAAGGAAAACGGGGTGATAGAAAGGAGGGCAGTTTGGAGGAGAAGGGTAATTAGAAGCCAAATGCTTCTGAAGAAGGACAGGGAAAAAAGAAAGAGAATAGAATAGATGGAGGGATAAGATGGAGGGAAATACAGTTATCCATAGTAAATGTGAAAAAATTTTGAGGCATTTCTCTGACAAAAGTCTCATTTCTCAAAAATATAACCATCATACTTGATAGCATTATCCCTGATTGTATCCTTTCCCTGCTTTGCCCTAGTATCACTTCGAAAGTATCATTCCTGGCTCCAGTAGGAGAAGTTACTGGACTACCTTAATTTGCTAAGTGTTAGTCATTGTCCCCAATTCAAGGAGATTTCATAGGACTCCCCCAGTACTCTCCTCTTACAATTTCAACCTCCTGCTATTTAGTGTCCCTAGTTCAGGCCTACACAATCAGCATGTTGTGCAGGATGTTTTCCTCTACATTCTTCACAAACTGCCCAAAATCCTTTGGGGGATTGCAAGTTGTGCAGGCCTGCTCTAGTTAAACCAAACTGTCTTCCTTTTGAGACTTTCCCTTTTAAAAGAATGAACCAACTAAAATTTCAAATAAAAAGGATTCTTACCATCATTATTGCCTGACTCTGAGGCCCTTTTACTATCAAAAATATATCATGATACAGTGAATGACACTTTGAGTTCGTATGAAGTTGGGAAAGAAATTAGAATCTGAGAGAAAATTTTCATTTCCCTTATGCTAGCTTGAAACCTGGGTTGAGGCAAGCAACGGCTGTGTCTCAGAATGTCCTGGTATTTGTTTAAGTTGGGAACCTAGTTGCTGCTCACTCCTACACAGTGGAAGTGAACTGAAACAATTCAAGCTTGGAGGGCCATCTAGTGGCTCGTGAAGATATGGTACTCCAAGTAGCTCTTCAGGCACCAACCTTTAGTTCCAAAATAACAAGTGTCCCTGTGAGTGAGGTATGTGCCATTTATGCTTATTTATCATTTTGCTAAAACTTTCATTTTCCAAGAGCAATTGCCAGCCAGCTCATAATAGTTCTTGGGGAGGTATGGTGTGATATTCAGATCCCTCATCAGCCTTCTCATCTTCTTCAACCCATTGACTGATTTGTGGTTTAACCCGATACAAAAACTGCTCCCCATTAACATCAAGATTCTTGCACCTGTTTGCATAAACCTCCCGTCTCATGGGAATATTCTCCTACTTTTTAACCCCTACCCCTTCTTCATATCTAAGCAGATAGGGAGCAGCATGGAATAGTGGGTAGACTGCTAAACTTGGAGTTCAAAAAACTCATGTTTAAATATTACCTCTGATACTTACTCATTTTGTATCTATGGATGAATCATAGACTTTAAATCTCTCTGAGACTCAGTTTTCTCAGGTGTAAAATGGGTTTAAACATATCTAAATTTGTTAGTTAACTACATAGGATTATTATGGTCTTCAAATGATAAAATATTTGCAAAATACATTGCAAACTTTAAAACACTAAATGAACGTTAGTTATTATAATTCTTACAAAATAAATACGTATTAACTATGAGCATAAACATCATTTAGCAAGACATAGAGTCCTCTAAATCACAAAATCTACAAAAAGCTAGCACACTGAGTGAACTCCAGAGAAAAAGTCAGATGGAATTTCAGCCCATAAAAACTAGAAAGGAAAGGCAGAAGATTAAAAAATGTTCCATATCTTCTATCTACCATCTTTTTAAATTAGGCACACTCTGCTTTCTTTCAGGGCCTAAGGGTAGGAATAATCAAAATTCATTATCCCATAAAAACAGGTGGTGGTAATAACAGTTTACATTTATGCTGTACTCTATGTTATAACATCATGTTAATTAATCTCGACAACTATACTGTGAGGTAGAGAATCATTTCCACGTTCCTAATTACCTTAATTTTTGAGATAAGGAAGAAAAGACCCAGAAAATGAGAATGTTACCCAAAGTAAAGCAGCTTTACAAATGAAGTAGGGATAAAAGAGGGAGCCAGAATTTATACCCATGCCTGCTTGACACCAAGATTAGTGATCTTTCTAACAGACCATGCAAATTTTCATCCAATCCATGTATTGAATTTTTAAAATATGTAACTAAAACACACAAAAATTGTTCGGTCCTATATAGGAGAGACTCCAATTTCTTCACTTCCAATACAGTTGTGACAGTCTGCTGTTAGTGCTGACATTCTATCAGAGTCACCCAGTAGTATATTAGGTAATATTTCCATAAATCCAGATGAGAATATATCCTATAGGTTTGGTAAGTCAGTGAACATTTATTAAGTATTTACATGACAGGCGTTGTGCTAAGCCCTGGAGATACAAAGAAAGGCAAGAGATAGTCTCCGCTCTCAATGATTCACAATGTAATGACAACATGCAAACCACTGTGTACAAAGAAGATACATACCTGATCCATTGAAGTGAATCCACAGAAGGAAGACATTAGAATTAAGGGGGATGGGAAAAAGCTTTCTATAGTGGTTGGGACTTGAAGGAAGCCAGGGAAGACAATTGGTACAGAGAGCATTTCAGGTTTGGGATGCAGCAAGAGAAAACTGCCAGCGTTGGGAGATGGAGTTTCTTGTTTGAGAAACTAGGAGGCCAATGTCATTAAATAGTGAAAAGGGGGGAAGCCCTGTAGGTTTGTTAGGCTGGAAAGGGGTGTGTGTGTGTGTGTGTGTGGGTGGGTGGGTGTGGGTGTGTGTGTGTGGGTGTGGGTGTGGGTGTTTGTGTGTGTGGGTGTGTGGGTGGGTGTCTGTGTGGGTCGATTTGGGTCTGTGTCTGTGTGTGTGTGTGTGTGTCTGTGTGTATTTATGAAGGGTTTTGAATATCAAATAGAAGATTCTATATGTGATTCTAGAGATGAGCTAGCCACAGATTTTTATTGAGTAGGGTAGGTGACATGGTCAGATCTGCAAACACCGTCTATTGCATTCCCAGCATGTGGCCATCCAGCATCTACTGGAAGACTCCCCCCAGTGAGAAGGAAACCCAAGGCATCCCATTATTTGCAGGGCATCTCTTCTAGCCTTCCCATTGGTAAAACTAACTTTTCCCCCTAGAAGATTATCCCTCCATCACTTCCTGGTTTCCTTTGACCTTTTGATAATCCTTTCCTTGCTACAAAAACCTTTTCTCAAGAAAAGATCTATTATCAGTCATTTATAACTAATTTAGTTTGGATAATTCAACCCCCACTCTCTCTACCAAAATCCCCTTTGAATTTCTGAAAATGGATGTTGCTCAGATTCTTTTCTGTGTGCCAGGTACATTCGCCTTCTCTGGACACTATGGGCACAGCCACCAAATGAAAAATTCAATAATGACTTTTGGAGTGTGAAAACAGTCTAATCTTGGAGTAAGAAGATACGTCGGGATTTATTCTTCAGAGATCCTGATTTGTCCATTCCCTCTTCTTTGTTGCCAGCCATGTGGTAAACTCTTCAGATCATGTTGAGTTGTGTGAATGCATTTTTACTACTGACTCCAGTAAGAAAAGCAAAACTGAGCATTTCCCAGATGCTACACACCAGAGAAGAAACTATTAAATGCATCCTTCTTAAAGGTAAAAGTAAATATAAGAGTAATCAGCTATATCTTGGAATCACTAGAGAAATCAATGTGAATTTCGTGTTACTGGTACATGTGCACATATGTTCCAACATACATAGTGCTTGGTGCTCATCAGTGAGAGGGAATACTACTGGATATATGATATACCTCTAAAAGAATTTTAACAAGGCCTATTACAATTTCTAATATAATTACCTTGCTAAACAAATCACTTGGCCCATAGGTCACAATTAAGGACCCAGAATAACAATGTAAGAAGGAAAAGTTATAATGAGCCTCAGAAGATATATTGTATGAACATGGACCTTAGAGACTAATTAACTAAAATGTTATATTTTAAGTGAGTACCTTAGACAGCATTTATCAATGTGATGTGACCTTCTAATTTTTTTAAATTCTTTTACTCAGAAAAGTTTTTTCTGACTGTGTTTCAGTTCTGCAAACCAGTGTAATATGCAATGGTTATTTTTTTTAAAGTGGAATCATTTTAATCATGCTAAACTATTCATTATGTTGATTTGGTGGTTGAATTTAAAGAGAGAATGCCCTTAGGGCATGCCCTTTTCAGCAAAGAGAAAGAAAAATTATGCTTAATCATTTAAGCATCATTGATGTTTCCTGGAAATGTCTTATTTTATTCCTAACTACACCCATTATTGAAATAAATTCCACTATTCTGCTTAATTAAACTTTAATTCTTCTAGTTAATGTAGCGAATACCCACATTTCCAAGCCTTCAAAAGAAAACAGGCTCCCTCAAGCAAGGATCCTCCTCTCCTCATTCATAGTAGGTACTCAGCCTCCATGCTGCTTGCTCCCAGCTATTCCAGCTTCCAGTACTTTTCGTTCCCAGCAGTTCTAGCTGGCTCTCAGAAGTTCTCAGCAATTCTCAGAAGAAGTTCTGGCTCTCTAACTTGGGTTTTTCCTTATCTATGATATTAGCTCCTCCCTGTTCTTCCCCTTCCTGTTACATCAGCAAGTTCATCCCACTGTGGGAATCACAAGTTCTAGATCTTAATATTTGTGAACAATTGTGAACTTGAAACAAGGTGCTAAGTACCTGTTTGCTTGCCAATACAAGGGGCATAGAAAGTTCTTCAAATCCCATTAACATTACAAATGGGTAGAACTTTTATTCGTGAAGAATCCATCGACAGCTGCTATGTCCCTATATGTACCAGGCACTGTGCTAGTTACTGGGGATATAAAGCAAAAACAAAACAAAAACAAAAAAAATTCCTTGCCTTCAAGTATGTTACTGAAGGAAACTATATCAATGTCTACATATACATGTGCATGCATACACAGAGTATCTATAAAATAAACTAATAAATACAAGTAATTTGGGGGAAAAGCTCTAGGGGCTGGAGGATCAGGATAAGTAAATACAGCTGAGAGTAATAATTATTAAATAACCAAATATTTGGGAGATTCAGAATTTTTTTTTTCCTCATTTGGAGATTAGGTCAACTTAGTTCTCTGAAGGGCAGGGTGGATGATGATATGAAATCTTGGAATTGTAACCTCCTCCCACCCCTTCCTGCAACTAGAAAACTTTACAAAGAATTTAATCCAAGGCAGACCTACACAACACACTGCCCACAGGCCACTTGTGGCCACCAAAAGTTTTCAGGAGGCCCAAAATGTAAGGTTGCCACTGCCCATTCTTCTGTTTGTCATGTGACCCATGGCAACCAACCATTGTCAATCTATCTCTAGTCTATCTATGGCCCAAAGATGTTTCCAAGTTGTGCAGGTCTGATTTAAGTTAAATTCTGGTCCACTGTGTTCTGCTTAGTCAGGTCTGAGCAGAGGTAAATACTTTGTCTAGATTGCCTGAGGCTGGGGGTGATCTGGGCACAAGAGTGATTAGTCATGATCCCCAGGCACCTCTCATTATAATAGTCATTCTTCTCATTAATTGTTAACCAATCAAAGTTAATTGCCACCCTCAGAAACATCCACTCTTCCAAGGGCAGGTAAGTAAGCATTGATTGGGTTCCATGAGAGGTCTTTGGCATTTGAGAGTTTCATTGATCGCTTTTATTAATTATATGCTAACATTATTAATAAAATGATTAATTACTCAGAAACTATGTCTCTTGAATTCTTTATATGTCACAATATGTGTGTTTGTGTACACACATATATATTTATAAGTATACATATATATATAAAGCTGTGTTTATATATATATAGTTATATATATGCAGGTGGATCTATATATAGTATATATGTTAGATATATATATATATGCATATGTGTGTGTGCATAAATCCACGTGTGTACATGGGCACACACACACATACACACACACATTGATGGGGGTAGGTATAACAACTGAAGGGATGGATCTCCTAAAGGAGGTGGCATTTAAACTGAACCTTGAAGGAAGTTAGGGTTTCCAAGAAACAGAGATGAGGAGAGAGGGATTCAGTCAAAGGGCCACACTTGAGGACCTAGAGGGTCACATGTCCTCAAGGCCACACCTTCCCAACCCCTGGATTAGAAGGTCTCCTATATTTTTAAGATGCTGGGATTTTGGAATGTGAGCTCACCTGTTCAGGGCTTTCTCTGCCTGCTGACATTTGAAATATCTCAGGAAGGGATTAGCACTCACTTGTCTCTTAATCTAGTGGAAAGAAGATTCTCCTGAGAGATATGAAGTTCAGACAGCCTTTCCCCTTCCCTACCCAATGAACCTTACTTTATAATGAGAGTTAGAAAAAGAAAAAAAGCAGTTTGACAAAACTAACCATCACCTCAATTGTCTGAAAGTGTAGGGATTATTCCATATCCATAGTTCTCTGTCTCTACAATGCAGGAGAGAAAACCTGTGTGAATTCTCTCAATTCTTCTTATTGCCAACTTTTGACTTCAATATCAAAAGGGCACAAAACATAATAAGTAGAAGTTAGGATTCAAATGGAGTTCCTGGTGCAGGTTTCACGTGTGAGTCCCATTTCCTTTCAGACTTTAGTCTACCTGTCCCCCTCCCTTAACCTTTTCTTTTCTTCCCCTGGACAGGGAAACTGCAGAGCTCATTTTGGTGGGGGGGGGGGAGAGGGGATGAGTTTGAAGCAGAAATCTCTAAGAATTTGCTTAGAGAGCAAATCCCTCTGACCTATACTCCACATGTGAAGCAGTGGATTAAAAAATAGAATCCTACAATATATTGTATACAAGAAACACATTTGAAACAGAGACACACAGAGCAAAGATAAAAGGCTGGAGCAGAATATATTGTACTTCAGCTGAAGTAAAAAAAAAAAAGCAGGAGTAGCAGCTCATTGTCATTGTCAATAAAATGGACTCCACTAAAACTTCATCGAGTGAAAAGCACTTCCAGGATATAAAGGAAGGAAGCCATTGTATCAAGAAGACTGGCACCCAGTGGCCTTTGTGCCCATCTCAGGGTGGCCCAGGGACAAGATGCTGGAGGTTAGCAGCAAGCTGAGTTTTCTTGGGGTTGAGGTAAAATGTTAATGTAACTTGGATAATGCGGTCCCTGGGAAGGCAGTTTGATAGTAATCCAGAAAAGGTCTGATTGGCAAGACTTGAAATCTGCCCTGTAAAGCTTCTAGAAACTTTGGAGGAGACCTGGGCTGGGACAGGGAAGCAAATTGAGGTGGGGATTGTAGGAGGATAAATTATTACTTCCAGCTCACCTTAGTTCTTGCTGCTTCCCGTTCCCACAGATGTCATCATGGTTCAAAGAGTAAGAGGTTTAAAGGAAGGAGGACAGTGACAGTGGGATCACTCTCTTTGAAGCCCTGAAATCCATAATCCCAGGATCTCACCCTATCATACACTTCTTTGACTTTCTCTACAGGATGTCTACAAGATTGAAGGTAAATGGACAAGGAGGGAAGAAGAAAGTGGCATACTAAAATACATAAGCAAATCTTAAGAGGCAGGAAGCCTGGCATAGTGAATTTTTTTTTAATTTAGCATTGATTTTTAAAATTTTGAGTTCCAAATTCTCTCCTACCCAATAGTCACTCCACAACCTATTAAGAAGGCAAGCTATATGATACCCATTACACATCATAATCATCTTTAGCAATTGTTTTTATCTCAAGATAGATTTAGGCTTTTTCCATATATAATTGTTTTATGCAGTTGTCAAGAAATTTTAAAATCATAGGTTTTTTTGAAAATGAAACAATAAAGAAGAAATAATTGTTATCCATCTTAGGACTCCCCTGAGTTCTCCTCTAAACCCTCCAAAAATTTTAAATAATGCCTCAAAACAAATTCTGGAGCAGCAGAACCCATGAAAGGATGGGGTGAAACAATTTTCCAGCCCAAGACAATTTAGAAGGTCAGTTGCTCCAAGGCAAAAGCAGAGCACAATCCAGTATAGGTTTTGCTTCAGCAAACCGGCAGTAGAACTGGGGCAGGGGAGATGGGGGGAGGTGGGTAACTGAATCAATAGTGGTTGTGGTATTTTCCAGAACTCTCAGCCCAAAGATGGTAAGGGGGTCAAACAACTGGTCAGAAGGAGGTTTCAGGTTCCCTTTGCTGGCACAGGGGCAGGATTCTGTTACATTCCCACACTTGGATTTGTGTTGCAGTCCTGGGTCCCAGTCCCAGGGCAAGGAGGACTACTAGCACATCACGGTTTGTAGCTGTATTTATTTAATGAAATAGAGGACTTCCAAGAATTCCTGAGGAAAAGACCAGAACTCAACAGAAAATTTGATCTTCAAATACAAGACTCAAGAGAAGCATAAAAAATCAAACATGAAAGAAAAAAATGTTATTCAATAAGATTAAACTGCATCCCTTCATAGGAAGATGATACTTGCAAATATTGAGAACTGTATTTTTATTAGGCATATACATAAACAGTCGATCTAGGTAAAAGTTGACTTTGATGTGATGATATAAAAAAAATTAAGGGGTGAAAAAAGGATTGTAATGGGAGAAAAGAAAAGGGGGGAAAGTAGAATAGGGTAAATTGCATGACATAAAGAGGAACAAAAGACCGATTACAGTAGAGGGAAAGAAGGATAAGAGTAAGCATTGTTTGAACCTTACTCTCAACAGATTTGTCTCCAAGAGGAAATAACAAACATACTCAGTTGGGTGTAGAACTTTATCTTACCCAACAGGGGAATAGGAGGGGAAAGAGGAAAGAAAAGGGAGGGAAGATTAAGGAAGGTAGTGGTCAGAAGCAAAACACTGACGATGACGGATAGGATGAAGGGAGAGAGAAAAGGTATAAACAAGGAAAATAAGATGGAGGGAAATACACAGTTAGTAACCAAAACTGTGAATGGGAATGGGATGAGCTCTCCCATAAAATGAAAGTGGATAGCAGAGTGGATTAAAAAACAGGAACAATATGTTGTTTACAAGAAACACATTGTCAAGTTGTATGCTAACAAATCTGAAAATCTAAGTGAAATGGATAAATATTTACAAAAATATAAATTGCTAAAATTAAAATAGAAGGAAATAAAAGACTTAAATATTCCATTTCAAAAAAATAAGAAATTGAACAAGTCATCAATGAACTCCCTAAGAAAAAATCTTGAGGACGAGATAGATTTACAAGTAAATTCTACCAAATATTTAAAGAATGATTAATTCCAATAATATATAAACTCTTTGGAAGAACAGGCAAAGAAGGAGTCCTACAAAATTCTTTTTATGACACAAATATGGTGTTGATACCGAAACCAGGAAAAATCAAAACAAAGAAAGAAAATTATAGACCAATTTCCCTAATGAATATTGATGCAAAAAAATTAAACAAAATATTAGCAAAGAGATCCCAACAATATATCACCAAGATCATACATTGAGACAAGGTGGGATTTATATCAGGAATTCAGGACTGGTTCAATATTAGGAAAACCATCAACCTAATAGACTGTATCAATAACAAAATCAACAGAAATTATGTGATTATCTCAATTGATGCAGAAAAGGCTTTTGGCCCATTCCTATTAAAAATACTAGAGAGCATAAGAATAAATGGAGCTTTCCTTAAAAATGATAAATAGCATAAAACCACATCAGCAAGCACTATATGTAATGGGAATAAGCTAGAAGCTTTTTCAATAAGATCAAGTGTGAAACAAAGATACCTGTTATCACCACTGTTATTCAATATTGTACTAGAAATGTTAGCTTTCTTAATAAGAGAAGAAAAACAAATTAAAGGAATTAGAATAGGCAATAAGAAAATAAAACTATCATGTTTTGCAAATGATATGTTACACTTAGAGCATCCTAGAGAATCAAGTAAAAAACTATTTGAAATTATTAACAACTTCAGCAAAGTTGCAGGGTGTAAAATAAACCCACATAAATCATTGGCGTATCTTTACATGTAGTTGGAAAAAAATAAACTACTATTAAGTGGTTAAAAAAAGTTCCACATAAATTTATCACTATGATTCTGTGCAAGGCTTTCAACACGTCTGAGCCACAAATTCCTCCTCTCTGAAATGGGTTGGATTCAATTAACACTAAGGTTCCTTCAAGTTCTCAGATTAGAAGAGATTTATATCATCTACGTGATCTTATAGTATACTGTCTTTATTCCTTCCACTGAATGACAGAATTGGACTTTTCTCCACTCAAGTACCAATCTTTTCACTCTACACGTCAATCTGATATACTGTGATATCAGCACGTGTGTTTGGATAAATGGTGGAGAAGGGCAAAAGAGAATAAAAGAAGTTATCACATGCTTTCTCCCCCTCATGACTTCATTTCCATTCTGTGTCTCTTGCTCTCAGTTCTATTTGTAGTGGGGTGAAAGTGGGGAAGGAGGAGAGGCACAAATGATGAAGACTGAGGCTTGTACTTTTAAATGTCTTTCCTTTCATTTCATTCTTCTTTTAGCCAGGCCTAAGGTCAATCAGTTTTGTGTCACATTGTTATTGTTTTCCTGGCAAAAGAAATAAAAATCCTGGCACCCTTCAGGAAAAAACCCTGCTTCTTCCAACAAGGCTCATTTATCTCAATTTTGTACTCTAAAGCACTTTCTATTCACCTAATGTTTGCCATTTACTGAGCAGACAAACTCAATCAATTATTCAACTAATATTTATTATGGATCTATTATGCAAAGGTACTGTGCTAGGCACTGGGGATGCCAATAAAAAGAATGAAATAATCTCTATTCTCGAAGAGTTTATATACAATAACTTGCACAAATTTACTTCATGGTAAAATCACATACTCAACAGTCTACTATTAGAACCAATTGTTCTTCATGACTTTTCTCAAGGAATCCTTTACATCCTTATTCCTGAAGCTGTAGATCATGGGATTCAGCATGGGGTTCATTATGGTATAAAACACTGATGCCACCTTCTCCTGCGTATTGTTATCACCAGATGATGGCTTAAAATACATGAAGATTATGGAACCATAAAATACAGCAACAACTGCAACATGGGAGCCACAGGTCTTAAAGGCTTTAACCCTACCTTCAGCAGAATGGACTTGGAGGATGTTTGAAAGGATGAAAGCATAAGAGATGAAAATGGACAGGGTTGTCAGAAATACATTGATTCCAGAATTAAACACTAAAAGAAATTCATTGATGTGGACGTTTGAGCAGGAGAGCTTCAAGAGGGGAAGGATATCACAGAAATAATGGTTGATGACCTTACCTCTACAGAAGCTTAGGTCAGCCAAGAAGCTTGTGTGGATAAGGGCCCCACATACCCCAATGACATGTACTCCAGCTACTAGTAGCAAGCATACCCTCTGAGACATGGTGATGTGGTAAAGCAAAGGGTGACAGATGGCAACATAACGATCATAAGCCATGGCTGCCAGCATGTAACACTCAGAAACAGCAAAATAACCAAAGAAAAAAAATTGAGTTAAACAGCCTGGAAAAGAGATAATGTTTTGTTCTGATACAAAGTTCACCATCATTTTGGGGATAATGACAGAGGAGTAGCAGAGATCTATGAAGGACAGATTACTGAGGAAATAATACATAGGGGTGTGAAGCTGAGAACTAATCTTGATTAGCAGAACCAAGCCCAGGTTTCCTACCGTGGATACAATGTAGACGCCAAAGAACAACAAGAAGAGGGGAAGCTGTAGTTCTGGTTCATCTGTTAATCCCATAAGGATAAACTCTGTGACCATAGAATCATTTCCTAAAGTTGTCATACTTTTAAAATTGAACTGAAAACCTGTGAGGAGAAGAAAGAAGAGTCCATTAGATAAAGAGTTTTGGGGTTTTTTTGCCAAACTTCTCTGATAGAAAAAATATGCTATTTCTTCATGTAGTGGAAAGTTAAAGAATTACAGTTATTACTGAGCTGAAAATAAATTATAGAATTAAATAAATATATTTATAAATTATAAATGTAAGATGTATATTTATAAAAATTATATGTATGTATATATTTTAGAGGTAAGCACAAAATGTGAATTTCAACAGCCTGGGGTGTGTGTGTGGGGGGGAAGGTTCTTATATAGCTGTGATGGACTGAAGATAAAGGAGAATTTTCTTGACCTTTATATAGAGGCATACCTATCAGTGGGAATCTGATGATTATGGACTAAAGATAGGAGATCAAAATGAAAGTACAGAGATTTATTAGCCAGCTAAGGAATCTGCTCTCACTGATAGCAAATTCAGAGTGATATAGATTTTTTTTTTTAATTTACATTTCAGATCCACTTAGCATACACTGCCTTCTGCAGCAACTTAAAGAAGTAAAGCATTTCACAAGAAAGGGAGGGAAGTCAGCCAAAGGAAAAAATGGGAGTATCTAGGTTTCAGGACTTAGTATCAGAGTAAGAGACAAGGAGAAGAGACCAAGGACTTTTGCAATTAGGAAAGCAGTCACTTTAGACAAATCTTTAGGGTCTTGTATCCAACATTAGCAATTACTTGTTACAACAGTGGATGAAAGTATCCACTCTACCATATCCTTGCATAAGGTTTAGGTGCTTTTAACTATTAGGCCACCAGATAGTCGGGGGACATCTATATTATTAGTCCATTGAGATATCACAAAATTATTGTGATTCCTATGTTTTTCCTACATTTCCCTCTTTGATATTTATTAAGTAGTATCATTAAGTCCTGACTACTCTGTAGCATGTTCATTCAGTTTTCTAAGTTCCTCTGCTTCCCCTTGTCTTCTGGCAGTTTCTCTAACAATCAGCATTTTTTTTTCTTGCTAGTCAGGAATAATTTTTACCTCCTTGTATATCTAGAGTAAAACAATTGTTTTTAGAGCAAAATAAGAAGCTTGATCCAATGAAGTTTATGGCAGGGATGAAACAAAAAGATGTAAAAAACAAATCACTTGCAATCCAAAATATTCTGTTGAAAAACTAAGTAGCAAGCTTCAATCAATCATACTGAAATATATCTGCGATTCAATAAAGAAGGAGAGCCTAACAAGACTAGAGGGTCATAATAAGAAAAGTATCAGTCTTCTCCTCCATAGCTTCTGGAGTTATTATCCTATACACTGGCAAAAGTACGCACACTTAGAAGTGGGGGCTTGAATTTCAAAAGTAGCATTTTTATGGTACATTATTGACAGTAATAATACAGTGACCTGGAGAGTATAGAGAGAAAGGAATAAGCATTTTTACAGCACTTACTATGTGCCAGGCACTATGCTAAGCAATTTTTACAAATATTATCTTATTGGACCTAGGACAAGGACAACCTGCATTTAAACTTTCAGTTTTGTCTAAATCTGGCCTTAAGTTCCCTTTCCAAAGATATCAGGGTGATATGAGACAACATTTTTAAACATAAATATATAATCAGGAATACAGACCAGAACAGGGCAAGTATATCAATGTCCTTTTAGGCAGCAGGTATCTTGTTCCTGTGACAAGTTTAACTGTCTGCTTTATGATTCCATTTGCTTGTGAAAAACATTTTTCTTTTGGAATTCTGAATCAAAGGAGTCTCCCATACACCACTGTCTATACATTTTTCAGTCTGACCCAATAAGACTGAGGGGAGCCATTTCTTCTTATTTCTATGGCAGATTTGCAGAAGTATCCCCCTACCCACCAATAGATCCACTTGCCATATTTTTAAGTCATGTATCACTCTTTGTATATTTCCTTGGCAATGCTACTCAAAACCTGTTAATGTTCTTAAGTTAAGTTCTTACATATATTTTACATATTTACATATATTTACATATTTACACATATCTTACATATTTACATATACATATTTATAGCTTACATATACTTACATAAATAACTTAAGTAACTTAAGTTCTTAAAACCTTACAAAATCTAATCACCTTCATTCTATATGTGAAAGCCTCAATTCAACTTGAAAATCTATAGAAGGAAAGAAACAAGAAATTATTAAGTACTTGCTATGTGCTAGGTCCTTTACAAATATGATTTTATTTGATCCTCAAAACAGCTCCAGGAGACAGATGCTATTAATACCCCCATTTTACCTTTGAGAAAATGGAGGCAGACAGAGGTCAAATGACTCCATACAGATAATAAGGGTCTAAGACAAGATTTGAACTGAGAATTTGAACTAGATCGTTCTGACTCCAGAGCCACTTAGATGCCTAAACAATTACTCAACCACGGTGAAAGGCCATGTATTTGGACATTTGTAAAAAAAAAAAAAAAAAAAAAAAAAAAATATATATATATATATATATATATAGGGTATTCAAATGGACCTGGAGGAGATGTATTACCTTGCTCATTACCTTGCTTATTACCCTTCTCAGTTTTGTTACTTGTTGCCTCTAAGAAGAAAATTTAAATATATAATCTAGGATTATTGTCTTCACTTGGTCTCTTGTTAACATTTTCATGGACACAACAGAAGCGATCAGTCTTCTAATACAATTGCAGCTATCATGAGTCTTTTAAGTATATTCTTTACCTATCAGAAAAAGATTCGGAAGCCAGCCACATGTATCTTAGTCTGATTTTGTTGCCTTTATCAAAGTAAGTTTTTTTTATATCTTTATCACAGCTTTTTTATATCTTTGTCATTTCCCTCCTTTAAAGATATATTTTATCTTCATATCATGGGATTGGTAAGAGTTATTTAGACAGAAGGAATGTGAAACTATAATGACATCTTATATATAAATATATAACTATTAAACCAGTGAGAAAGGAGATGGTAAGTCTAAGAACTGATTCATCCTAGTTGCCTAGGTTAGGAAGTTGAGACAAGAAATGGCCACAAATTCAAAAGAGTAGAGATGCAAGTAGCAGGGTCCTTTATCATTGCATCATCATCATAGTAGGCTTAGTGATGCCAGGTGACTGCAATAGAAGGTTCTTTATGAAACTTTTGTAATTCTTTTGCAATAGGGAAATATGCTGTGAAAAGAGAAGGAAGAATATGATTCTAGTAACAGCAAGATAATTCCATTAGGACTAAGCCTAAAGGCACAGACTGATCTATCATAGGTAAAACAAGATAAAACTATTTCAGTTCTGTTTAATTTCAGATAAAAGTCATAAAAAACATTTTGGAACAGCCAATCATACAATAGAGTTATACATTTTTCAGAGGGTCTCGTAGAAGGCTTATGATTTAACAGATGAGAAACTTTCTTGTTCAAAAAGGAAATAGCACATTGGGAAAACTGAGTCAAGAGAATTCCATCATTTCATTCACAAAGCCTTCTTTTCAACCTTCCCAGACATCTATGTCCATCTTCTTGATTTGGCATTTGCAGATGATACTCCCTGTGAGCAGTTCTTGGCATTTCCCTTTGAATGGAAGTGTTGGCTTAACAATAATTCCAACAGTTATACCTGGATTCAGTACACATAGTAGATCAGATTGCAGTCCCCAAAATTCTCTTTCTCATAGAGCCTTCTATTATTTATAGCTTACATAGAACCTTCTATTATTTATAGCTTACATAGAACCTTCTATTATTTATAGCTTATGGCATGGTACAGCTATTTCTTCTGTCAAAAGCAAGATCAATAACCTCACAATAAATACTAGTAAGAAAACAAAAACATATATCCTTAGTATTTATCAAGAACTTAAAAAGTCTTTCCAAAAGTTTTTAGTTTTTCTCCCTAGTTTGATACATCCTGATGAAAAAGTCAATCATTAGAAAATTGAGAAAATTATCTATCCTGGGGTTTTCTTTTGTTCCTCCAATGAACTGTATTATTTTTTCTAGTTCTATAAAATAATTCTTTGGTAGTTTGATTGGTACAACGCTGAATAAGTAAGTTCATTTGGGCATTATTGTCATTTTTACTACACTGGCTTGGTCTACCCATGAGTAATTAATATTCCTACAACTGTTTAGAATGCAAGATAGTTCCCTCAAAATTTGGAAGGTCACCAGTCATGATTAGCCCAGGGAGTTTAATGTACTATATGTGAATACCTAGGGGAAAAAAGGTTAGATCTTTTAAACTGGAGTCTATTGATCCAAAGATGTGATTCTGACATATTCCGATTGACGTACATTCTGTACAACTAGTCTTCATGGATTTCGTAACAAGTAGTCAGACAATTTATCTTAAAATCATTTGTGGAGTATAAGAAGTTCTGCAACAGAAACTTTTTAAGTCAGCCCCTCTCCAATTTGGCTATGAACGTGTATGTGTGTGTCTGTGTTATGTTAGTTCTTCTATAAATCAATTTAGTATGTTAGAATTTTCAAGTTTCTTATTATCTGCATATATTTTTGTATTTTCATCTTTCACAGAGTTGATAAGATTTTGTGATCTTGCCTAGGTCAAAAATCCAGAGAGTTTGGGAAGTTTTCATAGAAGTTCATAGATACTAAGACTTCTTCCTTAAAGTCCTCTTTGCTTTTTGCAAACACCAAGATTTTATGTGTATACACATATATTCACAATATACATATACACATGTGTACACACATATATGTATAAACATATATGTGTGTTATGTTATAAATACACACCTAAATTTCTGCAAATGGAGAAATGATCTCCTTTTTCTTTCTTTATCTCTTTCTCTTCATTACCAACATAGGCAGAATTAGGAACATAGAGATGAAACTAAATCCTTCAAAAGCTTTAAAACTTTCAGCAAAAAAGTTCTCACTATTTTCACCCTTTTTCCTTTGGTTGATCAGACCTGGGGGAGGGGGGAAAGAATCATCTTTTGCCAACTTGATTTTTCATTCAATGCATTTAGAAAGAAAAATGTCCAGGGAAGAGATCATTCTATGGTAGAGTGACTTTTCTGGTTTGTTTGTTTTTTCATTCTCTCTATTCTCAATCTGAACTGAGATTCTCTATTCACAGGGCATCCTCTCCCTTCTCCACTGCTAGAGAGTTTGACAAATAAGGGGGATACCAAAGAACCTATTCTATCCTCAGGCTAGGTCAGGAATCACTAATTTTCAGTTTAATACACATACCAGTGGATATAGACTATCTTCAGGCTATGTTGGGAACCACTGACTACCACAAACTCAATTTTAGATTTATCCACAGGTCTCCTCTAAGTTTTTTATAGGAGTTTTGTGTTAAGAAAAGGTAGGGCTTATATATCACGTATGTCATAATTGTCCATTATTCATATACAGCCAACCCAACCAAATGGCTTCTTTGGTCAATCTCACTGGAGAAAGATTTCCTAAAAGTCAAGGAACATGAGATTCAAGCCAAAATATTAGTCCTAGTTCTGGAGTTGGTCAAATCAAGAGGTGTTCTTCTCTATCAGACACAGAATTATCATATCTAGCCCTTGTGATCTAACTTACCTAAGAGAAATCTTGGGAAATAAGAGCGGCTGCCAAGTAGATCTGGCCTCAGTCAATGGTTTATGACTAAGACAATCACCAGAACAGAAGTGCCATTCTTATAATGCCATGTCAACAGAAAAATAACAGTCTTTCCATCTTTAGGCAAAGAAAATTTAGGGAAAATGACCCATTCCCCATTGAATAGGAAAAGGACATAGAGCACCACGAGAGGCTATTAATATAGATGAAAAAAAAAATTTCCTTACATGCACTTTGCTGCCTTAGGTGCCAAATCACTCTAACAGCTCAGAGGGAGTCGTTGTCATTCTATTTCCAACACCAAATTGTAGAGGAATTCTCTCAACCTCTCAGGAGAAGCATACCCATCAGTTGGTCTGATGACTGTGGGTGAGAGATAAGAGACAGAGTCAAAAGTAAAGAGATTTACTAGCATTCTTTTAAATCTATTCTCACTGATAACAAATTCATATTCCTGGGGTATTGATTTGGTTCTCATAACATTTTAGGTCTGCTTAAATATACAGTCAATCACAAGTATTCTATGGAAACTTAGGATAGAAAAGTAAAGCATTTCACAGAAGAGGGAGGGATATAGAAAGAGAAGGATCAGCCAAAGGAGAAAACAGGAAAATCTGAAATGCAAATGGCAGGATTTATTATTAGAATAAAAAATATTTCCTGATTAAGGGCAAGAGACAAGGGGAAGAGAAGAAATACTTTCATAATTGTGAAGGCAGTCATTTTAGATAAATCTCTAATGTCTTTTATCTAAAAAATAAGTAATTATTAAAACAGTGGACAAGATGAACCACTTTTCCATGTCCTTGCATAGTTTTTGAGGATTTTCTATTATTAGGCCACCTGGGCTATATATCCAATGTTAGTACACTGAGATTTAAAAGGATTCTGGTTCCTATACCCCTCCCGCCCCCCCTGCCCCCCACCAAAGACTGCCTTTTCTACCTTCTTTGAACTCTATTGGATTCTAATGAAAAGTCATGTTCCTGAATTCTGTGAGTGCAACTCTAAGAATCTTTACACAATATATAAACTTTGAAATTAACCAATTTCAGCATGACAGAAAGAATATAGAATTTGTACTTAAAATCAGGGAGCAGGGTGCAGCGGAGGAGGGAATGGACTATTGCCAGGGGATCAATCCAAAGTTAAGTCAAAATGCCCATTTGTAAAATGGAAAAAATAATATCTACCATGATCTTTCTTCCTTACCAGGTGAGTATGACTATAATTATGAGATATTTTCAGTGTAATCCTTTCTGAACCACAAAATATCAATTATTGTCATCATTATAATTAAATTTCAACTATTTCATTGACATGTTTTGGTCTTATATCACTATACACTTACACTTAAGTTTTTTTCCAATATATCCTTCTCTTTCTCTTTTCCCTTCCAGAGAACCATCCCCTACAACAAAGAATAAAAATAATCTTAAATGCACACAAACCAACCAAAATAGTAAAAACAAAAATGTGACATTATATACAATGTTCTGTACCCATATTCCCTACTTCTGCAAGAAATACATAGAATGCCTTCTCATATTTCTTCTTTGGGGCTAAGTTTGGTCATCATAATTTCATAGAATGTAGTTAAAATTGTTTTGTTGTCATTGCTATTTCCACTTTTATTATTAAAATCATTCTGTTTCCTGTTTTCCTCTTTCTGTTTGCTATTCACCAGTTCAGTTAGATCTTCCCATGTTTCTTTGTAGTTATCATATGCTTAACTTCATTGGGTTATTTTTCTGAATATGGTATTACTTTTTTTCATTGTTCAGATGACATATAGCCCAATTTAGTTTGGGGGTTTGTTCCCAGTTCATAGTCAAAAGAAAACAAATGAAGTTTAAAATTTTAAAAACCAAAGATTAAATAAAAATGAATTAAAATTTATTAACAAAATTAAAGAAAATATTAATTAAATTAAAATGAATTACCAATAAATTACAAATTTCAGGATATATTCTGATTTACAAAAATAGAAATTGTTTGTAGCTTTTCAGAAAGATTTTTTTTGCATGAGGTTAGGGTCATTTGAAATAAAATTAATTTTTACATATCAAATTCAATTTAAGATGTACTGGAAGGATCCGGGTAGTCCTGTGTAGGACCATCAGTCCCAGAAGAGTCAATAGGAGTAAAAGCAGCAACCAGAGTGGTCTCTGATTCTGTAAGACTTAGTAACATAGACTTCATTTACTGGGGTAAAAATCTATTATAAAACACTAAATTTTACCTCCTTCATCTCCCAAAAAAAGGTCTTAGTAGGCCTTGGAAGCTGACTATGAGTCACTTTCACAGAAAGTACAAAAAAAGATTTTCTGTCATCCTGTACCCAATTAGATTCATTTCAGGCATGTGAATTGGTCTTAGCCATTATTTTTAGTATAGGAGAACTGCATCCTTGAGAGAGCAAATATATGAAATGGAGAAGAGGTGCCATCTTATCACCCTATATTTTTGGCTCACTTTTATATTATATTATGCCTAAAAAAGAAAATATAAGGAAATAACCACAGATATAGCTGGATGAATTCTACCCCTCTTCATGCTTATACTTAATTCTAAGTATCCTATGACAAAAAAAAAAAAAAAAGGAAAATTTTCAGACTTACCAGAGTCCTGTTAGGAACAGAAAAGTCACTGATCTGACTTTACTTTTACTTCAGTCTTTTGTACTGCACAAAAAATTTACATTTGCTATCATGACAACAAATTCTGACTGTGTAGTATCTCCCCAACTCTTGTCAGAACATATTTTTGGTGTATTTGCATAAATATGTCAAGACTTTTAGCAGAATGTGACCATTAAAATATATTTTCTTTAAACCACATTCGTGTTAATTATTTCTTACAATTATATAGTACTTTGTGTAACTATAAAAGTATATCACAGGATTATTTCTCTTTTTTTGTGTAATGCTTTACATTTCTCATACCATACCCCTTTTGAAGCTTACTAAAATGAATAGAAATTCATTATTACTCTTTTTTTGCATATGACAAATCTAATGGCAAAGAAGTTAAGTGATTTACCCAAGTCCATACTGAGTGATAGAATAGGAGAAAAAAAACCAACCTGTTTTGATTTCAAATCTTGTACTATACCTAGTTTGCTCTTCTGACATCTTCTGACAGAAGAAATTGATTGCCCAGCCTAGATAAGGTTGAAATTTTCGATGTTGTTTATAGATCTCCAAGTCCCAAGGTAGTAAATGGGAATCAAAACTCTCCTAGGATTTCACTCCAGAGATATCTTAATTTACATTCATTATAAATCAGAAGGTCAGGTTTGCCAAGAAAAAAGCAATTATTTGATATATTTGTACCCAGGATAATTAAATTTTCATTGACATCTCATATGTTGCAAACCCAAACCAATAAGTGGGTACAGGCTGTATTTGGAGAAAGAGGGTCTCTTCCACCCCTACCCCCATTATATCTATAGTTACAATGGTGAAGAGGAGGACCAGGGTAATCAAGAATAGTTTTGAACACAATTCCTTTTTCCAGTTGCCAAATGACCTTGCCCATATATAAGGACTTGATTCCTTTACACTCACTTGGAGTAAGCATAATGCTTTTTATTTCAATCTCCACCTTTTTACTTATGATTAGACACAATTAATTATTTCCCACTTTCCTGCTGCTTATTGAGAGAGAAGGCAAATTATAGGTATACATGGCATGTAGTCCAGTCATGCCAACACATTAAGCTCATGATGAATGGATATCTGTGAATGCAATATATGTGTTATTACAGCAGGCTAAGAAGTAAAACTGACAAATCAGAAGTTCAACCTGTAATATTTTCAAGAAGGTCTGTTTAAAGTCAGAAATGTATTAATCTGTTTAAAATCTGAAAATCTGCCTGGGTTGATTACATCACTTCTAGATAGTAGCCGATGGAGAAAGAAGGCAAGAAAGTAGCTAGAGTCATAGGGGATTAAAAAATTAATATGGAACCTAGAGTTTGACCAAAAATATGCCTGTGAGATTTATAAGAAGAGATCATTCTTATTTTTAATAGTAATAGAATATCAACTGCAGAATAAGAGTTGTTTCATTTATTTTCCTATGCATTTGATTTTCATATTAATTTGTTTATTTTAAACATTCTTTTCTTTTCAAATTTTGAGTTCCAAATTCTCTTCTTCCCTCCCACCCACCTTTCACACCCACTGAGAAGGAAAACAATATACTAATTATACATGTGAAGTCATACAAAACACATTTCCATCTTAGCCATATTTTTAAAGAAACAAGATAAGTAAAGAAAGTGAGAAAAGTATATTTCAATTTGCACTCTGAGTCTCCTGGGTTCTCTCTCTGGAGATGGATAGCATTTAGTTATCATGAGTCTTTCAGAATTGTTCTGGATAATGATCTTGATTAGAGTAGCCAAGTCTTTCACAATTGATCATCATTACAAAATTGCTGTTACTGGAATAGTTTGTCTCATTTATGGATAAAAGAAGAATTTATGACCAAACAAGATATAGAGAGCATTATGAAATGTAAAATGGATAATTTTGATTATAATAAATTGAAGCAATTTTGAAGCAACAAAACCAATGCAGCCAAGATTAAAAGGAGAGCAGAAAGCTGGGGAAAAAATTTTACTGCAAGTTTCTCGATAAGGCTTCATTTCTCAAATATAGAGAGAACTAAGTCAAATTTGTAAGAATACAAGTCATTCCCTGATTGATAAATGGTCAAAGAATGTGAACAGCAGTTTGCAGACAAAGAAATCGAAACTATCTATAGTCACATGAAAAATGCTCTAAATCACTATTCTTTCTTGTTTATTTTGAGATTGGATTTATCAAGTTTGGAGAGGGGGAGATTGAGCTCCCCCACTAGTATTGTTTTGCTATCTATTTCTTCCTCTAATTCCCTTGACTTTTCCTCTAGGAATTTGGATGCTATACC
>CM053588.1:135006321-135073822 GCA_028646515.1 Pseudochirops corinnae | reverse complement strand
TTTAGGCTCCGTACAGTACAATCTCCCTTCCCCCTTCCTCAGTGTGATTTCCAAGCCTGGGGCTGTTTACACTAATGCAAGAATGTACTCTAGGTGGGGCTTTTACCTCTTGATTTTTTTGTGTGTCAGGGAGGGGGATGAAAGCCCCTAGATTTCATTCCTCCATCCCAACTTCTGAAAGTCTGGGCATGTAGCTTCAAGAATCCAGGCCGCAAGTTGCTAGCCCCAGTAAAAACTGCTGACCCTGCTATGCGCCCTGAGTTCCCTCCTACCTAGTTCTGTCAGTCCTCACCTCGGCAGTGAAAGGGCTGCAGAAGCCTCCAGCTGGGTGAGTCTGCTGGGTGGGGCTTCCCAGTCTGCCGCACTCTGCTCTCAGGTCCGGGCTGGTGCCACTCCTGTGTGCTCCATTCTCCCTGCCCCGACCTGATTAGGCACTTCTCTGGGTTGGGAATCTGTCACTTTCTGTCTCACAATGAGTTCTGTCACTCTTAAATCCGCTCAAATTTACTTTTTAGTTCCCAGGGACGAAATTCTTGGGGAGCTTGTTCAAGTCACTGCTTACTCTCCACCATCTTAGCTCCGCCTCCCTCTAAATCACTATTGATTAGAGAAATGCAAATGAAAACAACCCTGAGCTACCACCTCATACCTATCAGTTTGGCTTATATGACAGTAAAGGAAATTGATAGATGTGGGAGAATTGGAACACTAACACACTGCTGGTGGAGTTGTAAACTGAGTCAACCATTCTGAAAAGAAATTTGGAACTATGCCCAATGGGCTATAAAATGGTGCATATCCTTTGACTTTACAATATCACTACTAGGTCTATATCCCAAAGAAATTGTTTTTAAAGGTGAAAAGACACATTTGTACAAAAATATTAACAGCATCTCTTCTTTGTGGGGCAAAGAATTGGAAATTGAACAGATGCCCATCAGTAGGGAAATAGCTGAACAAGGTGTGGTAGATGATTGTGATGGAATAGTATTGTTCTATAAGCACTGATGAGCAGAATGATTTTAGAAAAACCTAGAAAGACATACATTGAATTGATGCAGAATGAAGTGAGCAGAATCAGAAGAACATTGTACATAGTAACGGCAATATTGTATGATGATCAACTCTGAATGATTTAACTATTCTCAGTTATATAATGATCCAGGGACTTATTATGAAAAATGCTATACACCTCCAGAGAAAAAACTGATAAAGTCTGAATGCAGATAGAAGGATATTATATTTCACTTTCCTTATTTTTTTGTGGATTTTTTTTTTTTTGGTGTGTGTTTTCTTTCACAACATGACTAATATGGAAAAATGTTTTGCATGATTGTACATATATAACTTATATCAAGTTGCTTGTCATCTCAGGAAGGGGTGGGGAGGGAGAGAATTTGGAATTCAAAATTTTTTTAAGTGAATGTTAAAATTTTTTTACATGCAGTTGCAAAATAAAATATTATTTTTAAAAATGTAGAGTACTGCCACCTTGATCTATTTGAAGTCTTTTAGACTCATAAAGCATTCTTTTGGAGCTAATGAAAGAGATGAGAGATATCATACAGGACCAAAGAACATGATAGTACCTTCTCTGGCAGAGATGGGATGATATTATGGTTACTTTATGGTGCACAAAGGGAGATAAAAGGTCAAGGTAATCCACATTCTTTTGACTAGGAAATGAAATTTAGAGGGAATAGAGATCCTTAAAAAGGCTTTCTAGTGCAGGGTATTTATTGTAGATGTGTTAGTAGGAAAGAATATCTTAGGGAAATGAGGATTCTAAAATCAAGTAGAGAAGGATAGGAAAGGATTATATTACATAGGCTACTCAGTAAACCCTTCATATCTCATGCCACAATATTTACTCTGACTTCACCCATTCTCAAGAGGTCCACCATGCCATTAACCCAGCCTAGAACCAAATCATTAAAATTTTATAACTAGCATCAGGGGCTATAGGCTTATGATCATTCTTATTATTTTAAGACAAACCACTCAATTTGACCACTACAATTAGGCAAAACAACTTATATCTTCAATTTCATTAAACTCAGTTAAAAGTATTTATTAAGTAACCAATACATACAAGGTATTATAGTGGACTCTGGGTGGTCATACATGAAAAACAAAGTAATATTCAACATTAAGCTGCTTTCTATCACCTAGAGAGCAGTATAAAGAGCCATTAACATAAATATGAATAGGAGATGTTTGAGTCTGAGTAAGTACATCATACATGATCAGCAAGGCATGGTAGATTACAAAACAGAATACAAGAGATATTGATGAGCAAGGAATGATGACACAGTAACTGACAATATAGAGTGGAAGCACAGGAAAGAGGTAAAAGTCTCAAACCAAGGGGAGTGGAGAAGTGACAAGATTCTGAGGAGGGCTAAGGTTTGGAAGAGAAATGGTGAGTTCTGTTCCATAAAGTTTGAATTTTAAATATTACCTGGACATCATGGATTATTCCAAGACAGAACTGCAAAATTGAGTCTACAGCTCAGAGAAGAATTTGATATGGAAATATATATTTGGGAATCCTCTGCTTAACAGTGGGAATTGAAACCTTTGGAGAGGTTCATAACACCATGAGAAAGAGTATAGGGAGAGGAAGAGAAGAGTGTAAAAACCTAGACCCTCCCCATTGAGTAAGCCCTTTAAAAAGATTTTTCAAATTGAATCAAAATAACAGAGACTGCTAAGCCATATATATCACTAACAGCAGTGTATATATAGTCAAAACTACATTTTATGAAGCCCCAGATCTGATGTCCCAAAGGTTGCCCATGAATAACTCAAATAGCTCTATGTTTATGATACAGTGTTAAGCAACTCAGCTCACACTAATATGATTGATGACAGACTGCCATCATGACATTTTAAACTTTTCTCCTAATTAAAAAAAAAGTTGAATCACTGTATTTTGTGACCTGGACAAATAGAAAGACTCACCTTAGCATTACTGAATGAACAAAGCATAGATTTATGGATTGGGCAGAGGATAAGTTGACATGGAACCTTAGCTGAATAGTGTCAATTATGGAATCTGGTTTCTGAGTCTGTCTAATTTAAATCACAATGATTAGCCCTGTAGCCTACCTATAATTGTGAGATGAAGACTAAGTTATTAGAGAATTCAGGTGACTAATGCCAAGAAGGCAAATCCTGAGGGGATTTCTCTTTCTAGGCCATGACAGTAACCAAATATTTCTCTCTTCAGAAACATGGCAGCAGATAAGTTTGTACGAGAAATTCAGCAGGAACTTTTCTGTTTCATATGCAAGGATTATTTCACAGATTCTATTGCCAATACACACAGTTTTTCAGAAGTTTCATCTTCAGGAGCTGAGAGGAAGCTGCTGCATCATCTTCCTGCCCTGAACACAAAGTGGTCTCTCAGAAGAGAGACTTAGTGTGCATCTGGGTAAATTGACTATTATTGACAAGCAGCTCAGATTTCACCCTTCCCAGATTTCTAAAAGATGACAAGCATGGGAATTACCAGGAGTCCAAGAGATCATTCTGTGAGGAGGACCAGAAATAATTCTGTCTTTCCTACTTTGAAATGCAGGAGCACAGTGATCACACAAACTTTTCTACAGAGGTGATTGCTGAGGACTATGTGGTGAATAATGCAGCCAGCAGAAATTCCACACACATTGCAAGTTTCTCATGGCTGATGACCAGCTTTGATGCAACTACATTAATGCAGAATTATAGAAGTATAGGATCTCATAGCTGGAAGAAGAAAAACCTCAGAAATCATCTTATCTAATACTTAGCAGGTAGCAATACTCTAAAAATCCCTGATGAGTGGCTCTCTAGCACCCACTTATAGATCTCTAAGATAACAATAGCTAACTTTTATACAGCGTTTACTACATGCCAGGCACTGTGCTAAGCATTTTATAATAAATAACGAACTAGATCCTCACAAAAATCCTGGGAAGTATGTACTATTATTATCTCCATTTTATAGATAAGGAAACTGAGATAAACAGGATTTAAGTGATTTGCCCAGGGTTATACAGTCAACAAGAGTCTGAGAACAGATTTAAACTCAGTTCTTCTTGATTTCAGGTTTGGTTATGTATCTGTTGTTGTCACCTAATTGCGTTGTTACAACAAGATGCCCACGATAATGAAATCCCTGTCCCAACTGCTACCCTAACAAAGGAAGTCAACCCCCACATTTTAAAGGAATTCTTGACTGTCTCTATTAAGTCACTGCCCAGGTGTTTATGATCCATAAGTTTCCATATAAACTCTAAAATGGCTAATCCTTTGTCTAAGGCAGACTGATTGACTCAACTGAACAGCAGGTATATGGAACTGAAGTCTCTCCCTCTCTATGAATGAAAGTATGAGGATGGAAGGAAAAGGAACAGAAATCCATGATTTATCATTCACTGAGCTATGTAGAAATGCCTAAGTTGAGCCTAAAGTCAATCTCAGGATCAGGCAACCAAAGGGACTGCTCATCATGGAATGTAATGACAATCACAAAATTCTCTTTATGGTGTATATTTCTCTTGATCCTGAAACTACCAGTCCTGAAAGGTAAAACTCAAGGAAACACCTGACAGAATGTGATCAACTGTTCTGAGACTTTTTGTCAGTACCATCTTGGGTATACAGACCTCTAGCTTAGGCTGCTACTACTGGGAATTGTATGTGAAAAAGAAACACCAGTGGGTACAGGACATCTGTAGAATCTCTTCATAATGGGGGTCAGGCCAGAGTCAGGATGGCAGAGTAGAAGGAGGGATCTGCTTGAGCTCTCATTCAAACCCCTCCAAATTTCTGTTTAAAAAAATGACTCTAAACAAGTTCTAGAGCTACAGAACCCACAAAATGACAGAATGAAACCAATCTCCAATCCAAGACACCCTAGAAGCCAACAGTAAGGGTCTAACACATTGGGCTCCGAGTGGAGCCCAATCCAACATGGTTCGAGCCAGCGGAAATCAGGTGGGAGCAGGACTCAGGAGACTGAATCACTGGAACCTGTGGTGGTTTCCAGACTTCTCAAACCACAAACATCAAAGACAAAGTAGGAGGTCAGTAGGGAAAATCTGTCAGACCTGGGTGAGAGAAGAGTGAAATCTGGCCCCAACCCTGGGGTGGTGGAGGTGGCAGTGGTGGCAGCAGCAGCAGCCATGGCTGCTTCTGGATCTCTGGGCCCACAGATGGTGGAGGGATCAAGTGACTGATCAGAGGGCAATTGCAGAGATCTCTTTCCTGGCTCTGAGGCAGGATTCTCTTACTTTGCGCGGTTGGATCTGGGTTGCAGTCTTGAGTGGCAGTCATGGTGTGAGGAGGAACACTGTCATGGCAGAGCTTGTGGTGGCTATGGAGAGGGAGTCCTCCTCACAGTTCCAAGGCTTGAAGTTGCTCACAGACAAGAGAACAGGCCAGAAGAGGAATAAACACCTCTCCTTCTATCATACTACCTTAGAAAAAATTAAATTTATTAATGCCTAGAAATAACTCTGACAACGGCTGGACAAAAACCCTTAAAATGGGGACAGAGCACTCTCCACTCTGAAAACAGAATCCTACCTTGACAAAGAGCACAAAAGTAAAGTAATTATCTGGGAATGTGAATGAACAGCAAAAAAAATAAGACTGTAGAATCTTACTTTGATGACAAAGAAGATCAAAACATACAACCAGATGAAAAAGTCAAAGCTCCTACATCAAAAGCCTCCAAGAAAAATATGAATTAGTCAGAGGCCATGGAGACGCTTAAAAAAGATTTTGAAAATCAAGTAAGAAAAGTAGAGGAAAAATTGGGAAGAGGAATGAGAGTGAGGCAAGAAATCATGAAAAACAAGTCAACAGCTTGCTAAAGTAGACCGCAAAAAATATTGAATAAAATAGCATTAAAAAATGGACTGGGGGGGCGGAGTCAAGATCGTGGCATAGAAGCAGGAAAATTCTGTGGCTCACCCCATAACCACCTCAAATACCTATACAATATGACTCTAAACAAATTTTAGAGCTACAGAGCCCACAAAGTGACAAAGAGAAACAAATTTTCCTCTGAAGGCAGCCCGGCAGGTGGACAGGAAGAGCTCATGGCAGCATGCTGGGAGCAGAGCCTAGCCCCACATGAGCCCACAGTTTTAGCCTGAGGGTGTTCCAGACCAACCACAGCTGCGGCATTCAGGACAGTGGATCACTAGCAGCTATGGTGGTTTCCAGAATTATCAACCCGTAAATGCTGAAGACAAAGTAAAAGGTCAGTGGAACTTTCCTGGATCTGGGGGGGATGAAGTGTAATCTGGCCTCTGCTCCTGGAGCCAAGTGCAGTGGCCCTGCAGCCGCCTCCACATGGCTGCTTAAGAGCTCCAGGCCTGCAGATTACAGGGGGACCAAGCAATCATTCAGAGGCTAAGCACTCTTGCCTTAACCTGCCTGGATAGTGATCACTGTCTTGGGTAGTGGTCCTGAGGTCCATGACCAGTGAGCCAAAGATGGTGGGGGCTGTAGAAACAGCACCCTCCTAATAGCTCCAGCAACGGCAAAAATCTCAGCGACTTGGGACAAACCTCTCTCCTCTGAAAGCAGAGTTCTACTGTGGCAAAGACCTCAAAAGTCAAGTAATTGACTGGCAACAAGAGCAAGAAAAGGAAGCAAAGCAAGCACAGCCATCCAACTTTAGATTTCTTTTTTAGGGATAAAAAGGATCAAAGCATGGAACTTGAGGAAGACAACTAAGGTAGAACTCCTGCATCAAAAGCTTCCAAGAAAAATATAAACTGGTTACAGGTCATGGAAGAGTTCAAGAAGGATTTCGAAAATCAAGTAAGAGAAGTATAAGAAAAATTGAGAAAAGAAATGAGAATGATGCAAGAAAATCATGAAAAGGGAGTCAATGACCTTAATGAAGAAAATAACACCTTAAAAAATCAACTAACTCAAATGGCAAAAGAGGCCCAAAAAGCCAATGAGGAGAAGAATGCCTTAAAAAGCTAAATTTGCCAGATGGAAAAAAGAATTTCCAAAGCTCACTGAAGAGAATAATTCCTTGAGAATTAGATTGGAGCAAATGGAAGCAAATGGCTTTATGAGAAATCAAGATACAGATCCAAAATAAATGAAAAAAAATAGAAGTCAATGTGAAATATCTCATTGGTAAAACCACTGACCTGGAAAATAGATCAAGGAGAGAGAATTTTAAAATTATTGGACTACCTGAAAGCCATGATCAAAAAAAAGAACTTAAAAATCATCCTTCAAGAAATTCTCAAGGAAAATTGCCCTGGTATTTTAGAACCAGGCAAAATAGAAATTGAAAGAATTCACTGATCACCTCTTGAAAAAGATCCCAAAAAGAAAACTTCTAGGAATATTATAGCCAGGTTCCAGAGTTCCCAGACTGAGGAGAAAATATTACAAGCAGCCAAGAAGAAACAATTTGAATGTTGTGAAAAGACAATCAGGATAACACAGGGTCCAGCAGCTTCTATATTAAGGGATCAAAAGGCTTGGAATATGATATTCTGGAGATCAAAAGAGCTAGAACTAAAACCAAAAATCACCTACTCAGAAAAACTGAACATATTATTTCAGGGGAAAATATGGTCATTCAATGAGGTGGAGGATTTTCAAGCATTCTTGATGAAAAAAACAGAACTGAATAGAAAATTTGACATTCAAATGCAAGAAGCAAAAGAAGCATGAGAAGGTAAACAGGAAAAAGAAATCATATGGAACTTATCAAAGTTGAACTATTTACATGCCTACATGGAAAAACTATAATTATAACCTACGAAATTTTTCTCAGTATGAGGATAATTGAAGGGAATATAAATGAATTTAAAAGTATACATACATATATATCCATATAGGAGGGTATATATGTATATGATTACGTATGTGAATGTGTGTATATATGTGTACATGTATACATAGACAAAGGGCACAGGATCAATTGAATAGGAAGGGATGATATTTAAAAGGTGAAATTGAGAGATAAGAGAGGAATATAATGAGAGGAGATAGGGAGAGACAGAATGAGGTAAATTATCTCATATAGAAGAGGCAAGGAAAAACTCTTACAATGGAGGGGAAGAATAGGAAGGCAAAAGGGAATGGTTCAACCTTACTCTCATTGAATTTGGCTTAGGGAGAGAATGACATACACTCTAAATTCTTTATCTTGCCCTACAGGAGAGTATGGGGTAAGGGGATGAGAGGGGGAATGATGGAGGGGAGGGCACTTTGGGAGGGAGGGTAGTTAGAAGCACACACTTTTGTGAAGGGACAGGGACAACATATAGAATAGAACAAGTGTGTGGGGGGGATAGGATGGAGGGAAATATAGTAAGTCTTTCACAATATATCCACTATGGAAATGTTTTGTGTAACTACAAGTGTACAACCTATATTGAATTGCTTATCTTCTCAGTAATGGTGGGAAATGAGGGAGGAAGGGAAAGAATCTGGAATTTAAAGTATTAAAATCAAATGGTTTTTTAAAAAATATTATTATTATTACTGTTATTGTTGTTGTTGTTATTTACATGCAACTGGGAAATAAGACATACAGGCACTGGCATATGGAGATCCATCTTGCTGTACCAGAAAGTCAGAGGATGAAATGGAGGAGGATATTGGAGAGAGCAGATTGGGGGAGGGGGTATACAGTGGGATCACTGTTTTGGGGTGGTGGGTAGGGGAAAGAAGGGGAGAAAATCTTTAACTCAAAATCTTGTGGAAATGAATGATATAAACTAAAAATAAACACAAAAGTTAATTAAAAAAAAATAGAACAACCCAAATGGCAAAAAAAAACCAGGCCAAAAAACCAATGAGGAGAATAATGCTTTACAGAGTAAAATTGGCCAAATGGAAAAGGAGATCAAAAAGTTCACTGAAGAAAATAATTCCTTAAAAATTAGAATAGAGCAAATGGAAGCTAATGACTTAATGAGAAATCAAGAAAGTATAAAAAAGAACCAAAAGAAGAAAAAAATAGAAGACAATGTGAAATATCTCATTGGAAAAAACACTGACCTGAAAAATAAATCCAGAAGAGATAATTTAAAAATTATTGGACTACATGAGAGCCATGATAAAATTATCTTTCAAGAAATTATGAAGGAAAACTGCCCTGATCTTCTAGAACCAGATGGTAAAATAAACATTGAAAGAATCTACCAATTGTCTCTTGAAAAAGATCCCAAAAAGAAAATTCCTAGGAATATTGTAGCCAAAGTCCAGAGTTCTCAGGTCAAGGAGAAAACATTGCAAGGAGTCAGAAAGAACGAACTCAAGTGTTGTAGACACACAATCAGGATAACACAAGATCTAGCAGTTTCCACACTAAGGGATTGAAGGGCTTGAAATATGATATTCTGGATGTCAAAGGAACTAGGATTAAAACCAAGAATCACCTACTAAGCAAAACTGAGTATAATACTTGAGGGAGGGAAAATGGATATTCAATGTAATAGAGAACTTTCAAGCATTCTTGATGAAAAGACCAGAACTGAACAGAAAATTTGACTTTCAAATACAAGAATCAAGAGAAGCATGAAAAGGTAAACAGGAAAGAGAAACCATAATGGAGTTATTAAAGGTGAACTGTTTACATTTCTATAAGGAAAGATGATATTTGTAACTCTTCAGACTTTTGTCAATATTAGGGTAGTTGAGGTGAAGGGAATATTTATACAATATATATACACACAAATAATGTCTGTGTGTGTATGCATGTGTATGCATACATATGTGTATGCATACATACGTATGTGTGTATATAGATAGAAGGCACAGGGTGAGTTGCATATGATGGGATGATATCTAAAAAATAAAATTAAGGGGTCAAAGAGGAATATTTTTGGAGGAGAAAGGGAGAGATAGAATGGGGTAAATTATTTCACATAAAAGAGGCAAGAAAAAACTGTTGCAATGGAGGAAAAGATAGGGGAGGTAAAAGAGAATGAGCCAAACTTACTCTCATTGGATTTGGCTTTAGGAGGTAATAACATACACACTCAATCGAATATCTTACCCTACAGGAAAGTAGGAGGGAAGGGAATAAGAGGGTGGAAATGATAAAAGGGAGGGAAAATTTGGGAGAGGGGGTAGTCAAAAGCAAGCACTTTTGAAAAAGGACAGGGACAATAGAAAAAATAGAATAAGTGGGGGGTAGGATAGGATGGAAGGAAATATAGTTAGTCTTTCACAATATGACTATTATGGAAATGTTTTGCATAACTACACATGTATAACCTATATTGAATTGCTTATCTTCTCATGGACATGGGTGGAGAGGGATGAAGGAAGAGAGTACGGAACTCAAAGTTTTTAAAAACAAATGTCAAAAAAATGTTTTTACATGCAACTGGGTAGTAAGATATACAGGTAATAGGGCATAGAAATCTATCTTGCCCTACAAGAAAGTAAAGGGGATGGGGATGAGAGGAAGGGATGTGAAGGGGTAATCATTATGCATGCCATCTTGGGATGGGGGGTAGAGGAGAGATAGAGAGAAAATTTGGAACTCAAAATCTTGTGGAAATGAATGTTGAAAACTAAAAATAAATTCTGATTGGAAAAAAAATAATAATAATAATTAAAGAAGAAAAAAACAAGATGGACACATTTTCCTGCTCTCTGGTTTTCACTTGGCAATTCATGTTCTGACCTGCTTCCCATATATGCGTACAACACCAAAGGAGAACGTGTATGCATACAGAGGGGTGTTTAGGGATAATGATTCTAGAAGGATCTTATTTTTAATATTCTCAAAGGTGATACCATAAGTGTTTTCTCTACTTCATATAACTTCTCTGAGTCTCTTGGGACTATCTTCTTCCCTAGACATCCAATGCCAGGAACAAATGCAATCTGCATGACCATCCATCCTGTGAGCTCTTACGCCTGAGGGAAATACTGCCCTTAGGTCTTCTTCACAGATCAATACAGGACTCATTAGGCCCAGATGGTGGTTGATTCCTAAGTTTCTATCCTAGACCCTCTTATCTATAGTTTCTCTCTTGGTATCCTCATCAACTCCTATGGATTTAAATATCATCTCTCTGCAGCTGATGCCCAGATCTGTATATTCATCCCTACTGTATGCCCCTAAACTTAATTCTTAGAATACCAAGTTTCTATTGGACAATCCAAATTTGGTTATCTCAGAGATATAAGACACCAACTCTTTCTAGGGACTCTGGTTCATGTTCTCAGCATTATCCTTGACTTGTCCCTCTCCTTAACCAATGATATCCAAGCACTTGCCAAAATCATGCTATTCTTATCTTCTCAGCATCTCTCAGTTTTGACCCTTTTTCTCCACTCAAATAGCTACTGTCATCTTGATTATTGTTACAGGCCTCCAAATTGGTCTTTCTGCCTCAAGTCTTTTACCTCTCCAGTCCATTCTATAGACTTTGATAGGATATCATTCATTCTCTTCCCTGCACTCTGTATTCATGCCAAATTAGCCTTCTCTACTTCACTGATCAAACTCTATCTCCTATCTCTGCACTTTTGCACTATTCTTTCCCCATTCTTGAAATGTATTTCTTTCCCAATACCTTATGAAGCTGCCCCCACCTGCCTTTTTTTTTTTAAAGGTGCAGCTCAAGCAATATTTTCTGCATGAAGGTATTTCTGATCTGTCCCCCTCAGCACATCCCCAACTGCAGTGGCTCTCCCAAAAGATTTTATATTTAATTACTATATATTTACCTACCATGTATTTCTATTTGTTAACTTTATATTTATGCTTTATTTATTTTCATATGTATTTCCCTCCCCCCCAATATAGGGTAAGCTTATTATAAGTAGGAATTTTTCATTTATTATACTCAAATTCCTTGTGCTTAGAACAGGGCCTGGCACATAATAGGCATATAATAAATATTAGTTTGATTGATGTAGTAGAGAGGATCCAGAGCTGAGGAAGTTCATGTCAACCCAAAACTTATAACTTTAATAATTTTCATTACACAATGCAATATCAAAAGTGGTAATTCCCAAGTGCCTCTTGTTCAGCGGTCCTTCAAGAGAGAAAATTAAGCTATGTTAAATATCTTAAATTTAATTAAATAAGTCTATTCATGTAGCTTTTATTGAGCATGTATCATGTGGAATGCAGTTGCTGTGTTAGAGACTAAGATGGTCCATATAAAAGCATATTATTCAGAGTCTATCTAATATGATGGTTAGGAGAAGATGTAGCCAAGTGATCATAATGCAAAGTACATTAGAGAGCTATAGTGTAACTTTCATTTTTTTTCCAACTGTTTTTTACCAACTTGGAAATAAATTCCAAATTTCTTATTCTGCCTTTCAGGGCCCTGCATAATCTGGTTTGAATTTTTCCAGATTTGTCTCCTACTACCTCTCAGACAGGGAAGCTCTTTTCTAGTCAGACAAGTCTAGAAGAGTAGTGTAACATTCAAATAGAAACGGGGGCTATTATACCTTACTTGAGGATCCCTGCCACTTCATATTGACTTAGAAAACCACATGTTAACATTACCTATATTATATGAATTTGTCTTTATTTTGTCAAATATTTCCCAATTACATTTTAATCTGGTTTAGCAAGCACTCATGGGTGGGCTGTGCATCTGACCCCTTTGATCAAGAATATAGCTTTAGCTTATGCCAACTCCTCCACCTGGATTGCTTTCTCCTTTTTCCAATTTTATATAGCTTCAAATCCCAACTCAAATCTCTCTCTTCCATAAAACCTTCCAGAGTACCTTTCAGGCTACAACATTTTTTTTCCACAATCTGAAATTCTTTAGTGATTCAATAATTAGCACCCCTAATTTGGCCATAAACAGACACTACCTTACATTATGGGTTATCATCTAATGTTCATAGACACTACCTTTTATTATTAGTTAACATTTAATATGCATGTGTTCTGTTTCCCCATCTATCTGTATTTTAAACTACCAAAAGACTGGATTAACATCTTGTACTTCTTTGTGCACATTAATTAGCACTTAACACAATGGCATGCTAATAGATACTCAATAAATCAATTTTTTAAAAAAACTTCACTTGAAAATTTGTAAGTGTGATATAAAAGCATGAATTTTAAAGTCTTAGTTCACAAATAGATATAATTCATTTGTATTCAAAATGGAAATTCTATTACTTCAGTCATCATCCTAATTTTTTTTCTCTCTGCTTTTTCTATTTCTTCCCATCTCAATGACTATTTTCTGTGTTCATTGTTGATTAGAAGATTATGACATCAGAAGGATATCATCCAATCATTGTCTTCTCTTTTCTTTAAAGGCTCCTTTCTCTCTTTCCTCATTTTTTTTTGGCTGTTCTTCTCCATCTCTCTCTTTCTCTCTCTCCCTCCCTCCTTCTGTGTGTGTGTGTGTGTGTGTGTGTGTGTGTGTGTGTGTGTGTCTTTTGTAAAACTATGGCTATATGGATTCTGTGATTCATAGACTTAAACTTGGGAGAGACCTGAGAGTTGATCTAGCCCAATTCTTTCATTTTACAGATAAGTAAACTGAGGTCTAGAAAGGTTAAATGCCTTGTTCAAGGTTTTACAAGTAGAGGTGAGATTGAATCCCAGACCTTTTGACTCTAAAAGTAGAATTTTTTTTTTCCCACTGAAACACATTCTGATTCAATTCTGTATTTTATAATACTAATAATGTTGTATTTTATTTTCTACTTTGAAACCCTTATTTTCTTGCATTCTTTGGGATAGGGAATTATGATATAGAGCTATGGTAAAGTACAGCAGGAATCTCCTTTTTTATCAATTCTCAGGTAAATAGAATGTTAAAAGCTTCCAACTTTATCCAGTAACTCAACATTACTACCTGAGATGATCACATCAGCAAATTGCCCTAATAGTCAAATTTTATTTTTCTGGCAATGCCACCTTGTGACATCACTAATGGCCTAACTCCCTTATCCAGTGAGTATTCAGGTGACAAGAGTCATCTGAAGGACAACACCTTTAAAGACAACATAAAACCTGGACACACTATGTATACGCTACAGCCGGTGAGGCTATATATTTAACCTACATCCTACATTTTATCTCTCGTAACATCGTTATTTCTCTTCTATGTCAACAGTTTTTAAAGATAGATCTTTTCTAACATACTGTATTATCTCTATACTGCATTTTGGGGGCATACAAAATTTTCCCATGAGCCTAGAGAAGATAGTCAAACTGCATTGAAGAGTTCTCTCTTCTAGCTTCTGTGAGGAACAAAGCTGGTAGGTTATGTCAACTTAATTTGAACTCTGGGGGGTGAGATGGGGAGGAAGGATGAGGACTGTAGAATTTAATAATGGTGCACTGGTAGGGGGCTCCCTTAGAAAAGTAAATGTGCTTGAAAAGCTTTATTGTTAAGTAAATTTCCTGATGGTAAAAGTTTCCAAACAAGGGGGAGCTGATGGGGACAAATAGGTCTTTGAAGAGAATAAGGGTTGTTTTGCATAAATTAATAGGGTTGGGTTTTTGTTTTTAATAAGCAGAGCTTTGCAGGGTAAATTAGGTCTCTGTTCTGATGTAAATAATTAGAAAGTATTTACAACAACAACTTTCCCTTACCATTGGAATTGTAAATGTTTACAGTATTTGTGTTAGAAAAGGCCAAAGACTTGCCTGCCAGCAAATTGGAAACAGAGCTGCTCTTTTTTACCATGGATTGTGAAGGTACAGATTGCAGAAATTTTTTAATGAGACATCGGCATTTCACACTTTTAAGGTAACACTCTGGATAACATTTGGGAAACTAGAAAACTGAAGGCAATCTTAAATCCATTTCTTTAAGTGGCTAGCTGTTAATTATTCACTACAAGGTGGATGAAAAAGGGGAGAAACAAATTATATGAATAATTTTAAACTCTCATTTCATCCATGTTGTGCTCCATCTGCTTACCTACCACGTCCTTTGTAAGTTTGTACACCCTGCTTGGAGGTAATACATGCCAAATTGGTAAGACGCTTAGGTTTGGAGTCAAGAGACTTGTGTAGTCTAATTACCTTTGATGTTTCTGATCTGTGTGACCATAGACAAGACATTCAACCTGCTTAAACCTCTTTTTTTTTTCTTATCTATAAAATGAAGGAGCAGGACTAGGTTAATCAGGAAGGGAGCGTGATAAAATATAAAGAAGAGTGAACTTGGAGATACGGGACCTGAACTCAAAACTCATCCCTGCCCACCACTATGTTGGGCAAATGACTTAACCTCTCTGGGATGCAGCTTCCTTACCTTTCTGTAAAATTATTTTGGATTAGATGATCTAAGGTTTCTTCCAAATTTAAATTTATGATTATATGATCTTTAATGTCCTTTCCACCTCTAAATTCACTGTTCCAAAGGCATAGTATAATGGAGTACATACAGAGTAGTCAAAAGAGGAGTCTAAATAAATCTACAACTTCAATAATTACTTAATAAATAATTAAATACATCATTAGAACAAATTTTTGTGTACTCCATACCTCCAATACTTTTTATATTGTTGGTGCTTAATAGATGTTAGTCAAATACACACATGTGTATGTATGCATGCATGTATGTATAGGATGTCCCCAAAAGTCTTAGCTGCTTTTAACAGTTGAAAGCAGTGGTTCTCAACCTGGGGGTCGTGACCCCTTGGGGGGGTGGAATGACCCTTTCACAGGGGTCACAGGGGTCAGCTAAGACCACCAGAAAACACATATTTTCAATGGTCTTAGGAACCGAGACACTGCTCCTCTATCCATCTCCAGGCGGGTCCACCCACATGCAGATATGCCCACATATGAGTATTCAAGGGTGTGGCATCAGGAAGGTTGAGAACCACAGGTTTAAAGTGTACTAAGACTTTTGGGACATCTTTTATACATATGCATTTAAGTTTTTAGCAGCTTAAAGTGCACTACAACTTTCAGGACAGTGCGTGTGTGTGTGTGTGTGTGTGTGTGTGTGTGTTGACATTGCATAATATGAAGAAAGTTGTTAGTCTTGAAGTCAGAATACCATGAGTTCAAGTACCAACTGTGATACTTATAAACCATGACTGTGTGATCATGTGCTTTCTAATTGCTTATCTCCACTGCATCTCAGTTTGCTCATTTTTTTAAAATGTGGAAAACAATATTTGTGTCACCTGCCTTGTAAGATTATTGCTAGTAAAGAACTTTGTAAAACCTTAAAATGTCTCTGTGTGTATAGAGGCAGTGAGGCATAATTTATAGAATATGGGGTTAGACGTAGAACCATTAGAATATAAGCTTATTGAGAGCACATATTCACACACACATATAACACATATACACATACATACATACACACAGAGACACGCAGGTGCCCAAGTATATGGGATACATATTATATATGTGTAGATGTGAACAAACATATGCAGGCATATTGTGTATATATGAATTCATGCATATTACAGAGAGAGAGAGAGTTTGAGGCACAGAATTGTCAATAGTTTATGACTTCAGAAGAACTGTCAGATTTTTATAGTCAGTTCCAATGTTCTAAATCTTAAAATCCAATAAAACAATAAATTTCTAAATCTTAAAGATAAAATGAAACTTAGACTGAAAGGAAAAATAGAGAAAAATATAATTAAGAAATGTCAAAGGAATTATTTATCTAAATTACTGTTTGTTGAAGCTTTAACAATGTACATAGACATTAAATTCATAGTGTATAATGATAGGAGATAGGAATTGGACTTCTGATTGCATTGGTAGAAGGAATTGCCAGATAAGGAAATTCCTTCAACTAATACAGGTTTGCATTGCTCTGCAGTTTTAATAGTTTTATCCAGTTGCATGGAGCCAAGAGAGGTGATGTGACTTGTTTAGGGTCACAGAGTCATTATATATCAGAAGTGTGGTGATAAACCCAGGCCCACCTGGATTTTAGGTCAACTCTTTATCTATGACACAACAACCACTACCAGCTGATACTCATTTAGTGCTTTAAGAATTATAAAATTTTGCTGAGGACCTTCAGTTCAGAAAACTCTCCTAAAAAGTACAACTATTAAATCTTACTTTATAATGAAAAGAGTTTGTGATATCTCTTTTGGCTTGTCAAAGGTCTTCATCTATTTTCCAGTTGTAGCCTGTGTTCCTGGTAAGTAAGGAGTTCTGGATAAGTGAAGTATTAGCATAATAAATTAATTTCTTTAAAGACTCTGTCAACCATTCATATCTCATATTAATTTAGCTGTAGGAAATTTACCAAGTCTGTTTTCCTACAGCACCTGACATTACGTTGCTGTTGAAATAATGCATGCTTAGTTAATTTTATTGACAGGGCTCAAAAAATTTGAGAATTTAATGTTTAAGAGCTAAGCCTTTCTTAACATAACATATTAAATAAGTACATATTTACATACATAATTAAACTTAGTCACATAAAAGATAAATTTACCTTTTTATTATTTTTGTGTGTATCAAAGTGGTTTAGACATGTTATTTCATCTACATAGGATGTGAAATTTTATCCCCCAATGCAGAAGAGCAACTCATCTGCTAATTATAATTTTAGAGTGCTGGCAAGTTGCCTGGAGAACTGAGTTTAAATAACATTCCTATGGTCACACTAATAGTATGTTTCAGAGACAGGGCTTGAAAATAAGTCTTACTGATGATGACACCAGCCCAGTGTCTACTACAATTTGGTAACTTTTTTAAGGAAAAAAAAATGGTGCCTTCTCTTCCAAAATGATTCTAAGATATTATCTTGTTTTTTTCAGACTATAATTTATGAAGCAGACCATAAATTTTAACTTGAAGACTCATTATGAAACTTCTAGATAAACATGCTGCCACTAGACTATTCTAGTGCATTTGAAGCTGAGCTAAAAAAATAGTCCAAGTTACAGTCTGATTATGAATGTGATTTTTTCCCAACTGCCAATCTCTATTCATTTTTAAAACTTATTTTTTGTTACATTTTAAAGTTCCAAACTATCTTCCCCCCTCCCTCTCTACCCTGCACTAGGGAAGGCCACCATTTCACATATACACATACACACATATGTCTATATGTATGTGTATAATAGGCATGTACTACCATACTATGCATCCTTCTATCTCTCAGTTCTTTCTCTGAAGGTGGATAACATTTTCCGTTATAGGTCCTTTGTACTTATAATTTGTGTGTTTGTAATACTCAAATGGTCTAGTTGTTCACAATTGTTTTTTGAACAATATTGCAGTTATTATTATTCTCGGTTCTGCTCATTTCATTCTTTATTATTTCATGCAAGTCAAGTCTTTCTGAGTTTTTCGTTGAGCTCATCATTCCCTAAAAATAGTACAATAGTTTTCCACAACAATCTTATCACAATTTGTTTAGCCATTCCCCTGTATTCATTTTTAAAGAAATATTATTCACTGAATTACACTTCATCATCAGTGTTTGTGTGCTCATATATTCATTTAAAACATTGCTATTTCCAAAAATATTTAACAATCCAGGTTCTATCAAGCATCAAGCTAACAACACACAAAACCAAAAGTGAATGACAAGGGGAAAAGTCCGTCTAATGTAAATTCTCTAAGGTTTATGCTACAGTGAATATTCTGTCTGCGTTTTCTTGCTTATTAGTTTCTTCCTTACTTTTCAAGTTCTTTTTATTCTCTATATCATTTCTTTTCCATTTTTAAAAAATAATAAAATAAATTGCATTTTATTTATGTACTATAGAGGATAATATGCAAATATTTGCATCTTTGGGAAAGGACATTTATTTAGTCATTGCATTGTTTCCCAGTTTTGATGCTCAGCCAAACTGAACATGACAATTGTAGCAGACATTCCTCCTCTTTAATAATTCCTATGATCTTTTCCAGTTCTAAGATTTTATGACCAGGATGTAGTCCAAGGCACTATTTACAGAGGCAGTTGTGCTTTGGTCTGGTCAAATAAGAGTTGAAATATTGTGTTTAGTTCTAGGTGGCACATTTTAAGATGGTCACTAAGTCAGAGAACATGCTAAAAAGAATGACCAGAATGGTGAAAAGCTTTGAGGTCCTGTCATATAAAAGAAGACCGAACAATTTGGGGATATCTAGTCTGAAGAAAAGATTACTAAAAAGGGGGACATGATAGCTATCTTCAAGTATTTGAAGGGCTAGGTAGGAGGATTAAAATTATTCCATTTGATTCTATTGGGGAATTCTTCAATGCAGAGATGCTAAGATCGTCCTGGAGAATAATTCTTCCCATCTTGGTCTGTTTGATTGGAGATCAATAAAGCCTCCACTTTCAATCGTCTCACTTCCTTCATAACCCCTTACAATCTGACTTCAAACTTTATCATTTTTTACCACAAATGTTATCTACAAAGTCGCCAATAATCTATTTGCCAAATCATATGACCTTTTATCAGTGTTCATTCTTCTTTCTGTAGGCTTTGACACTGTTGATCACCCTCTCCTCCTTGATACTATCTTCTCTGTAGGTTTCCAGGACACCACTGCTCTTTCTCAGTTCTCCTAACAGGCCATTCTTTCTCAGGTTTTTTTTTTTTTTCCTGCATCCAATCCAGATGACACCCTCCAACCACAGATGCCTCACAGGGCTCTGTCCTGAGTCTTTTTCTCCATTTGTACTACTTCACTTGGTGGTCTCATCAGTTCCTATGAGTTTAGTTAGTATATCTATGCTGATGATTCTCAAATCTTCCAATCTTGCCCTAATGTCTCTGCTGATCTCCAGTCTTGTATCTACAACTAGGTTTCAAGCATTTGCAAACTAGATGCCCTGAAGACATCGTAACTCAATATGTCTGAAACTGAATATCCTATCTTTTCCCTCACCAAACCCTTCCCATCTTCCTACCTTACTGTATTACTTCCCAGTTCCTCAGGCTCACAATCAAGAAGTCATTCTGGATTCCTTAATGCCTCTTTTCCCCTGTATCTAATCTGTTGCCAAGATTTATCTATTTCACCTTTGTAACATCTCTTGAATTTGCCCTCTTCTCTCCTCTGATGCCACCACCACTCTAGAGTAGGCCCTCATCACTTCACACTTGGATTATTGCAGTAGCCAGCTGGTAGGTCTGCCTTCTTCAAGCCTCTCCTCTCTGATCCATCTTCCATTCAATCACAAAAGTGATTTTGCACAGGTTCAACCATAGTACCTCCTACTCAATAAACTCCAGTGGCTACCAGTCACCTGCAGAATCAAATACAAAAATCTTCTGGTGTTCAAAGTAACCTAGCTCCTCCTAATTTTCTAATCTTACATCTTAACTGTCTGGCATGTACTCCAGCACCACTGGCTTCCTGACTGTTCCAAGAACAAGATACTCCATCTCTTTGTTCCAGGCATTTTCTTTGGCTATCCCCCAATGTCTGGAATGTTTTTTCCTCTTCTCTACCTAGTGCCTTCCCTAGCTTTCTTTAATTCTAAACTAAAATCCCATCTTTACTGCAAGCCTTTCCCAACCCCTCTTAATTCTAGTGGTTCCTTTCTCAAAATTATTTCCTATTTATCCTGTCTATAACTTGTGTTGTCTCCCTAATTGGATTGTCAGCTCCTTGAGGGCAGAGACTATCTTATGCCTCTTTGTATTCCCAGGGTCTGCTACAATTTATTAATAAATATTTACTGACTGACTGACTGATAGCTGATATGATTGCCAGGTGGCTAGCAACTTCAAGAAACAGAGGGAGATGTGCATAACATTTTTATATAGCCTTAGGGCAATATTATCGACTGCAAAAAGTAGTCTATCAGGTGAGGCTACTCAACAACAATTCCTTATTTGGGAGGTTGAGTAATAAGGATAGGATGCCAGGTAATTTTTGTGGAGTACATATTAATCTTGGGACCTCCAGGAGTTGCAAAGATCTGGTTTGTTTCAGTGGAGATATTTTCTCTATAAATTAACCCCATTCTCTACAATTAATTTGATCAAAATATTATTGGGGTAGTGGGATAGTGGATCTCCTTCCAGAGAGAATCAGTAGATTTATTCTATTGTTAAATAAAATACAGACTGATGGTTTGTCTCTATTTACACAACCTTGTAGCTTTTCTTTTGACCTCTAAAATTATTGTTTTTTCCTTTGGGGAAAGGCTGTTTCTTTTAAACCTACTTCCTCCACTGACACAAAGGACTGAAATAGGTGTAACAAGGACTGTCGCATATACAAAATACCCTCTTAAAGAAGTCTGAGACAAATATTTATTAAACACTAGGTACCAGGCACCATTCTAAGTTCTGGGAAGACAAAACAAATAACTAAAAGGGGGGGAGGGGGAGGAAGAGCTCAAATGCAAATGGAGGATACAACCTATTAACAACTGGGTATACCAAATATAAACAGACTAGGTTATTATTCAGGTATGAGTGGGAATTTATGATCTCTTAGGTCTCTGGTAGTGCTGAAATGATGTGAAAGTGGTTCTATAACTGAACCCTCTCACTTTGTTGTTAAATGTTTAGGTTCTGAGAGAAGTACCTTAATGCTGGAAGGTCACCATGGCTCCACTGAGTACACTCAGCATTAGCTATAATCAATTAGTCAACATTAAATGCCTACATATCAGGCACTCTGCTAGACACTGGGGATACAAAGAGAGTCAAAGCTCTCAATCTTAGGGAGGAGACAGTTTGCAAGCAATTATATACTAACAAGATATATGCAGGATAAATAAAAAATAATTAGCAGAGGAAGACACTAAAATTTATACTTACATAATCCTTATACTGATTATACTGATTTTTGCCTTTGTTATCCATTTAAAATACAATAGAGAGTTTGTTCTAGTAGCACAGTTAACTTTGATGGTGGAGAATAAGGAACATGGACCATTAAATTTTGCTTTAGGAAACTTTTGATGAGCTTTGACACATTCTAAATAATTTAGAGGAAAATCTATTAATGTGAAACCTAAGATTGCAAATGTTTGGAGAAGCTTGTGAAATATGACTGAAAATGTTAGTGGTACAAGGACCTTCTTGCCAAGGGTTCTTCTGGTGCATTCTCAAAGCCATCAGATGTCCAGGACTTAAACCACTCATATTTGGAACTGCCGTCCTAGATCTCACACCTTCCTGACTTGTGAGTGCCTGAGTCTGAATTCACATTGACTCATAATAATCGAGCTGGGCAAAGCCATCTTTCACATTCCACCCTGGTCATGTTTTTGCTATCCACTCTTCAGCTGTGCATATCTTTATTTCCATCCCTTTTCCATCATTTCCCCTGGAAACAATAATCAAATAAATACTATCATCATTATTGGAAAGGGTGTCATTTACCTTTCTTGCAGTTCAATATATTATCTCCTTGACATCTTTCCCTGGCAACAGCTTCTCTATAAAATGTTATCATTGTAAACTGTGTCCTACAGGCCAGCCTGCCACCTGTTTTGTACAGCCTGTGAGCTAAGAATGGCTTTTATATTTTTAAATGGTTGAATAATATTTTATGACATGTGTGAAAATTATATGAAATTCAAATTTCAATTCTATAAATAAAGCTTTATTGGACCTAGCCACATGTTTGTTTTAAACTTCTTAAGGGCAGGGACTTGCTGTTGTATTTGTATCCTTGACATTTAACACATTGTCAAGCATAGAGTAAATGACAACTTTTTTCACTCATTCATTCAAAGATTTGAGGATTTATGAATATCTTAGGATTATAAAATCATAAATTTTAGATCTGAGAAAGACCTTAGATATCCTTCAAGCCCAATCCCTTTATTTCGCGAATGAAAGTAAAAGTCTTTCCTGTTTCTGGGCATGAGTTATTGAGGATAAGGTCACTTAGGGTGTGTGATTGTTTCAATGGTGATGGCAGCAGCTAGGTGGCAATGACACAAGAAAGCCTTACACTTATGTATGGGGATTTAACTGATGTTGAACTCAGAGGGGTTAAATGTCACCTTTCATCACCTAGCTAATAGGTGTCATAGGTCTTTGTGATTCCAAGGTCAGCTCTCTTTATATGAGTGGAGCTTATTAATAAATATTTGTGGAATTGAATGGAGGAGCAGTAGCAGCAAATAAGTTTTACATGACCATTCTTTGTGACTACCTAGATTTCCAGATTCTTGTCATTTACCAAAGTGCTTTCAGAGTAGCCTTTTCTATGTCCTCAAACATGCTTCTTATAAAATCAATCAAACACTTAAATTGAGTAGTAGCCAGTAGATAATGATGCATCTCAAATCCAAACTGGATGTGGGAAATGTGGACATAGGAAGGATATTAGAAGCTGACATTTATAGAGAGATTTTGATTATTTACAAACCCTTCACAAATATTTCATATGATCCTTATGAACAGCTCTATGAGGTGGATAGTGGAACATTTCCCATTTCACAAATATGGAAACTGAGTCACTATGCTCATAGATCTACAGATCAAACAGACTAAAACTCTTCTGGTCCAACTCCAACGTTTCTACTTGTCCACAGAATGGTAGGAAGTGGTGATAGTAAGCGGGAGAGCAGAGTTCAGGTCCTGAGGCTGCAAATTCCAAGCTCTTTCTGCTTAGTGATTAGACCTAGAATCCTGCTAGTAAGTAGCACAGTCCGCATGAGATGTCAGGTTTTTGATTTTGTTTTTGTTTGTTTTTCAACTCTAGTCTGTCCTTCAGCATCCCCCACTACAAAGTAATAACAGGGGGACAACAAAGATCATCCGTCCTGTAGCTGATTGATCAAGGGGCCAGCGAGGAGGTGTGGCAAGCAGGGCGGGACGTCCCAGAGCCTATCCTGAAACCTCCCACTCTTGCTTAGCCAAGCCACTCTCATTGGCGACTCAGCATTAGGCGAGGCTTAGGGGTTCACTGTGGGGTCAACGGAGTGGAATGCTCTCTGCAGATCCGGAAAAAAAAAAAAAAGTGTGCTCTCTTTTCTCAGTTCTGACTTTCCGTTGTATCATTAGCTGGGCCTCCTGGCCTTTGGCGAATACCTGGAATTTTGTTTGTTTGTTTGACCACCTTCGAGTGGGTGGGTGGGTGTTGGGGAGAGGGAAAGAAGCACAGCCCAGGAAGGTCTGCAGATGTCTTAAGTTCCCTTTAGGTCATCGAGTTCATCTCGGTTCCCGGGACAGCATCTGAACTAAAGAACTGCCTGTCTGCTCTCATCACAGCGAGGATAGCCATACAGCCCCCTGCAGTGAAGAGCGCAGCCCAGTTAGAGCCATGGCTAAGACCAAAGTCAGGCTGTACACCTGGGTGTGTTTGACTGCCCTGTTGATGTTTTTCCTGTCGGGATTTATGGTGGGTAAGTACGGAACCCTTCCCTCCCCCAGTCTCCGCAGGAAGGCTGCTTCTTTGGTGGGCCCTAGAAGACTGTCTTGTGGGTGGCTACGAGCAGGGCTGAGGAACTGTTTATAATGAGCAAGTTCTGAACCCTTAGAATCCTCCTCCTCATACTCTGCTTCTCTCCAGTCCCCTCACTTCACAAGGCTGAAGAGATGGTACTGAGTATGGGAAGGATCTGAACTTACGGGACTTCTAACCCAGAGATTTTTTCCAGTTTCCTTTTCATGCTGTTTGGAGCGGGAGGTCCGAGTGAGAGAGAGCTAATTCTTTTCTGAACAGCTCGGTCCATTTCTGTGGTTTTCAGAAAACGGAATAATTGTTCATTTAGTGTTGAATGGATTGTAAATTAATCTTTAAGTCAAATCTAATTTCACATTCTCGTTAATTTTTAGGGATTTCCTGGAGTGTGCAAGCACCCCTCTAGGACAGGACTAATCAATAAATTATCAATTGCTGGACATGGAGGTGGGGAGGGGAGGAGGAAGGATTTGAATTCTGAATTCTGGCCAAGTAGCATTTGGAAAGTCACTAGTAGAGAAGATATTACATAGATAACAACAACATTAAGTTAGAGTAACAGTGAAGTATAATGGCTAAAGAACCTATCCAGGGGACCTGGGGTTCAAATATTGCCTTGACTCACACCTCAGTGTGATCCTGAGACAGAAAGGCTCAGACTGAGTTGCTGAGAAGGTACATCCCACAATTGGTAGAGGGGATTTCCTAATCAGAAAGAGTTCCCTATGCTAGTGTCCCTATAACAGGTCTACTCTTATCTCTAACAATTTGACATATTTTAGACTTACATGGATCTGATTTTATTCATTTCGGCACAGATTTGTTGTCTGTACTGCATGCATGTTAGCATTTTTCTAGGAGTCTAAACAGTTATCATCCCACCACCGTCCTGACGGATTTCGTTTGCCATCCTGGGTCACTCTTCACTGGTATGAAAAAGAATTTCCCAGCCTTAGGAATGCTACATCACCAGCAGTAAAACAGAAACAAGTGGCTGTTCAACTAAAATATGAGGGACTAACAAATTGTTATGGTTATGTTTTTCAGGCTGGTTTGTTAAACCTGTCAAACAAGTAGACATTCCAGTCCCTACTTACCAAAATGAAAGGTGGAAACTGGTATCTGAAATGAAGGCAGAAAACATTAGACAGTTTCTCCGGTATGCCAATTTTTTGTTTTCTGTTTTATATTTTAAAAGAAAATGCATCAGAACAGCTTGAGCCCAAGGAAATATATTGGAAGCATACTAAAATTTCTATAATATTGAAATTGGTGACCTGACTTCAGTTTCTGTCTCTGCCTCTTACCAGCTGTGTGACCAATGTCTGTCTTCCAGAGCTAAGGCCTAGCAAGCAGAATGTGTCCTGAGTTTGGCATAAAATACTTTTACTCTCCCTCTGGATGATCTCAGCCACAGCAAAATTGCAGAACTGTTTCATATAATTATTGTATTCCTTTGACCAGCACCAGGTGCTCTCCAAGCTCAGGCAAGGAAGCACATGCTGCATCCATGTTCTGGTCATGAAGCCCCTTTATGAATAAAACTTGTCACATTGTTGCTGTTACCCCCTCATTATCAGGGCTACCACTCACTGCACAGCCATTGGTATAAGTATTAAGATCTCCACACACTGCCTTGGTTCTTGGTCCCCAGCCCCCAGGACACGTCTACATTACCCCCTTTGCTTGCAAGCCGTTTCCCTCACTTTGAAATTAAACTTTTGTTTGATTCCTGACTCTGGTGTCTCTAGCTTCTCTAACACAGAGGGTAGAGACCAGTTGCCTCTGGTTGACACCATAAACAAGCTGTGTGACTGACCATGAGCTGGCTACATGTAGACCATTTTAGGGTTCTGTTTTCTCATCCATAAAATAGGGTACTTGGGGTATTTACCTAATGTATTTAGAACTGAAAGGGACCTTAGAATTCATTTAATTCAGTCCCCTCATTTTGTAGATAAGGATACCAAGGTTAAATGATTTATCCAAGGTCACATGGGTGACAGAATTCAGGTTCTTAGATTCCAGAGTCAGTAGTCTTCTCACTGCACTATGTCTGCTTGTGACTCCCAGGGTTGTAGGAATGAAATGAGATGAGATGTATGTAAAATATTTTGCAAACTTCAAAACATCATATAAATGTCATTTACAAATATAAATAATTATAATATGCTTGAGAACTTGTCTTTCTTAAGTAATACTACAATGATTTAATACTAAAATGATTTACTTACTCGGTCAGAGAAGCCAAAGGCTTTACAACTGTAATAAATGGTTAAGCCATTTGAATACTGCAAGTTTTTCTAATTCTTCCCTTCCCCCATCTTTCAGTGGAAACATGTGCCTTGCTGTTTAAGGCAAAGTCTCACCTAATAGAGTTAAAATTAACTTTGTTCTCTTAACTGGAGGTCTGTGATATCTACTCTTTTAACCTTCCCTCTTTTAGTTGAATAAAATATTTTATTAAGCCTTTCATCTTTAGGAACCAGTAAAATGCATATGATTGATGAGGCTAATTGGAAAATGAGTTTGGGATAATTTGATTGGATTTCTTTCTGGCAACAAACTGAATCCTTAACGTAATCCTACAGATAAGACTGTTATTCACTGGATGGGACCATAGATTGATCTGTGCAAGCCCATGATGGGTGGTGATGGAGGGCATCCAGATTTGACTAGGGATCAACTGTGTGCCTATCGTTTTGTTATTATGAAAAAATAAATATCTATTTTAATAAAAAATATGATCAATAGTTATTTCTACTACTTATTTTAAGAAGATTACTTTTCTTTCCAAGGCTTTTTTTGGGGGGGGGGAGGGGATTAAAATTTTTGTAACCCTTTAAGGGTAGTACCTTATGGAACTTGGTTCTTTGTGGCTACCTTCATGGGATCAAATTTAATGGCTCAGGATGTTGATCAGATTTGCTAAATCTAGTCACTTATAAATTGGAACTTTTAATGGGTTTTGAGTTTTGAAGAAACATTTTCAGCTGGGTCTTTTATGAGGCATTGCAAATGAACATGTAAAATGACTATTTTTGATATGCTACTTGGCACTGTTTCATATACATAGGCACACATAAAACATTTCCTTAATTTTACCAATGACTTACTAGTCTTTGGGAATATGTGACTTGGCAATTTGATTTAATTTACTTAGTGATTTATAATCTTGAGTATGCAGCATCTAGCATCTAGTGCTGTATGAGGGAAGACAATAAAGAAATGGTTGAATTGAATTGATCTTAACTTTCTTTTAATAAATCACATCTCTTAACTCAAAAGCATTCTGAGCAAACAACTGTTTAATGTTTTTTTTTTATCTTGATTATGTACTAAATAAACATTTATGTGGCTGTCTGTTGCTAATATTAGAATGACTAAAGGAAAGTTCAGAAAATATTTGAGAGCTATAAACCTTAGATTTGGAAGGAACCATTGCACAAATATGGCATCTCTTTATCTTTAGAATTATTTTGTTTAGTTTGCTTTAGATATGTTATCTGCAGAATTTTAATAACTCAGGATAACTGGGGGCAACATAAATTGTGGAATTCAGTTGGTTCTTTTGCATTCTATAGCAGTCCTTTTCCTTATCTCTGATTATATTATGCACCTTGGCTTTTCCAGACCTCCTGTTTCCTAAAGCATTTATCTTCCACCCCAATCCCACCCTACTTCTTCTATTTAGCAGATTGAGACCATTTGTCCAGAGTTCTCTTGTCTTCCCCCTTACTTCCTCCTCCCTTCTTCCACACCTTGAAAATTGTTTGTCTTTGCACTCAGTTTCTTCATCTGCCAGTATCTTGGACAGTTAGGTCATTTTTCTCCCTTGTCTTTCTGTTTTACTAACTACATGACTTCCTTCATATATTAAAACTACAAACTTTGCTACATTCTCTGCTTCTATTCTCAACCCGTATATTGCTTCTGGAAGAAGTCACCAAACTGATCTGACTTGTTAGCTCCACTACAAAGTTATGTGTTTTAACCCTAATTAGGTTCTCACCTTTGCATAGCATATGCCAGTCCTTTTTATTAAAAAAAAAAAAAAAAAAAAAAAAAAAATATATATATATATATATATATATATATATATGTATGTATATCTATCTTGTTGGGTACCTTTTATCTTTAAATAAAAGTCATTTCTACCATCCTCCCTTGGGAAAAAATCAATTGGCCAAAAACATCTACATCACATATGTGTTTATACAATGAGAATCTGTCACAATTGTGTCCCTCTTCCCCTGTCTCACTTCAGCAGTGAGATTATTTATCTATTCTGCAAGACCACTGATGTTTTTTAGTTATTTAGAGTTCAACTTCCTTTAAGGCTTTTAAAAAAATTTACATTGTTGTAGTCACTGTGTGTATATTGTTCTCTTGGTCATATTTATTTTTCTTTGCACCATTTCACACAGTTTTTCCCAGTTTTCTTCATGTTCCTCAGAATTCCTCATATTTGGAATTTATTATTCTACAATAATATTCCATTCCATCTGTATTACATAATTTTTTCAGTCATTCCCTAATTAATTGACATCCCCTTTTTTCAGTTGTTTGATAGCACAGAGGGCACTGCTCCACATGATTTGCTATATATAATTTTTTTATGTTTCTGTCTTTGATTTTCTTACATTATATGCCTAAGACTTGGCTTGCTGAATCAAATGATATGGAACATTTAGTCTCTTTTCTTGCATAATTCCAAACTGTCATACAGAATGATTGCACCAATTCACAGCTTCTTTATCTGTACTAGATTAAGGTGCCTGTGTTCCCATAACCTCCCGAATGCTGACTATTCCTTTTTTGGTTATGTTTGTTCATTTGCATGGTGCCAAGTGAAACCTTAGAGGTGTTTCTTAAAACTCAGAGGTATATATGCTTCTCCTGCTGTTAGTGATTCAGAATGTATTTTCATAATCATTTATAATTGGGAATTCTTTTAAAAATTTCAATTTTTTAGCATCCTATAAAACAGTTTATTAAATACTTACTTTGTGCCAGGCATTGTGCTAAGAGAATACAAATACAAGTAAACAGTAGAGTCTCTAGCTTCGAAGAGCTTACATTCTAACTGAGAGAAAAAAATGCCATAAAGATGAGCAGGAAAGGGTCAGGCAGTGTACTGGCTACCGTTGAGGAGGTACAGGAGGAGTAGAGCAGGGAACGAAATAAACTTGAATGGGGCCCATTCTGAAATGCTTGTCTGGGCTAGAGATTCACCAGTGATGAAGGCAGGACCCAGGGCAGAGGCATCTTCAAGGGAGGCAGGGCTACTCCTGGAAAGGAGGTAAAGTTCAGAGAGTGAGTCGAGCTGGAATGTAAGTTCTTTGACTCTAGAGATTGATTTTGGTTGCATTTGTGTCTCTAGCACCTACCACAGTGCCTGGAAATAAGTGAGTACTCAGTAAATGCTTGTGGATTGACTACTTCTCTTTTGAGGAATGCATCATGATGTATATACATGTGCATCATGTCAAGACCCTATATATTCTGAGTTACCAGATTTTTATCAGTTCTGTTTGATGCAAATACTTTCCCATTCTCCATCTTCTTTTCTAATTCTACCTTTGATGATTTTATTCATGCAAAAGTTTTTAAATTTGACATAAAGGTCTTTTATTTATAACTGTGTGATTCCATGTCATGCTTTCTGTAGCAGCCATTCTCCTCTCTCCTCAGAACCCTAATTCTATCCCACCACCCCTCTTTAAACAGATAAATCGCATTCTTAATTTACTGAGAATACTGATACCATCTGTTGTGAGTTCCTTCATCTTTCATTCCTGATGACTCAGAATTTATGTATTCTTGAATTTTTTTAGTCTCAGAGTATGGAATACCAATTCCATTAATTATGACTAAGCCCTCTGCATGGTCTCGTAGTCTACTCATTTCTGTATTATATGAGATCTTGTCATACTCTCATTCAGTTTTTCTCTCTCCTCTTCCTTGATGCTTATAAACATATTTGATTCTTCTTATAACAATAAAAAAAACTCCCTTCCTTTGACCCTGCTATTCCCTCAAATAATTATCTTTTGTCTCTCCACTTCAGTACTGAAGTTTTAGAGTAGTGTATACTTAATACTTCCACTTAATTATCTTTATTCAGTCTCTTGGAACAGGGATATCAAACAAGCTGGTTCCATCGCACCTATAACATAATGCAGCTAGAACCTGATTAAAATATAATTGGGTATGTTTAGACTAAATAAAAATATAATATGACAGAAATGTTATAAATGTTAATTTGCAGTTTTATAAGTCAAGATGTGGCCCTCAAGCATCCACATCCACACACACACACACACACACACACATATATGTGTAAAATGAGAGAGAGAGAGAGAGAGAGAGAGAGAGAGAGAGAGAGTTTGGTAACTATATCTCTATTGAGTTTTATGCCACTGCTTTGGAAAATGGTTTCCAACCTCAGCATTCAGTTAAAACTGAATTCTTGAAACTTACTAGTAAATTTTTAATTTCTGAAATCCTATGCATTTTCTTAGTCTTTTTTCCCTAGACTTTTCTGTAGCTGTCATTGTTGACCATTCCATCTTCTCTGATATTTTTTTCTTCCTGTATTTTTCTCCTGGTTCTCCTATGTGTCTAATTATCCATGTCCATGGCCTCATTTCCCTTGGAATTCCCTTTCAAGTTTCTGTCTTCCATCTTTATATATTCTTTCTCTTGGTGATTTCATTTACTCCCATGTATTTTTTTCCACCTCAGTACAAATTATTCTCAAATCTGTATATCCAATCTCGGTCTCCCCTATATCCCTAACTTCCCCAGTGGACATATCCAACCAGATGTCCTACCAGCACCTGAAATTGATCTTGTCTCCCTGCCCCCTCAACACAAATCCAACAAACCTGTTCCTCTTCCCACATTCTCTTTCTGTTGCTGTTGATGACTCTCCATCCTCTAGACTTGAAACCTCACAGTCCCTTCTTGATAGAAAGGACTTGCCTGTTTTTCTCATTTTGGCCTCACTTAGATTTGATTGCAATAATGTCAGTGTATGCTGCTTGCTAAAGTGTTTTTAAAGAGTTTTTCTTGCCAGGACTCAGGCTTATAAGACATCAAACAACAACTTGATTTTTCTTTCTAGAATAAGTAACATAGATCCTGTAACCCAGCCCAGAGAGAGGTAAGAGAGTCTGTTCTTTGTTTTAGTATGTCACTCTTTCTACCCTACCCTAATAGAGACAAGCACCATTCCTTTACTCTGAGGGAGGTTGCACTGGAGTTTAAGGACAGGAGATCAACATGACGGTTCTGCCTCCTAGTTGTTTACTTCATTTCACTTTTTCTCCTACGGATGCATGCGATCATTCTGTAGGAGATGGTGTTAGCTCTTGAGTACCTACACCAGGAGAGACTAACATTGTTAAAGCTCTTTCCACCTTATAATCAGAATGGTTCTAAACTATTGGATTGCAAGTTCATTATGAGTCAGTCATGTGATATGGCAGCTAAAAATTTCTAATTAAGTCTAGAGCTATATTTAGAAGCTTCCAGGGATAGAGAGATTATAGTCCCATTATATTCTTCCCTCATAAGAGCTCATCTGGGATATTGTGTTAAGTGATGGATGCCATGATTTAAGAAGGTTGTTGATAACATAGAAAAGTTTGTCATAATGGAGGACCTTGAGTCCTGCTCATGTAAAGGAACTTTATATATTTAGCAAAAACAAATTTTAGCAAAGAACATGCCAAATGACATGATATATATTCAAGTGTCTGAAAGCTTGTCATGTGGAAAAAGGATCAACTTTCTTCTTGGTTGCCCTAGAGGACAGAAATAAGAATAATGGGTAGAAGTTGGAAAGAGACAGATTTAAGCCTGATATTAGGGAAAAAATCTTCCTAGCACTTAGAGCTATTCAAAAGTGGGATGGGCTGCCTTGAGAGGTGAGGGGTTCCCCTTCTTCTCCAAGTAGAGGTTGAATGAGCACTTGTTAGGTATGTTATATACTGGAGATTCCTTACATGTATGTGTTGCATCAGATGGTCTTTGAAGTTCTTTGTGATTCTTAAATTATATGATTCTGTTATTCTTTATATTGGTTGCCATAGATGTCCTCTGGCAAGTGTTCATTTTCCCCCAGGAGATGGTGTCAGTTCTCTAGCAGCTAAAGCAGATGAAGGGCTGAGTCATGATCTTCAGAGATTCCCATGGCTCCAACCTATTTATGTTATTCTTTCATATTGTGTCTCACACACTGAACCACAAACAAACTCTTCAGTTGTACTGTTGAAATAGCATTCTACTTGCCCCACCTGAATGATTCCCAATTTTTTTTTTACTCATGATCTCTTTAATATGAATTTATCTCCTTTTTTACCCCTTCCCTCATCTCTCAACTTCCAGGCAGGGTACTTACTACTTACTTACCATTCTTATTAAGTCTTGAGATTTGAAGGGGCTCTTCTTCTACCTTTCCATACTTGTCTACTATTCCTTGCCTTTTTTTTTTTCTGGGGCCATGTAACTCAAGGCCTTCAAAAATTAAACCCCTAAGTTTAATTACATTCTTTCCCCAATCAGAAATTTTGCAGTTTCTGTAAAACCAAATTGACTTTATATAGACTGGAATAATTTACAGATGTAATGAGTAATTTGCATGTGGTTATGTCATACATCATCCATGAAATACACAAATGACTAAATACATGATAATGTTAATGCACTGTCTTCCCTCAAACATAGTAGTATATTGCCCTGGTCTAGCAAATACCCATAGGCTCCCTGACATCCTTACCTATAATCCCTATAACCTTACAGACAGTTCTTGGTAAGTGGACCATTCCTCAGTCTTACTAAGACAAAATACTCTATTTTTAATTTAAAGTGATTTTTATGTAGTTTGAATTTACCAGCAGAGGTGGGGCAAGGGAAGACTGGAGGGGACAGACAGGAAGGGTACCTCATGCCCCTGGAGGGAGGGAGCCTGCACATGGTTCAAGGACATGTTGGGAGAGGGGACAGAGAAGCAGGAGGAGGAACTTGTCTGGAGGGGGCCAACACATGGGGGCTGTACAGGGACACAGGAGAGGGCAGGGCTAGGGGGCAAATCTGAGCAAAGAGTAGTGGAAGACAGACAGACACACTGGGCCAAACTTGCTGCCTGGTGGACTGAGTGAGGCAAAGGTTTCGTGGTGGAGGTATCAAGCTAAGGCCTTTCCCCAATATTGGCCTTTCCCTCTGCCCCTATTGGGTCACAGCTATGGTGGCAATCTCTCCCTCACCCTCTATTCTTATTTTTGGAAGGCTTTTTCTTTGGTGGTGTGAGAGGAAGGGTTTGGGGGTTGGGAGACCACAAAACTGAGAGAGCACAGTACCTTACATTAACTTTAACATAGTTGGGGTTTTTTTGGAACCCAAATTTCTTTCAGAATTCTTTACATAAATTTGAATTATGAGAAGGTAGTAAGGCAAGTCTGTATACAATATTTTGGTAATCATATGTGTTTTCCAGGCACTTCTTTTTCACAGAAACACTCTTGGATATTCCCAATCCCATTTTCTGTGTCAGATCTAATCTTGGGCAGAATGGTATAGTGAAAAGAGCATGAATTTGGAGTCAGAACACCTGGGTTCCAATCCTAGCTTTGCTGTTTGCTGCTTGTGTGACATTTTGAAATTCACTATTTCACTGGGTTTTAGTTTCTTCTCGTGTTAGGTGAAAGGGGGTGGGCTAGATGACCTCTCAGGTACCTTCCAATTTTAAAATCTATGATCCTGTGATAATTATCCCACAGCCTCAGTTCTGGACTCATGGATAGCCTAGGGCAAATAGGGCTATGTCTTGCCCCTAGGAGTCCAGCGATGTCATATTGCTGTTCCTTTGGGAACTTCAAAAATGTTGCATTGGATAGGAAGGAGATTTACTCTAGAGCTGATGCCTTTCTACTGCCCAGTAAAAAAAAACTTTTCAGTTCCTTACATAGAGTACTCATCTACCTTCATAAATGCTTCATATTGAGGTAGCTGTTTTCAATCTTCCACATTCTCCAGGGATGTATCAAATCTTGGCTTCCTTTTCATCTGGATTTTGAAAAAGACCCATCTCCATATGAACTATTTCCTAGAACTAGCTGCCCAGTTGCAACTGACCTTTGTGGGACTCCCCATTCTTTGACTCATGTCCAGTTGAATGAATGTGAAGTCAAACTTCCGTTTGGACAGTTATTCATTGTCATATATCATCTTTTGAGAATTCTGGACATTCTATGAAGTTGTTCCTGTTGACTTAACTCTGAAGTCCTCAACTGCTTGGTATGGAGTAATTTTTATTGTGTTTCCCAGGGACAACAAAATTTTGTAATAGAATTCTCTTTCAACTGGAGTTTCCAGCAGTGCAATCGAATTTATCATTGATTTTTCTTCTCTGGGCTCTTGTAGGTTGAGTTCATAGAAATGATTTATACCTGGTTTCTGAGTTGAGCAACACATTGGTCTTGAGAGTCTAGAATTTCCCCACCTTCTGAAACTCCAAAAGTCTGACCAGAAGGCAACTGTGGTTCTTGCTCAAATCAAAGGAATAAAACCTATATCATCATTCATTCTTTTTTTAAATTTTGCCTTTTTTTTGGAAGGGGGAGGGCAGGACAGTTGGGGTTAAGAGACTTGCCCAAGGTCATACAGCTAGTAAGTGTTAAGTGTCTGAGACTGAATTTGAACTCAGGTCCTCCCGACTTCAGGACTGGTGCTCTATTTACTGCGCCAGCTAGCCACCCCTATTCATTCTTAAAGGCATTATACTTGTGATCTAGAAAAACCACTTGCTCCAAAGGTTCACTATGTATTTTGTTCTCCACTTAAATATCTTGAGTTGATTGCACTTTTACTTTCAATATCTTAGGTACAGAAAGATTACGACTACTTCTTGCATATGTAACATTCATAAACTTTTAGAAAAGAATTCAGAGATTTATGAAGAGAGCTTAGTACTCTGTAAAGAGCTGAAAAACTCCTTTCCATAGTGCCATATTCCCTAGGCACAAAGGAGAACAGAAAGGGAACTTGCAAGGCTAAGAGACATAAGATAATGGATGGGCCTTCCATACGGTCCTGACAACAGTTAGGGAAATTAAGTCAGACAGACAAATGAGTGTGCTGCCATCCATGTGGTAGGAGCTGTGGGAGCTGTAACAGTCCAGTGTTGCCAGACAGCACATGGAATTGCAAGATCAGGAGTTGAAATACCTAGAAGGAGCCAGATGAAGCAGATTACTCTTTAGCAGATCCACAAGTGGGTAAATAGTGAGACAAGGATATTGCCTGCTCCAAGGACTTTAACTCCACTATTGAGACTTTCTCTTTTGTTGTCATGAGTTTGTTTTCATAAAAAGAGGAATTGGCCCTCACACACACAGGGTGACAGGATACTAATATTATTCTCTTGATAAACCAGCTCATATGGGTCTCTTTTCTGTTCTTTATAGGCATGTTGATAATTTTGATTTGTTTTGAGGGGAGTTGTGAGGGAGAGAGGGATGTTTAAGTTTCTTGCACTAATAGTGCATGAGTCAAGACAGACTCCAGGAAAAACCAAGGTAAACATGAGCTGAGGGAACATTATATTATTGTATGGTGGTGGTGGTGGTGGTAGTAGTAGTGGTGTGGGGTATGAGTTGTCTCTATAGATACCCATTTATTTTAGGATTGATGCATAGTGATGGTTATAGGCTGTTAATTTTGAGGGTGCCCATGGATTATGAAGAAGGTTTCAGGATTTTATATACTACAATGGATTCTTGGGTGGGTAGCATGCAGTTTAAAGTATCGGAGAAGATATTCATAAAAGAAAACAATGTAAGTCTTACTTTGTGTGATCTTAAAACCCTGAATTCTTCCCATATTCACAGAGAGATATTTGGAAAGGGGAATTTTTGGAAATTAATTACTAAGCACTCTAAATGAGGTAAAATTTATTATAGATTAGGCAAAGGGAATATAAGAAATACAGAGATCAGAAAGTGAGACAACCCTCTTCTTTGGTCAGTGGCCCTATGCCAACAATCTTGGCCTCAGTGTGAGGTGGGCTGGCAATTAAGGAGGATAGCAGGTACCCACTATGGACATTAAAATTTAAGTTTCTGGAGACAGTTTGTGGAGAGGAGGGATTGTGGATTTGCTTGGAAAGTAAACTTTTGCTACCTGACGAGAACATGCCACATGAAAGATGTCTGGCAGGGAAGTTATGCCGAGAAATGTAGGTGGGGTATTACTAGAAAGCCTAAGGGGATATGCCTTTGATGTTCTTTGCACCTTGAAGATAGAATGACATGCACTTTCAGTTCTCAAATTTGCCAGTTGATGACACTGAGACCACAGAGGACATTTTAATGCCTCCTAAGAGAAAGGAGAGATAGTTTCCTGCTTTGTGCAAAAGGTTAGTGTAGACTCTCATGGAAAACAGTGATAGCAGTAACTGTGGGAGGGCTGATTTAAGTGATATGGGGACTTTAGATGATAATCACCTATCATCACACCTATTGCTTACTCCCATTCCTTACTCCCCAGCTACTTGGAACCAGTTTGATGGATCTGGGATAGAGAGAGCATATGAATAAGCCAATTTTCTAGAACTGATCTAAAGAAAAAAATAGTTAAAGAGATGTTGAGTTGTATTTACTAGTCCTTGCACTCATCCTGCATTTGACTAAAATTGTGATAAACCCCTGACCCTTAAGCTGAGTTTGTTTCTCAGCTAATCATTTCATTTCTTCCTGCGCTAGAGTTTCTAGCTGATTTTCTCTGGAACTCTTCCCATGGTAGTGGATTCAATGTTTTATCAGTGATCTCTGCTATTTTTCTCTAGCCTCCTGTGAGTTTCTGGTTCTGATATCCAGTTTTCTACTTGCAGGACTCTGCTTGTACTTTGAATATGTTGGACTGGCCTCAAATCAGTGTGGAAACCCTAGATACAAATGCCTCTCTTTGGCACTTACAGCCCTTCAGAATCCCGGTCCAACCTATCTTTTCAGACATTGCATATTAACTCCCCTGAGGCACAGTTTTCCAGCCAAATGGACCTACTTGCTATTCCTCCAGAATATTCTAATTCTCTCCTCTAAGATTTTGTGCTGACTGCCAGGAATATTCTTCTTTGCCTCTACTTCTCAGAAATTCTGGATTCCCTTCATGGCTCAGTTTAGGTGATTACTCATACAAGAAATCTTTCCTAAACTTCCAATTGTTAGTGCTCGTGGACAAACACAAATAAGTTTGTGTTTTCTTAGCTGTTTTCATTCTGTATCTCACCCCCAGCAGAATTCTACAGAAGGCATAGGTTGGCAGAGGCTAATGTTCTAAAATTGTCAAATTTTTTGGACTCTCAAATATATGAGCCACACAGTATCTCAGCAGGGATTGAATCTCAGAAACACTAATCACAGTTGACCCTTCTTTTCCACTCAATATCACATCCTACTTGAGGTCTCATACTCTCTCATCTGGACTATCAAAAGCCCCTTTGTTCTCCTTGCATAGTGCCTTCTGTCACTCTAATTCGGCTTTTTACCCAGAAACCAAATTAATCTTCAGAAATCTTCAGTGGTTCCTTCTTGCCTAGAACATAAATTACATACCCCTTAGCCTGGTATTTAAGGCCTTCCATAGTCTGGAAGTTCCAGCCTACCTTTTCATTAAGTGAATCAATGAGAAGTTTCATGTCTCATTTCACCATGTTTATACATTCATACAAATTCTCCTCCACATATACTCATTTGATACCCCAGCCTGTTTTTGAAGGGCCATGTAACATAATGAATAGAGCATTGGACTTGGAATCAGGAAGGCCTGGTTTTGAATCCTGCTTCAGATTCTAAGGTGTGGAAAGGGCATACATGCTGGAGCTATGTCTCAATTTCCTCATCTATAGAATGGGTATAGTCATAAAACTGGCTTATAAGGTTGTGGTAAGTATCAAACACAATCAAAATTCCTGTCAAAATTTTGTTTTCACTAAAGGAAAACCTATGAAAATCCATTAGTTCTGACAAAAATACCATCTTCCCAATATTATCAAATGCCAAATCTGCTATCACTGTAACTTTGGTTATTTTGTGTACCATGGATTTAATGATGGAAAAGAAAACAAAAAAAAGAAATCCAACCCAGAAGTCTTTGAATATGATTACTAAGGCACCTTGTTTTTGTTTCTCTCATAGGCATGAAGTTGATTTTAACTATAATCAACACTTGGTTATCCACATGTAAAATAATCACCTTGTGGATTATATATATCATGATGCTAATTCTAAGCCAGCTCAATTTTTTTCCCCTACTTCCCATACTTTCAACTACCTCTCCTTGCTGCCTAGGCAACCTGTGCTCCAGGAGCAAGAATAACACAATTAGAGAGGTGATTTACAAGGAAAAAAATGAAGATTACATTATATTCCAAGGACAAATAGAACCACAGGATCTTAGTGGAAAGAGAGCTCCAAGATACTCTTATGTGATCCAAACCTGAAGTATTTTCTCAATAGTATCCCCATAAAGTGATCATCCAGCCTTTGATTCTCCTTGACAGTGATGGGGGAAGCCCATTGAGACATAGGATATAACACAGTCTAATCTAATTTTGCTGACTCTAATTCCTAGGATTTTTTTTTTTATATTGAGCTTAAAGTTGATTTAAGAGCAAAAGTGAATGTTAGGTCACCTGCAAGACCTATTTACGGTTTGTTTGTTTTTTTGAAAAATTGTGTTTTTACATCTTCTAAGTTCCATTAGACCATAGGTCTCCAAAGTGAGCCAATCAGCCTCCTAGGGGGCGCTAGAATGATCCAGGGTGCAGTGCAATTGCAGGATGTTGAATAAAAATTAGGGGGCAGTGGAAGCATAAGGAAAGAAGAGAAGATAAGAAAATTTTGACACACTATTCATAGTTGTTTCAACTGTTGTGTAACAGAGTTAAAGTCATAGTGATTACATTATTTGCCAAATAAATACCCATAATGTAAGTTAAAACCGATCAGGTCTTAACAAGCAAGTGTTGGCAGGCAAGTGTTTTTGGGGATTGTCAGGAAGTCCAGCATGTATTGGCAGAAATGTTTGTATTATAACTTGTTTACAATACAATACTATATGGTTATAGGACACAATATTGTGTCATCAAAATTTCACTCCAGGTAAACCCCTACAAATTTACAATAAATTATTAAATTTAAGATGTGTCGTTTTAATATATGTGTGTATATATATATATATATAGGAAATGATGCAAACTTCCAAGCAAAATGTTAAAGGGTTAATGAAGGTAGATGATTTCCAAGGGGTTGCTGAATAATGTATTTTTTAAAGGTGGCAGTAAACCACCTAAGTTTGGGAATCTCTGCCTGAGAAAATATCTTTTTGGTTTTGTCCAGTTGTCCTAGAAGGGACCAGTGACCCAAAAAGAAGGGCCTGAAAATGTTTTTTTTAAACAATATCAATCTTAGACAAAGCAGATAATCAATTTTGTGAGGTCACAGCCCTGAAACAATTCTATTGCATTCTGAAATTTAATATACCAGAATGTTGCTGTGAACAGTGTACTGGTGAGTCAAATCCAGAATTGCCTGACTGCATTTTGCCAAATTATGAGAGATTTTTCTCTTAAAAATCTGTTTCCCTGTTTCCTGATTGACAATAAGAAGTGTTATTCTTGGTACAAAAGACGTTTGAGCTGCAGACATGATTATGGATCAGTGCTGTACTCAGAATGTCCCTTTGCCCCACCCCTTTAAAGGCTTTTGATGAATATTTGCACTGTTCATTGGAGCTAGACTCCAGCTGAGGTGACTAGTTGTAAAAACACTTGTGAAAGTAACAATGTACTTACTAAATATTCTAAAGATCATGTGTGTCTAGAAAAGTTTGGCTTCAGGCTTGGACCAAAAAAAAAAAAAAGACGCAAGCAGAAATAAGCCCATCTACTTTGATTATTTATGCAAGTAAGCTCTCATTGCAATGTGGATGATAGTATATGCTCTTAATTTTAAAGTAGTCAGTGTTCACCTCACAACGTATTTTGGTTTCATTTTAGATCATTTACAAAGCTCCCTCATCTGGCAGGAACAAAGCAGAACTTTCTTCTTGCAAAGCAAATCCAAAGTCAATGGAAGATATTTGGACTGGACTCTGCTGAGTTGGTTTATTATGATGTCCTCCTCTCTTATCCTAATGACACAAATCCCAACTATATCTCAATTGTTGATGAACATGGAATCGAGGTGAAGTGGAACTGTGATTATTTTTTAAATTACATAGGACTAGTCTATAATGAATGAGCAAGTGGAATGGATCAAAATCTGAATTGTTGTCAATCTGGGGTGATGTGCTAAAGGAAGATTAATCTGGAAGTGGTGTGAAGGATGGATTGAAGAAGAAAGAGAAGTGGAAGCAAGAAGATGGGTTAGAAGCTTTTTCATGTGGTCTAGGCAAATAGAATGGTAACAGTGTAAATAGAAAGGAAGAGACTGATTCAAGAGAAAGGGAGAAAATGGGACTTAGGATTTATTGAATTTGGGTGATTGAGGGAGTGGAAATTGTCGAAGACACGAAATACCAACCATTCATCATTGAATGAATGCTCCAGGGATGCCATCGACAAAACTAGATGATGTCCTATGATGTTGTGATAGAGAAGTGGTTTGGGGGGGAGCAGTAAAGATAATAAGTTGAGTTGGGGACATTTTGAGTTGGTGATTACAATAATGAAATTCTTTCTTCAATGCCCTTAATAGAATTTTCTCTTTGAATTACACATGGTACTAAAGGTAGGATTAGGAGCATTGCTCTTTTATATATACTTCTGAGCAAAATGGGTTATTGTTTAATAACATAGAGCCATCCATTAACTTACTATATCCTCCCTCCTAGATTTTCAATACTTCATTTTTTGAAATACCCCCAGATGGATATGAAAATGTTTCAGAGATTGTCCCACCATATAATGCTTTTTCAGCCCAAGGCGTGCCAGAGGTAAAGTAAAGGATATGGCCTTTTGAAAACTTAAAGAAAAAAATTTGTTTGAAGATATGAAATCTTGTATAGATATCTACTTTCATGTTACTGACTGGCTGACCTCGAGGAATCACCTTTTAAGTTTACATAATGTTTCATACATAGGCTAAGGATCAGTGAAGCACAGGCCCTGGGGAATTAGATACTGTCCTTGCAAGTAAGAAAGAAGTAAATTGTTGAATACACCATTATAGTCAGAAAAGGTTATCTGTTCTTGCTTGGTAAAAGTATTATAACTCTTTTGTGTTCAGAACTTTACTATTTCCCCCTCCTCTCACCTACATCCTGATTGGTGAGTGTGACATATAATCATGGACATCTGTATCTAAACAGGTCCTGGCAATTTGGCTTCTCTTTATTCCTTGGCCATCTTCTCATCAGCTTCCCTGCTGCCAGTAACTTAGGAGCCCTCCCTTTCCCCTTTGTAATTCAGGAACTATAATCAAATCAGTATTGCCCTTGCTCCTTGAAAGAGTGTGTCAATTGAATCCTCCATGACTCCAATTATTTCCTAATAATTTTTCAAATCACAATACCCCAATCCTATTTGTGCCAGTGGGAAGCTGCTACTCATCTACTATTGTGTTATTTTCTGGTATAAGAATATAAGCTTTTTGAAGGAAAGCATTGGTTTTTGTTTTGATTTTTCCTTTTGCATCCCCAGTGCTTAGAGCAGTGAATGCTTGGCACATACTAAGCATTTAATTATTTTTCTTTCATGCATTTTGAGCTAACTTTTGACCTTTTTTATAAGATAAATTCTTAAAATATTGATGTGTTTAGATTTTTAAATGGATTTTATTTTTTCACTTTTTTATGATTTAAGTAAGTCATTAAGATCACGTGAAACTAAATTATTAAAGCATGTGTTCCATGTGCTGTCGCTTTCCTGACAGCAAGTCACCAACATAAATATGGACCAAAATACATAATGAAAATGGAAAGGCATTATGGTTATGTTGTATTGTGGTATAAATTGATTCTTTGGTTGACTCCTTAATGATACTATCAGTTAAATTTTAAGACTGCAATCTTGTATTTTTTCCATCCAGGGAGATCTTATTTATGTGAACTATGCGCGTACTGAAGACTTTTTCAAGCTAGAACGAGACATGAAAATCAACTGCACTGGAAAGATTGTTATTGCTAGATATGGAAAAATCTTCAGAGGAAATAAAGTAAGATATCATTTTGGGGACCAGGAGGAAGGTTAATTTATTTGAAATGTAGATAATGAATGGGAATGGTAGTTGTAGAAATCTCTCCAAAAATGTTATTCATGTTGGATGCTCTTGTTTGCAAAGTAAGCCCTGTTAAAATATTAATAGAGGTATCTATAAATAAGGGCAGTTTAAAAGTTGAGCACTTGACTGAAGTGCATTTAGGTTCATAGGCTCTTTAGAATTGAAAGAGACCTTATATAGAGAGATGATCATAGAAGAACAAAAAAAGCCCTGCCTCTTGAATCAGAGCACCTCATTTCAAAACATGGTATTAACTACCTGTGTGACCATGGGTAAGCTACTTAACTTGCCTGGACCTCAGTTTTCTCATTTCTAAAATGGGTTTTGACTCAACAGTCTCACTGATCCCTTCCATCTCTACATCCATGATCATTTGGTCCTAGGAACCTCCCCCTCAATGGAAAAATGAATTTCTGCCATGACATCTCTGACTAAGGTAGTCATGATGCTTCTGCTTGAATATCTCTAGTAAAATTATGTGTTCATTGTCTTAGAGGCAACCTGGTACATTTTTAGACAGCTCAGATTTTAGGAAAGTAGTTTAAAGGAACCTCATAGATCTTTCATTTCTTGCTATGATGGATTAATTTGGATTTTTTACTTTGACACTTATTTTTGAACCTGATTTTATTCATATTGAGAATACACTCTGAAAAAACCCCATCTACCCATGCAAATTGGCCTTTTTCTGCATTTGATGTTCTTAGCAAGTTGTCTGGGCACTAAGAGATTGTAACTTGTTCAGGGACACACAGTCAATGTGTCAGGCAGATACAGGACTTGAATCCAGATCTTTCTGTCACTGAGTCCCAACTCCCTATCCACCAAACCACTCTGCTTCTTGGGCTCCTTTTAGTTTTAATTCAGTTAAACATTTTAAAAGTACCTACTTTGCATAAGACAGTTTGCTAAATTCAGAGACAAAGAGATGTGTAGGACTCAGCCTATATCCTGTGGGAATATAGACTCTTAACAGGGAAAAGGACAAGTATACCTAGTAACTGTGATAAGTGCAGCTAAGTGGTACAATGGGAGTGAGGACAACCTGAGTTCAAAGCCAGCCGCAGATACTTAATACCTTTTAGCCCGCTGTCTGCCTCAGTTTCCTCATCTGTAACATGAGGGTAAAATAATAGTACCTACCTCACAGCATTGAGACTCAAATGAAATAATATTAGTAAAGTGCTTAGCACAATTCCTGGCACGTAGTTATATAAATGGTAGCTATTATAATAATAAGAGGGAGAGAGCAATTCAAAGTGCTTTAAGAAATTTGAAGAAGATGAGATTATTTTCATAAAGGCTGAGGATAAGTGTGGGAGAAGTCAGGGAAGGCTTCCTGGAGGATGAGGCAACGTCTGAATTAGGCCTAAAAGAAAGAGAGAAATGGAGCAATATGGACAAAGGCACAGAGACGGAAAAAAATTCTAGAAGGGGATTATAGCCTAGTTTGATGGAATGCAGACTAAATGAGTGGGTGAAAGTAAATGAAATAAGTGACTGCAATAAAGGAAAGAATGAAATAAAACTGTGAGAGACCTATTGTATAGGGTCTTGAATGCCAGAGTGAAGAGTTTATACTCTACCTGATAAGCACAGTAGATAGGGGAATGGAGGTGGACTGAATTTTTTTTTAAACAAAAAGAAATAACACATTAATAGCAGATTATTAGAGAGATTACTCTGGTTTAGGATGATAGAATAATATTATTCATAGACTTTGAGTTTTGAAAGGAACCTTAGAAGTCATGTACTCTAAACCCTTCATGTTATGGATGCAGAAACTGAGGTGTCCAGAGAAATTGTTGTTTGTCCTTCATTCTTGACATCAGGGAGGTGATGCCACGACATGTAAGTGAATTGGATTTTACGTGAGGGAGGCCTATACAAAGACCCCAGCCTCACTTTCTCATCTAGAGCCATATGGGTCCAGTAACCAGATAAAATCATAATGACTGAAGATGGCCCAGGACACAGTGGGAGACCTTGCTCTTTGCTAGCTAAGATTTTTAACACGTCTCAGTTTGACTGAGGCAGTACCCATTCAGTGATTGAGGCTTAATAAGAAATGACACAGAGAAAGGCCTCTTTAGTTAGCCAAAAAAAAAAAAATCAATCTGGGAGGAGAAGACCTTCAGTGTTTCTGGCCAAAACATAAACGATTGCTATTTATATTCAGTCTGAGACAATGAGAGCCCAAAGAGTGACCAAGTATGGCTTGGCCTAGGGCCTATTGTTGGCCAATCAATGAAAAAATAATTTTCCAAAGGTCACAAAAGTAAAAATAATTGGGATCACAAATGTATGAGTGATGTTTTAAGGTAAAGTGCTTTGCCCACATTCAAACCACTCTGTCAGGTAGGTAATACAGATATAAGACCCATTTTACAGATGAGGAAACTGAAGCTAGGTAGTAAGTAGCAGAACTAGAATTAGAGCTCGTGTTTTAACACCAAATTCTGTGCTTTTTCTACTGTGCTACAATGCCACCTTATGGAGGATGGATTGGAGAAGAAATAGACTGAAGGTAAGAAAAACAGAATCTGTGGTGGTAGAAGCAGCAGCACTTGATAACTACGTGTTAGGGAGGCAGCAGAGTCAAAGTTGGCTGCAACAATCAAGTGTCGGCCTGTTGGCTTCATCTGTTTTACTCTGGCTTTTCAGGTTAAGAATGCCATGTTAGCTGGAGCCATAGGGATTATCTTGTACTCAGATCCAGCTGATTACCTTGCTCCTGGGGTACAGCCCTATCCCAGTGGATGGAACCTTCCTGGAGATGTCGCTCAGCGAGGGAATGTATTAAACCTGAATGGAGTAGGCGATCCTCTCACTCCAGGGTACCCAGCTAAAGGTGAGCAACGTACCTGTTACAAATGTTGCACCTTTCCAGAGTATCACAGGCCTTCCTGATTTAATGGTAACATAAACATTTGGGGGTGAAGATTAAAATAACATCCTGTTTAATGATAACATCCTGGATTCATAAAATTACTTGTGATATAGAAATCATTTACCCCAAATCCTTCGTGCTGTAGATGGGGAAATCAAGAGAAATTAAATACTTAAATGACTCTTATTAAATACTTGAAAATACTTTTTCACGTATCGTATCAATGTTAGTATGAGTAACATAATTATAGGAGACTGCTTGCTTTGATAACTGTGTTAATGCTGTAATTAGTGCTATCTATGTGTTCAGAGTGTGGAGAATACAGTGTTAGTGAACCAACCCTTGTTTTCCCAAACCTCCAAGATTCCAGCCAGAGTAACAGACCTTAGAATGGTGGATTCCAGGACCTGTTAATTTTCTTTGTCTTTATCCTTTCTAACTTCCTGTTACATTACAATACAATGTAATACAAAACATTATGCACTTTCTCTGTGGCAGACATTGTGCTAAATGCTGGGAATACAAATTAGGGGGAAAAAACAGTTTCTGCCCTCAAGGAGCTTAGAGACTAATGGAGAAGATAATACGCATAAGGAAGCTAAAAAGTATGTGGGGGGACAGTGCATGGTTCAGGGACACAATGGTTTGGAAGTTGAATCCAAGGAGTATGGCTAGTGGGAAAGAAAGAGTTGACTGGACTTCTGGGCCTTCTTTAAAAGAGACCTTTGGAAGGCATTTTTTGTTGCACCTTCCAGCCCTCCAGTCAGAGGGACAGAGGCTACTGATGAGGTACTGTATTTGATACTACTGACCACATCATACTCTAGGATCCCGCATTTGAATTATCTTAGGAAGATTCTGAAAATTATCTGGCAAGATAAGGTACCAGACACTGAGGTCCTCTCTCTAGCTGAACTGCCAAGCATTCAAACTCTACTGCAGAGAATGTAATTCTGATGGGCCCGAATGCCTAACATAAATTTATCTAAAAAACTATTTTATGCAAAACTTGCATAAGGCAAGGACTCACATGGAGATCAGATATAAGAACACTCTCAAGGTCTCTCTGAAGAACTTTGCTGTAGATAGTGAGACATGGGGGATGCTGGCACAGGACCACATATCCACATCAAAGAAGGTGCTATGCTATATGAACAAAGCAGAATCACAGTAGCACAGAGAAAATATGAGATGTACAAATCTGGAGACCTCTCCAACCCAAATGTTCAAATGGAGTTTTTGTATCTGACCTGTGGTAGAATCTTCCCAGTTCATATTAGACCGATCAGGCATAGTTGAACACATTGTTCAACACAAGTTGAACACTTGGCCCCAACATCTTGATGCCCTTGGTCCTCTTTGAGTACAAAAGATGAACAGCTCTTGAGTGCATTCTTTTTCCTGGATTTTCATGAAATTTCTGTCTTCCTGGTTCTTCTTGTTTGTTAAATCATCATCCAAACTCTACCCTCATCCCCATTCATGGTTATACCTACCTTAGCTCTCTGTTGACCCTCTCCTCTTCTCTCTTTATACTCTGTGAGTAATTTTATCAGCTCTCATTTGGTCAGTAATCATACCTATGCAGTTAACTCCTAAATCCAGTCCACAACTCTGCTAAACTCGAGCCCCACATCTCCAACCTCCTGTAAGATGTCTCCTTAGGCATAGATGTCCCATAGGCATAGAAACTCTGTGTCCAAAGTAAAATTCATTCTCTTTTCCCAAAAACCTATTCCATTTTCTACCTTCCCTGTTTCTGTTGAGGATACCACCATCCTTCCAGTCACTCACTCAGGTTCATAATTTGAGAATCACCTTCAATTTCCTAATTTTCCTCATCCTTCATATCCAGTCATTTGTCAACTCTTGCCAGTTCTACTTCCCCCAAATCTCTCAGTTTGTCCTTTCTCTCCATTATTGAAGCCACCACCCTAGCTGAGGCATTCATCACCTCTCACCTGAACTATTATATTGCCCTCCTAATTGGTTTCATTATTTTCAGTCTTGCCCCTCCACCATACCTCTGCAAAGCAGAATATCCTAAAGCCCAGATCTGACCATGTTACTCCTCTCCTCAAGAAGCTTCAGTGGCTCTCTATTTTCTCTAGGGTAAAATCTATAAATTCTTATGGCATTTAAACCTCTTCACAATCTGGCTCCCACCTATCTATCAATACTAACTAACTTCACCTCACTCCCTTTTTATGCTCCACATTCCAGTCAAATTGGATCAACGTGGTGTACAACTTTCCATCTTTAATATCCTTACCTTTGCTCAGGCTCTCCTCCCAGTCTCACCATCTCACATTGTCCTCTTGTAATACTAAATTCTTTTGAAGGCTTGGCTTGAGTGAGGCAGCTAGGTGGAGCAGTGGCTAGAGCGTGGGCCCTGGAATCAGGAAGACCTCAGTTCAAATCAAGTGTCAGACAATTAATAGCTGTGTGACCCTTGGTAAGCCACATAGCACAGTGCCTGGCACATAGTGGGTGTTGACTAAATGCTTCCATCCTTCCCTTCCCTCAAGGGCCATATGTCTACATGAGGCCTGTTCCATCTGCTGTTAGTGTTCTCTTTGCCACACTTGAAATTGTTGTTGTTCAGTTGTTCCAGTTGGATCTGACTCTTCCTGAGCCCATTTGGGGTTTTCTTGTCAAAGATACTAGAGTGGTTTGCTTTTTCCTTGTCTAGCTCATTTTACAGATAAGGAAACTGAGGCAAACAGGGTTACGTGACTTGTCCAAGGCCATGAGACTAGTAAATGACTGAGGACAGATTTGAACTCGGGAAGATGAGTATTCCTGACTCTAGGCCTGGTGCTCTATCCACTGTGCCACCTAGCTGCCCCATTCTAGAAGTTACTTTCTCAGTTTTTTTGTATATTATTTTCTATTTATTTAAATTTTTTTGTTTTTTTTTCCCCTTGGATAGAAGAGTCTGGAATGTTATTAAGGTCCATGGAGTCACAAAGAGTCAGACACCACTGAACAAGAACAATTTCCTCTGGGAAAATGTAAAAACTGCTTCAGAACAGGGTCTGCTTTGTTTTTGTGTTTTTATTGCCAGTGCAGATCAGTGCCTGGTCCAGAGTAACAGTCACTTAATAAATGTTGAGTTTGAATGAATTAAGGCATTTGTTGATCTTTTTTTGACTTCAATCAAATATCACATTTCTGTTTGAAAGAGATACCAAAGTGTTTTAAAAGTTTGCAAAGATTTTTCGTTATCTGGAGGGAAAACTTTTTATTTCAACAAGATCTTTATAAATGGTTCTTTTTATGTTGCATTTTGCCTTTTTTCCCCATTCTTTCTAGTTTATATTGGCCAAGTTCTCCGTTCCCATCATTTGTTTTATAACAGATGTTCCACGCAGAAATTCAGAACTTCCCTAGGGAGTTAAATGATCTAAATATCAAAAGAAAATTATAAAGAGTGAAAACAAAGTTGAATTTAAGCAAATTAAAAAAAAAATCTTATATGATAAATGTGAAAAAAGTTACGCCTTTTTTATTGCAGAAACTATGGATAGTATAGAAGATGTAGGGATGATAGTATGTAACAATTTAATAGGTGGGATGGATTTTCTACTTGTGATTTCATTGGTCTGGGGAACTCCTGGATGAAGAAGCTCCTTTTTCCAGTGTAGGGTGAATAGATGGGACACTGAGCATCTAAGTGCCTTGCCCAGAGTCACAGAACCAATTTGTGTTAGAGGCAGGCCTTGGACCTAGGTCTTTCCAAATGATTCCAAGGCCATGTCTCTATCCATTATGCCATACTGTCTCTCAGAATACAATAACGTGAGAATGATGTCTATAAAAAAATGGAAATGAACCTTACATATTGACTTTTTCTCTTATTCAAAAGCCCTGGGGGTGGAGATGGTGGAAAATGAAATTAATTATCTCTGCAATCTGTTTTACCTTTAATTTATGAAGAATGATCAGAATTTTAACTTTGTGAAATAGAAAATGGCATATTACTCAGAAAATGCACTTGATTTTTCAGAATACACCTTCAGGTATGCAGAAAATGAAGGAGTGGGAATCCCCCAAATACCAGTACATCCCATTGGATATCATGATGCAGAGATATTATTACGGTAAAGTCTTCTGCTTGCATGCAAGATTAAGATATCTTGCTCCAAAAGACTATTTCTTAATCTAAAAACTAAGGTATACATTTTCTGTTAAAAGTAAAAAATATAATTTTATGAGTCAATACCTTCTTTTAAAAATAGGAAATAAAAAAGGGGAGGCATTTGGACAGTAGTTTTCTCCTTTATAGGAGTGAAAGCATAGGCTGCATGGCATAGTGGATAGAGAGCTGGCCTTGGAGCCAGGAAAAACTGGTTTCAAAGTGTAGCCTCTGACACTTATTGGCTGTCAGTGCTCTAGACCAGTGGTGCTAAGTTCAAATAAAAATAGATCTCTGTAGGTTTCTGATTGATGTAGAAAAACCACAAATCAACATTATCTATGTTGTGTTTTTTATTTATTTTGTTAAACATTTCCCAATTACATTTTAATCAGGTTTGGGCAAATCTGACACTTCTCTGCTCTAGACAATTCTTTAAGATTATAAACTGGAGCGCTTACAAGCTGACTTGCAATTCTGGAGGGAATTTCCTTACTTGTGAGTTCCGTGTACCAGTGAAATCACAGGTCTGGTCCTCTTTCCTCCTTCCTTCCTTCCTTCCTTCCTTCCTTCCATCCTTTCTTCCTTCCTTCTTTCCTTTCTTTCTTTTTTTTTCCTTTCTTCCTTTTCTGGAACTTACTTGCTTAATAAAATGAAAGTTTGTTGTGTTTTCCAAAAGGACACATTGATAATACTAATCATTAAAGATTACAATATAAAAGGCCATTTTAAAAGCAGTTATGCTATCATTTATGTATTTGAACTCCAATAATTAGTTCTCATTTCTTCCTTCCTATCTTTATATATATTCTATTGGAGTTCAATTTTCATGGTTCCACCTGTTACCTGGAATCTATGTCTCTGGTTCTAACTCTTCCCCTGCTGTATTTTTCTGCATTTGTGGCTGCATTGCTTTCATTTCTTGATATTATCCCAAGGTTGACCCATGTAAAATTAATCCCAGAGTCTCTCAACATTGTTTTCCCCTCTTAACTTACTTAGTTCTGTTAATAGTAATACTGTAGCAACAGTCAGCTGTGTTTGATTCCTCCCTCTTCCTTTTTCTCCACATCCAATCTGTTAACTCATTAATTTTGAGTCTTCCTTTACAGCATCTCTCGCGTGCGTTTTTTTTTTTTTTTGTCATTCCCATTGCCACCACTCAAGCTTGGACCCTTACTTTATGGCCTGCTTCTTGTTTCAAGTGGCCTCCTAATTGGTCTTCCTAATACCAGCCTCTCATTCTTACATATTGCCACCAGCTTAATCTTAAAATACCATTTTAAACATTCACTCAACAAATTTCTTTAATAACATACAGTATGATATGTGCTAGAGATACATAGATAAAAATGGCAGTCCCTAAGTTAAGGAAACTTATATTTTATTGCCACAGGAAATACCATGTTTTCACATAAATAAAAAATATGGTAGGGGAACAATTAAGGGATTTGGGCAATATACTCTCAGTTTAAGAAGAGAGATAACATATTCATTTGGGGGAATCAGGGATGTTTATATGGCAGCATCTGGACTTAAACCAGAGAACTCCAGGAAGTTGGGTAACAAACTTATGGGAGAACATAGAGAGAAGTTAAACAAGATGGAGGCCCAGATGGGTTGCAATCTGAGTTGGTGGGAATACCCTCATCATTGAGATGATAGAGTAATTAGAATATTGGATTTCTTTTAAAAATAATATTCAGTGAAGAAAATTGCCATTTCCACAGCATTACTGCTTCTGTCATTTAGTCATCTTTCCTCCTTGGAGGTTCTTAACTGTGATAAATCAATCTATTCAAATTCTAGGGGGCTGTTAAATACCACCCCTGAGATCATTCTTCTTCCTTTATCAAGGTTTCAGTACCCAGTTCACAATCTTCCTCTCGACCCCATTCAGTGCTCTTATAATTGAGGATTTCAGTATAGATATTAATGTTCCATAAGTCTCCTTGTTTTCCAGTTCTTTATGCTCAACTCCCATGACTTGTACATTCACTCCAGCTCAGATAGCCATGCCTTTTCTCATCATCTTTCCCAATTCGGTCCACCTCTCCACTAAAAAAGCTCTCATATTTCTCCATCTGACCGTAACGTCCTGTTGTATGATCATAAATTTCAAATTGGATGGGACCTTCAAGGTTATCAAGTCCAATCTTCTCATTTTACAGATGAGAACATATTCCCTCTACTAGTACTGATTGTTGATGGACGTTAGCTGTTGAACCTGAGTGTGATGAAAGCTTATGAACTTTAGTTGGGATGAGTACTGCCAATGACCTTTGAAAATCAAAAGAATCTAACATTCCATAAGCATCAGGTACAAGGTGAACCCATAATTTAAATTCCTTTATATTTTATGTTTTTTCTGCCTTCAGGTCAAACAGTTTATTATAATGGAAAGAGCTCTTGATTGAGAATGAAGTTGGGCTCAAGTACAGCTCAGGCAAAAACTTGCTGGGTGACCTTGGGCAGATTATTTGAACTTCCTGGACCTCAGTTTCCTTAGCTGTAAAAATGAGTGTTAATTAAATTCTATCTGAGGACCTTTCCCAGTCTAATTCTGTAATTCTTTATTTTGTTGCATTTTGCAAAGGCTCAAAACCAAGTTCTTTAAGGAATTTCTTTTTATTTCAGAATTAAATTTTCTTCCTCCCTTCAAGTTTTTTTTTTATTAGATTAGTGCAGTAATCAAGGTGCTCTGCAGACCCTAGAGATACAAAGATGAAACCAAACACACCTTGTGTGCTTAGGAAACTGAATGGTGAAAAAACACAGGTGATGGAAACACTTGTCTTTGTGGGCTTTTGTAGGGACATTATGCTCTATATCTTGAAGCAATGAGGTCAACTAGTTATATGTGATTTCTATCTTATCACCTTCCCACTTTGGACACAGGAAGGGAGGGAGAAATACCTTGTTAGCTAATAACATAGTGAAGTACCAAAACGCTTTCATGCAGGAAACTTCCTTATTATATGAGAATGAACTTAGGCTCGTCAAATAGACTGATGAACTTGATCCAAAGAGGCCTGAGCAAAACAGATGGGTAATTAATAAAAACAGCAAGTATGGATTTTTCCCAGGTGAGGATGCTGTTCTTATCTGGGAACTACAAATAAAAGGATCTAGAGATAGTTGCAATGGGGAAAACCATATACTGTTGAGAACTTTGATCAGAGAATATTCAAGGAGGTTTCATGGAGGTAATGGCTTGTACCTTCCCTGAAAGAGGGGAAGGGTTTCAAATGCAGCAGTTGGACAGTGAGGGGCTGTGTATACTTCAGGTATGGAGTACAGTGTGAACAAGAGTAAATAGTACCATGGAAAGAGCTCTAATTAAAGAGGCAGAAGACTTGGGTTCAAATCTTGCCTCAGAAACTTACTAGTATGTGACCTTGAGTAAGTCTCTTAACCTTTTTCGTTTCTTCATCTATAAAATTGTGGGGTTGGATTGAATGACCAATGAGTTCCTTTCCTACCATAGAATGTTGTTGATGATGATGATGTTGATGGTTATGTTTGGAAGAACAGGGTGGGATGAGAAGAGGGGAAAATAGATGGGCCAGTTTCTTTTAAAGAGGAGTGGTATGAGATAAAGCCAGAAAGATAATGTTGGAGTCTTAAAAGACATAGAGTTTCTTGAAAGCCAACGAAGAGTTTATACTTAAATTACATAAAATAGGGATACACTGAAGGATTTTGAGAAGAATGACATATGTGGGGGTAAGTTTAGTTTTATTCATTGGGAAAATTATTTAGTCGGTAGTATGAAAGTCGTAGTAGAGTGGCAAGAGACCAAGCCTCCATGCTGGGTCCACTTCTCTTTCTATTTGGTTATCTTGTCCTTTCCAGTGGCCTCACTGACAATGGCTCTTGCTCCCATCTTCTTTCCACTCGCATGGCCACCAACTTACTGAAATTTAGACCCTTGTCACTTCTTGCTTGATTGTATCAGGAACCTCCTAATTCATGTCTATATTTCCCCATGTGTCCTTTCACTAAGTCATCCTCTAGGCATGGCTGTCCAAATAGCATTCCTTAGGGACATATTACCACCTTGCTAAGCATTTTTAATTAGATATCCATTACCTCTAGGACAAGAACTCTTCTGCCTGGCAATTACAGCCCTCCACAAATTTGCTCTAACATATCTTTCCAACTTTATTTCATATTACTTCCCTTCACATTATTTTTTGTTACTGGTTTTTTTCCTGATTTTGACATTCTATCTCTTCTGACCCTATGCATTTTTAAAAGCTCTTTCCTGTGCCTGTAATTCTTTGAATTTTTATTTTTTTTAAAGGATGAAACTCATATACCTTCTCTACCATAAAAACCCTGTTGATTCCTCCATGTTCTACTGGCTTCTAGTTCCTCCGATTAGTTCATATCTACCTTGTATGTTTGTTGCATCCATATTATATTATAGAACACTACATACAGTGCAAACTCTTTAAGGGAAGACATTATTACATTTTTGTCTTTGTTTTTCCAGTGTCTTGCAAGAATATCCTTGTGCATAGTAGGCACTGAATGAATAGATACATGTTGAGGGAGCTGTTACAAATAATCCAAGTAAGAGATGTTGAGGGCCTAAAACTATGGTGGCTAGAGAGAAAAGAAAAAATTAGGATATAAGAAATACTTGAAGTATAATTTAGAATAAAAGAATGCCGAGGGTTAAGCAGAAGGATGAGTTAAACATGACCTTGAAGTTTCTCTCATGGGTTACAATTAATGCTCCTTTCCATTAGCTCTTTAATACTTACTCAGTAAGTAACTGCCCAGCATCTACTATATACTTAATGGTCTCTGATCTGTGTCCAAAGTATTTTGGATTTCATGAGTCTCTGTGTTAATCACCCAGGAAAAGAATGGAGGTGAGGGCAGGGGGGAAGGGTAGTACAGAGGGGAGGAAATAGATAAATACTCTTCTGGTTTCCTAATCTATAAAATTATGATCATAATATCCTTAGTGTCTTACAGTGCTGTTTTGAGGGTCAAATAATAGAAATTACATAAATTATTTTGGAATCTTTAAGTCAGTATTTCAATGTCAGGAATTACTATTTTTTTTATCACTCTCATCATTGTATATGACTCCATCTGAAGAACTGTAATTTCTGAATTTTTAATGTGTTTTTTTTTTTGTTTCTGTCTTAATAGCAATATAGGAGGAATTACACCACCAGATGACAGCTGGAAAGGAAATCTTAATGTGCTTTATAATATTGGGCCTGGTTTTATAGGAAACTATTCCACCAGGTAGGTTCCTTACCCTTAAAATATAGGTAATATGTTTACTGCCTATTCCATAAAGTTGCTGTTGTTATTAAATTATTTCATATATGTGAAAAAGATTTCATTAAGTACTGTATAAATGTGAGGCAGGATCCTTTATCTGAGTCACCTGTCTTTGTTTCCAAAAGCACTTTCTTTTTATTCCTTATTATACCAGTTCTTCCACTTTTCTAGGCTGTTGACTCCTATGGAATTATTAGCCTCTGGATTGGGGCTGGTGCCAGGGTACAAGGACTGAATGAAGTTATGGTAGCAAGAGGCCTAGTGTTCTGAGGCTTTCATCCTGGCCAGAAACTTAGTGGGGAGAAGCCTGCTGTCTGGGTGCTCAACCACTATAGAGGGCTCAGATGTGGATGCTTTTCTCATGTGATGTGTAGAAGCAGGATGGAGTAAGTTGGTTCCCACATGTGTCAATAGTTTTGGGTTTCCACATCTAGTCCATGGAGGCTTAATGGTAATTGAGGGCTGGAGTATTGTTACTCAAAGCAGAGTCCCTGTCAACTACTGGGTAGTTTTTTTCCAATGATGGTGGAAGGGGGCCTCAAACTCAGGGTGTAGGGTAGCTTCACTCTAGAGCAGCAGTTCTCAATCTGTGGGTTATGTTCAATTTGTAACAATGAAAATACATCCTGCGTATCAGATATTTACATTACAATTCATAACAATGGCAAAATTATAGTTATGAAGTAGCAATGAAAATAATTTTATGATTGGGGGTCACCACAACATGAGGAACTGTATTAAAGGGTTGCGGCATTAGGAAGGTTGAGAACCACTGCTCTAGAGACTGTCTCTGTGATTATGGTGTGTTGGTCAATTTTGCTCGTTTGATTTAATGAAGCAGGATCAAAGTAGCATTTCAGGAAGTTGAGTCTGATGTCAGTAGGCCATAGATTACCATGTCTACCAAATAATAAGTTTGCACTAGGTTTTTTAAAAGTCTCTTCTAGTTCTGAAATTCTGTAAATTGGAGGGAAATATATTACAGTAATACAAATTGCTTAGGTCTGCCTAGATTTGTAACAGTGGATGTCAGGAGAAAAAAGTCATTAAAAATTGAAAGGATGATAAGATTTGCAAGACGAGATTTGGACAATGAAGAAAAAAGCAAAAGATAACACTGAAGTTTTGAATCTGAGTAGCTGGGAGTATGATGGAGCCGTTGACTAAGAAAGTAAAGTTGAGAGAGCTGGTTTGAGAGTTAAACAGTATGATTTCAGGTTCTGAATAAGTTGAATTTGAAGTGATAGTAGCACATTCTATATTCTGGTAGGCAATTAGAGATTTGGTGCTGAAGCACAGGTGTGATGGAAAGGCAGGCAACATGAATGAACATCTTAAAAGTCTCCCAGCAATAACTTCATATTAACACCAAGCAAAACTGGAATAGAAGATTTTCTTAGACGCCTACTGCTTAATTTCTTTTAGGTACACAAGACTTTCTTTTGAGATCTGAGAAAGTGCCATAAACCTGTCTACTTATTTTGATACTTTGGTGGAGCTGTTCTTTTCCAGTATTTTCTTGGCAACATAAGTACTCCCTTCATTGATGAAGATCACAACTCATTTATTCCTTCTGGTCCTAGCCCTCATATTTGTCCACACTGTTCTTCATATTTTTTAGAGAGGATTGGCTCAACATCCTGAAGTACTTTACAATATCATTGGGTCCTTTACATATTGTGACTACTTCTGAGGCACTTGGGCTATGTTTCTGTTACTTCTTACTCCTGGTGAGAGAATCTAAGCTCCTTGAGGGTAGGGATTGCTTAATTTTTATCTTTGTATCCAAATAGTAGGCCCTTAAGCAACGCTGGTTGATTAATTGATTTGTTACATAACTGACCCCCCTTCCTTTTCTAATCCTTGAATTTCTTACACTACTTCTTGCATGTGGGTCTAAGATTTATTTGTGTGAGCTTTGTTGTCTAAATGTATAGATGCAGGTCCTGGGTGGCACAGGTAGATGTGATCTAAGATCCATTCTGGCCCACACCATTTCCAGGGAGATTTCCTTTCTTCTTTGTGAGGAGTGGGACTGTTCAGATATCACGCTAGTATCCTGGCTGTAGGAGGGGTAGGCAAGATCAAAGAAGGCAGGAGGTAGGGTTATCTCTCGTATCTCCAAAAGGTCCATCAGTCAGTTACAAGCATTTGTTAATTATTTACTGAGTACCTGGAACTATGCTAAGCACTGGGAATGCAAATACAAGTAGAATGAACAAACAGTCCTCAAGGAGCTTACCTTCTGATGGGTGAAGACTATACATATAGGAAGCTGAAGAGGGGTAAGAGGTGTAGATGAAAGTACCTGGTATAGGAGCATGGTAGAGGAAGTCTGTACGAATTCTATGGTTAGAGTGAGCATCAGGATGAAAAGCTGAAGTCCAGAGCCCTGAGTAATGATTCATGGTTGACCCAGATACTCTTCTTAAATGGAGGTTCTAGGAGGATCCATCCAATCAGAGGGAGAGGTGGATATTAGGCTAGAATTTTATTTATCTGGAACCCCTCAAGTATCTTGAATCTAGGTGTATGATTTGGGGTTCAGAAAGCAAAGAACTTTCATAGTTTTATTCTTAAGGGGAAAAGTAGTCCTCAGCTTATATTCATCAGCTTAGCCCTTTCCTACCAAATGCTAGATATATAAATATATATATATATATATATATATATAAATAAATAAATATATGTACACACATATATACATACACACATACATGCCGATTTGTATATGCATGTATCCTCATACATGGTTGTATGTGTATGTATATATACACATATATGCATGTGTATGTTTATGTGTATGCACACCTATATGTATATGAATATGTATACATGTACACACACACACACACACACACATACACAGGAAGCACAGGGCTTCACAAAACTCCCCCAATTTGGGCAGAAACAGGGTTACATTGATTTTCATTGGAAATGTGCTGAAGCTGACTCACATACACTATGTTTTTCTACAGTGCCCTTTGGTTTACCCACAACTTTGTTTCTTTGGAAATTTTGGTGTTACAGGATTTATAACCAAAAAGCATTGTAGTGAGAGATAAGATGGTGTAGGGTAGTGTCAAACTCGGTAAGAAATGGGACCATTGAACTGTACACGAGGATCTTGGAGGGCTGCATATTGACTTAGAAAACCACATATTGAAATTATCTATATTCTACTGTTTTCTTATTTATTTTGTTAAATATTGTCCGATTACATTTTAATCTAGTTTGAGCAGCAGTAAGGAGTATTGTGGGCTATGCATTTGACACTTCTGGTGAAGGAGTTCGAGTTAGGAAGACCAGGGTGTTCAAAGCCTACTTCTGACATAGATTGGCTGTCTGACTCTGGGCAAATCAGTTAAATCAGTGCCCAGGTAACTTGTTAAGACTATAAATAGCAAAGAGTTTCACCTTGCATCAGCATAAGTAATACCTCACTTGGAAGCTTCTACTATGGATGAAATCACAAGTCTGTTTTTTGTATTATTTTGTTTTTGAAAAGGTTGCCAAGAGAATATCTGTCAAATGAGTCTTAGCATGACATATGGCTTAAGGCTGCAATTGTTAAGAGTGCTACATATTTCCAAAATAATACAGTTTGCTGTTTACCTCTTGTTAAGTTCTGGGCCCAATTCCTTGTCCATCTTCAGGGCCTGACCCATACACATTCCTACACCCTGACTCAATGGATAATGTTTACAAAATGTTTACATGTTTACAAAGCTCTAGCAAGCTTGGTATTCTTCCCCTTCCCCAGCTGGAAAATAAGTACTTTTCATCTTTTTATTATCTTGCCTGATTTAGGATAGGATTTTTCTTCTTTTTGATCCCTTGTTTCTTTTCTTTTACCTCTGCCCAACTGAACAGTAAACCTGGATAGTCTTGTTTTTCTTACTAATCATAGCTCTAACTTGTTTGTTTTTTCAAATACAGCATACTTTCCTGTGCTTCCTGGAACTGTGCTAATCACTGGGATTCTTATGGAGAATTAATGAAAACATTTTAATCTACTCTATTTCCTTATTTGGGTTATTCAATTCCTATGTATTTAATGCCTTGATAAATAGAACTATCTTTTGACTATTTCTTATGAAGAAAACTGCTGGCTAAATATTACAGAGGGATTCAATCTGTACTCAGTACATCCAGTGTCCTTTTTTATGCAAAAATCTATAAGTAACACTAAAGAAGATTCTGTTTTTAGCAGCTTTTTAGCTGTCAGAAAATCACTAGAAATGAGAAACAGCCAGGGCTTTTTGCCTGGAGTGAATAAAGATTTATTTTGTTCTCCAGTGGAAAAGAGGTTCAAACATTTTCCCCATGCCATCCCTGTGTTCATAAAAACTGTGAGCTTTGGGTTTGTTTTGTTTTGTTTTTTTTCCTTTTGGCTGATGTAAGTGGATTACTTTGTTCTTCTAATGTCTTTAATAGCAATTTGTGAATGAACACTTGAAACATTGTACTGGAACCCCAGTGACTGCCTTGAGTGTTTTCACTCTGTGACTGTCTTATAACATTAAAACTAGAGCTCTCAAAATTTCTGTTGAAGAAAGAGAATTATTGCAATAGTTACATAATACTCAGGCACTTGAGTAAAATCCTAAACCATTATTTCCATTAATTATCCCAGGGACTAAAATAGTGAAGTGGGTGGACAAAGTTGTATTTATTTAAATTTCTATAAAAATTAAGATGCTGTCTTGGTCTTCAGTTATTTCACAAGTATTTAATTTCTACCTGTTCAGTTACATACAACATTAAAGAAAAATTTCTAGTAAACTAGCTTCTTTTCATCTCTCTCATCTATATCTAGTGTCCATCATTCTTCGTGATGAAGAGGTCTGGAGGAAATTAATGGCTAACCTGTTAAACAGATTACTTATTTTCTAGTGAGGCAAGAGAGTGTAGTGTGTAGAGTTCTGTCCTTTGAATCAGAAGACTTGGGTTTGGGTCCTGGTCTTGCCATTTAATAAGTGTGTGATCTAAGGCAACTGATATTGTCTCTGTGAGCCCAAGTTTTCTCATCTGTGAAATGGAAGTAATTATATTTGTACAAGGAGCTATTACTACTACTACAACTATAACAATTCAAGATTTTTTCTTCTAAATCCCAAAGTTATCATACTGTTTGGAAATATTTATGGTGTGGTCCTGTTCTTATAAATTGCTTTATAAATATAATTTTATGCAATGTCTTATGCATATATTTATAAGAAACACTTTCATATTTATATAAGATATATGTAATACAAATTACAAATGTGTGTGTGTATATATATGACCAGATTGTATGTGAATATATGTGTGTTTGTGTGTATATATATATATACATATTAAATAAAACTAGTTTATAAATTCATAGATGGTAGTCACTGCCATTTCTATTTTGTATACTTATAAAATCAAGTAGACTTACTACTCCTCCTAATGCAAGTATTTAATAATTGTTGTTGCTTCAAGAATCCATGATTTCATTGATGTGGACATTCCTTCCAAAAGCGCAGTTTACCATCTGTCCATGCTTTAACAGATGATCATCAGGATTTGCTATGACCAATTCTTTGGTGTTGATTCTCTCTAAACTTAGATTGCGTTTGGAATAAATGACACAGAATCTATCTTCGGGTTACCTTTGAAGGCTTCCCAGCTTTATCAGGGATGCCTGACTTTATGGTCTGCTAGTATAGCCTTCTAGAATACAATTTTACTTCCATTCCAAGTGAGTCATAGGATTAAGATTTTAGTAGAAGTCTAAGTGGGATTAAAAGGGAAAACCAAGACTAGATGTGCTTTATTATAGTTCCCAAGTCTATATCACATGGACGAGTTTTTTTAATTCTTCTGAATCACAGGCTTTTCATCCTTTATATATACTGTTTTCCAGGCATGTCTGACTTTGTGACCCCATTTGGGTTTTTCTTGGAAGAGATACTAAAGTGGTTTGCCATTTTCTTCCCCAACTCATTGTACAGATGAGGAACTGAGGCAAAGACAGGGTTGAGTGATTGCCCAGGGTAATGCAGCTAGTAAGTGTCTGAGGCTGGATCTGAACACACAAAGACGAGTCTTCCTGACATCAGGCCCAGTATCCATTGTACCAATTAGCTGCCTAGATAAATAAATATATAGAGATTTAGATATATCTTAATTGTTCCATAAATGTAGAATAAATTAGTATTTAGTAATTCAATTCTATTTAACCCTATTGAACAGCTACTATTATATTTCAGGCAATATTCTCAGTGCTGAGGGGAATAAAAAGATTTAGAAGACATGTTCCCTGTCTTCATGGAGTTTATAATCTAATAGAGAGTAGTAAGTCATGTTTACAAATGGGTAAGATATGAGGCAGAAGGTGATAGGACATAGGAGATATAGAGGTAAAATTCTTTAGAGGTTTATAAAATAGAGAGATTGCCTCTGGTTAGGGTTGGAGGAATTATGAAAGACTAGGGAAAAAAAGTGGCATTTCCATAAATTAAGGAATGATTAAACAAGTTGCAGTACATAAATGTAATGGAGTATTGATAAGGTATTAAAAAAAGATTATTATGTTTGCTACTGAGAATCATGTGAAAACTTGCATTTTGTTCACACAGTGACAGACTGACAGATCCTTTGAAGGAGTAGAGCAGGAGTGGGGGACCTGCAGCCTTGAGGCCACATGTGGCTCTGTAGGCCCCAAAGTACAGCACTTTGACTGAATCCAAACTTCACAGGACAAATCCACTTAATAAAAATATTTGCTCTATAAAACTTGGACTCAATCAAAAGGCCACACCCAAGGACCTAGAAGGCCATATGTGGCCTTGAGGCTGCAGGTTCCCACCCCAGAACTAGAGTCTAGTCTGGAAAGAATGTGTTCAATATGGCTGCCATTCTTTATTATGACCTTGCATATGATCAGTTTTTATGGAAATGCTAGATGATACTGCAGAATAGGGATATTCTATTAATAAGAATGTTCTGTTCTGTTTATCCTTCTGTGAGGTTTGTATAAATCCAAGAGCTACCATTGAGAGACACATACCCAACAATTATTTTCTAACTATCTGAATCTTTTAATTTAATTTCCATTTCCTTTGAGGACTTGAGGGAGGGAGTGGAAAGGGAGAGAAAGGAGAAGAGGGGGAGAGAGGAAGGAGAAAGGCAGACAGACAGGTAGAGAGAAAGAGTGTGTGTGTTAGAGTTAAGAGTTTCAAAGGCAGTATGGCTCATAATGAATGGAGTTGGTCTCAAAGACAAGAAGATTAGAGTTCAGGTTCTGCCTCTGCCTCACCATGTTTGTCTGACCGTGTCATTCAGTCTCTCAGTGCTCTGGCAACTCTCTAAGACTAATGCAGAGAAGACATTGACTGACCTGCGTTGATACAGGGAGATTCTGTACTTTGGAATTTTGTGTATCATTGAAACCACAAGACTAATCTCTGGTCCTAATCTTATTGTATACCTTTAACATAACCTCTTCCTGGCTTATTTTACTTGACTTTATCAATTTTATCTGCAATAATTGCTACTTATATTTTTTAAAAATTCAGTTATTCCAGTTCCTGCCTTTAATTCTGTATGAATCTTTATGTTTTAAGTTTTTTTCTTATATAAAATAAATCATTGAATATTGCTTTGTAACCCTCCATTTGTGGGTGAATTAATGGAATTTATATAAATTCATATTTTTTCATATTTCAATATGAAAATATTTAATTTAATTAATTTAATTAAAAACATTAATTTAAATGTTTTTCTGTTAAGTTATATAATTTTATCAATCTGAAAAAAGGAAATAAGAAACAGTACTATTATCTAAAATTTATATTGCTTAGAACTTGAGACATTGCTTTATAATAATTAAACTGGCTAAAGTTCCGAAAGATGAGAAGATTAATTTTTGAAGAATTGGGCAAGACCAGGCATGCTAATTCACTACTGGAGGTATACATTAGTTTAACTATTCTAGAAAATAATTTAGAAACATACAAGTTAAAACTGTTCATACCCTTGGATTCAGAAACTCCACTATAAGGACTCTATCTTTAAAGCAGTTATTCACAGCAAGAAGAAACCTATTTATAAAAAAATGTTGTAATAACATCTTTTATGATATAAAAAAGCTGGAAACAAAATATGTGCAAAATGATTTAGGGAGCAACTAAACAAATTACATGAATGAATATTGTATGGAATAAGGAAAGTCAGTTATGAAAAGTTCAGAGAAATATGCAATGAGCTCTATGAAGGGATATAGAGAAAGTAGAGCTAAAAGAATAATTAGTAGACCAGTGTGAATAAAGTCAGCATGAAGTGACAAGAAATCTGGCCAAATAGAGTAGTTAGTGAAAGTACCATATTATCAAAGTTAAAGGCCTTTTGCCCTTCCTTTCTGAAGTGGCATCAGTGTGGGTGTTGGTGTGTTGTTCTAGGCCTGTGAGCAGGGCCATCACTCTCATTGATTTGACCTTTGTATAGGTCCAGTGGTGTTATTAATTTTTGCTGTGAACATTTACACCTTGAATATAGACTGCTAAATGCTTGATTTATTCATTGATTGTCTAGGCTTAAAAAAGTGATGGAAAAGCTGTTAAGAATCCAGATTAATTTTAAAATCGTGTCATACTTTTCCCCTCTCAGAGAGTCCATTCCAGGGAACAGTTAAGCTTTTTACCATCATAACTCTGGCTGCACCAATCTTTCCATCTAACTTCTCTTGACTCCTTCATTTGGATATAACTTTCTGTTCACTCTCTGTGAGCGTGGATTGTTTTATTTTCACTTTAAGTCCATGGGAAACAGAAACAATTGGAAGAGAAGGCGGCCAAGGCTCACCTTACATGCAGGTTCCAGATTGTCACAGCTTCCCTCAGTCAGAGCTGCAAGATCTGGGTTTAAATTTCTGTGATCTGGGGAACTGTAAAATTGAATCAGTAATTCTTTGATCTATAGCTTTTAGCCTCCAGCCAGTGGAATTGTTCTAGTGAATATATATCACAGTTATGACGTCTGTTTCACTCACCTGTTTTTCTTCCCACCCATTGTCTTTTTTCCTGTTTTATTTAGGAGATCAAAAGTGCATCAGTGATACAATGGTTACCAAACTTTATCTTTAAAAACTTGAAATAAAAAAAGCACTTAAAAGAAATTGCAGTAAGTTTAGGGAAAAGACACTTGCCTCTCACAAGAAGGGTGAAAGGGAAAGGAAGAAAGGGGGGAGAGGGGCTGATTTATCAGCAACTTTGGGTCTGCTTCTCTTGGTGATTTCAGTAACAAAGGTCCTCTTAGGTATACTTTTGTGGCCCCAAGGACAGGGGCTAGGAAAACTACTCAGAGTACACTTTCTGCTAATGCCACCAGGTGGTGATCAAAGCTTGTTTTACCAGCCCAGGTTTCCAAATTATCCTTGTGTGTGCCCCTTTTGGATCTCAGTTTGTGGGTTCTTACTTAGAACAAGGGTTCTTAACCTGGGGTCTATGGATAGATGTCAAGGAATGCATGAACTAGGATGGGAAAAAAATTATGTAGAATATTAGGCATTCAGTTTTCTACTTGTGGTCCTAAAACTATTAGTTATAAAACCTTAAAATAAATTTTCTCATCATTCTTGTCTGATTGACAGGAAAGTCAGAATGCATATTCACAATACCAATGAAATAACAAGGATTTACAATGTAATTGGAACCATCAGAGGATCTGTGGAACCAGGTGTGTTATTAACTTTTTTCTTCAGATTCAATTATTTCAGAGGTTTAAAGAACCAGGCAGGGTACCTTGTGATATATTAGTAGAATGAAAAATTGCTAAACAGTAAAATATGCACAACTGAGATGCTTCCTTTCTGTGTTTTATTTTTCTAATGTGGAAGAAAGATTATTAGTAACTTAAATAATTAGCTGATTTAGCATATGCTTTTATATTCAGAAGTATTGCTCATTTAAATATATGTGTTTTCAGACAGGTATGTTATTCTTGGAGGTCATCGGGACTCATGGGTATTTGGAGGTATTGACCCAACCACTGGGGCAGCTGTTCTGCAAGAGGTTGTCCGGAGTTTTGGAAAAATGATGAGTGGAGGTAAACAAATAAAGTTGGGAGACAGAGAGTAATTAGAAGAGTGACATATTTCATTTTCTTTTATTTTTAGGCATGGTGCACGGAAAAAAAGTGCTAGATTTGTAGTCGGAGGACTTGGGTTCAAATCCCAGTTCTGCCACTCACTACCTATGGGATGTTGGGCATTAGTTAATTTCTCTGGGTCTCAGTTTCCTCAACAATAGAATGAGAAGGTTGGACTCAGTGATCTCTAAGGGTCTTTCCAGCTCAAAGTCTTTGATCTTGTGTTCCTATGTTTGATTGTAAATTAACTGTGTAATTTCAGGCTGGAGACCAAAAAGAACTATTATTTTTGCTAGCTGGGATGCAGAAGAATTTGGACTCTTGGGTTCCACGGAATGGGCTGAGGTAAATAAAGAAGAGACCATTCTTGTCATTTCCTTTGGCAGCAATGAACAAATGTATGTATACCTAAAGAAACTTAAAAATAGGAGCTATTGCCTAATAAGGTTTTTAATTTCGAGAGTTGCTGAAGAAATTGTTTTCTGTACTCATGTCTGTTTATCTGATAACTAGGCCTCTAATGTATTATGTGAAAAAGGAATTTATTTATTGTTCTCATAATTTAGATTCTATCTGAACTGATGAAAAATGAGATAAATTATTGACTTCAAAAATAACAAAAAGCTTTAAAGACTAACAGAGCTACTTTGAACAAGTTAGTTTTTGGTATTCATTCTATATCTTGAGTTACAGTTGGAGTTCTAAGAAAACTACATCATGGTTTCTTAGATTGATCATTTTTTGCCTGTAATATTAGACTAAAGGTTCATGGTAGCATTCCAACAGCAGCTGCTTCCTACTTTTAAAAATATATTTATTCATATATGCTTAAACTCTTAAAAACTGAATCACATTTTCCCATTGACTTAAACTATAATTATGAAGAGAAATGCTTTGTTCTCACTTGTCATTGTTCTTTCATTAGTGGTGTCAGCTATTGCTTTAGCTCTGGATTCCTTTGTCCTTAGATTCAACTACAATTAGTGATTTGTAAATACCTAAAGTAACTAGATCTTGATTCTTAAAGGAATCCTTTTATAAAGTGAAGGAAACTTTTATAATACTATTGATTGTCCCCTATTTGGTATATATAATTCTAGATATCCATATGTTGAGTTTTCTTAAATCAGGACATAACCTGTATTGCCACAAAGCTTTTTTCTGTGTTTTTTTTAAACCAAAACTTCAATTTACACTATTATATCCCCATTTAAAGTTATGATAGCAATAATACCAGAAACAAATTTTAATCACACTCTGCTAATAAATGTAGAAACATATCTGAATCTAGACTATTCCACTTAATTCCTCCATTATGCTGAATAAGTCAAAACCCTTTTGAGTCCTGTTTTGCTCTTCAATAAAATGAGAAAGTTGAATTAAAGATCTGTTTCAGCTCTAAATCTCACTTATACTTAAAGGAATGTTAACCATAATTGCTAATGGAGGTCTCGCTTCTTCTTGACTTTTAGAATACTGAACTTTAAAAAAAATGTAAATAAGAAAGAACAAAACAAAAAAAAAAAAACACCCCCCCAAATAATTATCAATAAATAATTGAATTCAGTCCTTTCAGGGAAAAATATCTTTCTCATTTATGGCATAATTCATACTCATTTCTTGATTTAAAAAACAGAGTAGTTATTCTTTGAATACTTATGACAAATCATTTTCATAGCTACTTTTATTATTGGGAGTTGAGAAAAATCAGATGAGACAGTCACTAGCTGAAGAGTAGATTTCATTTGAATTTGGGAGAAAATACTAAATGGTGCTGTCAAATAAGTTGCCAAATTCCACGCATCCTTAAAAGGTTTTAGCAACAATTCTTTAAGAGACTATGAGGTGGAGATATTATTCTGTGTATCCCTCCATCTTTGTCTCTTTTTTCCACCTCTGAGCAAGGATTTCTTTATCATTTCTTCCATGTGTGGTGTTCTCTGTCTTTCCCTGTATCTTTTTAAATTAATTTTTCTTTAACTCTATATCATTTTTTTCCATTTTAATTTCTCCTATCTTTCTTGCTCTTTCTTTCTCAACTTTACTGTACTATAATCTTGAATTTAAGTTTATTATTAGTTGTAGCCATTGTAGTCAGTGCCAGAAGGCACAGGAGATAGAAAGCTGGCCTTGACAAAACCTGTACACAATCACAGACACATCGTACATATGATGACCAACCTTGATAAACTGGACTATCCTCAACAATGCACAGCTAAAGACAACTCTACAAGCCTCAAGAAGGAAGGAGATACCTAAACTCAGAGAAAGATATAGAAAGACTGTAGTTTAAATGGAGACTGAAGCAAAACTCGTTATCGTTCTCTTTTATGTCTGGTTTTGCTTTTTTTTTTTTTCTTTTCCCAGTGATCACTCATTGGTTACAGCCCTTCTATATGACCAAACTATTGTACAATGTGAAAGTATTTGCAGATCCTATACATGATTGCACGCCACCATGGGGG
>CM053588.1:134938617-135005821 GCA_028646515.1 Pseudochirops corinnae | reverse complement strand
TGTGAAAGTATTTGCAGATCCTATACATGATTGCACGCCACCATGGGGGGGGAAAGGGAGGGGAGAAAATCTGAAACTCAAGTGATTGTGGAACTGAATCTTGTAAATTAAAAGTAAATGAGTAAATAAAAAAATAAAATAAAATAAAATAAAATTTAAAAAAAAAAAAAAGAAAAGAAAACTGGCCTTGAAGCTGGAAAAGCCTAGATTTAAGTCCTTCTGCTCCATGCTGACTACATGACACTGGGCACCATACTTAATCTTTTAGTGCTCTAATCACCTCTCTAAGATTATAAATTACAGATATATAGCCAACTTGGACTGGTAGAGGGAGTTTCACCTCCTGGAAAATTCCCTATCTCTACCCTTGTTCATTGAATACAGCTAAACCTGGAATGAGTTGTGGATTTTAGAAATGTTAAGGGCAACCAAGGGTACTTTATAAAATAATGTTTGAAGTTAGAAAGATCATCAAAAAATAGAAGAGTCTAGTGGTGGTAGATAGTATGTTAAGAAATAAGAGAGAACTTTGCCAAGCCTTTTTTATTTTTCTCTTTTTTTATAAATGAGATTAACTTTTCAGACCGAAAAGCATACAGCAAAATAGAATGGGGATTGGAACCTATGGTAGGGAAGGATATAGAAAAGGAGCACTTAGTAGCTGTAATTGACATCATTTTTTTTGTGGGTGGAGCAAATTAATTTTAGCTGAGGTCCTGAAAATAAAAATGTAAATGTGCTTGCTAAGATGTTGTTGATGTAATTTTTTTTAAAAATAATTTTCAGTGGAAAAAATTCCAGAAGAACAGGAATGGACAAATGTTGTTTAGAATTACAACATGTTAAAAACTAAGTATTACAAAAACTTCAAACCAGTGATTTTAGCATAAATTCTTGGGAAGGGGAAGGAGATTATGGAAGGGATTATTATATATGGATGCTTTATGAGCACTTAGGAAAATAATAATCCTTGGGACCCATTATGAATTCTCTAAGAATAGGTTATACTTGACTACCTTAATTTATTTTTCCTGATAGTAGAAATTCTAGATGAGATCATGAAAGTTATGCTTATAGCATGTCCTTGATTTTAATAAGGGAATTAACAAGATCTTTCACATTTTTCTGGACAAAATTAAATCCTATGGGCTGCATAATATTATAGTTATATCAGTAGTGGGCTAATAGGGTGAATTCAGCTTAGAAGATCATTGGTTCCAAGCTGCAAAGGTCTGTTCTTGGTGCTACTTTAAGATTTTTTTTGTCATTTTAAAAATTATTTTAAAAATTATTTAGATGAAGATATAAAAGTTGCTATGCTTGTCAAGTTTTTTGATGGCACAAAGTCAGTAGAAATAGCTGCTGTTGTTTAGTTGTTCAGTTGTGTCTGACTCCTCATAACCCTGTGCACCATACAATCCATGGGGTTTTCTTGGCAAGGGTAATGGAGTGCTTTGCCATTTCCTTCTCTGATAGATTAAAGCAGACAAAATTCAGTGACTTGCTTGCCTGGACACACACAACTAGTAAGTGTCCAAGGTCAGATTTGAACTCGGATCTTCCTGACTCCAGGTGCAGTGATCTATCCACTAAGTCATTCAGTTGTTATTACTGAAATTACAGAATCAAGATTCATAACTATTTTAGTAGGTTGAAATGACATGCTGAAAGTAACAAAACGAAGTTTAAAAGTGTGAACATATGTATTAAATAAGAAAGGCCTACACTTAGATTTTAAAAAATTAATGGTGTAAGTATGGGATGGTAAATAAGTAAGTGGCAAGGCCACAGTTCTCATGAAAACAACTTAGACCTAAGAGTTCTTCTAGTTGACTTCCAACCCAAAATGGCTTAAAAAAACCCTAGCCAAATCTTAGGGGACAATAATAGTAATAAAAGTTTTGAGTGTAAGGGAAAGTAATTGTCTTATTCTTCAGTTCTGTAATAAGAACATACGTGATGTCGTGTGTTCACTTCTGAACATCATATTTAAGAAAGACGTTGATAAACATATCCAAAAGAAGACTACTAGGATATCAAAGCTGTGTTAAATAAGCCACACTGAAAAGGATTGAGGAGACATAGGATAATGTGATTGCTGTTCTCAAATATAGACCATCATGTGGAAGAGTGATCTAGTTCATTTGTGTAGTTTCAGTGGTCAAATAAAGGAATAGAAGATAGTGGGAGGCAGATTTTGTTATTGTTCAATATAAGAAATAGAAACTTAGCAGTGCTTTCTGAAAATAGAATGGACTTCCCCCCATAAGAATTATAGTCACTAAAGGTGGCCCTCAGTTGATCTTTTTTCCTGGATGTAAATGACCCTTGATAATTCAGTTCACTTGAATTCAATTCAAAAAAACAGAAAGCACCGTTAATGCACTCTGCTGGGCAATATGGATAAGAAGATGAAAAACAAAACATTCCCTGCCTTTAAAGAGCTGACAGTGTAGTCAGAAGATAGAGTATGTACATCTTTAATCATTTTATAATTAATAATGGGCCTGATACACATAGGAGGAATCAGAGAGAACATAAAAAATAAAAATATTCATATATGAATCATTATACAGTTTTTGATAGGATGAATGCACATAGGAGAAATGAGAAATAATGAAATACAGAATAATGAAGATATTCCCTATGAGAGTCTTTTTTTTTTTTTTTACTTTCTACATACAAATATGATCCAGTATTTTCCTTCCCAATTAACGTTATGGGTATCACACTGGTAACTATCACCTTGGCATTGTGAGAAACACCTTTTTTCCTCTGTATTTAACCATGTTTTCCCTCCACTATCTCCACCTTCCAAATTTTGAGAAATAATAAAAATTTTTTTCCTTTTATTAGAGATGGACTGGTGTAGTTGTCTGTATCAGGAACTGTTCAGGAGGATTAGTAAGAACGATTGATATGACTCTGCTAAAAGACAGGAATAGAAATTGGTCCTGTGACCTCATGTTTATGTAGGCAACTAGCAAGTTGAGGAAATTTCCTCTAAATGCAGATTTCAGAACCTTTTCTCCAACCTGGAGTCTTAAAGAGTTTCTTAGAACATGTAGACATCATGATTTGCCTAGGCCATACAGTCAGCATTTGGCAGAGGTTGGGCTTCAACCCAGGCAGGCCTTCCTGACTTGGAGTCAGCTCCCTGTCCCTTACATGAAGCCTGAGTTTCTGTGCTAAAAGGGCGCCTAAATAAATGTTGACTAAAAAAATTTTGAAATGCTTTTTCAGGTAGAAAATGAAAGTTCTAAAATTCTCTCAGAATCTGTGGGGGATGGGGAACTTTGGAAATTGTTGTGTAACTTATGAGGGTGTTGACGGACTTCTTCTGAAGTAACTCAATTATTTGTTTACATTTTCTTATATCCTAATGACAAAGAATAAAGTAACAACTTTACCCCAACTATAGGAGAATGCAAAAATACTTCAAGAGAGAGGCGTTGCTTATATAAATTCTGACTCATCCATAGAAGGTAAAATTTATTTCAGATAAGTAATTTCTTCTTTGAGGTTCCGAAGTATTTACTAGTGTACCACCTAAGCTGTCCTCTTCCTGTGACCTGTTTGCTATTGCTATCTTTGTTTCCCATTTTATTAATTAGTTGACATACATAAGCAACCCATTCATTCCACCAATACCTTTGGTAGACTTAATATTCACTGGTCTTGCCTGGTTTACTAAAGTAAATTATCCAACTATATTTCTCTCAATGCAGATATTCTAAGTTCTGGGAAACATTGCATGTATTGATATTAAAGCACAAGCAGATTCCTCACAAAGATCCTCTTAAATTTGACGTAGGTCGTTTTAAACCACTGTGGTAGTTGTTTTGCTCCTCCCAAATAAGGGGACTAGATGAGTTTATCTTTCGTATACCTTGAAGCTCTAAAATGATGAGTCTAGAGACAAGTCAGACAAACTTTGGTCTTCAAGTTGTGATTGTCAAAATATATAGGATGTCCCAAAAGTTTTAGTGTAGATTGCAATGTCAAAAGCTTAATACTGCACTAAGACTCGGAACACCCAGTATAATTACCCCTTTTACGCTGAATATTTAAAGATGTATCAGGGCGGCTAGGTGGTGCAGTAAATAGAGCACCAGCCCTGGAATCAGGAGGACCTGAATTCAAATGTGGCCTCAGATACTTAACACTTATCAGCCGTGTGACCTTGGGCAAGTCACTTAACCCTAATTGTCCCTCCAGAAAGCAAAAAAAAAAAAAAGATGTCTCTAGGCTTCTTTGGGACCCTTTTTAATGTTTCAGTCCTTAGCCTCTGTCTCCTACTTATGAACAACCCATTTATAGAAAAACTGCCTTCCACCCTCCTTCAGTCTGTTAGACATTGCTGCCCAAGTGCTGCCCAAGCCCCTGTAGGATTCCTCCTTTCTACTATATCCCTCACAGGAACATCCGGTGCTGAAGGCTTTATAATCTCCTATTTTCCATGGGAAATGCTAGAATAAGAATGTTATCTCCTTGTTTCTGGTCCCTTGTATCACTAGAGATTTCTCTCTGGCTATATAGCTGTGTTCTCATTTCTCTTTCCTGAAAAAAGAAGAGTTAATTTCCAAAAATATTGAAATATGCTTATAATTGAACTATTGAGAAATAAAATTAGAATTGTAAATAATTGAAATTTAATTTGCACTTATCTTTGTTTCTCAGGCAATTACACCCTTAGAGTGGACTGCACACCCCTTCTCTACAAATTGGTCTATAATCTGACAAAAGAGGTACATCAATGAATCTGTCACACAATATCAGATCAATTAAATTCATCGAGCATCTATTAAACATTTACTATGGTCAAGGCTTTTTGCTAGGAACTGGGGATTTTTAAAAAGTTTCTTCCCTCAAAGAACTTATTATTAGGTCACTTTATAATAGGGAATACACATATTTTATTTAGGATTCTTATATTTGAGTGAGTTATTAAAATCCTGGCAGTTTGAAATACACAAACTATACCAAGAGGCATTTGATGCATCTAGCTGAAGTTAGAATGAATCAGCTTGAACTAAGGTAAGCATTTCTGTGCTTTCACACTTCAACTTTGGTACTTTCCCTCTAGTCAACAAAATATTAAGAAATTGTGTTTACATGTCCATGTCACAAATTATGAGTGATATCCCTAGTCTTTCTCTAGGCAATGGTAATATATATAATCATATTGTGTATTTAGCCTAACAGTTGTCATGTAGAGAAAAAGCCAAGTAAGTGATACATTAGACACTAAATTAATGTCATAATATTTGGGTTTGAGCCTTGACTCTGATCCTTATCATCTCTATAAGCTTGAGGGAAACAGCAATTTAATCTTACTGAGCTTGTTTCCTTACTTATAAAACAGGCAGGATAATACTTGCTTTACCTCCCTCACTAGTAGGAAATTGCCTTATAAACTTTAAAGACCTGTATAAATGAGAATTGTTGTTATAACGCACAGAGAGAATAAGGAACAGGAAGCTTGAATTCCATTCCTGGCTCTAAGCTAAGTGACTTTGGACAAGATCACTTGACCTCTTTGAGTCTCAGTTTCTCAGTCTTTTAAATGGCCAGAATTGCTTGCCCTGTCTATGATCTTTTGATATAATGGAGATGAAAGTATTTCAGAAACAGTTCTTTCAGGTAATCTACTTCATTTAGTGTCTCCATGAGTCATTTATTAGTCATCAGGGATATGAAGACCTGGGTAGCTCGGGGCTACAGGGTCCGGGGAGTGCTGTATCTGGAGTCAAGAGGACCTAAGTTCAAAATCTGGCCTCAGACACTTACTGTCTGTGTGACCCTGGGCAAGTCACTTAACCTTGTTTGCCCAAATTTCCTCATTTATAAAATGTACTTGGAGAAGGAAATTGCAAAAAAAAAAACCCACTTCAGTCTCTCTGCCAAGAACATCCCAAATGAGGTCATAAAGAGTCAGATATGACTAAAATGACTGAACAGCAACAACAAAATATGAAGACTTGCTGTAGTTCTTTAAGAATGTGATTTTGTCAGTGTATAGGTACTCCTTCAATATAATGTGGCCCTTCTAAGACTAAAAAGAGAGTTTTTATCTTTAAAAAATTGTTTTCTTTTTTAATCACATTCATTATTGATATCCTTCACTTCTTCCCTACACAGAGAGCCATCGCTTAAGACAAAAGGTATAAAAGAGAAGAAAAAAAGTTCAACCAAAGTAACCAACACATCCTTCCAGTATGCTAATATATGTGGTGTTCCACACTCATAGGGCTCCTGCATATGCAAATTCTTCAGGCTCAAACTTGGTCATTATAAAGGCATAGCATTCACTTTTGATTTTTAACATTTTTTTCTTTTATATTGTTATAGACATCTCATACACATACATATATAAATATGTATAAATTTTTGTTTTATGTACACACAGATGTCTGTATGTGTGTATATATATATATATATATTATATATATATATATATATATATATATATATATATATATATACACATGTGTATTTTTGGGTCAACAGTATCACAGATTGAAAGAGTTGTCAATAAGAAGTCAATGAATGAAGAATGAGAAAAGCTCATCTGATTTTGCATTTGAGAAATTGTTAGTGAGAAGTCAATTCTCGGGGCCCTGGGAAATGCTTGAGGCTCTGTGATGTAGAATAATTCCTGAGCTTCATTCATAGAGCAAGTTTCTTCACTGGGAGTTTCCTATACCAATGAAATCCTATGTTAATGAAATCATATCAGAAATAAAACTTGAGTATTTCAATGAGGAACTGATGCAAAAGGAAGAAAGCAGAATTATCACACCATATATAGATATTGTATGTATCTTTCTGTAACTGACATAGAGTGATAGACACTGAATTCGTTGATGTTTTGTGAGGGTTTTTTTGGTTTGCATAATCATCTTTGTTAAATGTTCTCAGTTTCTTCAATCAATCCTTATATGGTATGAACTCCAGATCCTTCATAATCCTGGTCTGCATTCCTCAGTGTTCTCTAACTTATCAATAACCTTCTAAAATGTAATGTGCTTAACTGAACACAAGACTGCAGTTGTAGTCTGATCAGGACAAAGTAGAGTGGAGCTATTGCTCTTTATTTCTGTAGGATATGCCTGTCAGTACAACCCAGGGTCACATTTGAAGTATTTTTGTTTGTTTGGCTAGACTATCACACTATTGCCTCATTTTGAACTTGCCATCCACTAAAATTCAGAATATTTTTTTTTTTAGCTAAATCCATTATCCAACCACACCTTCTCATCTTGTACTTGTGGTATCAATTTTTAACACGGGCATAATACTTCTCATTTATTGCTTTTCAATTTCGTTTTTTGTAATTTGGGTAACTCTTTTAGCCTGTCAAGAGTTTCATGTATCCAGGTCTTCCTGGATCGTAACTCTTTATACTAACTGCAGATTGGACAAGCATTCCATCTATCTATCATTTCTGTGCAGATGACTTAAAATCTATTTATCTAGACTTTATTTCTCACTTTAGTTTCAAGGTCACATCTTTTCCTGTCATACAGTTCCAAATAGATGTCCTACCAGCCTCCTAAATTCAACATAGCCAGCATGGAATATATTATCTTCTTCCTCTCATCCCAAACTTTTCATTCCTATAAATACTATTTTTTTTTTTGTGGTGAACACCACTATCCTTCCAGGCACCTAGATTTTCAGCCTGTATTGTCTTTGCCTCCTGCTTCTTTCTCATCATATCTCCATATTCAATCATTTGTCAAGTTTTGTCGGTTCTAGAATATCACTTCTACTTATCCCCCTTCTCTTTGGCCACTATCACAATGGAACCCTTTGCCTCTCTACTGTACTAATGTAATTGCTGTTTATTTGCTCTCCCTATTTGCTTCCATTGTCTTCTCTCTTAAATCCATGCTCAGCACAGCTGCCCCCATCTTCTTCCTAAATCCTAACAGCATGTTAACTTCCCTGCTCAAAAGTCTTCTATGATTTCTTATTGTCTGTAACATAAAATGCCAACTTCACAAGCTGGCATTTAAAGACATCAACATATGGCTTTAAGTGTAACTTTTCAGATGTTTCACAGTACCCACTCCTATGTACTCCATCTTCCAGCCAAACCAAACTAGCAGCATCCCTGAACTCCACATGCCATCTTCTCTCTCTGTACCTTTACAAAAATTGTCCATCATACTTAGAATATGCTTCTTCTTTACAATTGCCTTTCTATCCTTCTTCAACAGTTTGGTTACCATGAGGCATAGGTTAGTTTTACTTAGCTGCTTTTTTTTCTCTTTTTTATTTTTTATTACAAGAAATGGCTCACTAGGTAGGAGAGGGATAAGTTATTTTCAAAATGAATGTGATGTTAAAACAAAAGATTTCAATAAAATACAATAAAACATTTTAGAAGAACTCAGAAAAGGCTATAAAGGAAACTAGTAAGGTTATGAGTGATTCACAAAAGGGCACAGAATAATTACACAGTGTGGATAGGATCATATTTATTATGGCAGCTTTGAAAGCTGAAAGGAAAAATAAATCCCAATTATGAGCTTGAAATGAATTGAAAAAAAATCACAACGTTAACAAAACTCCCTACTTCTTTGTTTCTTTTTTATTAACAGGAGAATAACATAGTTGCTCAATCCTGAATTTCTGTGATATAAAAAATATGAGGGTTAGAAACTCCATAGGGTTAACAGTTAAAAATGTAGCAGTAAAGAAAAAAGAGAAGGGTACATTTACTGGCAGCACATTTGTTGAAATAAGGCGGTGCAGTTGGTTAGTCATGCTTGATTCTTGGCGACCCCATTTGGGGTTTTCTTAGCATGGATTTTAGAGTAATTTGCCATTTCTTCCTCTCGCTCATTTTATGGATGAGAAAACTGAAGCAAACAGTGGTTGAGTGACTTGCTCAGAATCACACAGCTAGTAGAGTCTGAGTTCAAATTTGAACTCATGTCCTCCTGACTCCAGGACCAACACTTTATACACTGTATTACCTAGCTGCCCCAGGGAAAAAATCTGAAATTAGATGCCTGATTTCAAATTTATAATGTGTTCATAGGTACTATCTAAATATTGTTTGTGTCAAATTTTTAATTAGTGAAAAAAATATTTTTATTTTAATAAGTTTATCTTTTCCAGTTACATGTGAAGACAAACTTTAACATTTATTCAAAAAAATTTTTGAGTTCCAAATTTTCTCCCTTCCTCTGAATGTGGCAATTCCAAAGGACTCATGATGAAAAATGCTGTTCACATTGAGAGAAAGAATTGATGGTGTCTGAATGCAGATTGAAGCATGCCATTTTCACTTTATTTTTTGTATGTTTTTTTTCTTTTGGTCTGTTTCTTCTTTCATAAAGTCAATAATATGGAAATACATTTTACATGATTGCACATATATAACCTATATCAAATTGTTTATGATCTTAGGGGGCAGATGAAGGAGGAAGGGAGAAAATTTAAAATTGAGAGGATGCCCATCAATTGGGGAATGGCTGAACAAGGTGGAAACCTGGAAAGTTTCTGAAATCTACCTGCTCCTCATTTCTGATAGCGCAGTAGTATACCATTACATTCATATACCATACCATTCATATACCACACCACATATACTACACCATACCATACTCAGCCATTCCCCAATTGATGGGCATCTTCTCAATTTTTAATTCTTTCCCACCATTAAAAAGAGTTGCTATAAATATTTTTGGACAAGTTGGGTTTTTTCCTTCTTTTATTGAATCTCTTTGGAATAAAAACCTAGTAGTGGTATTGCTAGATCAGAGGCTACGGAGTTTGATTGTCCTTTGGGCGTAGTTTCAAATTGTTCTCTAGAATGGTTGGATCAGTTGACAACTCCACATGTTGGTGCATTATTTTTGTGCATTAGTATCCGAAATTTCCTCACATCCCCTCCAACATCTATCATTTTCCTTTTCTGTCATATTAGCCAATCTGATAGGAATGAGATGCAACCTCAGCATTGTTTTAATTTGCATTTCTCTAATCACTAGTGATTGAGAGTGTTTTTATGTGACTATATAGAGACTATAGAGAACTTTGATTTCTTTGTCTGAAAACTGCCTGCAAATATCCTTTGACCATTTATCAATTGGGAAATGACTTGTATTCTTATAAATTTGACTCAGTTCTCTATATATTTGAGAAATGAAGCCTTTATCAGAAACACTTCCTATAAAAAAAGTTTTCCCCAGCTTTCTGCTTTCCTTCTATTCTTGGCTACATTAATAGCCTCTCTAATTTAATATAATCAAAATTATTCATTTTACATCTCATAATGCTGTTTCTCATATAATGAGAAATAATTCCCTTCTCCATCTGACCGATAAACTACTCCTTATTCTCCTAATTTGCTTATGGAATCACCCTCCTTTATTTCTAAATCATATACCCCACTTTGACTTTATCTTGGTATATGGTATAAAATGTTGGTCTATACCTAGTTTCTGCCATACTGCTTTCCAATTTTCCCAGCAGTTTTTATCAAATAGTGAGTCTTGTCCCAAAGGCTTGAATCTTTAGATTTATCAAAGTCTAGATTACTATGGTCATTTACTATTGTATCTGGTGTACCTGATCTCTTCCATTGATCTATCATTGTGTTTTTTAGCCAATACCAGCTAGTTTAGATAATTACCACTTGATAATATGGAAGCTACCTTCCTTCACATTTTTTTCATTAATTCTCTTGATATTCTTGACCTTTTGTTCTTTCAGATGAATTTTGTTATTTATTCTAGTTCTATAAAATAATTTTTGGTAACTTAATTGGTATAGCACTGCCTTAGTAAATTTAAGCAGGATTGTCATTTTTATTATATTGGCTTAGTCTAACCATGAACAATTGATATTTTTCCAGTTGTTTAGGTCTAACTTTATTTGTGTGAAAAGTGATTTTTGTAATTGTGTTCATATAGTGCCTGGGTTTGTTTTAGCAGGTAGATTCCCAAGTATTTCATATTGTCTATAGTTATTTTAACTGGAATTTTTCTTTCTATCTCTTGCTTCTGCACTTTGTTGAAAAATATATTTTTAAAGAAATGGTCATTAGAACTGCTTTGATATTTGAGCATATTATAATGCTTCATAAAATTTTCATGTCATTTCTGTATTTTTCCTCTTGGATTTCTTTTAAAGAGGTAAACTTTAATCTACCTCTACTTGAGATTTCTTATTGCAAGAGAGCGTCTAAGTAGAATGACATTCATTTATCTTCCTTGTTTGTTTTGTTTCGGAGTTTTTTTTTGGTAGCACCTATGCTGTGTGAGATTTGCCTTTGGGATGCTAGATTCCAAAAATGAGTACAGCAAGACTTTTAAATTTTTTTATTAAATTTTATCTAAATTTATTATTAAATTTATTATTAAAAAAATTTTATTCTGGGAAAGGGGAATCAGATCAGCAATCTTGTTCATATCTCATAGGAAGAAGTAGATAAGATTTCTACCCCTTTTATTCCTTTTCTCCAAGACCTTGTGAGTTGCTGTTGTAGATGATGAGAGTGAAAAGTTGAAGAGCAGTCCTTCCCCTTGAATAAGGATCAGTGGGCATGCTGGAGAGACTGGTTGGTGGTTGTCCTCCATTCTTGAAGAGAACCAAAATGATATCACTATGCTAGAGTCAAGTTACAGTGTGCCTGACTGACTGATCAGACCAATACAAGCTCTGAATGTTCTACCACAGATCAGACACAAATAGTCCATGTGAACATTTGAGTTGGTTCCTCTAAATTTGTGCCTCAAGTGTTTCTTTTGAGCTACTTGAATTCTGCTTTGCTCATAGAGCACAGCACCATTTCTTATGAGGGCATGCCATGATGAGCAGAACTGTGACACTGCCTCCCATGTCATACAATTGATTCCAAAGTTCTTAAGAGAAACCTTGAGTGTCTCTGTATCACTTCTTCTGACCATCATGTGAATGCCTGCCATTTGTTAGTTATCCATAATACTTTTGGCAAGTATTCCTTTTTCATTCTAACAGGATGGCAAGTGCATCAGAGTTGTGCTCTTAGCATTAGAGTTTGAATGCTTGGCAGCTCAGTTGAAGAAAGGATCTCAGTGTCTGGTATTTTATCCTGGATCTTTCTAAGACAAATTCAGTTTCTTGATTGAAGAACAGCCAAAGTAAACTTTAGTTTTTCTCCACCCCTTTCCTTTTAAAGGGGCTTCACTTAAAGCTTATGTTTCTATTAAACTGGTAGACAATTTCTTCCTGGTCTCTTCTTCTGGGAGAGGGGGAAAAAAAGCACTTCTGTTGCCCATATTAGCTCTTTACAAATTACTTATTTGTCATGTTATGCATACTTCTATTAGCTCTTTCTCTAGAGGTAGAAAACATCTTTCTTTATTGGTCCTTTGTCGTTGATTTGAATGTTTAAAATACTCAGAATGGCTTAGTCATTCAGTTATTCCTTAGTAACAACATTGCTGTTACTGTATACAATGTTCTCTTGATGTTCTGCTCATTTCATTCTTCATTATTTCATGCAAGTCTTTCCTTGTTTTTCTAAAATGGACCTGCTCATCATTTCTTACAGCATGGTAGTATTCCATCGCAATCATATGCCATAACTTGTTTATCCATTCCCCAGCTGATGGGTATCCCCTCACTTTCCAGTTCTTTGCTGCCATAAGGATAGTTGCTACAAATATTTTAGAACATAGAGATTCTTTTCATTTTGCCCTGATCACCTTGGGAAACATACCTAATAGTGAAACATCAACTGGGTCAAGGGACGTGTACAGTTTTATAACTCTGGACATAATTCCAGATTGCTCTGACAAAACTTTTAAAACATTATGGGGAGGTACACACTTAAAACATTGAAACGTAGTATTTTATGGAACCTCCTAAGCAGTTATTTCATTTGCACCAAAGCTCTACATTGTCACATCAGGCCTTATCCTCCTGGCATTGGTCATCTTCTCTAAGACATATTTCCTAGTGCCTGTAGATACACATCTCAAGACCATAAAGTAAATGGCAAGACTAGAGATGTCGGTTTTGGGATTGAAGTTCAGCCACTTGTGTTAAAGAAAAGAAACATAGAGTAGAAGAGATAATCAGGGCTTTTAAATCCAGTATCAGTTTCTCCTAGATGAACTCATGCTCTTGCTAACATGTGTAAACATTTGCCATAGCAGGGAGGAAGGAGGGGGTAGGGATATAAGGTTTTCCCCTTTGGGAAATCTAAAAGACCAAGTTCCAAGTAACTCAGTCAGAATGGAAGAAAAGTGGAAGTGCAAGTCATTTATCCATTTTTTTTTTGTTTTGCTTTTTGGAGGGGGGAAGGCAGGACAGTTGATGTTAACTGACTTGCCCAAAGTCACATGGCTAGTAAGTGTGCCACCTAGCTACCCCAGTCATTTTCTATTTAACTCTATTGAGGGGGCAGCCCTTACTAAGCCTCATTGTACAATCCTCTTTGATACAAATCCCACCCTCCACCTACCCTCCCTGGAGCATGTTGGGGTGGAGAGGGAAGGCTGCTTAGGAAGACTGATTGAATTGTGAGGTTTTTTTTCTGTTGTTGTTGTTTGTTTTGTTTTTATTTTAAATTAAGGGACCTACTGGAAAGTGCCAGGGTAAATGTATCAACAGAAGGAATCCAGGGTAGGTGTAGTTCCGAAGGGGGATGTGCCCTAGCAAGAACACATGGCAGAGAGGCTTCCCCTGATTGTACACATTTCATTGTTATGGGTGCAAATTTTCAGAGGGAGAAAGGATGACAAGCTCTCTCCATTTGTGATCCATTTGGTCATTCCTAGTTGGGTGAGATGTCCACCTAATGACCCAGTATTTAAGAGAACTAAATATCATATAAAAAGGATTAGGAATCTTACTTAATAATGCTGCGAACTCTCAACGTATGTTTCTTTTAACTAAAGTACGTTATTATTGTCATTTGGATATTTTGTTCTTCATTTTCCCTTCTGTTCTTTTATGGCAAGAAAGTTCTATTATAAGGAAGTATCACTGAGTGTTGTTGTTTGGGAAACTACTTTACAATCAGTCTCTCTCCCCCCCCCCCTCTCTCTCTCCCCCCCCCTCTCCTCTCTCCTCTCTCTCCCTCTCTCTCCTCTCATCATTTTGTACACTGTTGCTTCATCTTTGCTTCTACTATGTATTTTTCTTGGTAAGGAAAATAAAAAATATTAATGCAGTTCTCTGAAATTATTTTCTCTCTTTTCATTTTTATCTAACAAGAGATTTTCCATAGTTTTGATGTCAAGTTTGAAAAGTATCTGCATATCTGTGAGATTTCCCTCTGAAAAGATTTTGACCTTTTCATTTTTCTACTTGCATTTATCTTGAAAGGGAACCAGAACACCAAGACTGCCACTGAAACTTCATAATAATTGTAATGGTTAAATGAGTTCCTTAGTAAATAAGATAGTTTCCTTTTAAATATAGTTTACAAAGATGTGATGAACCTTCCTTCCTTTTACCCTTTACCTGTTGAGGTGGCAGAGCTTGTTGTCAATGTGGGAGAAAAAAAGTGAAGGAAGAACAGATTGTGATGTAATTTAAGGTTATAAGATATAAATTTAAATGCCAACCCTGACTCAAATACTTATGTGACTTTGGGCAAGTCACTTTACTTCTTAGATTCTTAGATTATCATTTCCTTAATCTATAAATGAGATTGGACTAGTTGGCCTAAAATGCCTTCCACCTCATGATGAAATGTCAAGATCTTGGGACCACTGGTCAGCTTCTTGAATCAGGAAGCTATTCATAATCATCCAGATTACTTCTTCATTGTTCTAATGTAACTTTATGAATTGAACTGCTGAAACAATTTTGATTTTTTGAAATTTTGTGCTATCAGATACTTTGTACTTATTGGAGATTTAATTATTTTGAAAGCCACACTATGGATGCAGTGTGCAGGCTCCCAAGAGAATCCTTCGGGCAGGATTCTGTAGGTTCTGAACATTTTGAGAGCATGAAGTGATTCAGATACATTCACAACATGCCTATTTGGAATATACAACAGGCTTTTGAAGTAGGTAAGGGAGATTTTTTTGACATCCATTTTGCACATAAGGAAACAGTCCCAGGGAGATTATGGGACTTGCCAAAGACAGTTTAGAATCTTCTAAGTCTACTATATCAGGCAATCTTTGCCCCTCTTCGTCTTATAGAACGTTTGTGTTTATTCTCTTAGTTCTTTCCCTTCAAAAACTTCGCTGTGGAAGAAATTTTCTCACTGAAATTTTGAGCACATACTTTAAGAGTAAAAAAAAAAAAGTAGGTATTTCTATGTAATTAAGAAACAAAATAGGTTGTGCTTATGTATTGTGGTCCTAGCAGAAAGAACTTTGGATTTGAAGTAAGAGTCTCTAGGTTTGACTCCTGCTCTCTGGTACTTATTATCTGTCATCTTGGGGATTCATGTCCCCTCTCAAGATGATTCTTCACCTGAAGATGACAGTATTGGATTAGATCACCTCCAAGGTCCCTTTCCCTCTAAGTCTATGGAATTTAATGATTTCTGATTGGTAAGTTTAAAAACTAAAGACTGATAACTATATTCTTAATGTACTTAAATGGAACAGAACAGTTTCTCTAAAGAGTAGGTATAAGTAGTAGTGAAAGGGAGTAAGAGAGGTAGGAAAAATAATTAATGCAGGTATCTCTAGTGCACCTCATTAGCTTGAGTTATACACATATTGATTCATTGAAAATAAAAGTCAGAAGAGATATTATAGATTATCTAATCAAACTAATTCATTTATAACCAATAAAACTGAGGCCTAAGAATGAAAGTTATCTGCCTGAGGGTGAACAGTCAGGACTGGAACCCAGAGTGCTAGGTGCTAGACTCTTGACTCTTAGTATTACGTTGCATTGTTTAACTTAGTTTAGGCACCATTTTTTTTTCTGTCATTAATTTTGTTTTTTCTTGGCCCCTTATATCCAGCCCAGTATGTAAAAAAGTGGTGACAGTGTGTTCAGAGTATGATGTCACAGAAAGGGCAGACCTAGGAGTTAGTAGACTTGCTTCTAATTCTACTTTTCACAAAATAATTAAGCAAGTAATTTAATCTCTAGGTTTTAGAATCTTCCCTGCAAATTCAGAAGATTTTGTCAAGTGATCACTAACGCCCCTTCCCACTCTAAATTTCTGTGTTTAAAACTGAAATTTGGCTAATTTCAAAGAGATATTTGGATTTATATGAATTAAGTAGGAAAAGTCCCAACAGAAGTAGGTTTATCAATCTGAGCCAGACTTAAGTTCTCCCACCAGCAAAAGAGCAAATGTGTAGGTCTGGTTTATTTCAGAAAATGTCTCCAAGAAAATTGGGTTGTGGTTCTTGTCCAGTCCTGTGATTTCATTAGTTAAAGAAATTTGCAGCACGGCAACTGTGATCATTGATATAGATTGGCAACTTATCCGCAACTGATTCCTCAGATGCTTAGAGGTTAAACCTTTTGTAATTATATTAAACTCAGATAGTTCAGTTTTCATCTAAAAATTAATTACCTGCTCTCAGAAAATGAACTTCCTCTATAGTCAGGAATAGTGTTTTGGTGGACTTAGACTGTGAGTTTAGTGTTGTAAGTTGCTAAATAAGCTTCCCTGATATGGATCATAACTAGCCTTCTTAGAATTTCCCCTTATCTTTTTAACAAAAGTTACCAAAGTTCAAATTCTGCCCAAAGTTTTTAGTTAAAGAAAAAATAAAATGCCAAATTTCCTTTTAAATTTTACAAGTCTTTTAAATATGCTTTTAAAAAAGACTTCCCATCTTTAACAATAATATGATAAAAAGCACCACCTGGGAGATAACTTTTTGCCTACTTGTAAATAGGCACTTATCTGCAAATGAGCCATAGCTTATAATATTAGGTTGGAATTCATACAAACATAGACACACATTTATGTAAAGGTTTATGGAATCCATTCTATAAAATGCTATCTCTTAATAACTTTTTAAAAAATTTATTAATTTTTTAATTTTCAACATTAATTTCCACAAGATTTTGAGTTACAAATTTTCTCCCTGTCTCTCCCCTACCCTCCACCCCAAGATGGCAAGTATACTGAATACCTCTTTCCCCAATCTGCTCTCTTATGTTCCCCCCAACCCCCGTGTGTTCCCCCCTTCCTTTCTTTTAGGTCAAGATGGATTTCTATATCCCATTGCCTGTATTTCTTATTTCCTGGTTACGTGTAAAAAACAATTTTTAACATTTGTTTTTAAAACTTTTGAGTTCCAGATTCTTTCCTTTTTTCCCTCCTCACCCACCCACCACAGAGAGGACATGCAATTCAATATTGGTTGTATATGTGTAGTTATGCAAAACATTTCCAAAGTAGTTATATTGTGAAAGACTATATTTCTGTCCATCCTATTCCACCCCCCATTTATTCTGTTTTCTACTTTGACCCTGTCCCTTTTCAAAAGTGTTTGCTTCTAACTACCCTTTCCCCCAATCTGCCCTCCATTTTATCATGCCACCTCATCCTCTTCCTACCTACTTTCCTGTAGAGTGAGATACCCAATTGAGTGTGTATGTTATTCCCTCCTTAAGCCAAATCCAGTGAGAGTAAGTTTGACTCATTCTTTTTCACCTTCCTGCCCTTCCCCTTCATGGTAACAACTTTCTCTTGCCTCATTTATGTGAGATAATTTATCCTATTCTATCTCTCCCTTTCTCTTCTTCCCACTATATTCCTCTCTCACCTTTTAATCCCTTCTTATTCAACTCATCCTATGCCCTCTGTCTATGTATACATGTACACACAAATACACACATATACACCCACCTATACATACATACATATGTATGTATACATATATACACATATATTCCCTTCAACTGTCATACTGAGAAAAGTCTCATGAGTTATAATTATTATCTTTCTATGTAGGAATGTAAATAGTTCAGCTTTAATAAGTTCCTTATGATTTCTTTTTCTTGTTTGCCTTCTCATGCTTATCTTATTTCTTGTATTTGAAAGTCAAATTTTCTGTTCAGCTCTGATCTTTTCATCAAGAAGACTTGAAAGTCCTCTATGTCATTGAATGTCCATATTTTCTCCTGAAGTATTACACTCAGTTTTGCTGAGTAGGTGATGCTTGGTTTTAGTCCTAGCTCCTTTGACCTCAGGAATATCATATTCCAAGCCCTTCAGTCCTTTAATGTAAAAGCTACTAGATCTTGTGTTATACTGATTGTGTTTCCACAGTACTCAAATTGTTTCTTCCTGACAGCTTGTAGTATTTTCTCCTTGACTTGGAGACTCTGGAATTTGGCTATAATATTCCTAGGAGTTTTCTTTTGGGATCTTTTTCAGGAGACTATTGGTAAATTCTTTCAATTTCTATTTTGCCCAATAGTTCTAGAATATCGGAGCAATTTTCCTTTATAATTTCTTGAAAGATGATATCTAGGCTCTTTTATTGGTCATGGCTTTCAGGCAGTCCAATAATTTTTAAATGATCTCTCTTGAATCTATTTTCCAGGTTAGTTGTTTTTCCAGTGAGATATACCACAATGCCTTCTATTTTTTTATTTGTTTGCATCTGTTTTATAGTATCTTGATTTCTCATAAAGTCATTAGCCTCCAATTACTCCAGTCTAATTTTGAAGGAATTATTTTCTTCAATGAGTTTTTAAAATTACTTTTCCATCTTTCCAATTTTGATTTTTAAGGCATTATTCTCCTCATTGGCTTTTGGGGCCTCTTTGTCATTTGAGTTAGTCTATTTTTTAAGGTGTTATTTTCGTCAGTATTTTTTTTTCTCCTTTAGCAGGCTATTGACTTGCTTTTCATGATTTTCTTGCATCATTCTCACTTCTTTTCCCAATTTTTTCTCTACTTCTCTTACTTGATTTTCAGAATCCTTCTTGAGTTCCTCCATGGCCTGTAATCAGTTCATATTTTTCTTGGAGGCTTTTGATGCAGGAATTTTGACTTTGCTATCTTCTTCTGGTTCTATGTTTTGATTGTCTTTGTCCCCAAAAAATGATTCTATAGTTTGATTTCACTTCCTCTCTTTGCTCATCTTGCCAGCCAATTACTTGACTATTAAGCTCTTTGCCATGGTATAGCTCTGCCTCCAGAGTTGAAAGTGCTATGTCCCAAATATCTGGGGTTTTGAACAGCTGTTGTCAGAGCTTCTTTCAGGCACCTGCCTCATAATTGAAGAGTATGTGCCCTCTCTCTACAGCTGCCAGAAGCTCTGCCATGCTAGTGCTCCTCATCCCAGGACCACCACCCAAGACTGTGACCTAGATCCAAGCAGGTCAAAGCAAGAGCAATTACCCTCTGAATGGTCGCTTGATCACACTACAAACTGTAGGCCCATTGCTCAGAAGGCAGCCACATCTGCCTCCCTGGGAGCTTGGGCCAGACCACACTTTTCTCTCACCCAGTTCCAACAGAGTTCCCCACTGACCTTTTGCTTTCTCTTTGGCATTTATGGGTTGGGAAGTCTGGAAACGACCGTAGCTGCTGGTGAATCAATACCCTGAAATCTGCTGCCTGATCTGTGCCACAGGTCTGGGCTGGCACGGCTTATGGAGGACTGTGTTCCACTCCCAGCACGGTGCAACAGACCCTTCCTGTCAGACTGCCAGGCTGCCTTCAGTTTGTGATTTGTTTCTGTCTGTCACTTTGTGTGTTCTGTAACACTAAAATTTGTTCAGAGTCATATTTTACAGGTATTGGAGGTGGTTGGAGCGGGAGCTCAAGCAAGTTCCTGCTTTTACTCTGCCATCTTGGCTCTTCCCCCTTCTTAATAACTTTTAACAATTAATTTTAGCATGTATATATGTGAATATCGTTGCCTAGTCATTTTTCAGTCATGTCTAACTGTGTGTGACCCCATTTGAGCTTTTCTTGGCAAAAATACTGGAGTTGTTTGCCATTTCCTTCTCTAGCTTATTTTATAGATGAGAAAACTGAGGCAAACTGGGTTAAGTGACTTGCCCATGGTTACAGAGCTAGTGTCTGAGGCCAGATTTGAATTCAAGATGAGTCCTCCTGACTCCAGGCCACGCTCTATCCACTGTGCCACCTAGCTAACTGCCCATATGTATATATAATGATACACACATTTTATGTAGCGTCACAATTGATTATATTTTTGCTTCTGATTTTCCAATATGTGTTTTACCTTTCCAGATAGACAGCCCTGATGATGGTTTTGAAAGCGTATCCCTTTATGAAAGCTGGTTGAGAAAGGACCCTTCACCTGAAGATAAAAATATTCCTAGGTAAATTTTTTAAACATATGCTTTGTATGTACTAGAAAATAAGCATCAGATTTCACTTGCTCCTTGACTGTCTAAAAAATATAACTTCCAAGAAACTCTTTTTCTTTTTTCTTTCATTGGGATGGGGCTTAGGAGGGAGGGAATTTTTTTTTTATTTTATATTGAGGTGAAAGATACTACATGTGAAAGGTGCTACATATGTAAACTGTTGGTTACACTTTCAGATGAGGTCATTAAATTATTAGTTTTACCTGTTTTACTTTGTTACAAGCTACATCTTAACAGGTGGAAGTAATATGTAAATATTTATAATGTAATAACAAAATACATTAATAAAGAAAACAAAAATCCCTCCAATCCTAATCCTAGTTTTCTCTGTCTCCCCTAGACTCCCATCTAAACTGTTGAGTAGGACAGTAGGTATATGGCAAAACCAACGTCAAGTTGCCCATTTCTTTTAGGGTGATTTTATATTTATCACTGGTTTGCATCCTGATATATAATAACAGCTCAAAAACAGCTGAATTTTCTAGCAGTTTTGAGTAGTAGGACTAAATCTGCCTCCAAATATTTTCTTTCTTAATAAAGTAAAAAAACAACAACTTGCCAATATTGGCTTTATTGCTAAAATGAAAATAAGATGCATTTAGTTTTATCAAGATTGAAATTCTCTAACATTTTATGGGGGGAAATATTTACCTGTGGGTTGTGGTTTTCGTCTAGTCCTTTGTTTTCATCAGTAAAAGAAACTTCTAGTAGGACAACTCCTATTAATGATACAGATTAGCAACATGTCTGTAAATGTTTTAGATTTAGAGAGTTGCCTGAGGTTAAACCTTTCATGATTATATTAAACTTAAAACAGTTTTATTTTCATCCAAAAATTAATTAAATTATCTCAGAAAATTCTTCTGTCTCCTCTAAGAAATAGAATTTTGTAAGATTTAGGCTATGAGTTACTGTGGGAAGTTGACTTAACTTCATATTGATTTTTTTTTTCTATGTATAGAATAAATAAACTAGGATCTGGGAGTGATTTTGAAACTTATTTTCAGAGGCTGGGAATTGCTTCTGGTAGAGTCCGTTATACTAAGAACAGGGTAAGTAATTTTATTATCTGGAGTAAGAATTTTATTCTGTATACATATGTGAACAATATTATAATAATAAATAATAAAATGAGGTGAATAATAATAAAATATATACCTATGCCTTTATAATAAACACCTATATACAGTATGCATACATATACATATATATGCATACATATGTGTGTATTTATACATAGATAGATGTGTAAATTTTTGTATATATATATATATATATATATGTGTGTAGATTGGTCAAGTGAGCAAATGCTGCCACTTTTGATGACTTGTACAGAGTGAACGTGTTTGCTGTTTCCACTCTTCTCTAAATTCCTTTATAAACTGTGAAGTATTATTTCATACTTTGTGAATTATTACATCTGAAATAAGCTAGTGCCATAGTGGTGAGCAAAACAGTGCACACATAGTTCACAGAATCAACTATCAGGGTTTGAAGGAATCTCAGAACCTAACTAGTCAAATCTATATCTGAAGAGAAATCTCCTCTACAGTATTCCCAACAAGTGACCAATCTTCTGTCTTTTGCTTAAAAACTTTCAGTTTGGAGGAACCCACTACCTCCCAGGGTGGCCCATTTCATTTCTAAACAACTCTAGTTGTCAGAACAGTTTTCCTTATATTAAGTCTGAATTAGTTTCCTTGCATTTTCTACCCATTGATCCTAATTTTGTCTTTTGGAACCAAGGAAAATAAATCTGTTCCCTCTTCTAAGAGTCAGCTCTTAAAATGCTTGAAGATGTCTGTCATCTCCACTCTTAGGCTTCTCTAGGTTAAACATTCCCAGTTCCTTTAATTGATCCTGATGGGGATCAGATGAGATAATGGTAAATTTTTAAGTGCCACATAGAATCAATTATTAGTAGTATTGTTATATGTCTTCATCTTCAGGCACTTCACCATCCTGGTTGACCTTCTCTGGCCACTTTCCACCTTATGAACACTTTCATAAGTGTAACCCCCAGAAGTAAACAGCACTCCAGTTGTAGTCTGATCAGGGTAGAGTATAGAGGGATTATCATCTCCTTCATGCTGGAAGCAATGTCCCTCTTAATGTCTCCCGGGATCATGTTTGGTTTTTTGGTTCTTTATGATAATGTTGACTTGATTTGTACATTAATCCATTAAAAGCTCTTAAGTCTTTTCTCAGGGAAACTTCTTTCTAATGTAATAGTAATTTTTTGGCCCTTGCTATCTGAGGGCCAATGTGTCTCATTTCACTCTTTCTGTCCATGGTTTTCTAGTACTCTTAGATAATTAGGAGTATGTTTGGTCTCTGCATTGTTAAATTTAAGTCACCCTAAACTTTAGGGGTCCAAAATTCTAGTTCCATTTAACCACTTAATAGATTAGCTTTTACAAAGAAATATTTGCTTCAAAGATATAACCAGAACAAACATATAAACATTTCCCCTTAGCACTTCAGGGACAAAAACCTTACCTAGTCCTCCTCAGTCTCTGAGGAGGAAAGGGGTGGGCTAAATGAAGAAAATTATCTCTGTTCCTACATAGTATTAATCCCACTAAGTTCTAAATCTAAAGGCATCCACCCTTCCCCCTCACCTCCCTTTTATGTCTCGTTGCCCTGGTTTCTTAAGGCTTCTATGCTGGGCAAGTAGCAATAACCATGTTGGAAACCTAGACTTCAGGGCCACAGTGACAAACTCCTGTGTCTGGGGACTCCAGTCCCTGCATTTAGAACTGAAAAGGACAAAACAAGAATAAAATCCCAAACCCATCCTTTACCCATGGATATCATTCAAACAAAAGAGACCTGCCTCATTGAGGAATATTTAAAGACACAGGCAATTACGTCTATACAGCCAGTGGAAAAGCTGTTCTCAGACACTTAATAGCACAATATGGAGTTGTCTCTTCATGGAATAGGTCCCTGGCATCTTCCACATGGGTGACTCCATTTGAGGTGTTTGGAGCATCTTCCAAATTCCTGTTACAATAGAATATCTATACCTTCCCAATTTTGTACTTTTAAAGCATCTACCTTGTCAATTGCTGAAAATGTCAGACTCATTTTAAAAAGTATCAACTTTTATAGGGAAAGATTTCTGGTATCAGTGCCTCCAACCTGCTTCTCTTCAATGAAATGTTGATTTAAAAAACATACACAGGTAGAAGGAACCTCTAAGGCTGAGATTTCCTTTTACCATTCCTCTTTTTCCTGTAGGGCTACAAAGAGAAATGGAATAGGTTTCTCTTTTATTTGTTTCAATTCCAATCCTTTATCCTCAATTGATTGGTTGCAAATATGGTCATTGAAATTGTTGAATAGCATATGATTTACCGGGTATACTAGCGCATGTGTAATATACATGTACATTTAAGTTAAGCAGTGTTCATTAAAGAAAGTTTGGAATCCACATTTGGTGCATTTAGAAATTTGTAAAAGATTTCAAATAGATTCTCAAATAAAAATTAATGAAGGCAGTCTAATGTAAGCAAGTCGAGAAGAGTCCTGGATTTCAGTCATAGCCCTTGGACAAGTCATCTACCTTTTCTGAACTTTGGTTTCCTCGACCATAAAATGAGGATAATCACCTTTGTAATGTCCATCTCAGATGATTTGTCATAGAGAAAAGCATTTTGAAAATCTTAATTATTTTCTACATTAATTCTGTTAAGTTACAACTTATTTTATGAATCCCGTTATCAAAAATGTATGAGAAATATTTTAAATTTTGAGCAAGCAGAATTTTTTTGACTCACAAAGTTTGTAAAATGAGGACTGAAGCATTTTCAAATTATTGAACCTTTAGTTTGTGGAGTTTTAGACTATTAAGATTTAATAGAATCAGTCATCAGATATTTCTTAAATGACTATTAGATGTAGAAACAGAAAATATATATAAAAAGGATAAAATAATTTTTACTTACAAAGAGGTTACATTCTAATGGGAGACATAAGTGAATTTATAAGTACATACAGCATAAATATGAAAAGAATAAATACAAACATGTACAAGGATATCAAAGTATACAGAAGCACAGAATATCAGAGTTAGCAGAGAACTGATCCCTCAAGTAACCATTTACTCCAACCAGTTACCTGAGCAAGAAATCCCCTCAGAGGTTTTCCAGTGTTTTCCTAAATGTATCTAGCGAGAGGGAACTCGTCACCAACTCATTACCCTTTCTACTTTTGGACTAACTGTTAGCAAGTTTTTTGTTTGTTTTTGTTTTGTTTACCTCAGTTATCTAATGTTATTGCTTCATTGTAGAGAAGGCTATAGTGACATATGGATATAATTTTTTTCACAATTGCTTAATTTTGTTTTCACTTAAAGTATTTAACATATGTCTGCTTTTTTTTACCCCCACCCTAGAAAACAGACAAGTTCAGTAGCTATCCCGTTTACCACACCATTTATGAGACTTTTGAGCTGGTCGACCAGTTTTATGACCCTACCTTTAAGAAACAACTTGCTGTAGCCCAGTTACGAGGAGGACTGGTATATGAACTTGCAGATTCCAGAATCATTCCTTTCAATATTCAAGACTATGCAAAAGCTTTAGAAAACTATGCTACCAGTATCTATAACTTATCCAAGAAACATGACCAACAATTGAAAGACCATAGAGTATCATTTGGTAAGTAGTAATTGACATTTATTGTGGATCAGACTATTGAGAAATTGCTTCCTTTCATAACAATTTGATAATTACTTCCAACAATCATTATTGTTATAAAGCTATTTGTTTTAATATTAAATTGGACTGATTCCTAAAAGAAATTTGGCCAAGAAATGTCTATCAAAGAAATTAAATTCCAAACTAAATTCTACTTATTTCAAGTGGCAGCAATTGAGGGTACCTGAACAAATATCCATGAGGATTGCTAATTCCCATTTGCCTATTCTTCCAGTTTGTTTGCTCTTCCAAAATTTGCCTGCTCACAACCTTTGTAAATTTTATTTGGATCTGGTAGTGCGTGTGTGTGTGTGTGTGTGTGTGTGTGTGTGTGTGTGTGTGTGTGTGAGACAGAGAGAGAGAGAGAGAGAGAAAGAAACAGAGAGACAGAGATAGACAGACAGACAGACAGAATGGAATAAGATCTGATGTAAATGATAAGATTTCCATAACCAAATTGTTTCATTCCTTGGAACTGATAAATAAACTACAAGTGTAGCATGTTTCTTCTTGGGTGGGGAAGTGCTGGAAACATTAAATTGGTAAATGTCTTTCCTATATCACTGCTCTTGTAGAGAATGAAAACTGAGCTGCCTCTGTAATACCTGTAACCAATACTTTCAAGGCTTATTAGTAGAATTTTAGTCATTGTATAAAAGTTTAAAGAGGATATTAGTAGCTTCGAAAAGGTACAAAACTGATATTCCATATTAATGCAAAACTTTGCTGAAGTCATTATTTGAAGCAAGGATGATTATTTTATACCCTGAATGTGTTTGTCCCTGTTCACTTTTTAAAATACATAATTCTTAATTCTGTTCTACATTACTATTTTTAATTCCGTGTAAGATTACTAACTATAGTTTTTGGAAGATTTTGGCTTTTTTTTATAGCAGCCTTGCCATATGGAGAATATGTTTAGATGGTAGAGTGCCCACTTAATATGCAAAGAGGTATCCAGATAGATGCTTGAATCTTCCACTTTACTGGGTACCAGCTGTGTGGAGTGGTATAAAAGCACTGGATTAGGAGTGAGAAACTTGATTTTGAATTCTAGGACTTCTATTTGCTACTTGTGTGACTTTGAACAAGCCCTTTCTCTTTTCTAGGTCCTCAGTTTCCTCACCTGTAAAATGAAGGGATTAGGCTAGTTGAGCCCTTAAGGATCCTTTTCAGCTCTAGCTGGTACAATATTATGATTTTCCATGGACAGTGACTACTTAAGGAATAAGTCATGCTATGCCCCAAAGTTAATGAACTTAGATGTAGGATGAATAAAAAATCTGCTTCCTGACTCAGATAAGGCACAATGATATAGAATCACTATTTCAGGGGAAATCCTTATGATTCACATGTAGATCTGGAAGTTGGGGTGGGGGCAAAGGACAAGAAACTCATATAATTGGCATAAATTATAGGTACTTGATGATTTTAAAGAAGGAATATTTCTTTCTCTAATGCTTAAAGGTGCTTTTGAATTGTGTCAATAATAATTATAATAAAATAACAACATACTCATAGTTCTTTACATTTTGCAAAGTGCTTTATATTAATAGTCTTATTTCAACTTAATAATGACCCTGTGGAATAAGGAATCTGATTATCCACATTTTGCAGATAAGGAAACAGGTTTAGAGATGCTGAAGCAAGTTCCCAGGTATCCACAAATCCAAATCCAAATACACAAATCCCATTGAGTCTTCAGGAACTGTATGACTTAAAGCTATCCAACAATGAAATTATTTATTATTATAATTGATTTGGCTGCATGTATTCACAAGGCTCTTATTTGTCATACATACACATAATTTTTGTGTACATATCTATATATCATCACAATCTGATGCTGTACCTCAGTTAATTAATAATAAACAAGCTCTTATTTAAGTCTCCACTAGAGCCAGGTACTCTACTAAGCAATGAAATTAGAAAGACTAAAGAAATGAAACAATTCTTGCTCTCAAAGAGCATGTGTTCTATTAGGGAAGATAACATGTACATATCTAAGTAGTATGGAGAACAAATACAAATTAATGGAAGATAGGGAGGGAGAGCATTGGTGGGGGAGGGAGTGGCTTAGATCGTTCGTGTGAAAGTGGTTCTTGAGCTGTTTCATGAAGGAGAGAATGCATTACAAGCATAGGACATGAATAGTGCAAAAACATGGAGAAAAAAAATGAAGTGCCATGTTTGTGAAATGGACGAAAAGATCAGTTTCTTTAGAGTTTAAGTGTAGTAACAGAAATAATGTAATGAAATTGTAAAGACAGGTTGGGATCAGATTGTCAAGGCCTTAAAAAGACAAAAAAATAAGTTTATATTTTTATCATAGAGGCAATAGGGGAACCACTACCACTCAAGTTTATTGAATAGGGGAGTGACATGGCCAGATCTGTATTTAAGGAAAATCACTTTGATAGCAGTGTATAGGATAGATTGGAATTGGGAGAGATTGAGTCCAGGAGACCAACTAGGAGACCATTGAGAAAGTCCAGGAGAGACGTAATGAAAATTTGGACTAGAGTGGTAGGTGTGTTAAAGAAAAGGAATCAGATGTAAGAGATGTTGGGAAGTAAGAAACAGTAGTGTTTGACAAATAATTCAATACGTAGAGAAAGGAGGATAAACCTGGAAGATTAGAATGATAGTGTCCTCGTCAGAATTTAGGGGAGTTTGGTAGAACAGAGTATTTGAGGAAAGATAATGAGTTCCCCCCCCGGTTTTTCAGACACGATAAGTTTGAGATGTTGTAGGAACATCCACTTGAACATTGGCTTTTGGTGTATCACCAGATCAGTGGGACTGGAAATCAGGAGAGAGACTGGGATTGGATATATAGATCTGTGAGTTATTTTAAACCCATGAGAACCACTGAGGTCATCAAGAAAGCACATAGAGGAAACTTAGCCAATGACAGAGCCTTAGGACACTTCTGCCATTAGGGGGAAATTTTGTAAATGATACTACAGCAAAGAAAACAGAAGTGGTTAGACAGTTAAAAGGCAAGTCAAGAATGAATGAATGAAAAAACAATTAACACTATGTGCCAAACACTGTGCTAATAAGCAATGGAGATACAAATAGAAAAGAAAGTTTCTGATTTAAGGAGCTTAGATTCTAATAATGCAGATTTCAGCTGCAAATCAGATGGGAAAGTCCCATGGTCCATAGGGTGCAGAGGTAAAACAAATGATAATATGTCATCTCTAATTTCATGTACACTCATAAAATCATCATTTTCTAATGCAGATCCACTTAACAGTATCGGGAACTTTGGGGGTAAACTGTCTTTTCTGGGTCTTCTGTGGCTATACCTTCAGAACTCATGAAGTCAGTTAGTTATCAGGTCATATCTCTGTGAGGGTTGCTTCCCAGGGTGATGGCTCTGAGGGTTGGGCTAGAAGCAGGACCAATGACATGGGATGTACTGCCATTCCCACAGCTTTTGGGTTTATTGCCAATTGGTGCCAAATGCCATGAGTTATCGGGGGTAGAGGAAAGTGGGACCTTTTTTCACAGGGATTTCTCCCCTGAATATGGAGAATGGTCTGGAAGCAGGACTGATAATTTGGGGAGACAATGGTTTTCCAAGGCTCTTATGTTTAAGATCCTGGGGTGTTTCTATTATGGTCTGAGGAGAAGTGGTGGTCAAATTGGTGGTTATAGTTTGACTTTCCTGGCACAAACAGCCTCCCATCTCTCCCTCAGGGTGTCTTGCTAATTCACTTAGGCTTGTTTGGCTTCCCCATATATGGCAGTCAGTCACTACTTGGAGGGATAACTAGCCTTTTCTTTATAGGAGTTGCTTCCCTGGATTGCTATGAGGATAGGATAGAAGTAAGACTGGAGATCCAGGAACGATAGGCCTTCTTCTATTCTCAAGGCACTTGGGTTCTGGGTACTGAGCTGTCTTTAAGGAAGTAGTGGTGGTAACTTGACTTGCCTGGCATAAGCCCTCCCATGTCTGCCTCAGTATAGCTTTATACTTCATGCAGGAAGTAATATTCCAGGAGAGAGTCATGTCACAAGAACCCAGAGAGGCAAAGAAAGGCAAACAGTGTCACTTGTAGCAGAGACCAAGAATTATAAAGACAAAAAAACCCAAACCCATCAGATGTAGCAGTTAAGAAATTCTTTGTAACTTTAGAGAGAGATCAGAAGTCACATTGCAAAGGGGGCTGAGGAGTGAGTGAGAGGCGAGTAAATGGAATCAGCAAGTATAAACAGCTTCCTCTAGGAGTTTGGCTGAGAAAAAGAGAAGATATAGATATAAATGGATATAGATATCTATGTGTAAAATATATGTATGTGCATATATACATGCATGCATGCATATACATATATATAGTACTTTGAGAGGATAGTAGGATCTAGGGAAGGCTTTTGAGGGGCGGGGATGATTGGGAAGACAAGCTACTTGATAAGATAAGAGGGCCCCTCTCATGAGGGTTTGCTACACCTCGAGATTGGAGGAAGGAGGTGGGTGGGGATCAGAGGGTCGAGCTCAAGAGAAGAGGGAACTCATGGGAAAAAATGGTCTCAATTGGAACAATCATCAAAAATATAATGGAGACAAGCTCTCTTTCCCAGAAAACTTGAAGTCTGAAGAAAATTCTCTAACTTTTACCACCTTGAGGTCAACACCATGAACTTGGATTTTTAGTGTTGCAGGCATGCCAGTTTTGCCACAAATTACCATTTAGGTGAGGTTCTGTTTTGTAACCTTTTCAAATAAGAATGGAGTTTTTTTTTATCCTAGATGTTGAGTTCACAGCATTAATCAAGTGACAAACATTTATTAAGCGCTTACTGTGAACCAGCTACTGTCCTCGGTGCTTAGAAGCAAATGCTCACCTCTTACCTATATGTGATGAAATTTAAATACAAAGTTGTTTTGGAGAGAAGGGGTAAAGCACTAGCCACTGGGGTGTGCAAGAAAGACCTCATAGAAAACTTCATTTGAGCCAAGTTTTGAAAGAAGCTAGGAATTCTAAGAGGGAGATGTGGGGGGGTGGGGGTGCATTCCAGGCACGGGGACCAGCCTGTGCTCTGTGAAAGGGCACAGAAAAAGGAAGTGGAACAGTAGTAAGTAGACTAGTTTAACTGGAATGAAGGGGTAATAATGACTAATAAGCCTACAAACGTAGGGGTGAAAGTAGATTATGAAAGGCTTCACTTTCATCTTTATGCAGTTTGAGCAGTGCTACAATTTAGATAATCTGTGTGGGTGTCTGTCCCTGTTACTACTTTAGCTTTGGTTTTTTCCTACCATTTACAGGCTTTCTAAGATTCTTGGCTGCTATCCTCTCAAAAACAAATTTTAATACTGTTTCCATTTTCATACAACACCTACTCGCTAAAGACATTTGCTAATCACCTCCATGGTTCAGCAGGCACTGTCAGCTAAAAAATGGGGGGAGAAACGCAACTTTTTAAAGGACCATCTGGAGAGGGAAAGGATAGATAAGCAAGTGAACCTCTGAAGTATAAAGCACTTATAAGAGTATTGGCTCTTTCTCTGACGTTGCTCTTCCAAAAACCTGTACTTCTTTTTCCTTTTAAAGATTCCTTATTTTCTGCTGTGAGAAACTTCACAGATGCTGCTGCAGATTTTCATAGAAGACTTGCACACATTGACTTCAATAAGTAAGTTTAAAATGTCAGGGCACCAAACCTCTTTATGAAAGAGTCTAATCTGTGGAAACAGTAAAATCTGTCAATATATACTGATAAAGCATTTAAATGGCAAAGCCTGAAGACCCAGGACAAAATATGGATGAATGATGAAACATTAGGATCTTACATACTAAGAATGATTGGAATTAATTGATAGTTCTTTCAATATATGTCCATTTGTAGAGTCTCTCACTGTGACTTAAAAACCTTAGTCTGTAAATTACTGGGTGAACTTTTACAGGTCATCTAATACCTTTAAAAGGTGAAATTAGAATGAAAAAATATTTATATTTGTTGCATAGTGATGATAACTTTCCCAGTAAAGTTTTGAATGAGATATATCATTGTTGTGACAAATGGGAAACCTTATTCACCTCATTTAAGCTTAATTATGTCTTGCCTCTTTTTTATTTTTGTAAATTCTTTTGAAATATTTTGGTGGTAAACGTGATTACATTTTTGTCTTTCCTGATAGCCCAATTGCAGTGAGAATTGTGAATGATCAGTTGATGCTGTTGGAAAGAGCTTTCATTGATCCCCTTGGTTTACCTGGAAGACAATTCTATAGGTAAGATGATGGAAATGAACCTTTAGTGGGCATGAGGTACCATACAAAGACCCAAATATACACAGTTCAGTGGATCTTAAAAATCTCTTTTAGAATGATGGAATGCAGTTGAATAGAAAGGTTTATATATACTGAAGGTGACATGGCTAAGATGAATCATGTGTCTCCTGTAACAGTTCAGTGTACCTGGTGTATTTTATGTCACTTTGCATAAAGTGGAATTCTATAAAAGTTCGATTAATTGAAAGAGAAGTTTCTTCATTTAGGGAATGAGGAAATAAATATTAGGAGTAATAGGTACTTAAAATATAGTTCATAATAATCTCACTGTAATAACTCACTAATACATAGTACTTTATGTTTTACAAAGCACTTTATTCATTACATCTTTGAGAGACTTTGTATTATTATTTTTTATTTTTAATAATATTTTATTTTTTCCCATCACATGTCAAGAAAACTTTTAGCATTCATTTTTACAAGATTTTGAGTTCCAAATTTTTCTCCCTCCCTCCCCATCACTCTTCTGAAAATGGTAGGCAGTTTGGTACATGTGCTATCAAGTAAAAAAAATATATCTCTGTATTAGTCACAATTGTGAAAGAGGAAATAGATTGAAAGAAAAAAAAACACAGGGAAGAATAAAGTAGGTAAAAAAAAATATGCTTTGTTCTGCATTTAGAGTCCATCAGTTCTTTACCTGGATATGGATAGCATTTTACTTCGTGAAACCTTTGTACTTGCCATGGATCATTATGTTGCTGAGAAGAACTGTCATTCATAGTTGATAATACAGTGTTGCTGATACTGTGTACAAAGTTTTCCTTGTTTTGCTCATTTCACTTTGCATCAGTCCATACAAGTTTTTCTAGGTTTTTCTGAAATCTGCCTTTTCATCATTTCTTATTGCACAATAGTACCCCATTACATTCATATACCACAACTTATTCCACCATTCCTCAATTGATGTGCATTCCCTCAATTTCCCATTTTTTGTTGCAATGAAAAGGGCTGCTATAAATATTTTTGTATGTGGTTCCTTTCTCTTTTATGATCTCTTTGGGATACAGACCTAGTAGTGTTACTGCTGGGTCAAAGGGTATGCTCAGTAGTTCTGAATTGCCTTCCCAAATTATTGGATCAGTTCACAACTCCACCAACCAATAAAAGGCATTTGGTAGGACTTCTTTGCCTAATTTTCCAAGTATTTTATATAGTATTATAATTAATTGTTCTTTAAATGTTTAGTAGAATTCACTTGTTAACCCTATCTGACCTTGGGGATTTTTTCCCAGAGAGTTCATTAATGGCTGGTTCAATTTCTTTTTCTAAGATGGGGTTATTTAAGCTTTCTGTTTCATAATATGTTAATCTAGGTAATTTATGCTTTTGTAAATATTCATCCATTTCACTCAGATTTATTGACATATAATTGGGAAAAATATTTCCTAATGATTGTTTTAATTTTTTCTTCATTGGTGGTGATTTCATCATTTTCATTTTTGATATTGGATATTTGGTTGTCTTCTTTTTTTAAATTAAATTACCCAATGACTTATCTATCTTTTTTATATAAAACCAGTTCTTAGACATATTTATTAGTTCAATTTTTTTTTTTTTACCTTTCAATCTTATTAATCTCAACTTTGATTTTCAGGATTTCCAATTTGGTGCTCAGTTGGGGATTTTAATTTGTCTAGTTTATTTTTTTTCTAGTTTATTTTTTTTAGTTGCACATCCAATTCATTCATCTGTTCGTCTTTCATTTTGTTGATGTAAGTATTTAGAGAAATAAATTTTCTCCTAACTACTGCTTTGACTGCATCCCATAAAATTTGGTATATTGTCTCATTGTTGTCATTCTCTTCAATGAAATTATTGTTTATCTGATTTGTTCTTTGACCTGCTCATTCTTTAGGATTAGATTATTTAGTTTCCAATTAATATTTAATCTTTATTTTCACCACCCTTTGTTGAATGTAATTTTTATTGCATTATGATTTGAAAAGAATACATTTAATATTTCTGACTTTTTAAATTTGATTTTGAGGTTTTTATGCCTTATTACATGATCAGTTTTTATGTAGGTGCCATTTGCTGCTGAGAAAAATATATATTCCTTTCTGTTCCCATTCAGTTTTCTCCAAAAGTCTATCATATATGACTTTTCTAATATTCTATTTACCTCCTTAGTTTCTTTCTTGTTTATTTTTTGGTTGGATTTATCAAGTTCTGAGAAGGCACAGTTGAGGTCCTCCACTGGTATAATTTTGCTATCTATTTTCTTCTTACAATTCGCCTAACTTCTCCTTTAAGAATTTGGATGCTATACCACTAAACATATATATGTTTAGTATTGATATTGCTTCATTGTCTATGGTATCTTTTAGCAAGATATAGTTTCCTTCTTTATCTCTTTTAATTCAGTCTGTTTTTGCTTTTACTTTGTCTGAAATCAGGATTGTTACCCTTGCTTTTTTTTTTAACTTCAACTGAAACATAATAGATTCTGCTCTAAGCCATTACCTTTCCTCTGTGTGTCTCTCTGCTGCAAGTGGGTTTCTTGTAAATAACATATTGTAGGATTCTGGCTTTTTATTCACTCTTCTATCCACTTCCATTTTATGGGAGAGTTAATCCCATTCACATTATGGTTATTATTACTACCTATTTATTTCCCTCTATCCTATTCTTCTTCCTGTCTGTCCTCTTTCTCCTTTCACCTTTTCCCTTGTCACTAGTGTTTTGCTTCTGTCTATCACCTCCCCTGATGTACCCTCCCTTCAGTCAGTCCTCCTGCCTGCTGTCCTGGCCCTCCTTTATTTGATCTCCACTCCTCCTGCTTTCCTGTCAGCTAAGATAGATTTCTATATTCAATTGCTTGGGTATATAATTCTCTCTTTGAGCCAATACCATGAGAGTAAAGTTCAAATAGTGCTCATCACCCACCCTGTAATGGGTCTTTCATGCCTCTTCATGTGAAATAATTTACCCCATTTTATATCTCCTTTCCTTCTGCACCCATTATACTCCTCTCTAATCCCTTAATTTTTTTTTGTCATTTCCTCAAATTCACATTATACCCATACCCTCTGTCTATGTATGTTCTTTATGGCTGTATTGTTAGTAATACAATTTTTTGTTTCATTTTGTTTTTGAGGGGGGAAGACAAGGCAGTTGGGGTTAAGTGACTTGCCCAATATCACACAGCTAGTGTCAAGTGTCTGAGGCCAGATTTGAACTCAGGTCCTCCTGATTTCAGAGCTATTGCTCTATTCACTGTGCCACCTAGCTGCCCCAGTAATACAATTTTTTAAGAATTACAAGTATCATCTTCCTGTGTAGGGATGTAAATAGTTTAGCTCTGTTGAATCCCTTATGTTTTCTTTTCCCTTTTTCCTTGTTTATGCTCTTAGGTCTTGATATTAGATGTCAATTTTTGGTTTAGTTCTGGTGTCCTTGTGAAAACTTGAACTCTTTCTATTTCATTGAATGACCAGTTTTTCCCTTGATGTATTGTGCTTAATTTTGCTAGGTAAGTAATTCTTGGTTGTAATCCTAGCTCCTTTGCCTTCCAGCATTTTATGTTACATGACCTTGGAGTTTTTATTTTGGGATCTCTTTCATGAGGTGATTGGTGAATTTTTTTTCATGCCTATTTTTCCCTCTGCTTCCAGGATATCAGGGCAGTTTTCCTTGATAATTTCTTGAAAGATGCTGTCCAGGTCCTCCTTTTGATTATAGCTTTCAGATAGTCTAGTGCTTATGATATTGTGTCTCCTGGATCTATTTTCTGTTGTTTTTTTCCTGATCTATTTTCAGTTGTTTTTCCCATGAATTATTTCACATTTTCTTCCATTTTTTCTTCCTTTTGATTTTATTTGATTGATTCTTGAGATGTCATAGTCAATATCTTCCACTTCCCACTTTCCACCCAATTCTAATTTTTAAGGTGCTATTTTCCTCAATTAGCTTTTGTACTTTGTTTTCTATTTGGCCAATCAAACTCCTTAATGAATTGTTTTCTTCAGTGGATTTTTGTATCTTCTTTTCCATTTGACCACTTCTAGTTTTTAAAGAGTTTTCCAAACTGTTGAATCTTTTTTTTTTTGTAATTGTCTTGCATTACTCTCCATTTATTTTCTTCATTTTTCTTTTATCTCTTTTATGTGATTTTTAAGCTCCTCTTTTAGTTCTTCCATAAGTTCTTTCTGGGTTTGAGATCACTTCGCATTTTTCTCTGGGCTTTTAGCCATAGGTGTTTTGACATTGTGGTCCTTTTTTGAGCTTGTGTCTTGGTATTTCCCAGTCACCATAACTTTCTATGGTCAGATTCTTTTGTTGTTGTTGCTGTGATTTGCTCTTTTTTTGACCTATTTCCTTTCTTTTAAATTTGATATCTTCTCCCAGGATGGAAGAAGCTCTTTCTCAGGCTTCTGTGCCGGTGGCTGCAGGCCCTAGCTGTTTACCTGGTATTGTCCTGATGTTGCCCTGAGACGCACGGGGAACCCTTGTGTCTGATGCTGTGTTGAGGGGTTGAGTTGTGGGGTGGCTGGTTCTGCTAGAGGCCATAAGTGTCTGGCATTTTACCTGGTGCTGAGCTGGGGTCCTAATAGTGGTGTCTGGTATATGCTAAAGTCCAGTGGGGTTTTTCTACATTTCTCAGGAGTTACACTGAGGTACATAGAAGTCTGTCCCCTGGAGCATGCTTGTTTGCCCTGAGCTGTGCTGAAGTATGTGGAGCTCTTGCCTACTTTTTTGTCACACTAGATGATGCCTATTTTCCCTGGGTTGTACCAAAGCATGTAGTGGTCTGGCCTCTAGAGGGTGCCTATTTGCCCCCCAGGGTTATGCAGAAGTATGTGGTGGGTCTTAGAGCTGAAGTCTGCCAGTTCCCCTGGCTATACTAGGGCACATGGAGGGGCCTGATGTTGGTATCTGCCTGCTTTACCACACTGGGGCTCAGGCTCTCCCTCTGGTTTGCTGATGTGGGACTCGCTGCTGGCTTGCTGGGGTGCTTCCTTTCCTGGAATGCATTCCCCTTTAACCTGAGTGAGATGGATGCTAATCCTCCAAGGCTAAAAGATCACTCCACCCCCATCTTTCCACTGGCTCTGCTGTTCCAGAATTTGTCGTGGGGTGCTATTTTATGGTGGTTTGAAGGTGAATATGGGAGAACTGCAACAATTTACTGCTTACTCTGCTATCTTGGCTTCTTGAAGTCTGTGTGTTATTATTTCCATTCTATTGCCAAAAAAGGAGGATCATAAAGGTTGTGAATTAGTTGCCTGTGGCCATTCATTAAATAATTTTTAGAGCTAGGATCCAAATCCAGATATCCATATTCTTCTACATTAGCCTATATAGTGATACCAAGTAGCCTCTCAAAGAAAATTTTTACTTTTATCCTCCATATGAAATTGTACAGGAGGAAGAGAATTAACTGGAACAAAAGGACCTGGGCTCCCCTCTTTGTATGACCTTGAGCCAGTCACTAAAATTCTCTGATTCTCAGTATCTTTATCTGCAAAGTGAGGGTTTTGAACTTGATGTCCTGTGGGATCCCTTCCAGTTAGATCTATGGCATGGTCTTCTGACTAAATCCAAACTTCACTGAACAAATTCTTTTTTTTTACTCTACAAGATTAACTTTTGTTTATTTTTAGTTTACATCATTGATTTCCACAAGATTTTTGAGTTACAAATTTTCTCCCTCTTTCCCCTACCCACCCCCCAGAACAGTGATCCCACTGTATACCCCCTCTCTCAATCTGCTCTCTCCTCTATAACAAATCTTTTTATTAAGAAGATGTGCTCTATGAAGTTTGGATTCAGTCAGAGAGCCACACTTGAGGATGTAGAGGGCTACCTGTGGTTTCAAGGCTGCGGGTTCCACACACCTGCATTAGATCAAAGTGATCTCCAGATTCAAACTTGGAGCCTTTCAGAGTAAATATTTCCTTGACCTATTAAGCATTTCATATCTATTGAGTACCAGTGATACTTTGATACTATTAGAGAAAGATTCTACAATATAGAAGAGCTATTCAGTTTGTTTTGTGGTAGAGCCATGTAGCTTAATGTAAGCCATGTCCATCAAGTGGTTAAGTAAATGTTTGGATTTGACTAATTTTGTAGCCACACAATTCTTTCCAGGGGAAATGATAATGAATTTAAAACTAAGCAGCATAACCACAGTAGATTTGCTTAAAATGACACATTTTATATGAATTGTCCTTTAAATATTGCATTGCTGTCATATTTTAAATAGAAAACAGTTTTCTATGTGGACATCAAATACTATAAGGTTGGCATCATACTTAGGTTTGTTTTATATATCTGGAGCAGATGAATAAGCTATGTATATGGAATTGAGTCAAAATCTTTGGAATAATCAGCAGAAAAATTTTATTTGTCTTGTGGTACTTTGAGGTGGCTTTTTCAGTTATTGTCAAGTTAATAATAAATCTGCTGTCCACAATCCCAGATTTTTTTTGTCACATCCATTTGTTCAACAGCAGATACATTGTTTTCATGTGAATATAACTTTTTCTTCATAAAAGTTGAAATTGATTTCTGTAAATTATTTAAACATATAATTTGCCTACATTTGGAAGAGATCACTGATGTTTGCATCCTTTTGTAGTAGACAGGTATGGCCTTTGTTAAGAAAGGCTCATATATGAGATGAAGTTGGCAAAATACCTGGTTAATAATTCAAACCCCACTATGAAGTGCTTGAGCCAATAATTGCAGATTTCATCTTGTCTGTCTCTACCATTACTTTCTAGTTTTGCAAAAGAGGCTAGAGTTTCAGTCACTTACCATACTATTCAATGATTTAGTTGTACATTATATTAGTGGTTGATAAGCTTTATGTTTCTTCTTTTGTCTGACTGATAATTTTATTGTGTTAGACTTCTTTTGACTAAATAGATGACCAGACCTCAACTGACGAAACCTTTGATGTAGTTCATGCCTCATCAGGCACCAGAGACTTTAATGTTGGAGATTAATGATGGAGAAATAATATTCTGGGGAAGGCTTCGTGAAAAACTGCCATTTTTCGAATACTGTATAGTTAAGAGGGGAATTTTCACCAACTACATTGTCATTGGGTTCAAGAAAGAAAAAGCATATCTCCCTTTATCATCATTCCTGTAATACACATCAACTGCCTTCAGTAACAAATTTTGCAATAAATATGCTCAAGCAGGATCTGAAAAGATATTTGTGTAACCAGGGTTACAAAAAATGTTTAGTCAAACCGCCGAAGTGTTATATGCATTTAGTTGCAAGGGATTCTATTCTTCCCATACTTTAATTTTTCCTTTTAAAAATTCCAAACTTACTATCCAACAGCAAAATACAGTTGCACAAGCAAGAATAAAATATTGAACATGAAACTCTAGACCCTATTCTTTGCAGTTTGTTAAATAAAAATGTCTGTGTTCAAAAAAATAGATGACCAGAACATTTCCACATCCTGCGGCTTGTCTTTTCCCCGAATTCTCAGATTTCCATAGTAAAGGTTTTATTGGATGTTGAATTATGTACTTTGTTCATTGTGCTGCTTTGATTCCTTGTTTCACCTGATTAACCATTTAACTTTTGCTTCCAATTGTTGATTAAGGACTAGAATTTCTGATGGTTTTTTTCAGCTTCTTTTACTCATGTTTCTTTTTTGTTGCTTTCAGTTAAGCAATATTGTGTTTAAGTTTTGTACTGCTTGTATTAGTTATTGTTGTGATCTTCCAATGCCTTTTCACATGATTTCAGTGACTTTCAATTTTTTTATCTGCTCTTTTCTCTCAGTTTGGCATTTGATGCCTGTTTTATCCTCTTCTGTAAACTGCTTGGAGAGGATGTGTTCATGCATGATGGTTATAGAAGATAGCAACTTTTTTTGCATTTCTGTTTTGGCATAACTGGCTTGCTAGTTGCGTTCATGCTTTTAAACTCAAAATGGACTTTCGAAAAAAAAAATCCCGTACTATTTATTCCTATCTCTTTCAAAACCACTTGAGATTTGGTGATATTTTTGTCATAAATTTCATTATGAAGTATAATTTCTGACGTTTGCTTTAAGTGAATAAATATCATTTAAGAGGGGGAAATCACTATAGATTGAAGTGAAAAAAGGTAAGATTTAACAGAGGACGTCAGAGTTTGCTACATCAGGTACATAGCATGAAACAAGGTATGTGATATAGATATAAATGGAAGAGCCTTAAAGGGAGAGTGAGTGGGCGAGTTTGCCAAGAATGTTAGGCCCAAGTTATGGTGGGGAAATCTTGAATGTCAGACTAAGAAAATTCATATGATCATTTGGATTTGGAAGGAAGCTCAAATGCCATCTAGTGCAGTACCTTTTTCTTATACATAAGGAAGCTGAAGCCCAGGAAAATTAAATGACTCATCCAAAGGTACACAGGTAATAACTTTCAAAGGTTGGACTTGAACACAGGTCATCTGATGTTAGAATCAGTGTTCTTTTCAATTGTACTTCCTAGAGACAATAGAGAATAATTAAAGGTATTTGAGCAAGGAAAGTGGCATGATTAAAGAATATTTAACTAGCTCAAAGATGCAAATTAGGTTGTAATGAAGATATTAGAGGTAAGAAAGCTGATTAGGAGACTCTTACATTTGGCCAGGCATGAAATGAAAATTATTTCAACTGGAGGAACACACCAACCCTTCACTTTTCCCTCTCCTATTGGTTCATTTCCTAATGAATTTGATGGCTTCTGGTTGAAAGGTAGTCTAGAGGCTATGCTCTGGAATAACATAAGAAGTCACCAGAATTGTTAAAACCTTCCCTTCAGGCAACTCTTCTTTCATTCCAGATTCACTCCTGTGGGCTAGCTTTTCTATCAATTTTGAACCATAGGTTTATAAGCTTAAACAACAGTCATTATTCATAGTTATAAAATTTACTGGCAGCATAAGTATTAAGACAATGGAAATAAAGATTTAAAATAATAATAGCTGACATTTACATAGTGCTTCCTATGTACTAGGCACTGTGCAGGGTGCTTTACAAATAAATTGTATCAACCTTAGGAGAGGGAGGAACTAATACCATCCCATTTTACAGAGGAGCAAATTGAGGTTTTCTTGCCCAGGATTACATGGGTAGTAGGTGTCTAAGGATAGATTTTAACTCAGATCTTTCTGACTTTAGGCCCATGGCTCTATCCACTGTACCACCAAATGCTCCTAAAGAAGGCATAGAAGCTGTGATATCTGTTGAAAGTATCTCCCCACCCCCACCTCCCACTCCCAAAAAACAAACAAACAAACCAAGAACAAAACAGTATAGTTCAAGTATTCTCTATCTTTTGGAAGAGTCTATAAAGGCTCTGTGATCCTGTTAAAGACACATCAAAAATCTCCATTCTGTGGTTCAGTACAACCCAGCGATACACTAGATCTGGAAGATATTGAAAGGACATCAAGTCTAAATTCTGAAGCATAAAGTCAGTTTAGCAGCATTAACCTCCATTTACAGATGCCTGATGATGGGGAACTTACTACGTCATAAAGTAGCTCATTCCATTTTTAGTAAGTTCTAATTTGGGAGGATTATAGAGGAAGATAGGAAGAATCAAAAATTACAGTGTGGTTGCAAGTGTGTGAATGGGAGAATGATAACCTAACTGGCAAAATTAGGAAGTTAGGAGAAAGCCAGTTTTATGAAAAAGATAGTTTAGATCACAGAGATCTCCATGCAGTTGCTAAAGTGATTCCTCAGAGGAAATTCTGACCATGTCATTGCTCTAGGCAAGACTCTTAATGGTTTCTACATGCTTCTAAGATAAAATATAGACTCCCATGTTTGGCACTTAAACTACTTCACAATCTGTCTCCAGCCTCCTTTTCCAGTTTAATGGCACATTACTTTGGTTCACGTACTCTACATTGTAACCAAGTGTCCTACTTGCAGTTATATCTACCATTTTTATGGTTTTGCATAAGTTATTGCCAATGTCTGAAATGTATTCCTCTATCATCTCTACCTTGTAGAACTTCTAGCTTCTGTAGAGTTTTCAGGTGCTAAAATATCTATTATCAATCTAATGGCTTATTTATTTAACCTTCCTTATTGAGGCCAGGCTTCTCAAAAGAATACTTAAAAAATAATTAAATGAGAGGATAAAAGTATAAACAAGCAAAATTTGTCAGCTTTCCAGGCTCAACAAATACTATTTTGATAATTTGTTAATATTAACTTGTGTATTATATTCTTATAATATAATACTTTATAGTAATTATATATTATATATTAATAGCCTTTAATGAAAATAAGCAGTCATCAGCCAAATTAGCATGTGAATTTTTAAAAATAAAATTTAGAAATGTCAACAACAATAATAGTTTTATTATTTTTGTTGGACATTATTTAGCCTTTCCCTGTAGACGTTTGGAGGTAGGAATAAGATATGTAAAAGGGAGTGTTCTGAAGCCAGTTGATATATTTAGTTCAACAAATATTTATTCAATTGGTTGGTTGTTGTCCTTCATTCTCAAAGAAGACCAAAATGACATTACTATGGCAAAGTCAAATTTCAGTGTGTCCAGCGGTGGCTGATCAGAGCAGTACGAGCTCGGAATGCTCCACCACAGGTTGGGCACAAATAGTCCATGTGAACATTTGTGGCGGATTCTCCAAATTTGCACATCCTGTGTTTCCTTAGAGCTGTTTCAGTTCTGCTTCTGAAAAAACAAACAAACAGATTTATTGAATTACCTACAAAGGAATATACTGGGTACTGAGCACGTTTTGTGTTTCAGTACAGCCTGAAATAATAAAGAAACATAATTTTATTTCATTAACATAATTAACTTGTAAACAGGTTGTATTTTGGGAAGACAAGGGAAGGAAAGGAAAAGCATTTTTAGAACACCTCCTGTGTGCTAGGTTCTGTGTGAAGTGTTTTACAAATATTATCTCATATATCCTTCCACAACCCTGTGAGGTAGGTGCTATTATTATCTGCATTTTACAGTTGAGGAAACTGAGGCAGACAAAGGGCTAAGTAACTTCCCCAGAGTCACACAGCTAGTAAGTATCTGAGGCTAGATTTGAACTCCGGTTTTCCTGACACCAGGCCCAGCACTATATTCACTGTGCCACTAGCTGTGACATAATACCTGTTGGATATACTGATTGACACTTTCCCAGTAAACCATATGAGAAATACTATTGTAACTCCTATTCTATCCATATATATACATACACAAACACACACACACATATATATGTGTAATATGTATATATATATATATGTATGTGTATATTTATATATTATGAGAGTGTGTGTGTGTGTGTATATATATATATATATATATATATATATATGCGTATATATTTATAGATTTTTTTTTACAATATAGGGGCATAGCCAAACACGTTGTGGCATATGATGCTATGGAATACTACTGTTCTATAAGAAATGATCAGCTCAATGATCTTAGAAAAACATGGATAGACTTGGACAAGCAAAATGAGCAGAACCAAGAGAATGTTGTGTACAGTAACAACAATATTGTTTTAGCAACAAGTTTGAGCGACTAAGTCATTTTGACTATTATAAATACCCAGATTAACAAAGGACATGTGAAGGAAGACAGTATCTACATTCAGAGAAAGATCTGAAAAACAGAAGTATGAATAGAGTGATTTTACATGTACATATATACACATATTAGAGTCTAATGGTAGCCATCTGGAGGGGGTGGGAAAAAAAGAAAAAAAAATTTAAATGACTTTACTATATATTTCAAAGGATTAGCAAGTTATACATAATACATTTGCAGTTTCATGTGCAAACACCTTTTTTATTTTGCTAAGTTATGGAAATGCTTATTTTATTCCATAAATTTAAAATGAAATAAATAAAATTTTAAAAAGTAAAAAAAAAAAAACAATATAGAGAACCTATTTCACATTTTCTTCCTATCTCTATAACTAGCAGCTTGGATGAAGTTTTAAATATGCACAAAAATTATACTCCTCTGAGATTCAGAACTTTGAGTTTGTGGTCCAGGGCCAATAACAGTTTTAAGATGTTCTATTTCATAAGCTTCTGAGACTATGAAGAAATAAGTTACAAAGGGAGCGAAAAAGAATGACCAGATTTATAACGTTAGGAAGTTTTTCAGAGATGTTGAATTAAAATCAAAGCAGTCACATTTTTTAAATATATGTAGAGAGCTTTTAGAACTTTCACAAATATTTAGACGATTAAATAGCCAATAAAATCTGTGAAGAACAAACTCTAGCATTTAAAAAAAAATCATTGGGCTTTATTGTACAGCTTCACTCAGTTATAAATAATTACCAAAAGTTTAATATCAATGGATAACAGAGGGTTATGTAAACACTTTTGTCATTCATTTTTTCAAGCTGTATTATTCATGAACTATGAGAGACATATTGAGATGACCATAAACAAGAACCCAAGAGTTTTTATTTTACAATGAGTATTATTAGAACATTATAATATTCAGTTTGGTTGTTTCAACTCCATTCCCCCACCCAAGGAAATTTCTATGGGCTTCAGATATCCTATGTTACAGTCATAAGAGTGCTAAAAGAAAATGGTTATATTCTCATCTTAAGTTGTTCTTAGGAGAAACAGAGATAAAAAGAACTTAAGTGCTTGCCCAAGGCTCCTGATTTAGGGTCAGTTGAAATTATATTTCCAGTTCCTAGCAATAGATTTTTTTAAAGGCATCTCCCTCTCTTATATTATGGATCAGTAAGGACCCTTGCTGCTGTTTGTTCTTCGTTCTTGAAGAGGACCATGACGTCAAAGAGGTGATGCCATGACATGCAAGTGAATTGCGTTTAAGTGAGGGAGGGCTGTGCAAAATCACCAGCCTTATTTTCTCCTTCTGAGTCATCTGGGTCAAGTGACTAGATATAGGTGAGGACTACTAGAGAAGACCCAGGATTTAATGGGGGACCTTGGCCTTTTCAAGCTAAGGTCTTTAACAGGTTTCAGTCTGACTGAGGGCAGTACCCACTCAGTGATTGAGGCTTAATTAGAAAAGAGGCAAAGAATGACCTCTTTCAAAAAGTGAATAGATCTGGAAGGGGAAGAGCCACAGTGTTTCTGACCAAAACAGAAACCTTTGTTATTTACATTAGTTCTGAGCCAATCAGGGCCCAAACATTGCACAAGTAGTGAGGTTGGCATGGGACTTATTTTTGACCAGCCTTTGAGAGCCAGTGTTTTGGGGTTAAGGCTGATCTTTAAGAAAGAAAAAAAAAATTTCAGAGATTAGAAAGAAAATAAGAAGGAAGGAAGGAAGGAAAGAAGAAAGGAAGCAAGCTGTGTCGCCCTATTGGAAGTTTGGTTTCCCTTTTCCTATGTCCACATACGGTGCCACACCCTTACCTGCCGGTACTCTGCCCAAAGGGAATGTAAATTTTAAAGGACCCTTACATTTTTCTGGTAACTTTTTTTAATATCATTTTAATTTCACCCATTAGCCTTCCCCTTCACCCTTCCAGAGAACCATCCCATGTAATGAATAATATTTAAAAGAAAAAAGAGGAAGAAAACACAAAAAAGGGAAAACCAATCAATACATTGAAAATATATGCCATATACCACACCTGGGCCTCTCTACAAAGGAGTAAGGGGGAGGATATTTTCATTTCTTTCCTTTGGAACCATGATTCTTTTCTGAAATTCACCAACATTCATTTTTATTATTTTGTGGTTGTCCTTTTCCTTTTAGTTGTTGTAGTTATTATGTATATTATTTTCACATTTCTATCTGTCATCTGAAATGCTTTCCATACTTTTCTGTATTCATCATATTTTAGGGTTTTTTTTACAGCATAGTAACATTCCATTATGTTCACGTAGGACAGTTTGCTAAGCTATTCCCCAAGTCAATGGGAATTTATTGTGTTTCCAGTTCTTTGTTTCCAACTCTTTGTTCACAAAGAGTGCAGCTACAAATATTTTGGTATGTATAGAGATTTTCAATCTTATCAAACTTTGGATCAAAGGATATGAAATTTTTGTCATTTTATTTGCATAAAGGACTATATTTTTAAATGAAAATCAGTGATTGAGTAGGATCTTAGATCTAGAACTGGAAGTAGCCTTGGAGATCATCTAGTTCATAGGTTCCTAACTTTTTTTACATTAGAGACCCCTTTGGCACAGTCTGGGGAATCCAATGGAGCCCTTCTCAGAATATTATTTTTAAATGCATAAAATAAAATATATTGGGTTATAAAGAAAGACAATCATATCAAAATACAGTTATCAAAATATTTCTTTTTAAATTTCACAGAACTCAGGCTAAGAATACTTGATCCAATATATCTCCCTTTTATAGAGAAAGAACTAAGACCCAAAGAGGTGGTGATATGTCCAAGATCACACAGATAATAAATGACACCCAGATCCTATAATGTCAAATTTAAGACTGTCCATTATGTCATTCTGCCTCCAATATGATGCCAAAGACCCAGAAAGATCTCATCAGGACTGTGAAACTTCTTGATAGGAGGGACTGTGTCTTGGTGGTTAATGTGTTTGTATGAACCATGATGCCAAACAAATTACTAAAGACATAATAGACAATCAAAAAATACCATCCCCCATTCCCATAGTCAGAATCCCATAACCTCTTACTGTTAAGTGGTCCTAACCTCTGACAAAGCATAGTCTAGTGAAAAAGAGAATGGCTTTGAAGAGTGTTGCCAAGGATAAAATTTTTCTGACTTGATTTTTCATCATTGCCAAATTCTTTGGTGTTCTTTATATGAACAATTTGGCAGTATGTACTGACACATGACATCCTTTGGAAACACACAGAATAGGCAGAAATATACTTGGAAATATTCAAGGAAAAACATCTAACAACAACCTGAATCATAAAGCCATACTGTTCTACTTCAACAAGGTCCCACCCATTTCCTTCAAAACTATAGAGCATTCTGCATTAGTGTTATTACTAAATATATTGTCAAACAGTAGCAGAGAATCTTGGTTTCTCTTTGCTTTTATGTGCTGGCTCCAGGCAGTCACAGTGTGGGAGAGTAGTTATTCCATTCCTCAGAATTATTACCTACAGCCCAGCTTTCCTGTCATACTTATTGTGTATCAGGTGTTGAGGGAGGACTAGCACCTCTGGTGTGAGGACTAGCCAAGCTCTTTCACATCTGCTCATCCACCTTTGTTGTCCACCTTTCACTCAACTCTGATCTGTGGCTCCAAGAAGCTGTGGCATGTGCAGCAACCACATCCCAGGAAAACCATCTCAGCAGATGGGCCAAACCATGGCAAGAGTAACCCTCAAACCTGTTGGTGAGTAAGGGGGATGTCTACTCCAAGCACATGAAGACAGAATGGGTGGATGAGAACATTTAGTTTACATTTTCCAGTGGCCATCAGGGCACCTGAAGCAGGCACTACGGAGCACTTAGAGCTTGGTCAGACATCAAAGATGCCAAGATCATCCACTGGGCCATTGCTAGTCATCTTGATTTTTCTCTTGCCACTGGACTTTTATGATTCCGGGGAATAAAGTGAGACTGACAACTTTGTGTACCTCTGCCTCACTTAAATCCAATTCATGTGCAAGTCAGGATATCACCCTGTGATTCGCTGGTTCTCTTTGAAACTGAGGAAGAACAGCAATTATGCTAATCCTATTTCAGTTCTTCTCTCTGAAGAGAAAGGTTAAGTGGCCTCTTCCCATATGCCCCGGGGAGAGTGTAGGAAGTGTTTGCAAAAGCATGTTCCTTAGGTGATAGCATGGTTAATTACACTATTCAAAGAGTAATTTGACTCACAAAAATCCTTGCTAACTATTGGTCAGCTTTTTCCCCCTCAGTTAGCTATTTTGTAAAAATGAAGCCTTTTGGTTACACACCTGTCCCAGATGTATAAATCATATTAAAACTGTCTGACTCTTCTTAAATTTTCTGTATCTACATCATTCTTAAAGCTCCTTCCTTCATCTGATACTGAACTTAGATTCCAACTACTATAGGAGACTCTATTATGACAGGGGTAGGGAGAATTAGCACAGACATCATCCTCTCATCCCTCACTACAGCCTAATTGAAAAGTTGACCCACACTCAATTCAAACCAGAACTGTGCTGTCTATGCCTCTGGTTTAGGTGATTTAGCCTTCATGAGACTGCTGTGACCATAACCCACATAGAGCCTGGGATTACAGAAAGGACTTTATGCATTACCCACAGAACTAAATCTAATGACCAACTTTTTGGGTCAGATTAGAGAGGGAAATTAAAACAGAGAGGGGAGATAATCAGATAATATTTAAGTCTAGAACAGCTGGATGTAGTTCTAACATGATGGTTATATCCAAAGAAGAACCAAAGAAATATAATACTCGTCTTATTGATCATAGTGTCCCATATACTTAGAATTGACTACCTCCCCCCTCCACCTATTTAAATCCCTCTTTTCCTTGAAAGCTCAGCTTGGACACCCTGGAAATATTTCCCTGATTTCTGCCCATCCCACCAGAAGTTATTTCTTCTGCCTCAGGGTACTCTCTTTCAACTCTATCTTGTCTTATGCTTACCTATATATGTACATGTCTTATTCCTCTATTAATATTGAAATCTCCTTGAGGACAGGGAATTAGTTTATTTCATCTTTGTACATCTAGTGTATACCATAATGTACAGAGCAGGTGCTTAATAAAGGTTATTTAATTAATGATGTTATTTATTACAATGTGCTATAAAATCTAGGAGATAATTTGTTAGTAGTTTTGGTTAAGGTTTCATGATGTGTTGGGGCAACACTGTCTCAAAGAATTCAGAGTCACATTACTTCTAATCCAAGTACAGGCATTTATTAAGGATTGACACCCCTCAGAAGCGAGCTAGGTTTCAAGAGGAGTCAGCAACTTCAGAGAAAGCAATATGGATTTTTATAGGGTAAAGATTCAATTATGTAATAAATTATGAATATTAAAAAAGGCAGAAGGAGTTTGTTAAGGGATTGGATAATAGGGGAGGGGTTCCAGCCACATTGGAACTGAGCATGCAGTTACAATGCATACAGAAAAAGCCATTGGGGGGGGGGCTATGTATATATGTATGATAATGATATTATAATAAGCCTCTCTATGGCATAAGTTCACCATAAGGACAGCTTTTTCTGTTATTGCACAGGACCCTACTTGGGGAGAGTCCCTTCTATTATTTTGAGGTCTACATCCTCCTTGGGCATCCTGGTGGTGCTGCTTTTTGATTGGTAGAGTATTGTAGCCCTGTCTCAGACTAGATGGACGTAGTTATGGTTGAGTGCATGGACACATGGACACACCTGCTGTTTCTGTGGGAAATGAGAGTTCATGGACATACCTGTTGTTCTAGTGAGCAGTGAAGCATATATGAAGTTAGGCTGTTGAGTCAGCAGAGGGGAGTGGGCCTGCTGTTCAGTGGGGCCCACAAGGAAGTTAGAATATTGGGGCTGGGGCAGCTTTATTAGTATTCCATCAGTTTGATTGGTATGGCACTGAATAAGTAAATGAATTTAGATTAGAATTGTCATTTTTATTATGATGGCTCCGCCTACCCATGAGCAACTGATATTTTTCCAATTGTTTAGATTTTACTTTATTTGTGTGAAATTGTAATTGTGTTCATATAGTTTCTGGGTTTGTCTTGGCAGGTAGACTCCCAAGTATTTTATATTGTCTGCAGTTATTTAAATGGAATTTCTCTTTTTATCTCTTGCTGTTGGGCTTTGTTAGTAATATACATACACACACACACACATATATAAATACTAATGATTGATATGGGTTTATCTTATATCCTGCAACTTTACTGAAGTTATTAATAATTTCAAGTAGATTTTAGTTGATTCTCTAGGATTTTCTAAGTATACCATCATATCATCTGCAAAGAGTGATAGTTTTATTTCCTCATTGCCTAGTCTAATTCTTTCAGTTTCTTTTTCTTCTTTATTGCTATAAGTAGCATTCTGAGTACAATAATGAATAATAGTGGTGATATTGGGCATTCTTACTTCATCATGAATCTCACTGGAAAGGCTTCTAGTCTATCCCCATTACAGATAATGCTTTCTAATGGTTCTAGATAGATACTACTTATCAACTTTAAGGAAAACTCCATTTATTCCTATACTATCTAGTGTTTTTAATAGGAATGGATGCTGTATTTTGTCAAAAGTCGTTTCTGAATCTATTGAGATAATCATATAATTTTTCTTGTATTTGTTATTGATATGGCCAATTATGCTGATAGTTTTCCTAATATTGAACCTGCTCTGCATTCCCACCTGGTCATAGTGTAAGGTTCTGGTGATATATTGCTGGAATCTCTATGATAATATTTTGTTTAAAATTTTTGCATCAATATTCATTAGGAAAATTGGTTTATAGTTTTCTTTCTCTGTTTTCATTCTTCTGTCAGCACCATATTTGTGTCATAAAAGGTAGGACTCTTTTGTCTATTTTCTTTAATAGTTTATATAGTATTAGAATAAGTAATTCTTTTAATGTTTGTAGGATTTACTTGTAATTCCAGTCTGGTCCTGGGGAATTTTTCTTAGGGTATTCATTGATGGCTTGTTTGATTTCTTTTTCTAAAATTGAGTTATATAAATTATTCCCTGCTCTGTTAATCTGGGAAATACATATATTTTTGTAAATATTGATCCATTTCACTTAGATTGTCAGATTTATTGGCATACCATTGGTCAAAATAGCTCCTAATTATTGTTTTAATTTCTTCTTCATTGGTGATGAATTCACCCTTTTCATTTTTTGATGCTGATAATTTTATTTTCTTTCTTTTGTTTTCAGTCAGAGCAGCCACTGGTTTATCTATCTTATTGGGTTTATTTTTTCTTCATAAAACCAGCTTCTAGTTTTATTTATTAGTTCAAGGGTTTTCTTATTTTCAGTTTTATTAATCTCTCTTTTGATTTTCAGGGTTTCCAATTTGGTGTTTAATTGAGATTTTCAATTTGTTCCTTTTCTAGCCTTTAAGTTGCATGCTCAATTCGTTAATCTGCTCTTTCACTGTTTTACTGAAATAAGCCTATAGAGATATAAAATTTCCTTAAGTACTGCTTTGGCTGCATCCCCAAAATTTTGATATGTTGTCTCATTATTGTCATTAACTTTGACAAAATTATTGATTGTTTCTTTGATTTGTTCTTGACCCACTCATCGTTTAGGATAAGATTATTTCATTTCTAATAAACTTTAATCTGCTTTTCCGTGGCCCTTTATTAAATGCAATTTTACTGCAGTATGATCTAAAAAGAGGCATTTAGTATTTCTGCCTTTCTGAATTTGATTGTGAAGTTTTTATGCCCTAATACATGGTCAGTTTTTGTGTAGGTGTCATGTAACATTGAGAAAAAGGTATATTTCATTCCATACCCATTCAGTTTTCTCCAGTTCTAACATATCTAACTTTTATAAAATGCTATTCACCTCCTCAACTTCTTTCTTGTTTATTTTGTGGTTAGATTTATCTAGTTCTGAGAGGGAAAAGTTGAAGTTGCCCACTAATACAGTTTTTACTCTCTATTTTCTTCTATAACTAATTTAACTTCTCCTTTAGAAATTTGGAAGCTATACCACTTGGTACACATATAGTTAGCATTTATATTACTTCATTGTCTATGGTACATTTCAGCAAGATGTATGTTCCTTCCTTTCTTTATTAGAACTATTTTTGCTTTTTCTTTGTTTGAGATCATGACTGTTACCCCTGCTTTTTTTTTTTTTTTACTTCACTTGAAGTAGAATATATTCTGCACCAGCCTTTTACACTTAACTCTGAGTCTCTCTGCTTCAAGTGTGTTTCTTGTTAACATATTGTAAGATCCTGTTTTATAATCCACTTCCATTTTATGGTAAAATTCATCCCATTCGCATTCACAGTTACGATTACTGTGTATTTCCCTCCATCTTATTTTTCCCCTATTTATACTTTTCTCTTTCTTCTTTTACCCTCTCCTTCCTCACCAGTGTTTTGCTTCTAATTGCCCCCTCCTTCAATCGGCCCTCTCTTGTATCAGTCTCCCTCCTTTCCTATAGGGTAAGATAGATTTCTATACCCAACTGAATTTGTATGTTATTCCTTCTTTAAGCCAAATTTTATGAGAGTAAGGTTGAAACAATGCTCACCTTCCTTCTTTCTTTCCCTCAAATGTAATAGGTCTTTTTAAATTTTCCTTGTGTGATAATTTACCCTTCTCTGCCTCTCCCTTCCCTCTTCTCCCAGTGTAATCCTTATTTTCTCCCCTTAATTGTTTTTAACATCATCCATCAAAGTCACCTTATACCCATGCTCTGTTATCTATATCTACTCCTAACTGCCCTAATAGAGATATAGTTCTTAAGAATTATAGGTATCATCTTTCCTTGTAGGAATATATAAAGGGATATAACATGAATAATATGTTGTTGTTTTTTTCCTTTCCTGTTTACCTTTTTATGCTTCTCTTGAGTCTTGCATTTGAAAGCAAATTTTCTCTTCTGCTCTGGTCTTTTCATCAGTAAAGTGTGAAAGTCCCCTATTTGATTGAATATCTATTTTTTTCTGAAAGACTGTACTCAGTTTTGGTAGGTAGTTGATTCTTGGTTATAATTCAATCTCCTTTGCCTTCTGGAATATCATCTTCCAAGTACTCTAATTCTTTAATGTAGAAGCTGCCAAGTCCTGTGTAATTCTGACTGTGACTCCTTAATATTTCAATTGTTTCTTTCTGGCTGCTTGCAGTATTTTCTCCTTGACCTGAGAGTTCTGGAGTTTCATTATAATATTCCTGGGAGCTTTCATTTTGGGATCTCTTTTAGGAGATGATCAGTGGATTCTTTCAATTGATATTTTACTTTTTCCTTGATAATTTCTGGAAAGATGCTATCCAGGCTCTTTTTTTTGATCATGGCTTTCAGGTTGTCCAGTAATTTTAAATGATCTCTCCTGGATCTATTTTCCAGGCAGTTGTTTTTCCAGTGAGGTATTTTACATTTTCTTCTATTTTTTTTCAATTCTGGAATTTTGTTTCTTCTTTTCCCCTCTGAAAAAGGCCTCATCTCTCAAATATATAGAGAAGTGAGTCTAATTTATTTATATTTTTTCCAAAATTTTATTTTACTCTCAGATGCCAGAAAACAAATAGAGAATAGAGAAAAGAAACAAAAACATATCACAAACTTAAATATTTGGAACTTAAATACAAATTTAGAAAGGAAAAAAAGCATGTTGTATGCATAGCAGAACATGAGAGGATTCAAAATAAGTAACAAATTTTCATTTCAAGAAAGCCTATGCTATAAATAATACTCATTGTGTTGAGTATTAGTCGTCTTTTCTTCATTTCCTTGTAATTTTTCTTTTGTTCTCTGCTGTGTACTTCTTTACTTTGTCCTTTTTTTCACTCTCCCCTAACCCCCTCCCCTGAAGACCACAATACAATTTAAATGTTGCTCTATAGCTATAAATATATCATACATACATGTTTGATTGATTCTTGATATCTCATAGAATCAATAGCTTGCTCTTACCCAATTCTCATTTTTAAGGAATTATTTTCTTCATTGAACTTCTGTATCTCCTTTTCCATTTGGCCAATTCTACTTTTTAAGAAATTGATTTCTTTTTCCAATTTGTTGCCTATTTTTTCATGATTCTCTTGCATTACTCATTTCTTTTGCCAATTTTTTTCTACCCTTATTATTTGATTTTTAAAATTCCTTTTGATCTCTTTCAAGGGGACTTTTTGGGCTTGAGATACAATTCATATTTCATTTTGAGCTTTACATATAGGCATTTTGATATTGTTTTACTCTTCTCTGTGTTTTGTTCTTCTCCGTCACCATAGTAACTTTCTGTAGTCAGGACTTTTTAAATTTTTATTCATTTTCCAGCTTATTTCATGACTTTTAAAGTTGCTCTCTGCTTCTGGAGCACAAGGGGCAATGTCCCAAGCCTCTTGTGCTGGAGTTCAGGGACCTGATTACTGACCCAGTTGCTTCTGGGGCTAGCACCTAGCCTCTTGTGCCGGAGCCTACAAGGCTGGCAGTTTATCCATTGAGATGGGGTTGCTAGGCCTAGTCCTACCTGTTTTACTAGGGATTTGGGGGCTGGCAGTTTTCCTGCTGTGTTGGGACTAGAGGCCTCAAAGTTGGCCTGATGTGCTGCTGCCTGCTAAGCCAAGACCTCCAAGCCTCAGTTGCTGATCTATGCTGGCCTGTCTAAACACTGCCAGTGCTGGGCTGTCCTTCTAAGTTATCTTGGGCTTGAAAACTGTTTCACTCCATCTTTTTGTGGGTTCTGTCTCTCCAGAATTCATTTTGAGGCTTGATTTAAAGTTGTTTAGAGGGAAAGTGGGGAGAGTGCTGACAACTTTTTGTCTTCTCTGCCATCTTGTCTCCCATCTCTCCTGTTCGTTGCATTGTTGAATAAAATTGTTGATAGCTTAGATTTTCGTGCTGATGAAGAGGTGCAAATCTGTCATGTTTAAGATAAAACTTTTACTTTATAGCTATTGAATGCACTATTTAGATATACATGGGGTCAGATTAATGAGACCTTGGCTTGAATTGTGTTGGGTTGGAATATTAGTTTGTTCATACTATTTCTGACAGACTACTATAACTGGGTGAGAAATGCTAATCCCTCAGTTTGCTAATCTTAGTGATCTATGGAAGGGACCCTGTCATGTGACAGAAGTGATACAGGCTGGTTTCTAAATCATGTGACTATCAACTATGGGATCAACCCTCTGTGAAAGCATATGTCCAAGATACATTGTGTTTTGTAGGCACATACAGATATATGTGTGAACCATGCTATAATAATATTCATTATAAAGCAACACAAATTTAACAAACAATTACTAAGCACTTTACAGCACTGTGCTAGGCAGTGGGGATGTAAAAACATAGCATCCTCTGCCATCAAGAAGCTTATATTGTATTGGAGGAATAGAGCACGCACATACATAAATATAGTATAAAACAATGGGAAGTACCATTGTCAAGAGCTCATTAAAAATTGTCCATCCTGTATTTTATTCCAGAGCTAGGCCTATAATCTAGGTCTTCAGATTTCAAATCTAGAATTCTTTTCTCTATTCCATATGGCCTTAATAAAACAACCCCAAGTCTTGAAACACTTTTATCTTTGGGGAGTGGATAACTAGGGTACCAGTCATTATCTAGCTGTATCACATTTCAGAATTGGCAATAAAATGAGGATGGAAAAATGTAGAAACTTAGCCCAAATAAAATGTAGTTATAGAAAAAAAACTTAGTCTTAACATAAATTTAAAATTAAAGGCATTTGGCTCAGAAACCTCTTAAACCCATCTAACTGTATTGAACACAAAGAAGAGCTTTTTTTAAAAATCAAGGTTAATGCAATCATATCTACTGGGCATATTTTGATGCCCAGAGGATATATTTGAGTTACTTCGCCTTTGGATCAGGAAGGAAGCTAAGTGTATTATTAGGAGGTGGTTGATGAAGTAGTACATTTCAAGCTGGAGGTGGGTTACAGACTATACAGACACAGAGGCATGAAATAACATATTGGTTTTGAAGACAAATTAAGTAAGCCAGTTTGACTGTAACAATAGAGTACGTAGAGAGGAATAATGTGAAAGAAGTCTGAAATGGTAATTTGGAGCCATATTGTAAAAGACAAATAGAGCAATTTGTACTTTGTCCTAGACAGCGACATAGTCAGGATTGTGCTTTAGGAACATCAATTTGAAAATGAGTTGGAGAGGGGAAATATTAGAAGCAGAGAAATTATTAGGAAGTTGTCAGCAAATAGTCCAGGTGAGAGGCTATGTGAAAACCTGAACAAGAATGGTATCTGTGTGAATAGAAGGCATAGATGAAAGAGATATTGAGTTAGAACCAGCAAATGCAGACAACTAATTATATATAGGGAGAAAGGGAGAGAAAAGAGTAAAGGATGACCTCAAAATTTGTGGGCCTGGCTGACTTGAATGATAGTGGTGCTCACAGTGGAAACAGGTATGATTAAAAATAGGGGTGAGGGAGATGAGTTCCATTAATTGCATATTTACTTCAAAACTGCAGCTTTATATATTTTTTTCATTTCCCATTAGTCTCGACTGGACAGCCTCTCTGTCCATTTCATCTTTAGTTATAACTACTTTGAATTTCATTTGATTAATACGCCCTACCCCCACCTGCAGCCATAGGAATAAAATTCCCCATGATCCTCCCTTTTTAATCCAACTTAAAATCTGGCCCCATTAACTCTTTGAATGCCACTGGATTTGGCATTAAACCAGCATAGTGTCATTGGAAGAACCCTAGATTTTTAAGCAAAATTCAATCAAGAAATACATTATTAAGCACTCTCTGTAAAATGTAAAATGAGCTGGAGAAAGAAATTTGGCAAACCACTTCAATATCTTTGCCAAGAAAACTCCAAAATGGGATCACAGAGAGTTGGATACTCTGGTAGGTGCCAGGGATGCAAAACCATCAAATGAGACTTGGCTTTATTGCTCTCTGTGACCTTGAACAACTCACTCTACTACTTCAGAATCTCAGTTTCCTCATATGTAAAAGAGGAGTTGAAACTGTATTTTCACTAACTTATTTTCTCGGTTCTATGATGCTAGGGGACCTAGATTTTCATCCTAGCCCTGTTAATAACTTACTGTATGATCTTATGCCACAGTGGAAAGAATAATTGATATTGAAGCAGGAGACCTAGGTTTGAATCCCTAACTTCACTTCTTATGACTTCTTTGTCCTTAGACAAGTCATTTCAACTCTCTAGGTTTCACCCTTCTCATCTGTGGAATGAGAATGTTGGATTAAATGATCTCTAATGTTCTTTGCACCCCTTAAAAAGTCAGAGAACTCTCAATCACTTAATCTTACTGTGTCTGCCTGGGGATAATTGCACATACCAGTAATACAGCTGCCCATCAGGCTGAGGAGGCTGGAGGAGGCTGGAGTATGTCTTGATCCCAGTAGTGCTAAACTATGGTAGAGCTAAAGTTGAGCAGGTGTCCTCAATAAATCCATCATCAATATGAGCTCTCTCAACTTGGGCGTGGTGGCACCAGGTGGCTTATGGAGGATCAAACCAGCCCAGGTCAGAAACAGAACTGATCCTGCATTAGTTTGCAGTGAGACTGGGTCTGTGAATAGTCCCTGTACTTCCTGTGCTACTGCTTGAGGAAGATAGGAAATCTCGCTATGACCATTTCATCATCTTTCAAATGGGAATGTAATTTTGATGCTTCTGTGAACCAAATGAGAATTATGTCCACAAAAGTACTTTTAAAAGCATGAAACAAAATCCCAAGCATTATTCTAATCTGGAGCTGACTGACAATTTTTTATTTGCAAATCCTCTAAATAATCCGTCGGCCTTCTTTGGTGTGACAGATGGCAAGGGAAATGAGAATGATATCACAGCTCTCTTCTTCAAGAAAGTCACAGGACACAAAAAGGGGTAGGGAGTGGCCAGACACGAAGGAGAACCTACTCTCTATCTAATTTGCCATCATTTCCAGATACATTCAGACTAAGGCTCTTCCTAACTTGTCATAGTTTTTTAGTGGTGGATCAAGCAGGATATAAATATTCATTTTAAAAAGAAAGATCCCTTTAAAACCATAAGAATCTTTAAAAGCCAAGAACCCTGAATGTCTGATGTCCAAATAACTAGCATTAAAAGAGGTATTCATTGCCTGTATAATGCTACTGTATGCAAAGCTTCCTGCTGAAACAGTCTGATAGAGCAGCCTTAATCAACTTGAGCTTTAGAAGGCAGTGGATTTGACCACTGAGTTAATTTTCTGATATGCATATTTAAAGTGACATATTCTTCCCTGGAAGGCAGAATTCAGACACGGCTATACTACAGTAGAAAGAGTAGCATGATATTAGCTTCTTGTAGGAAGAGATTGGCAAGGGACCCAGTCTGAGCTTTAATTCAATTTTTGCTATTGGATCGCCAGTGTCAGGTCAATTCAACATTCATTTATTACACCCCATTTGGGGGTTTTCCTGGCAAAGATACTGGAGTAGTTTGCCATTTCCTCCTCCAGTTCATTTTACAGATAAGAAACTGAGGCAGGTTCATGCAGCTACTAAGTGTCTGAGGCCAGAGTTGAAGTTGAGTCTTTCTGACTCTAAGCCCAGTGCTCTATCCACTGAGCCACTTAGTTGCCCACTAGGTTTACTCTTTGGAAAAGACAACATGTAATTATGTCTGTCTTTTCTCTCTTCCCTTTCTCTTTCACATATGAAACAAATGTATAGAGCAAGAGCAATGGCACCATTGATGGACAGTGGGACTCCATTACAACCAAAGTTATACTACCCTAGAAGTCATTCAAATTTTTGCCTAGTGCTTCTTTTTGGAATTCCCTGTTGTTGTTTTTTAAGGTTGAGGGTAATGAAAGTATAATATCTGGCAGCTGAGTTTCACCTCTGACTAATGTTTTATTCTTCTCTGTGTCTGTCTTGGGAGGTGGACTCCCAAATATTTTATATAAGAATATATAGTTATTTTGAGTGGAATTTCTCCTTCAATATCATCCTACTGGGTTTGTTGGTTATATCCAGAAAGGGGTTATGATTTGTGTGAGTTTATCTTATATCTTGTAATTGTTTCTTGACATTTTTATTATTATTTAGTGTAGGGAACTAAGGTAGTCTAAATAGTCCATCATATGGATTCATAGATTCAGAGCTAGAAGAGAATTTATAATCTATTAAATCCAGTCTTCTTACTTTATAGATGAGGAACGGAGGCATGGATTTCTCTAGGGTCATATAGCTAGTAAGTTTCTGAGGCAGGATTTGAATTCAGTTCTTCCTGACTCCAAGTTCAATGTTCTACCCATCATTTTATCTAGTGGCCTCAGATTGCCTACAAAAAGATAATTTTGTCTATACTTACTCTGCTAATTGCATGTTCTTATTGCTAAGTTGCATTTCTGCCGCTTTATCTGCCACTTTATTTATACCACCAATAGTGGTATTAGTAAACATCCTTGCTTTACCACTGAATTTTATTGAAAAAGCCTCTAGCATTTTTCAGTTACCCATAATTCTGGGTTTGGGATTTGTATAGATCCTGTTTTCCATTTTAAGGAATAGTACACTTATTCCAGTGCTTTTAAATGTTTTTAAACAGAATGAATGACTTAATTTGACAAGCTTTTTTTCCATTAATATAGATATTATCACATGATTTTTTTTATATGGCCATAGATATAATATGTTTATAATTTTCACAATATTAAACTAACCTTGCTTTCCTGGTGTAGATCAAACTGGTAATAGTATAGCACTGGCTACTATTTATGATTCCATAAAATATAATGTCCGGGATTTTGTTGTTGTTGTTTGATTTTGGAAGGAATCCAGTGATTCTTAAATTATCTATCCATTTATCCTTGACTTGTCTTCCAAGTTAACTGTTTGAAAGTAAACATTTTTAAATCCTTCCATTTTTTACACTTTTTTTTAGCTAATAAAATTATTGCATTCTTTTTTCTCCATTCTCATTTTCAGGGATTCTCTTACTCTCAGGTAAGGTATACATTTTAATTTCAATGCTATTTATTCTTCTTTCCATTCTTTCCTCTAGAGTTCTTTCTTCACTTATAACTTCATTGTCTTATCTATTTCTTCCAGGTACTTTTGTAGTCCTTGCAGCCATGCCATCTTTTTTTTTTCTTTTTTTTTTTGAAGCTCTGCTTGTAGTTGTTGTGGAGTTACTTTCTTCTTCTGTTTAGTGCTTGGATATCTTTTGACCTATATTATTTCTATATAAAGCAATAAATTTATTGCTTTCTTTTATTTCTTCCTATCCCCAGTCTCAGTTCCTGATTTGGGACTTTGTGTCAGGACTTCTCTCCACCCTATCCAGTACTTGTAGATAATGTGATTAGCTATTTGTTTCTATCCTTGATTTCTTGAATTTCTGCTACTGGCTTCTACCTTTTCAAGTATGTTTACACTCAGAACAATGATATGTTTTAGACTCCCAATTCTGTCTAGGGTTAGAGTACCATTGTCTTCAGGGCTTCCTGGAAGTATTTCAGATCAGAATTCTATAGAATTGTAGAATCCTCTTATCCTCTGCCCCACCCAGCTCCCAGGGCATCCTGTTCCCAGTCATCCAGCTTTCAGCTCAGCATCCACAGTCAGAGGAATCACAGTCACATGTTTCTGATCCCCTTGCGACTTCCCCATTTGAACATGGACAGGCTTCTGAATCATTTACCTGTCCATCTGCCTGTCTGACAAGATCTCTGTGCCTTCAGACTTTTAGCTGTCTTTTTGTGTAGTCCTAGTCAGATAAAGAAAGACATTTACTATTTCTCTTCAGACTTCTTGATCATTACTCAGTCTGATTCTGCTTTTTAGATCTTTGCCAAGGTGCATGTTGAAGAGTTGGGACTTCTCTATAACTTATCATATCATCATCCTAACCAGAAGTTTTTGGAGATGTCTGTTATTATTATCATAATGCCAGTTAAGATCTTTCCTCAAGAGCGACCCTCTCCTCACATTCTTTCATTATGGTTTTAAGGAGCAGAGTGCAAGTGAGATAGGAAATGAGAAAATTCTAAAAACCTTTCTTTACCTCTTCTTAATTGATCCTCTTCCAGAGAGTTTGCTAATATTCCATAGCACTCCCATTGGACTAACCCAGAATGTTTAAGATGTTCTGAGCCTTCCTTGAAAATCATACTTTTTCATAGCCAGGGTTTCTGTCTTAGATCTATTGCTTTAGTTTGCCCATAATCTTCCAACCTTATCAAAACACACACGTACGTGTATGTCTCATCATATTCAGATACATTCTTTTTTTCCTTGACCTTGTAACAAAATACATCCCCTTCATACACTAATCCATGTGTCTCTTCTCCTCCCCAATTCCTTTCAGCAGAGGGCAAGCCACAAATTAATAGCGGTGTGTATTGTAAATTTGAAATTTAGTTTCACATTTTCCCTAGCATTGTGTACCTGACAGTGAGTCATGCATGCAATAGTGTATTTTTTCCCCTTCCTTATATCCTAAAGAGATCTGCAATAAATTATACATAGATTTCAAAAAGTTGTCTGTTGATTTGTTTACTTTTTTTAAAGAGCTATAGCAATCATGTAACAGGATCAGGGTAAGTGGGAAGTGCTATTTTTCTCTGTCACACTAATATTAGGGATCAGGTCACTAAATGCTCATTTAATGCTACATTAAGAGAGAACCAAATTTTTACCAATCTGCTCTGGTTTGTGGCTTCTTCTCATAGGCACATCATCTTTGCTCCAAGTAGTCACAACAAATATGCAGGAGAATCATTTCCAGGAATCTATGATGCCATGTTTGATATTGAAAACAAAGCAGATCAACACAAGGCCTGGGAAGAAGTTAAAAAACAGATCTCCATTGCAGCATTTACAGTTCAAGCAGCAGCAGGGACTCTGAAGGAAGCATTATAAGAAGATACCTGAAGAAACTCTGTGTCCATGTGACTGCCACAAGCACTACCAGGAAGGAAACCAGAAAATAAGAATTGTCTCCAGTTTTTCTCTGATAACCCATGGAGCCATAGTTTAAACAAACAAAACCTGCATAACTGCTGTTTTTTTATTATATTCTTCATCCATTCACTTCAAAGTGATTTATCAATTTAGCTAATGACCTGCTTGAAATTACTTAAGAATGCCCCCTTTGCCCAGCTGAACCTGAGAAAAGACATTGGGAGATAGCTAGGTGGCTCAGTGGATAGAGCACCGGCCCTGGAGTCAGGAGAACCTGAGTTCAAATGTGGCCTCAGACATTTAACACCTACTAGCTGTGTGACCTTGGGCAAATCATTAAACCCCAATTGCCCAACCTTCCCCCTCCAAAAGGACAAAAAAAAAAAAAGACTTTGGAAGCTCTTCACACATGCATAGTTCTATTACATTTACATTGGCAGAGACTAAAACAAAAATCTTGAAGCAGTAGGAATCAAGTTTGCAAAATGTAGGAAGTTGAAGTAGCAGCTACAATTCCTTCAACTTAATTCAGGCCGGGAACCTAGCTGAAAAATAGGAGTCAGAGACTTAAGAGATGCTACCATTAAATGGTGTTGTAGTCTTCTAAAGGAAATCCATCACACTGACAACATGAAAAGTCCTAATTGCTTTCCTTAATAGAGGAATCACTTTTAGACGTCCCCTGACAATAGTTTTCTACCTTCTGCTTGAAGACCTCCAGTGATGAGAGACTACTACCTCTGGAGGCATTTAGGTCCATTTTCAGATAGAATCAATTGTTAGGGATTTTTTCCTGCTATCAAATGTAAATCTGCCTCATTGTAGCTTTCCCCCTTATTGTTCAAAGTTCAGCCCTCTGGAGTCACACAGTAAGCTTATTATCTCCTCCACTGATCCATCTCATCAAACTGAAGACCAACATTTCCTTCAGCCATCTTAGGCACTTTCTATGAACATGCTCCAGTTTGTCAATATGTGTCTCTAAAGAACCAGTACTTCAAGTGTGGTCTGGCCAACAAGGGTCATAGTGCATTATTATTTCTCTTATATTTCTATTAGCCTAATTTAAGATCATGTTAGTAGGGTTTTTTTTGGGGGGGGGGTGGTATCTGTCGGACGATATCAGATTGCAAACTCATGTTCAATTTGCATTCAATTTTAAAAATGGAACCTTTTCTTAAGTATCTTTTTTCTTAAAAAAACAAATCAACACATCACCGGTAGACAGATGAATTCAGCAGTACCAAAGCTTTGATAATTTAGACATTAAAGATCTACTTTATGCATTGTTTATGCATTGTTCTAGGCACTAAGAGTACAAAAATGAATAAAAGCCAGGCCTCTTCTGGTCTCTAGAAGCTTTTGATCTGATAGACAAGCACAGAAACAACTAATGCAAATTTAAAGAATGGGAAGATAAGGTAAATGAAGTGGCACCTGCACTTACTTGGCATCTTTACTATGTGTACTATAACTGTAAGTGATATTGTCACAAAGTTCATGCCTTTTACTTTGTAGGAGAGCTATGGAAGTAATTGTACTCATTTATCTAGAGATTACTTTGTTAGGTTTGGGTATAAAATATTAGTGATTTAATAAACTTGGTTATCAGAAATATTGCCTGTCTGTATATTAGGAATAAAAAATTATGAGAAGATGAATTTCTAGAAGTAAACATACATTAATATCAGTTAGGCTGATTTCCCAGCCATGAGATGGAAAAAGAAAATTTAAAATATTATACATGTACCTGTATTATTACTTGTAATATAAGTAGTATATTAAGCATAACAACAGATAGCCTGATTTCCCAACCATGAAATAAGAAAACAGTTAAAACGTTATATATATATATATATATATGTATATATAGATATATAATACACATACACATGTATATGTATGTATGTAATATAACATTATAAGTAGTATATTATGGAGGTTTCAAGCTGGGTCTTCTTTAGACACCTTAAACTCAACATGTAAAAAACTGAACTCATTGTCTGCCCAACACATACCTCCTTCTTTCCAAACTTCACTATTACTGTTGATACCACGCACCACCATCCTCCAAGTCACCTAGGCTTTCAGCTAGGTGTTTACCTTGCCTCTTTTCTCTCTCACCCCCCCCAAAATCCAAACTCTTGCCAATTTTTGTCAATTTTACCTTTGTAACATCTTTACTGTACACTCTCTGCTCTTCTCTAACACTGCCACTAAGCCAGTGCAGGCCCTTATCACCTCACATCTAGATTATTGTAATTCCTGTCACAAGTCTCTCCCCACTCTAACCTATGCTCCACTCAGTTGTAAAACTGATTTGCCTCAAGTGCAGAATTGGCCATGTCACCCCTCTTCTCAATAAGCTCTAGGGGCCACCTGTAACCTCCAAGATCAAATATAAAATCCTCTGACATTCGAAGCCCTTCATGACTTCCATCCTAACCCTCCACCCTCTCCTTTCCACTCTTCTTACAATGCTCCACATATTCTGTGAGCTAGTGACTATGGTCTCCCCGCTATCATGTGTATGAATGCTTAATAAAACAAATTCTAGGATTTTAAGGGCTAGCTAATGGAAAAGAGATTGAATTTATTTTGCTTAGTTCACAGGGGTAGAACTAGTAGCAATAAGTGAAAGTTGTGATGAGAATAATTTTTAATGAGAGTAATCTGGAAGTAAATAGTGCGTCACAATGTGCCTTAAGATATAAAAAGTTTTTTTTCCTCTTTGGAAGTTTCTAAGAATCTCGAAGTTACCAAGCAAATTTAAGTGATCTAGTTAAAAGATAGTGTTGCCCCTAACTAGTTTATACAAGGGTTATATATTTAGGACTCTTCCCCTCTGTCTTCTTCCTTTGAGCAATAGGAATTTAGGAGAATGGATAGAATATTGGACTAGAGAGGTCTTGCCTTGGCTTTTCCATTGAGTATGATTTTAGTTTACTCATTCACACTTTCTAGGTTTCAGTCTCTAAATTAATTAAACAGAAAGACTTATTTTTAGACTATACAGGATGCTAGGTGGTACCATGGATAGAGCACCAGTCTTGGAGTCAGGAGAACTTGAGTTTAAATCCCACCTTGGACATTTATAGCTGTGATCCTTGGACAAGTCATTAACCTCTGTTTGCCTCAGTTTCCTTATCTGTAAAATGGGAATAATAATAGCAGCTATCTCCCAGGGTTGTTAGAAGGACCAAATGAGATAAATATAAAGACTTAGCACAGTGCCTGGCACATAGTAAGCACCATATCAACATTGTGGTTTGTTTCAGTTGTGTCTGACCCTTCATGGCTCCATTTTGTGTTATCTTGGCAAAGATACTGGAATAGTTTGCCATTTCTTCCTCCAGGTCATTTTACAGAAAAGGCAACTGAGGCAAACAGAGTTAAGTGACTTGCCTAGGGTCACACAGCTAATAAGTGTCTGAGATAGGATTTGAACTCAGTAGGAGGAGACTTCCTGATTCCAGGCTGGGTGCTCTATCCACTGTGCCACCTAGCTACCCATAGATGAATTTTTTTTTTTATCACTGTTCTAGTACCTTTATATCCATCTTTTTAAAGTTTTCACTTTTATCCTTCTGTGGAAGGTTCTCTCTCCCTTCTCAAAAATGGTCCTGATAGAAGATTATTCGGGAAATTAGAAAAAAAAACTAAGCCACGATTGACCTTTAGAGTTTCTAGTGGGAAGGGTTAGCAAGTAATAGTGCCAAAGGAATAAGAGCTATAAGGAAATGCCAGCACTGTCCAGCTAAACTAGGAATTTTTCCTAGGAAGAAGGGCTTTACAATTTACAGCTTGTTTGTTATTTTTTATGTTGATTAGGTTGCTAATGCACTCTTGGTACACAATTATAGTCAAGATTTAGAATGTTTTTTAAAGAAAAAAAATTTAGTGCCTTTTTTCTTACCACTCTGTAGAACTTCTTATTTAACTTTTCACTGAAAGAGGGTTTTATGTCTTTGAAATGAAAATGAAGTTGACTAGGCAGGTGGGGCCAAGTGTGAGTTTAGTGCCGTCTGCAGTTGTGTTTAAATCTGCTGTCTTATTTCTTTCATTGCCATCACAGAGATTTATGTTCTCTGCCTCAGAACATGGGCTTCTGATCATCCAGGTTGGTGAAATCATGTAGAGATGCAGCAAAATTTTCTAGAACTCTTCCCATTCCTTCTTTCAGAGAACAGAACCAATGAGGTTGGAACCATTTCATGGAAAGAAGTATTTATGAAGCCCAACTTTCCTGTGCAGGTTTGGCCGTGTATCCCAACCCTTTATGGATTATTGCCCTCACCATTTTTCACAGCCATAGCCACACCTAAGGTCAACTGCTTATGAATTTGCAGCATTCACTGTAAGGAGGGATCGGTAAAAGTATGGATGGCTAAGGGAAAAATCCATCTCCGCTAACGACTAGAGAAACTCAAAGCACATTCAAAGGTTATTAGTGTCTTACATTTATATGCCCAGCACGTTGTGTCCAAAAGCTAGCTCCAGTGTTAACATTTGTATAATCACCTAGGTGTTCAGAATTCCTAACTATGAATTATTAAAAATAATATTTTCAGAGTCTTCCTCCTACACCTGATTTGTCTAATGTCTCCTCCTCTAACCAAAGGGCTACCCTGTTTTTTATGAAGAAGCAGTCTGGATAGTTCACATTCATGTGCTAGCTGATTTCCTCACATTGTTCTCTTGATTTTTTTTTTATGCCAGTGAAACTACCACCCACTCCTGGCTGCTTCACATTGTCCTTGAGTAAAATGTCTGTAATCCTGAGGTGGGCTTGTAATTTTTAAAAATGTCATCAGGCCTCCTTTTCTCCCTGTCAATTCTCAATACCCCCTCATAAATTTCTAGCCTCCATTGAAAACAACCATAATCCCCATACTAATGTCCGGCACTGAAACCTCATCACGGTATCTTCAGAGGTTACATTACAGAGATCAAATTCTGACAGGTTCTGCCAAATTGCAAAAGGTTTGAGTACTAGTACAGTGTCAGATTGTGCCTTTTCAGAGGACCAGCACAGTTAAGAACTGACAGGCTCATTGACAGAAGGTTGACTTGGCCTCTTTGTGTTTTGCATATTTTTTTAAAACTGTTACAACAGCCATGTACAGTTGTCTTTGTTTTCTTTCTTTTTCCTTGGTGATAGTAATGGACTTACAGAGAGAGAGAGAGAGAGAGAGAGAGAGAGAGAGAGAGAGAGAGAGAGAGAGAGAGAGAGAGAGAGAGATGGTTCTAAGAATCCCAGAGTTCTTAGTCTAAGGTCATTAACCATTTGGTACTCTCAATATGCAATCTTTATGCAACGATTAACAAATGTACACTCTGCTTGGGAAACTTAGCTATATCCAGAGGAACATTTTTTTTTTACCATAAATGAAGCCAGAATAAATAAAGAAGTTATGGAATGACTCACATGCTCTTGGAATTTAAAGAAGTTGGCAGGCATGACATTATCATGTAACCAAAGAGTAGAACAACATTATTTCATGGACTACTTATTTGCTTATCTTGTCCTGTGGCATTCATGGTGAACATAAGCAAATGTAAGAATATTGCATTTTAAGAAATAAAGCATTAAGTGGAAAGCCAAAAGGAGAGGGGTAAGAAACTTTTAAGAATAACAACTAGATTTTGTAAATTAAATGGAGTCATTGGCACAGGAATAGATGACAGATGTAAGGATGTAATAGTTGTAAGGAACAATGGCTTCTGAACTTCCTATAAATTCTCTTTGTAAACCCTTAAATATCGGTGTTTAATTTGTATAACTCACCTCAGCTGGCCTAGAAAAGTAAAAAAAAAGTGAGAATATACTCTTTTCTCCCAAAAGACTCAAGGAAAAATGACATTTGTAGTGGGAGACTCTCCATTCAGTACGTGGCATGCGAGAATGAAGTCGAGCCACAGTGAACTGTCCTTGAGTAGAAAATACACCCATTCAAGCAGTTAAAAGTTTTCCAACAGTCACTTAAAGATGTCCTTAGCTAAAGGTAGAGCCATTGGATCAAGGTGTAAGACAAAAGATTTAAATCATATAAATCCAATTGAGGGGCAAGTCAGAACATCAGCCTCGTGGTGTCATTGGACCTCTTCAAGAATGAAGGACCACCACCTTATATAGTGCTAAGTATGTACACCAGGTACTTTATAATTATTATCAGATTTGATTCCCACACTGTCTCTAGGAGGTAGGTGCTCTTATTATCCTAATTTTGCAGGTAGGGAAACAGACAAACAAGTGACTTGGCTAGGGTCACACAACTAGTAAGTGTCTGAGGCTGGATTTGAACTCAGGTCTTCCTGACTCTGTCTGGTGCTCTATCCACTGTACCACCTAGCTGCCTCAAGAATAGTGGCAAACTGGTAGAGCTGGTTTA
>CM053588.1:134910330-134938117 GCA_028646515.1 Pseudochirops corinnae | reverse complement strand
CTTCTGTTTGTATTCTCTGAAGTTCAGGGTGCTGACTTTTCCCCCTGAACTAGGGAAATAATATGTTTGATTAAAGTAAGATTGTTAACCCATTTTGAGTTGCTTTCCTTTAGAAAAGCAGATCTAAGAACCTGTGCTAGTAGCCGCCCTAGGTATGCTAGGGTGCTCGTTGATACATCAACTCAATCCATTGAAAAAGCAAGAAATAAAATATACTCAATACACATATGAAGTCATGTAAAACATGATGTATTGGTGATGCTATGAAAAAAAGTGAAAAAATGTGAATCTGCACTTTGAACCCATTGCTTCTCTATATGGATATGGATAACATTTTTCATTTTGAATCCTTTGGAATTGTGCTGGATCATCATATTGATCAGTTCCTAAGTCTTTCACAGTCTTTACAATACTGTTGTTACTGTGTAAAATTTTTTTTGGCTCTGCTCACTTTATTTCACCGGTCCATATAAGTCTTCCTAAGTTTTTCTTAAACCATTCCTTCCCACCTTTCTTACATTACAATAATATTCTATCACATTCATATATTATAATTTGTTTAGTCATGCCTCAATTGATGGGCATTCCCTTGTTTTCCAATTCTTTGACACCACAAAAAAAAAAAACAACCTTATAAATATTTTTGTACATAGAAGTTTTTTTTTTCCTTTTTGTTTGTTCTTCTTGGAATATAGACCTGGTATTGGTGGGTTAAAGGGTGTGCATAGTTTTATAGCTTTTCCAAATTGTTCCAGATTGTTATCTAGAATGACTAGACTAGATCACAGCTCCACTAACAGTGTATTTAGTGTTTCCCCACACGTCCTTATTTCCCCACATCCTCTCTGGCATGCCATTTTCCTTTTCTGTAGTCTTAGACAATCCAGTAGGTGTGAGGTAATACCTCAGAGTTGTTTTAATTTCATTTCTCCAGTGATGTAGAACATTTTTCATGTGACTATAGCTTTGATTTCTTCCTCTGAACACTCTCTGTTCTTCTCCCTTGATAATTTATTAATTGGTGACTAGCTCGTATTCTTATGAATTTGACTCAATTTTCTATATATTTGAGAAATGAGTCCTTTACCTGAGAAACTTGAAGCAAATATTTTCTCCCGTTTCTTGCTTTTCTTCTAATTTTGGCTGCATTGATTTTGTTCATGCAAAATCTTTTTAATTTTATGTAATGAAAATTAAGGGGTGCTTACAGTAGTTAAGGAGGGCTAGCACCTCTGGTGTGAGAGAACTTTCCATAGTTGCTCATCCACCTTTGATGTCCACCTCTCACTCAATTCTTACTTATGATTCTTAGAAGCTATACCATGCACAGTGGCTACACACTGGTAAAACTCTCTTGGCAGACAGGCTAAACCAGTTTGAAGGTAACCAATGGGACTCAAACCCATCAGTGAGTTAGGGAGATGTCTAACCTGAGCGTGTGAAGCCTTCCTCCAATGGAATGGGATGATAAGAACAATTTGTTCCAAGTGCCATGAAGGTGGTTGAAGCATTCCCTGTAGAGCTGTTAGAATTTAGTTAGATATGAAAGATGCCACTGTCTCGACTACATTCTGTGCCACCACCAGTCATCTTGACTTTTGTCTTGCCACTGGGCTCCGATGACTCTGGAAGAGAGTGAGGCTGATGACTTTGTACAATTCTGCCTTACTTCAATCTAATTCGTATGCAATCTAATTCATATGCAAAGACATCACCTTGTGATGTCATTGGTCCTCTTTGAAAATGAAGGATGAAAAAACAACAATGAAAATTATACATTTTGCCTCCTGTGAACCCTTTTTATCTTGTATTGTCACAACTCTTCCTGTATCCATAGATCAGACAGGTAATTCCTCTCATGCACCCCCAGTTTTCTTGTGATGACACCCTTTAGGTTAAATCATCTATCTATCTTGAGCTTATCTTGGTATATGATGTGAGAAATTGGTCTGTGCCTAGTATGTTCCAGACTGCTTTTCAGTTTCCCAGCAGATTTTGTAAAATATTGAGTACTTGTTCCAATAACTAGGATATTTGGGTTTATCAAATACTAGGTTATAGTGTTCAATTGCTTCTATATATTATGTACCTAATCTGTTCCATTGATCAATCTCCCTGTTTCTCATCCAATACCAAATTGTTTTGATGATTTTAGCTATGTAGTATAGTTTGTCTTTTGTTACTGCTGGTCCCCCATCCTTGGCCTTCCGTGATGTTTTGTTCTTCCTAATGAATTCTTTTTTTTTTTTTTTTTTTTAGTATTATAAAGTAATTTTTTGGCAGTCTGATTGGTATGACACTGAATAAATAAATAAATTTCAGTATTATTGTCATTTTTATTATATTGGCTCAGCCTACCCACAAGCAATTAATATTTCTCAAATTATTTAGAGATGTCTTTACTAGTGTGAACGTGTTTTTATAATTGTGTTCATATAGCTCCTATATGTATCTTGGTACATTGACTCCCAAGTACTTTATACTGTCTGCCATTATTTTAAATGAAATTTCTCTATTTCTTCCTAATGTGTTTTCAAGGTAGTATGTAGAAATGCTGATGATTTGTGTGGGTCTATTTTATATTCTACAACTTCGCTAAAATTGTTAACTGTTCCAATTAATTTTTAGTTAACTCTCTAGGGTTCTTTAAGTTTGCCATCATATATCTGCAAAAAGTGATAGTTTTGTTTCCTTATAGCCTATGCTTATTTCTTCAGTTTTTTGTAGTCATTATATATAATAGCATCTACCTTTTTACGTATATAATTTTTCTGCTTCTTCTTCCTTTACTTTGCAGTGTCTGTTTATATGTTTCCCTAAGCTTCTCTAAATTTATCATAGTCATCATTTTTTACAAAAGAGTAATATTTAATTACATGTATGTACCATAACTAATATAGCTATTGCCCAGTTGATGGACATCTTTGTTTCCAGTTCTTTGCTATTATAAAGTTAAGACCAACACGTTTCATAAATAATGATTGTTGGTCCTGTAGTCAAAAGATTTTAGTTCAAATCCCATTTTGCCACTGATTATGTGTATGACTTCCAGAAAGTCATTTAACCTTTCTGTGTCTCAGTTTCCTCTGTAAAATGAACGACTTGGTCCAAATGTCTTCTAAAGTCCCTTCTAGCTCTAAATTTTCTTTTGGAGGGGGAAGGCAGGGCAATTGGGGTTAAGTGAGTTACCCAAGGTCACATGGCTAGTAAGTGTTAAGTGTCTGAAGTCATTTTGAACTCAGGTCCTCCCGATTCCAGGGCCGGTGCTCTATTCGTTGTGCCACCTAGCTGCCCCTAGCTCTAAATTTTTGATGCTGTGAGCCTATCCCCGTACAATCAAAAAGTAAATTTACATAAAAAATATTAAAAAATATCTAAAGAGGAAGCACCATTGCTATTTTCCCCCTGTAGTGTATAGTATGATATATGAGGACAAAAAAAAAAAAGAAAAAAAATCCTGAAAAAGGTACATAGCAGAGGAAAACAAAGAAAAAAGTATATCCAACTAATACCCAGAAGGTGGCAGCAGAGATCTCCTTTAGAGATAGAAAGACACCCAGTAATTTTTTTCAATGTAGAGGGACAGGAAAAGAAGCACAGAATCCCAGTGTTGAAAGTAATCTCAAAGGTCATCTTGTTCAATTTATAGCTGATGGAGAATACCTTTAAAAAATACCTTTAAAAAATCCCCCAAATGGTCATCCTGCTTTTATCTTGAGGTTGTCTAATGGGGGAGGGGGAGGGCTATTTCCTACCAAAGCCTCTCATTCCAGTTTTGGATAGTTCTAATTAGTCAGAAGTTTTTCCTCACAATTAGTATTAATCAACTTCACTTCTGTTTTTAGTCTCTAGAAAATACAGATCAAGTGCAGTCCCTCTTCCACATGTTAGTCTTTTAAATATTTGAAGACTTCTATCTTATGTAAATCTTCTCTTCTATAGGGTAAGCATCTTCTGGTACTTTTACTGATCCTAATTGTCTTCCTCTGGACATTCATCAGTTTTTCAATATACTTCCAAAAATGTGGTGCCATGAAGTGATAATAATATCCCATATTTCATGTGTTCAAGGCTTAGCAAATGTTATGGGAATCTGAAGATCTTCCCTGTCCCTAGGCCCTTTGATAGGCTTAAGTGACTCTGAGAACCTTCCCTGATTTGAAAGTATACTCTGCCCCCTAATAGGCTGAATGTGGTCACATGAAGCCTGTGGTGGGAAGCTTGTTTTTCAGGAATGCCCACACCTTTTTACTTTGTGATTGGGTAGTGGGGTCAAGAGGGTTGTGACATTCTCTGATCCAGGAGAAGGCTATATATACCCTCATGTGAGTTTTTGCTTTGGGGCTCACTTTGGGAAGAGTTGTGTGATTTGGCCAGATGAGACTCTGGGAAGCTATTGAGCCCCCCGGCTTTGAAAACCCAGATATTGATGCTTCCCTCTGGTAATTACTAGGTATGGATGTAATGGTCAGACTGCTGGAAGCCCTGTATGCTGATTTGTGTTATTTTCTGTTGTAACTTCTGTTTCTGTTCTCTAAAGTTCAGGGTGCTGACTTTTTCAACCCTGAACAAGATAAATAATATATGTTTGTTTGATTAAAGAACCTGTTCTAGCAGCCATCCAATAACATTCTTATTTGAGTTTCTGCATTTCACTAATTAATAAGCATTTATTAATCCCCTTCCTAACAAGCATTTATTAATCACCTGGCATGTGCCAGTTAATGTCTTAGGCAGTGAGGCAAATATTGAATTTATGTTTTGCAGAGGGAAACAATGTATAAAGAAAATGTGTATACAGAATATATACAGGTTAATCTTTGGGGATATAAAGGCACTAACAGTTGAGGATGAGAACAAGGAAAGGCTTCATGTAGAAGGTGGCACTTATGCTGAATTTTGAATGAAATGAGGGATTCTAAGAAGTAGAGGTGAGAAAGCACATTCCAGGCATGGTGACAACATGTGCAAAGGAAGAGAGATGAGACATTTAGTGTTTTGTGAATGTGAGAAACAGCAAGAAGATCACTTTGGGTAAAGTGAACTTGATGACAGAGGAATGGTGTGGGATTGAGGGGAGAGGTGAGATTTAGAGAATACACAGATAATATACAGATTTTTTTTTTCCTGGTTCTGGTTCAACCCATCAAATGGGTCATGGGGAAGAGCCATTTCTGATCATGTGTGATTGAGGGTATTGTGTGATGATGAAAAGTCTTCTAATTGACTGGAGTCAGAGGAACTAATAACTCAGAGGGTATTCAAACAGAACTCAGTGGGGTACAGAAGAAGTGACTCACATTTTAATTCCTGTCTTTCCACTGAGGCTATAAGAAAGTAGGACTAGGAAGTAGGACTACTTTGAGGTTCATCCAAGAGCTGCGCCAGGGGAAGAACAGTCATCTTTTTTTTTCCACCCAACCATGGCAGCTGTGAACACATTGCTGCTTCTGTGTTTGCTTTTTACTGATTTTAGGCAAATGGGTATTCTAGAATAGAAGTGTCTAGGAGACATTTTGAGTTTCAGAATTCTTAAGGTGCCATTGGAGTTGAACTTTGGTGATTGGAGTTGAATGGTGATGGTGGTGGTGGTGGTAGTAGTAATAGCAGTAGCAATAGTAGTAGCAACCGTCTCTGGAGTATTAGTGGCTGGAAGTATCTGCAGGCAGATATGGAAATACAATCTCTCAAAGATGGTCACAGCATCGTGGAGGATATGACTTCTTAAACTAGAAAGAATGCTGTTTATGGACTCAAGATGGAAATTCTAGTCCGTAAAGCACCAGAAATTGTGAGTTATCTTTTTGCCACATATGATCTCTATACATGTGCCTCACTATGACTGTAATTGAAATTTTACTAACTTTCTCTATGGATATTATTGATATGTATGGGATGATACACCTTAGCCTTTTGGGGAAAATTTTTTTCCAACTGTTCTTAATATAATTTCTCAGTAATTGCCTTATTTAACAACTTTAAGTCTATCTGGCTAATTATTAATGGGGAGCACCTTGATGAGGGCACAAGAATGATGGTAATAGAAATTTTGCTTCTCAGGGTTACTCCGAGAACTTTGAGTATAGGAGTAACAGGTATAACCTCTGGGGACTGTTATCTTTGAATATCATTGCAGGTTGGGCTATGTGAGTAAAAGGGAATAATGTATATCTTAGAATGATAGGTTGTAGTCAGTTTATTAAAGGCCTTAATGCCAAATAAAGGAATTTTTATTTAATTCTAAAAATAATTGTGACTCACTGGAGATTATTGAATAAGAGAATGGCCTGGATATACTTTTGTGCTTTAGGAAAATTTGCTTTGTTGTTTGCAGAGCGGAAAGCCTTCAGGTAGCGAGATCAATTAGGAGACTTTTGCAATAGCCTAGGAGAGAGGTGATAAGGGAATGATCTGAATTTTATTATTAAGATCTACTTGCCTCCCTTCAAATCCATCCTACACAATACTGTCAGATTACTTTTTCTAATACACTGTTTTTAAAAATTTTAAATTTATTTATTTATTTACTTTTAGTTTGCAACATTCAGTTCCACAATCCCTTGAGTTCCAAAATTTCTCCCCCTCCCTATCCTCCCCTCTACCACCTCACAGTGGCATACAATCTGATATAGGTTTTACAGATACCTTAACATTAAACATTAAGAAGAATTATAACCAATGGAATGAGAAAGAAGGAATCAAACAAAGCGCATGCACGCACGTGCAAGAGAGAGAGAGAGAGCAAGTAGTTTGCCTCAATATGCATTCTGACTCTGCAATTCTTTCTCTGGATGTGGATAGCCCATTCCATCATGAGTCTTTTGGAGTAATCTTATAGCATTGCATTGCTGAGATGAGCCCAGTCTATCAAAGTCAGTCATCACAGATATGATGTGTCAATAATTGTACACAATGTTCTCCTGGTTCTGCTCTCCTCACTCATCATCAGTTTATATAAAAGTCTCTCCAGGTTGTTATGAAGTTCATCTGCTCCTCATTTCTTATAGCAGAATAGTATTCCACATATCATAATTTGTTTAGCCATTCCCAAATTGATGAGCATCTCATTGATTTCCAATTCTTTGCCACCACAAAGAGAGCTGCTATAAATATTTTTGTACATAACGGGTCCTTTTCTCACTTGTATGATCTCTTTGTGATATAGACTTAGAAGTGGTATTTCTGGGTCAAAGAATATGCTCATTTTTATTGCACTTTGGGCATAGTTCCAAATTGCTCTCCAGAATGCCTGGATCAGTTCACAACTCCACCAACAATGTATTGGTGTTCCATTTTTTCCACATCTTTTCCAGCATTTATCATTTTCCTGTTTTGTCATGTTAGCCAATCTGACCAGTAAGAAGTGATACCTCAGAGTTGTTTTGATTTGCATTTCTCTAATCAATAGTGATTTAGAGCATGTTTTCTTATGCTTATAGATATCTTTAATTTCTTCCTCTGAAAACTTGCCTGTTCATATCCTTTCACCTTTTATCAATTGAGGAATTACTCATATACACTGTTTTAACCATATCCTATGCCTGTCAAAGATTCCTCAAAGTCTAATAGTCTAATATCTTAATCCTGGCATCTAAAGCCCTTTATTTCCTGGCCCCAACCTGCCTTTTCATCATTAGTTCCAATTTTCTCCTTATCCATTAGCTAAAAGAGACACTGTGATGCTTCTCCCCACACACACCTTTCTGCATTCATTAATGTTGTACCTGTAGATTAAATTGATACTTCTCTTCTGTCATGTTAATCTTTCAAAACCCAATCTATTATTAAAGAGCCAACTCTGTCACCTTTTCCAAAATGCCTTCTCTTGCCGTCTCTTGCATAAAAGGATCTCTTCCTTCTATGAATTCCCATAATACTTTCTTATTTTATTCATCCCTTTCTACCTTGTATTATTTGTATATATGACAGTGGGAGCTATAGCATATCCACATCTGTTTTGCCCAGAATGATAAATATCATGCTTTGCACACAGTAGGCAATCAATAAATGTTTTTTGAATGAATGGTGCTGACAATGGACACATAAAGGATTTCAGCCTAGCATTCACTCTGATATAAATGATTTTAATTAGGTATCATTATTGTTTCTAAGGCAAAGGAAAACATTAGAAAATTTGTAATTTTCAAAATAAAGGGAGAGACAGAGCCAAAATAGCGGAGTGAAGGCATGAACTTGCCCAAGCTCTCCCAAAACTCCCCCCAAATACCTTTAAATAATAATTCTAAACAAATTCTAGAATGGAAGAACTCATAAAAAGACAGTCTTTCAGCCCAAAACAGCTTAGAAGTTTGACAGTAAAGGTCTTTTGCACCAGAGTGAGAGTAGAGCACAGTCCAGTGCAGGCTGCACCAGCATAACCCAAACCCCAGCAAACCAGGAACAGACTTTAGGAGTCACTGAATCAACAATTGCAGTGGGTGCTTTTAGAGTTTTCAGCTCAAAGACAGTAAGAGGGTTGAACAACTGGTCAGAAGATTACAGGGTCCCTTTGCTAGCACTGAGGCAGGACTCTGTGCTTTGCCCATACTCTAATCTGGGTCACTGTTCTGCTTGGTAGTCCCAGGGTGAGGGGGAGCACACTGGAGCTTGTGGCCACAGAATAGTGGGGACCCACCTCACAGTTCCAGGGAAGAAAAGAGGGCTTGTGGTCACTCACAGACCAGAGTACAGACCAGGAGAGTAGTAAACACCTCTCCTTAGATCATACCACCTTCAGAGAACTGAAAACTTCCAGGTCCCTAGAAGTATCTCTGAAAACAGCTGCACAAAACCCTTGAAGCTTAGGACAACATACCCTCCATCCTGGAAGCAGAGCCCTATTTTAGCAAAGAGTTAAAAGTCAAGTAATAGGTTAGTAATATGAACAAACAACAGGAAAAAAAATTCATATCAGAAATTTACTATGGTGACAAGGAAAATCAAAACACACACTCAGATGAAGATAACAAAGTCAAAGCTGCTACATCCAAAGACTCCAAGAAAAATATAAATTACTATGGAAGAGCTCAAAAAGGATTTTGAAGATTAAGTAATAGAGGTAGAGGAAAATGGGGGAAAGAAGTAAGAGTGATGCAAGAAAATCATGAAAAACGAGTCAACAGCTTGATAAAGGAGACACAAAAAATGCTGAAGAAAATACCTTAAAAACCAGATTAAGCAAAATGGTAAAAGAGGTCCAAAAAGCCAGTGAGGAGAAGAATGCCTTAAAAAGCAAATTGGTCAAATAGGAAAAGAGGCACAAAATTTCACCAAAGAGGAAAAAAAAAAACCCAATAACTCCTTAACAAGTAGAATTGACCAAATGTAAAAGGAGATTCAAAAGCTCACTGAAGAAAATAATTCCTTAAAAATTAGAATGGAGCAAATGGAAACAAATGACTTCATAAGAAATCAAGAAACAATAGAATAAAACTGACAGAATGAAAAAGTAGAAGTCTGTGAAATATCACATTGGAAAAACAACTGAACTTGAAAATAGATTCAGGAGAGATAATTTTAAAATTATTGGACTACCTGAAAGATATAATTTTTTTTAAAAAAAGATAATTTCAAGAAATTATCAAGGAAAACTGCCCTGATATTCTAGAACTAAAGGGTAAAATAGAAATTTAAAGAATCCACTAATCACCTCCTGAAAGAAATCCCAAAATGAAAACTTCCAGGAATATTATAGCCAAATTCCAAAGTTCCCAGGGCGAGGAGAAAATATTGCAAGCAGGCAGAAAGAAACAATTTAAGTATCATGGAGTCACAGTCAAGATAGTACAACATTTAGTAGCTTCTACATAAAGGATTGGAGAACTTGGAATATGATATTCAGGGTGAAGGAGCTAGGATTACAACCAAGAATCATCTACCTAGCAAAACTGAGTATAATCCTTCAGGGGAAAAATAGATATTCAATGAGATTGAAGACTTTCAAGTACTCCTGATGAAAAGACCACACCTGAATAGAAAATTTGACTTTCAAATATAAGACTCAAGAGAAGCATAAAAAGGTAAACAGGAAGGGGGTTCACGATCTAGGTATAAAGGCTGATACTATAAGGAAAGGGAAATCATAAAGGTCTTACTAAGATTAAACTGTGTACATTCCTACAGGGGAAGATTATGCTTTCAATTCATAAGTACTTCCTCATTATTAAGGGCAGATAGAAGGAGTATATATAGACAGAGGGCACAGAGTTAAATATCAAGGGATGATATCTAAAAAAATGAAATGAAGGGGTGAGAAGAATGTACTGGGAGAAAGGGAGAGGTAAAATGGAATAAATTATACAAGAGAGGCAAGAATAAGCTTTTACAGTGGAGGGAAAGAGGGGGAAAGTGAGGGGGAGTAAGTGCACCTTACTCATCAGAATTGGCTCAAAGAGGAAATAACATACACACTCAATTTGGTATAGAAATCTATCCTAACCTACAGGAAAGTAGGAGAGGAAGGAAATAAGAAAAGGGAGGGGGTGATAGAAGGGAGGGAAGATTGGGAGGGAGGCAGTCAGAAGCAAAACCCTTTTGAGGAGGAAAAGGGTGAAAGAAAAGAGAGACTAGAATAAATGGGGGGAATAGGATGGAGGGAAATATAACTAGCAATAGTAACTGAAAAAACATTTTGAAGCAAGTTTTTCTGATAAAGGCATAACTTCTCTAACATATAGAGAACTGGGTCAAATTAATAAAAAACAAGAGCCATTTTCCAGTTGATAAATAATCAAAAGATATGAAAAGTTTTCAGATGAAGTAATCAAAGCTATCTGTACTCATATGATATAATACTCTAACTCACTATTTTTGGACAAATGCAAATTAAAACAATTCTTAGGTACTATCTAATACCTATTAGATTGGCCAATAGGACAGAAAAGGAACATAACAAATGGTGGAGGGAATGTGGGGAAAATGTGGCATTAATGCACGGTTGGTGGAACTGTGAACTGATTCAACCATTATGCAGAACAATTTGGAACTATATTTAAAGGGCTATAAAACCACATATATCCTAGCAATATCACTACTAGTTCTGTATCCCCAAAGAGATAAAAAACCAAAAGAAAGAGGACCTATATGTTAAAAAATATTTGTAACAGCTTTTTTTCTAGGGGCAAACAATTGGAAACTGATGGTATCTCCAGTATTTGAGGATTGACTGAACAAGTTGTGGTATGTTATTGTGATGAAATAATGTTGTGCTTTTGGAAATGATGAGTAGGATGCCCTTGGAAAAGCCTGGACTGACTTGCATGAGTTGCTGCAAAGTGAAATGTACTGTGTACCAAGTAATAGCAGTATTGTAAGATGATCAGCTCTGAATGACTTAGCTATTCTCAGAAATAGAATGATCCAAGACAGATCTGAAGGAGTTATGATGAAAATTGCCATCCATCCCCAGAGAAAGAACTAATGGTATCTGAATACAGATTAAAACACACTTTTTTTGCTTTCTTTATTTTTCTTGAGACTTGCTGGGGTTTTTTTGCCCTAAGGTTTCCTTCACATGACTATTATGGAAATATTTTGCATGGCTATACATGTACAACCTGTATCAAATTGTTTGCTTTCTCAATGAAGGAGGTTGAGGAGGGAGGAAAATAGAGAATTTGGGAACTCAAAGTTTTAAAAAGGAATGTCAAAATTGTTTTTACATGTAACTGAGAAAAAATAAAATACTGAATAAAAATAAAAAACAAAATAAAAAAAAATATAGCACACATTTCCCTCTTAAAATACCCAAAGATAAAAAAGTTGAGACAATATTTTTTTCTTTTTTGAACATTTGGAACTTTGAGACAATTTCCATGATAACACAATCCTTTCTTGATCAACTTCCTTCCCCTACCCCCACCCCTCTTTTTCTTTTTTTAGCATACTGTTATGAGGAAGATACATATCATAATGAAAAAATGGGGGAAAATAATAGCAACAGGGGGAGGAATCAGAAGAATCAATACTGCTAGTGACTCAAACAGTAATGGAAAAACATATGATGGGTGTAAATAGGCTGCAGCATCTTATCAATGATGATTTGTGCAAGAGAAATGTCATGACAGACATCATCAATACTATATATGACTGAAAAAGAGGTGACTGATGATGTAGTGGGAGTATTAACAGACAATTTGAAAAATCTACTCATTCAAGGAAATAGGAAATAAACTAGAAAAATTCTGGTATATTGGTTGGAATCTCTTTGGAAGATTGTACAATGTCGTGGACAAGAATTACAGGTTGAGAACGTGTGAGTTGCTTGTGATCACATGAAGGCAGAAATATCCACAAGGATAAACTTGCAGTGATTGATAGATTTTTTCTATTTCTACTTTCTCCCTTTATTCTAATTCTTTAGGACACTTTTATTTAATTATTTCTTGTATTATTGTTTTGATTCTTCTTTTAATAATAACTTTCGGTTAGTCTAATTATTTTTATATTTTCTTTTCTTGATCTATTCTCCAAATCTGTTGTTTTTCTTATAAGATGTTTCACTTTCTCTTCTATTTTTTCATTATTCATATTTTGTTTAATCATTTTTTAATCTCTTATACTTTTATTGGTTTCACTTTGCCCAATTCTAATTTTCAAGGTGTCATTTTCTTCCTTAAGATTCTGGATCTCCTTTTGTAGTTGATTGGCTTTCCTTTCATACTCTTGTTTTTCTTGGATTATTCTTATTTTCTTTTTTAGTTTTTCCTCTGCTTCTGTCATTTGATTTTTAAAGTCTTTTTTTAAGGTCTTATAAGTAATTTAAAATTACAATTTGGGTCCAACTTATTTTGGGGTTCAGCACATTAGTGCTATTTTGTTTCAGTTTTTGATTTACTGATATCCAAGTCCCATTTTACAGTGGAGAATACATATATGAATGGAGAAGAAAGGAAACTTCAATTTATCAATTTTGGGTGCTGATGCGTGGGTTCCCCATCAATCACGGAGCTATGCTGAATTATTTGGACATTTCTATATGACTTGGGACAACAAAGAATCTTTTCCTGGTCGAAAAGTTATTTTTATCTATCGTGAGAGAAAAATTCAGGAAAAATTGTTTGCATGTGCAAAAAATAAGATTTGGTAGAAAGAATGCTCATTTTATTGGATTTCTTAGTAGTATTCATGTTGAAGGTTACAGTAGAAGCTCATTGTAACACAACCCACTATTTTGTGCAATTCAGTTATGAGGTGGGTCTGCCTTGTATTCTGCCCACGGGGATTTATTACTGGAAGCATGAGAAGGAATGGCTATAACAGTTTCATCTATATTCTAGTCCTGCAGCATGTCCTCAAAAACAGTATTCTGAGAAGGCTCCCATGTAGTTCATTCTATTATGTTTATACATACAGTACATTAAATAGCTTGCAGATTCATCCAGACTCACAAATACAATTTAAGTAGAAATTTTAAGAAGCACATATTTGGCTGGTAGTCTCTGATTCTGTATAATAAATAATAAAGTGTTTTTTTTCTGTTACCTTAAATAGCTGAGAAAATATGAATTAATTTACAGGAAAAGATTAAAAACAAAATGTTCACTGATCGGTTATGAGATAACCTAATGAGAATATCATAATCACTAAAGAGAGAAAAAATTCTTCGTGATATTAAATGAATGTAAGAATGATGGCAGGAAAACAGAAAGAAAATTGAATGTGGTTTCAGGGGAAAATTTTCTAATAGTGAAATCATATTATAGGATATTCTCCCCAGGGAAGTTTGAAAAAACTTCAGTTATTCAAACATGTCCTGGAAACAGTATTAAAATGTATATGTACTCTAGGGAACAATTGCGCCTTGGCAACTGAGTCAAACAGGAGACTAATAGCGCTTTGCCGTATCTAGTTTCTATGGCTCAAGTTAAGTTACATCTTTTATATAGCATTTGCCCATTAGAAGAAATGTAAGAAGAATTTGACCCATTTCCAGTAATATGATCCTTTCAATTAAATCCCCTCACATTTTAGTAGCCAATCAAACAATAACAGTAATGGTTACTTCCAAAGCATTTTTAAAAAGTGTCTTTAGGCATTATTCTTTGTTACTTGCACATACATTACTTATTATTTCTCAGGAAAAATAATTCTTTGAATCTGGAAAGTAGAAGAGAGGGGGATGAATATAGTAAAAAGGGGGAAAAAAGAAAATGAAAGAAAGAGCAGAATACAATTGCTAAGATCTCAGAAAGAAACTATACTTTAATAGAACCAATCTTGAGAGTAGTTACTCTAAGTGGAACCAAAAAAGGAAACCAGATTTTTTTTCTTAGATGTGTTAAGTTAAAACACACACACACACACACACACACACCCACACCCTCCTGTAATGTTGAATCCTGTCCTTTTACCAGTAGCCGTATGAGTAGCACAATGATCCCCATGATCTTATAGTTTTTTCATAATAAGAATGCTGAAATCTTGCTTCACAATATTCACTATATTTTTTTCTCTTTAAAAATTTTAGGGGAATGCAATACATAAAGAAGATAATTGAGAGCCCTAGAAATCAGAGATGGCAATTGTCTTTCTTGTATGTTTCCAGAAGTTTGAATAAAAAAACTACTTGAGGAATTTTAACAGAATAATTTCTAGATACAAATATTTACTTGAGTTCTTTTGAGATCTATCCTGTTAGATCATATAATGTTTCTCCAACTTAACAAAAAGGATCTCAAATATATTTTCCTTATTACTTTCAGTGCTTTTAGTTTCTCTGGTCTTTAGTCTATCCTCTATGAAGCTGCAAAATAGTTATTTCTAAAGTGTAACATTCCTCTGCTCAAGAATGTTCAGTGGCTTTCTATTGCTTCTAGGAAAAAATACAAATCCTTCTGTTTTGTATTTAAAACTCTTCACACTATTGATCCAGTTTATTTTTTTAGGTTTGTTGCACATTATATCCCCTTACACAGTCTACATTTCAGCCATATTGGCCTGCTTGTTCTCTGTACATGAAATTCTACCTACTCTCTCTGTTTTGCACAGTCTATCCCCTATATCTAAAATGTTCTCCCCCCCTCAGTTGTACCTCTTGGAATCACTAGTTCCATTCAAGGTTAGTATAGTACAGTACAAAGAATGCTGATCTTAGAGTCATATGAGCTGATTTCAAAATCTAGCTGTGCTATTCATTACCTTGGGTGAGATGTTTAACTTCTTTAGGCCTTCGTTTCCAAATTTATAAAATGAGACAGTTAAATTAGTTTGGCTCCATCATAATTTCCAACTTATTGCTTTATGTATAAATAAACAAGGTCTTTTCTGTGCCGCTTCTAAACACAAATGTCTCTCTCTCTCTCCATATACAATACACATATGTGTACACATATACACACACACACACACACACATATATATATAAATATACACACACACATACATACACATTTATATGTATGTAATTTCCCTTTGTTTACCATCTTGGGGCATACTCAATCCATAATTCAGTCAGGTACATAGAAGCTTGGGCTTGGGTCTTCTGTTTGTGTCTTCTTTCCTTTGATACAGCAAGTTGCCAGACCTCAAAACAGCTGAAACCTTTTTCTTTTCAGCATCTAAACAGCAGAATTATGGCTACCGGGATAGTTATGGCAGCCAACTACAACAGAAGCAAAGAAGTTGAAGAAGAAAATGTTGTAGAAAAGGTGAGGTACAGAGGGAGAGAAGGAGGGAGGGGGGAAGGGATGAGAGGAAAGAGAGGAGAGGAGAGAAAATGTATTGGAAAGAAAGATTCAACTTAATGTTGATTAGGCTGTGCTCACTGAAAGTGAAATATAAAATGGCTAGTAACCCTTACAAAGAAACTGCAAATACCCCAATTAGGCTTGAATATTAGTCTCTTAATTGATTAAACTAGTAGTGACAAGTTATTGGATTCTGTTATAATCATTCTTTTATCATTTATTGCTTAGCATTCCCTTTTTGTATGGGAATAAAATTTCCTGTTACATATCTGATGCATGTTATATTTTGGGTACTTCCTTTACTTCTCCATTTGAAGACTACAGCAAAAAGTGTATTTGTTTGAGGGGAATCTGAAGTGGAGATAGAATGAAACACTAAGGATCCTAATTCTCCTATTGAGAAGATAGGCAACCACAGAACAATGAACCCTGGCAAATCACAAAGGTTGGTAAAGGTCAGGGGTGGGAGCAGGTCACCAGACCCTATGACTCCAGTCTAGTAGTGCCTGGGCAGCCATTTTGGCAGATATGTTTTTCTCCTGTCACTACAACGTAAGGTGGATTTCATTTTTAACTTTGTAATGCTAGCCCCTAGCAGGTGACTTACACACAGCAGGTGCTTAATAAATGCTCATTGAAGGCATGAATGATATGAAAGAATATATATGTCTACAGATCTATATCTATACATCTAAGGGACTACATAGAGGCCTGATACTATAACTACTATACTTATTGTTGTTGCTATTTGCCTACATTATTAGGTAAAATTTCATTTCATTTCAGTTCAACACTTTTGAATATCTACTCTCTTTGTGCTGAGTGTAATAGATAGAGGTACTAAATAACTCCAGTGGATCTTTTATCTCATTGATTTGAGAACTGCCTCTAATGATACAGATTGTAACTCATTTAAATCTCCCCTTCTTGTGCAAATTTTGTTCATAATTTTTGTCACATTTCACTAACACCTTTTCCTGGTATCACAAAAGGTACCAGTAAAGCATTCTGGTTGTCTGTCTCTAATCAATCCCTTGCTTTTACCATGTGACCAATTCACGTTCTGCTCTTATCTTACATTTCATTGGTGGCATCTTTTACTCTTATTTTCCTTCGAAGTTCTTTCATGGCCATATGTTGAAGCTTGCTTGTACCCACCATGCACCTCTTCATTGCCCTTTATGTAGTATTAATTTTCTATTCTTTGATGACTATCATGTACTATATCTCACTGCTCTATGGCAACACTGGGAAATGTTGAAATAAAAAAGACAGACCTTTGTTTATGTGGAAAGCTTGGATCATGAAAGGGGTTTTGTAAAACCCGAGGCAAATCCAGCCTATTTTTCTCCTATTCAACTTTAATCTCAGTTTTGTCCACCTGAACTGTTTGTCCGAGATATGTATTATATATGTATGTGCATATATATGTGTATTTGTGTGTTTATATGTAGATATATATATGCACATATAGTATATATACAATATAGTATATCTACATGTAATATATACTATATATGTGCACGTGTAAATATGTATATATCTATCTATGTATGTATATCACAAATAAACCAACTAATAGACAAATTCTGTAGAGTTTATATCTTAATGCATATAAAAATCTGCACAACAGACATTCTGCATCCACTTGAATGTGAACGATGTCTTGCAAATTGTAGGTGTTTAATAAATTCTTGTTGAATGAGTGGAATAACACAGTACAGTATATGTAAAATGCTACATAGGGGCTTACTTCTTTTGAATGGTTACAGACTTTAAAAAAAAATTAGGCTGTGTAATGTTTCAGGGCTCAAAGTGATCAGTGCATTGCTATCTGCAATGAGGGGCATTTGAATTAACTGATCGTCCATAGAAAAATCCTCTTCAATTTAAAATCCTGCATTGGATTTCATATATCCATCTCAAGTTAAAAAAAAAATCAAAAGATGTGACCCCTTCCTCCTTAAATCTCTCATTCTACTACTCAACATCTCACTTATTCATTCCATTGTATTCCAACCTTTGTTAAAACTACTTATGTATGTGTCTTATCCCGACTGTTACATTATAAACTCTTTCATGGCAGAAACTGTTGTTTTTGTCACTTTTGTATCCTTAGCACTCAACACAGAGTCTTCTATGTGCATAAATGCCTCAAAAGATTTGGAATCTCTTTGTTATTCTCTCCATTGACACAGGCTGCAATTAATCTATGACTAATTCCTATGTGACTCTTGTCTATGATCTCCTATATTCCCTCAATAGTTGGTTCACTAGAAATGTTTATGTTGAAGGGAGAGGGATTTTCTTTCTATCTTCTGACAATAGGTAGGAACCTATTAAGTATGTGAGATGTACATCTGTTATGCCTCACTCTCACTACATGGCCAGTTCAACTTTTACTTCCCTCTGCCATACATGTCATATCTTTTATATGGTTTTAATTTTTTCTGTTATAAATCTTGCATGCAATGGGTAAGTTAAAAATGTTGTTGACTTGAATTTCATTAAAGTTCATAACATTATTGTATTACATTATTTTTATGAATATAACATCTATAGAATGTTTAGCATGTAGTTAAACAGAAAGTATTCAAAAGTTTTACCATAATGTTAGATGCATCTTTTTTCCACTGACACAGCACCGACCAACCTAGTCATTTCTGCATTGCTTGGTCATCCTGCTATTGTTCTAGGTACCTCAGTATCTAGATAACTTCTGCCAAATTGTTGCGTAACCTTGAAAGGGGCTTATGTGTGGATAGCTCCACTTTAAATTGATGTCTCTTTTAGCTTCACAGTTCATTAACATTTCCCATTTTCTAGTAACACTTTAAAATCCACTTATGCTGCTCACACGCAGATGCAACTCCCTAATTCTTAATTTTTACTTTTTTTATATGTGGCCAAAAATACCACAATAAAAGTAGTATAGTGGAAAGAGTTCTGGTTTTGGGATCAGATCTAGATTGAAATTCCAATTTTACCACTTACTATGATTGTGACCTTGGGCAAATTACTTAACCTATTTGAGTCTTATTTTGCACATCTGCAAAATGTGGAAAATTGGACTAAATGATGTCTAAGGTCCCATTTAGGTCTTTTATAGTCGCGAGACTACTGTAATTTGAGTCAAGAGATCTTGGTTCAAAATTTTCCAAACATTTATTAGCCATATGACTTTGGACAACTCACTTCATCTTTATGTGCCTCAGGTTCTTCATTTGCAACATAAGAAGTTTGGTCAATATGATTTCTAAGGTACTTTCAACTCAAAATCTTAGGAATAATGACAAAAATCTGTGCTCCTATATTACAGATGCCCACTAAGGACCTTTCTGACCCTTAGCAAAATGATCCTATTTCTAGCTACACTTCTACACATCTTATTAGCATGCAAACTGCATGTAAATTTTATTGAAACATTCTGTATGGACAGACTATCTGGTTTTCCATAGGGACTGTACTTGAAAAGAGAGCCAGGGGATCTAGGATAAGTTAGTGATATTTTTACCTATGCCCCTGTCTCTGCTCTGAGTCTTTGAAGATTCATTCATTTTTATGACAGCCTCCCTCGACTTCATCTTTTAACCCTTATAAAGAATTGAAACTAACTGTCAGAGTTGGAAATACCCAGTAGCTACTGGAAGAAGTACAAAGCTATGGCATTTTTTTTTCTGTGAGAGTAATCAAATGGATCAACTAGAGACTTTTCTTTAGTGCAGATAGAATAGACTTGTTCCAAAAGCACATCTCCTCCAAATGTCTGGCCAAGGGGAGCTTATAAAAGAAAATGTTTCCTATGTCTGTATGCATTGATTTACTCTTCTCAAAATGGAATACTACCTTTATTCAGCAATTAGGTAGAAGGTAATGTCATAAAAGGTCCAAGTGTTTTATAGAGAGCCAGAAAATAAATAATGAATTCAACCAACATTTATTAATTTATTGTTGTTCAGTCATTCAGTCATGTCTGGCTCTTGGTGATGGCAATGGAACATAGCATGCCAAGCCCTTCTACCTTCCACCATCTCTTGAAGTCTGTCTAATTTCATCTTCATTGTTTCTGTGATACTATCTATCCATCTCATTTTCTGCCATCCCCTTTTCCTTTTGCTTTCAATCTTTCCCAACATCAGGATCTTTTCCAATCATTCTTGCTTCTCATTATGTGACCAAAGTATTTAAGCTTTAACTTCAGTATTTGACCTTTAGTGAATAGCTTGAATTAATTTCTTTAAGTATTGACTTATTTGATCTCCTTGCTGTCCAAGGGACTCTCAAAAGTCTTCTTCAGCACCACAGTTTAAAAGCATCAATTCTTTGGTGTTCAGCTTTCCCTATTATCCAATTTTCACAGCCATACATTGCTACTGGAAAAACCATAACTTTGATTATACAGACCTTTGTTGACAAGATGATGTCTCTGCTTTTTAGTGTTCTGTCCAGGTTTGCAATAGCTTTCCTTTCAAGAGGCAAGCATCTTTTAATTTCATGACTACACTAACTGTCTGGAATGATTTTTGAGCCCAAGAATATAAAATCTGACACTGCTTCTGCTTCTTCTCCCTCTATTTGCTATAAAGTGATGGGACCAGTGGCAAAGATCTTAGTTTTTTATGTCAAGTTTCAAACCAGTTTTTATACTTTCTTCTTTCACCCTCATCAAGAGACTTCTCAATTCTTCTTCACTGTCTGCTATCAGTGGCATCACCTGCATATCTGAGATTGTTTATATTTCTTCTGGCAATTTTAATTTTAATTTTTGATTCATCCAGTCTTTTTTATGTGATATTTTTATGTGATATTTCTACATATAAATTAAATAAATAACTTGACAATATGAAGCCTTGTTATACTCCATTTGTAATTTTACTGTGGCTTGTTGGCCTACACATGGGTTCTGCAAAAGACAAGTAAGATGATATGGTACTCCAATGTCATTGAAGACTTGCCACATATTGCTGTGTTCCACTCAGTCAAAAGATTTAATGTAGTCAATGATTCAGAAACAGATTTTCTTTTGGAACTCCCTTGCTTTCTCTATAACCAGTGTATATTGGCAATTTGGTCTCTAGTTTCTCTACGTCTTCAAAAACCAGCATGCTTTTCTTGTAATTCTTGGTTCACATATTGCTGAAGCCTAGCTTGCAGAATCTTAAGTGTAACCTTGCTGGTGTGTAAAACGAGCACAATTGTTTAGTAATTTGAGCATTTCTTGGCATTGCCACTTCTTTAGGATTGGACATAAACTGATCTTTTCTAATCTAGTGGCCACTGTTGCATTTTCCAAATTTGTTGACCTGTTGAGTACAGTAACAGCAACATTTTTTTGAGGATTTCAAATAGCTCAGTTGCAATTCCATCACCTCAAAATAGCCTTATTTTTAGCAATGCTTCCTAAGACCCCGTTGACTTTATTCTCAAGAATGTTTGGCTCTAGATCAGCAACCACATCCTTGTGGTTTTTGGTGATGTTAAGATCTTTCTTGTATGTTTTTTTTTTGTATTCTTGCCACCTCTTCTTAATCTCTTCTGCTTCTTTTAAATCTCTTTGACTTTTGTCTTTAATTGTGCCCAATTTTGCATTAAACTTCTTGATATTTCTAATTTTCTTGAAGAGATCTGATGTCTTTCCCATTCTATTGTTTTCTTCTTCTTCCTTTTTTTTTTTTTTTTTTTTTTTTTTTGCCTCGCTTATTTAAGCAAACCTTATATCTCCTTGCTATTCTCTGGAATTCTGCATTCAGTTTCCTTTTTTTTCTTTTTCCTCTGTATTCAATTTTCCTTTCTTCTTTCTTTTTTGCTTTCCTTCTTTTCATATCTATTTGTAAAAACTCATCAGACAGACATTTTGCTCTTTTGCTCTCCTTTTTTTTTGGAATATTTTTTGTTGCTGCCTACTGTACAATATTGTGAACCTCTGTCAATAGTTCTTCAGGCACTCTACCAACTAGATATAATCCCTGAAATCTATTCATCACTTCCACTTCATATTTACAAGGGGTGTTTTTAGGTCATACCTATATGATTTGACGATTTTCCCTACTTTCTTTAAGTCTGAATTTTGCAATAAGAAGTTTGTCTCCTGAGCCACAGTCAGTTCCAGGCTTGTCTTAACTGACTGAGCTTCTCTACATTTGGTTACAAAGTATTTAATTAAGCTGATTTCTATATTTCATTTCATTCTTCAATAAATCACCTTTAGTCAGAACTCTTCACTATGACCTATTCATCTTGGGTAACCCTGCATAGCATAGATTATATTTTCATTGAGCTATGTAAGCCCCTCTGCATGACAAGGAACTGATCCATGGGGGACATTTATTAATAGTTAAGTACTTAAGGAAAACAGGGACAAAAAAGAACAAAAATCTGCCCCAAAGAGCTTATGTTGTATCTTGGAGATACAACTAGATTTGGAGATGGAATGAGCCTCATTGGATTTTTAAATCCAATATCTTAATGTTATAGATTAATAAAATGATGACCAGAGTAGGTATGTTACTTGTCCAAGGTCACACAGGTAATGAGTGGTAGAACCAGGAATCTATGCAAGTCTTCTGCCTCTTAAGTCAGATCAATGGGGAGGAATCTGGGATCTGTTAAATAATTGTAACAATTTTTCTTTTTTATGGTACAGAGCTCAAATCTTAGAGAATCAGAGAATGTTAGTAGAAGGGAATCATGGATATAATTTAGTCTAAACCCTTTTCTTTTCAGATGAGAGAATTAAGTCCCAGAGAGGTAAAATGAATACCTTGATAACTATACAGTTCACATAGAAACATCATTAAGTAGTTCCATCTTCAGAAATAGATTCATATTCTAACTTAATAGTGTTAGAATGACTTATTTCTTTCTCTACATCTACCTCATCATTAGGATAACTAAGCTAACTCCCTTAGTCACAAACGCTAGCTTTTTACACTATTCCTTTTTGGCACTTTGTGGTCCAGAATGCTCCCATGTGATATGGTGTGATTTTTCTTCTATGTAATTGTTTTTATTATTAAGGCTTTATGATGTTTTTCTTATTTTGCATAAAAATATTTTAGCCAATTACTTGTTATTATTTAATGATAGTGTGAATTAACCTTTCCTTTTTTGATATCATTTCCTTAAAACATTCAGATTTTCATCCCTCTACTGCTCCTTTTCACCAATGAACAATATAAATCTTTCTCTCCTTTTGATCTGATATATTCTCTAGTCCTCAAATAACATAAATTGTCTCCTTCCAGTGTCCTTATTTTTGTTTTCTATATGGTAAAATTTTGAAGATGGCATTAGAGTCTAAATAGTAATCTATTAACTGCAAGATAAAATTCTATAGGGTCATTTTTTTTATAATTATCATGTTGTAGATGTGGGAGGGATGAAACATAGATTTTTATTTTTGGTTTGTGAAGCCAAAACGAGGCCACCCAATTAAGGTGGCACATAGTAAGAACAATTGGTACAAAATATTCCTTTTCCCAGATGTGAGATTTTCATACTTTTCCATAAGTACATACAGAGTTCGTTAAAAAATGAGTTGAAGCCTAGAAAGTACCTGTGGGAAAGGAGCACTTACAGCTGTTTGCTAGAAGTCCTTTCCATCCTTTTGTGGGGGTGCTCAAGAAGTTCTCCCTTCTCAGATTTTAGTATAGCTATGTATGTGCATCTAGTCTGTCTTTGGTTTCTGATGCTGACACTGATGCTAACCTTCACTGTTTTTTTGTGGGGGATCCTTGAAGTTCAGTGGGAAGATGGGGGATTTCAGAATCTTTTGGAGCTTTTGAAACACAAATGGTCCTCCACAGACTAAGAGGTAAGGAGATCTAGTATAAGGCCATAACTCCTCTTCCCCCAAACAATTCTTCTTTAGAGTTTTTTTTTTTTGCTAGAATTATACATATAAAGAAATTTTCAAGTAATTATGATTTTAACTAATTTGGTATTTTATACATCTCCTACAATGTTATTATGTTCTCCATAAAATCCAAACAAACATCAATCCCTTTCTAAAGACTTTTCACAATTAGTCTAAAGTCTATAAATCTTATTATTGAGATTGTTTATTTTCACCTGGTTATTGTGGAACATTATCACTGTAATGGTAATGTAATTTGAATTGAAAGATCCCTTTGTATTGGCAAAGGTAACAGGTACTTAACACTTAGTAATTAATCAAACTCTGTTAAAGAAACAGAAGGTATGAATCCCTGTTACTGATGTAACAGGAAGGGATTGGCTGAAACAGGAAGAAGCTAATGCTATGTGTATATAAGGAGAAGCCCCTGCTGGGTCAGACAGATCTTCTTGGAGAAAGCTCCAGGGACGCAGAAGCTGCTGCCACCAGGGAGGCTGATGAGTAACCTTCCCTTCACCCCTCCCTCCCTGGCTGGAGAGAATGATTTTGATTTTGAAAAACTTGGGTGGAGTGATTTTGATTCTGGGAGCCAGCTGAAACTTCTACTGAGTCCAAGGGTCAGCCAGAGCTGCTTAGGATTTCTGAGGGCCAGTCAGAGCTGAGGGCCATCCAGTGCTACTGAGGCTATTGAGGATTTCCAAGGGCCAGCCTGAGTTGCTGAGGCTGATGAGGATTTCTGAGGGCTAGCTGGAACTGCCAAAAGACTGAGGAAGCATGACTGTGTTGCTGGTACTTTGTATGAACCCATTGGTGGCTTTGTTAAGCCTTGACTTCCTGGGAGCAGAGACTGTGAAGGATTTAAGGTGGACTGGACACTGTGAACTTCAGTGTGGAGCAGCACCTGCATGGAGAGCTGGACAAGGACCTGGGAGCTGTCTGCCTTTGAACCCTGGTGACAGTTTGGTGAATCCAGGTAGGATCTGGGACCATGGAAGGGGATCCAGGGAATCTGAGAGACCACCCTGAGTCAAGCTGAAAGAAGACTTTACTTGTATACTGTGTACTGACTGAGAAATTGTAATTTACTAGTGACCTAGGGGTGGAGGGTCTGTATATTTTCTGATGATTGAATAGTGAATAATGAAGGATGATTGAATGATTGAGTTGATTGACTAATTGATTGTGCTTAGTGACTGATGACTGAATGAGTGACGTATTTGTAACTTAGTGTGCCCCATGAGTGGAGAACTTTGACTATTGTACTTTGTGTCCCTTAAGGAGACAAACCTCCCCAAAGATGACAGAATGATTCAGATGATTGAATGATTCAGATGATTGAATGCTTGAGTTACTAAATGATTGTTCTTTGTTGAAAACTTTGTGACCACCATTGTGAAAACTATGTGGCCATTTTAGTGATAAGTTATTTGAATGCTGTATTTTGATTTTCTGTGATAAGTTGTAACATTGTGAATGCTTACCTTGATTTACTGTGAATGTTTTGCTCTGATTTGTTATGGAATAAATAGAATGTTCACTATATTGTGTAATCAGAACCTTAAAAGCTATTCACAGTAGAATTCTTCTGGAAAGCTGCGCATGCATGGCATTACAATCACTTACTTTAATTGGGGATAGGATGAGTTGATTTTACTTACTCCAAAAAACCCCACTCTTGTACATATAAGATAATGCACTTAGGTTTTTTCTTATCTCTTAGCTGTTAGCACCACATCTCCCTCCCTCCCTCCTGACCATGTTTAATTTGTCTATCTATTATACATACTTATATGTGCACATGTTTTCTTGATAAAATGTAAGCTTGAGGGCAAGATTAAATTTTTTATTAATTTATTTATTTTTAGTTTTCAACATTCATTTCCACAAGAATTTGAGTTCTAAATTTTCTCCCCATCTCTCCCTCCCACCTGGAGATGGTATGCATTCTGATTACTCCTTCCCCCAGTTTGCCCTCCCTTTTATGAACTGTCCCTGCCCTTGTCCCCTTCCTCCTTACCTTCTTGTAGGGCAAGATAGATTTCTATATCCCATTACGTGTATATCTTATTTCCCAGTTGCATGTAAAAACTTCTTTTACATTTGTTTTTAAAACTTTGAGTTCTAAATTCTTTCCCTTCTTCCCTCCCCACCCACCCTTATTGAGAAGGCAAGCAATTCAACACAGGTTATACATATGTAGCTACCCAAAACACTTCCAAAATAGTCATGTGAAGTACCAACTCCCCCCATCCTATCCTGCCCCCACCTATTCAGTTTTCTCCTTTGGCCTTGTCTATTTTAAAAAAACAGTTTTCCTTCTGACTACCCCCTCTCCCAATCTGTCCTCCCTTCTATCATACCCTCCTTCCCTTATCTCCTTCCCCTTTACTTTCCTGTAGGGTAAGATACCCAATTTAGTGTATATGTTATCCCTTCCTTAAGCCAAATCTGATGAGAGTAAGGTTTGCTCATTCCCGCTCACCTCCCTCCACTTTCCCTCCATTGTGAAACCTTTATCTTGCCACTTTTATGTAAGATAATTTACCCCATTCTATCTCTTTCTCCCAATTTTATTTTTTAGATATCATTCCTTTATATGCAATTTACCCTGGGCTATCTGTCTAACTATCTAATCTGTCTGTCTATCAAACTATCTATCTAATCATCTATATTCCCTCCAACTACCCTAATACTGACAAAGATCTCATGGGTTGCTAATATCTTTCCATGTAGGAATGTAAATAGTTCAACTTAAGTAAGTCCCTTGTGATTTCTCTTTTCTGTTTATCTTTTCATGCTTCCCTTGATTCTTGTATTTGAAAGTCAGATTTTTCTATTCAGCTCTGGTCTTTTCATCAAGAATGCTCAAAAGTCCTCTATTTCATTGAATTTCCATTCCCCTCCACCCCCAAAGTATTATACTCAGTTTTGTGGATAAGTGATTCTTGGTTTTAATCCTACCTGCTCTGACCTTTGGAATATCATATTCCAAGCCTTTTAGTCCCTTAATGTAGAAACTGCAAAATCTTGTGTTATCCTGATTATATTTCCACAAATGAATAATTTATTTCCGACTACTTGAAATATTTTTCCTTGACTTGGGAACTCTGGGATTTGGTTACAATATTCCTCGGAATTTTTCTTTTGGGATATCTTTCAAGGGGTGATCAATGGATTCTTTCAATTTCTATTTTACTCTCTGGTGCTAGATAATTTCTTAATTGTTTTTTTTTCTTTTTGGAGGGGGGAAGGCAAAGCAATTGGGATTAAGTCACTTGCCCAAGGTCACACAGCTAGTAAGTGATATGTGTCGAAGTCAGATTTGAACTCAGGTCATCCTGATTCCAGGGCTGGTGCTCTATTCACTGTGCCACCTACCACACCTAGATAATTTCTTGAAAGATTATGTCTAGGCTCTTTTTTTGATCATGGCTTTTAGGTAGTCTGATAATTTTTAAATTATCTCCCCTGGATCTATTTTCCAGGTCAGTAGTTTTTCCAATGAGATATTTCACATTGTTTTCTATTTTTTCATTCTTTTGGTTCTGTTTTATAATTTCTTGATTTCTTGTAAAGTCATTAGCTTTCATTTGCTCCATTCTCATTTTTAAGGAATTATTTTCTTCAGTGAACATTTGGATCTTTTTCCATTTGGCCAATTCTGCTTTGTAAGGCATTCTCCTCCTCATTGGCTTTTTGAATCTCTTTTGTCATTTGGGTTGGTCTATTTTTTAGGGTGTTATTTTCTTCAGTATTTTTTGAGACTCCTTTAGCAAACTATTGAATTGTTTTTCATGATTTTCTTGCATCACTCTCATTTCTCTTCTCATTTTTCCTCTACTTCTTTTACTTGATTTTCTTTTTTTTTTTAGAGATCATACATTTAATTATTTTTTAATATTTTAAGATAAATTTTAAAATTCTTTTTAAAATTAAAAATATCATTGCATTATTGATCCAATTACCTTATAACCATAGGACATTAAAAATAAGTATTGGCTGTTTAACAATTTATTTGATTTCTACATGTAGACATGGCATCAACTCTTCAAACTTCAAAGGGATATGATTTCATCAGTGGAGTTCTTTCTGCAACTGACACTGATTTTGAACCTTTCTGTGCCATAGTATGGTGTTTCAATGAGTTACTATAACTAGAAAAAATTCACCACCAGAAAGTTGGTCGCTGACTTTCTGAACAAGCTTCTCAGACCTTACTTAGCAAGGTTAGTCCTCAGGCACTGTA
>CM053588.1:134891085-134909830 GCA_028646515.1 Pseudochirops corinnae | reverse complement strand
GAGTCCTTGATGGTGTGTGTCTTCCAGTCCTTGGTAAGCTAATGTGTTGAAGCCTTGATGGGGTGTGCCTTTGAGTCCTTGGTAAGCTGGTCAGATGAAGCCTTGATAGGGTGTGTCATACAGGCCTTGGTAAGCTGGGTATGTGAAGCCTTGTTGGGATGTCCTTTGAATCCTTGGTAAGCTGGTCAGGTGAGGCCTCGGTTATTGGATGTAATGAGGATTCCTCAGAGCATTTGGAAAAGGCTTTGGAAAAAGTCAGAATACAAATTTCTTGGAGTGTTTGGGCCAGGCCTTGGTGGATGGGTAGGGTGAAGCTTCCATTGAGTGAATGGAAGAGTGGAGTATAGGATGAAAATGAGACAGCAGTGGACATAAGAGACTCATCAGAGAGTGGGCTGCCTCAGGCCTCCTCAGGCTTCGCCCTGAGACCTTGTTGGCCTTGTCAGCTGAGGCCTTGATGGGGAATGCCTTTGAGTCCTTTGTAAACTTCTCAGGTGAGGCCTTCATGGCTTTGTCGGCCGAGGCCTTTTCAGCCTCAACTTGGCCGGCCTTGTTTAGCTAAGACCTTGAAGGCCTGCTCAAGTAAAGCCTGAATGAGGTGTGCCTTTGAGTTCTTGGTAAGCTGGTCAGGTGAGTCCTTGGTAGTTGGATGGAATGAGGTTTCCTCAGGGCATTTGGAATAAGCTTTGGTAAAGAGGTGGAATACAGATTTTTTGGAGTGTTTGGGCCATACCTTGGTGGATGGGTAGCGTAAACCTTCCATTGGGTCAATGGAAGAGTCTGGAATATAGGATGAAAGTGAGACAAGAGTGGACATAAGGGACTGATCAGAGAGTGAGCTGCCGGAGGTCTCATTCGCCTTGGCACCAAGACCTTGGTGGCCTTTTCAGCTGAGACCATGGTGTCCTGATAAGCTGAGGCCTTGATGTGGTGTGCCTTCGAGTCCTTGGTAAGCTAATCAGGTGAAGCCTTGATATTGTGTGTCATATAGGCCTTGGTAAGCTGGTTAGGTGAAAGCTTGATGGGATGTCCTTTGAGTCCTTGGTAAACTGGTCAGGTGAGGCCTTGACGGCCTTGTCAGCAGACACCTTTGAGGCCTTGTTAACCGAGGCCTTGTCAGCCCAGGCCATGGCAGCCTTGTTTAGCCAAGACCTTGGAGGCCTGGTCAGGTGAAGCCCTATTTGGGTGTGCCTTTGAGTCCAGCGTAAGGTGGTCGGGTGAAGTCTTAACCACCTTGTCCGGCAATGCCTTGGCGGACCTGTGAGCCGAGGCCTTGGTGGCCCGGTCAACTGAGGCCTTGATGTGGTGTGCCTTCCCATTCTTGGTAAGCTGGTCACGTGAAGCCTTGATGGGATGTCCTTTGAGTCCTTGGTAAACTGGTCAGGTGAGGCCTTGAAGGCCTTGTCAGCGGAGACCTTGGAGGCCATGTCAGCCGAGGCCTTGTGAGCTGAGGCATTGGCAACCTTGTCAGCCGAGACCTTGATGGTGTATGCCTTTGAGTACTTGGTAAGCTGGTCAGGTGAGTCGTTGGTAGTTGGATAGAATGAGGATTCCTCGGGACATTTGGAAGAAGCTTTGGTAAAGAGGTGGAATATAGATTTCTTCGAGTGTTTGGTCCAGGCCTTGGTGGATGGGTAGTGTGAAGCTTCCTTTGAGTCACTTGCACAGTGTGAAGTATATGATGAAAGTGAGAGAATAGTGGACATAAAAGACTGATCCGAGAGTGAGCTGCCTGAGGCTTCGCTGGGCTTTGCACCGAGACCTTGTTGGCCTTGTCAGCTTAGGCCTTGGTGGCCTTGTCAGCTGAGACCTTGATGTGGTGTGCCTTTGAGTCCTTGGTAAGCTGGTTAGCTGATGCCTTGGTAGTTGGATGGAATGAGGATTTCTTGGGCCATTTGTAGGTATCTTGGGTAAAGAGGCAGAATACAGATTTCTAGGACTGTTTGAGCCAGGCCTTGGTGGATGAGTAGCATGAACCATAGGGTCAGGGAGGCAGATGCAAAGGAGGAGAGTGCCCAGGGACCTGGGCGTCATGGATGGGGCCACATTGTGTCACCTGGTGAGCTTGAGCTACTTGTTTCCAATTGGCTGGGTAAGCAGGATGAAGTCTTGGAGGCGGAGCTCAGGGATGGAGGATGGAGGATGGAGGATGCCACACCCATTGTTACTAGTTTCTCCTTTATGTGCAGAAAAGCAGCCTCTCCCTGGTTTGTCACCTATGTAGGGTCCGGCTGGGAGGTGGGGAAGCACCCTCCCGGGACCCTGTTCCCCACGCCTGCCAAGAGCCTTCTTGGGTAGGACTGGGAAAAGCCCATGCTTTCAATGCTCTGCTATCATCTCAGCCACCCTGCCCTCCCAGGGGTACCTGCACGAAGTCACTCTCAAATATTGGCTGCAGCGGCCCCAGGGGAAGGTATTCCCCCTCCACCAAAGTTTTCTGCAGATGGCCCATCAATGGGACCCACAGCTGAAAGGAGCTCTCTACGTCATTCGGGAACAGGCTTTTGTGCAGAACACCTGAGATCCAGGAGGAAGCAGGACAGAGTTGAGCCCTGGGTAGGGCTCATGCTGTCCTTGCCCCACAATCAGCTCCAGGTAACCTGGGACTCAGACATCTCCAGCCCCTTGGCCCCCAGCTCTTGGCATCACCTGGTGAGACCAGGGACACCACTGATGCCAGCTGATCTGAATGTCTCTAAGGGGGATCAAGGCCCCCAGAATTTGGGGGATCTGTCAGGGGATTGCCAGGATACTCCCTATGGGTGGGGAGGACTGGTTGGCCAGCAAGCTTGGCCTCTCTCTGGAACCTGGACCCTGAATTAAAAGGTGGGAATCTGCCTTTGTGACCTCATAGGTCAGGAGGGTCAAAGAACTTTGTGGACCTCCAGCCCTAAGTGTGGAGCTTGGAGACAGCATTCCCTGGACCCCATCTATGGTGAAGGGGTTCAAGGAGGAGGTGAGGAAACGATATTTGGCTTGGAGAGGAGGATGCTAAGGGCAGGGTGGGGAACGGGGAAGGGGAACAGCTTCTCAGCTATGGCAGGGGCTGGAGAGGGATTGGACCCTAGAAGGTAGAATCAAGACCATGGGCATTTTTAGTTTTGATAGCAGGAGAACTTCTTGTCAGTGGGTGGCCACTTGTGGGATGTCTTGAGGCTGAAGTTGCTTGCTCCCCCCCTTCATGGGCTCTGTGCTGCACCCCCTGTTGGTTGGGGCAAAGGGAGGCAGGAGCCCTGGGCCTTGAGGAGACGGGGAGGAAGCAATGCCAGGCACTATTGTCCATTCTAGGGGAGCTGGAGTAGGAATGGCAGAGGATATCTGGGCTTGGTTGCTGGGCCAGCATTTCAGGCTAAGAAAATGAGGCCCAAGGCTCTGGGGTAACCTCTAAGGTTTTTGGGCAAGGGAGGAATGCAGCTAGAGCTTGGAGTGTTTACAGTGACCCTGCAGCCTCAAAAGGGGCTGGCCTTCCTCTCAAGACCCCTCCTGTCCTTTTCAGAGAAACCTCTATGAAATGATGGTCTCCCCTAAAAATGACCTCCAAAAGCCGAGGCTGCAGTTTATTCCCCTCCTAGAGGGGCCCTTCAGCCTAGCCCTACCCGTGCTTGAAAATCACCTGCTTCCTCCCTGTCCTCTGAAGCACCACCAGGGCTCCTGCCTCCCTTTTTCCCACCCAACTTGGGGCCCTGGGCCTCACCACCCCCACCCCAGGGATTGTGGACACTAGGTGAGGGCAGTTGGAAACTTTTTTTTTTTTTAATAAAAGTCCTTGTTGTTAAGTCTGTTGTCTCTGAGGATTTCTTTGGGCTTGGGGAGCTTAGGGGCTAAGGGGCTTTCTTCACTTCCACATGGAAAGGACACAAGTCAGGCCCTTCTAAGGCCCAGCTTCTCTGCCTGCCCTGTCAGGCCAGGGCACAATGAGCTCTCCAGGCTTATGGATGTCTTCCACCCTTCTGAGTCTGAGGGAGTCCAGAAGCCTTGGGGCTTCAAGGAGACCATCCCCCCTCCCCATTAACACACCCTGTGTCTTCTTCCCCGCCGGGCTTGTAAATGAAGAGGGCTGCTTCTGGGGGTCTACAACATCACTTTATTGCAGAGATCCTGAGAGTGCCAAGAGGGTCCTTCGGATCTTGCCAGGGAAGGTCCCCTCCTGGATCTAGTAGTTCCAGCGCTGCACCTGCGGGAAAGGAGGCCTCCATCCAGAGCCCGACGCCCCCCTCCCCACCTGCCCTGCCGCGTCCCTGCCCTCCCCTCTGCTCACCAAGCTAAGTGGGCACAGGGAATGGGAGACCTTGCGGTAATAGTCGCAGGGGGCCCTTTCCTTTCCCCTCCTCTTCACGGTCTTGGTACAAAATGTGAAAGTCTGGGAGCAGGGAGGCCAGGAGCTCAAGCCTGCACGTCCCTGCCTCCTCCTCCCCCCCACCTGCCGGCTCAGGGGCCCCAGGCACCCCTCCCTACCCCCACAGCTTTGGGTCCACCCGGCACTTGTCCGCCTCCACCCCTCATTTGGGGGTCGCTCCCCTACCCCAGGAACCCAGGAAGTTCTGGTAACCGTTGCGGGTCTGGTTCTGGTTGGGAAAGCGGGGATCCAAGGGCGGGCTTGACTGCCAGTCCATGATGTCGGTCCTTATGGGGAGGCTGGGGCCCTGGGGAAGAGGCCAGAGAGAGCCCCCAGTAGTTGGCAGCCCCGCCCCCAATGATAGCTAGCCCCGCCCTCCCCTGACAGTCCTGCCCCCAACTGAGAGTCCCGCCCTTCTCTAGAAGCCATGTCCCTATTGGGCAGTCCCATCCCCAACGGCCAGCCCCGCCCTCACCTGGCAGCCTGGAACCTGCAGGGTCCCACCTTTGTGCCCAAGGAGGAAATTAGGCGCTTCTGCCCCTAGCCGCCTCGGGGACCCATAGCGTGCCCTGACTGGCTCTGCCCGAGGCCGCCCGGCCAATGGGCTCCCCCCACTCGCGGAAGGTTCCCTTCTACAGGTCTAGGTTCCCGGACTCTTCTTTGGACCCCATTTCTCTGGCACGAAAACTGAGGCAGCTGCTGCGGGGGAGAGAAGCCCTGGGAAGTCGCACCACCTGGAGGGACCGATCTAGCCAGCCTCTCCATCCCAGGCAAGGGGTCCTCCAGCCTGTGCTGGGAGAGCTCCCTCACCCCAGGCAGCCCACTGTGCTCGGGGGCCATGGTGGGGAAGAAGTATGAGAACGATTTCTGCCCACCCTCACTGCCTTGCACTAAGGGTCCTTCCCCCGGGATGGAGTGAACCAAGCTGATTTTCCCCGAAGACCTCGTCAGATACGGAGAGCCGGCTCTCGTATGAGCCCCAGAGGGCACCTTCCCTCTGCTGGCCTTCCTTTGGATCCCCTTCATCCTCACCACTGTGGCATGCTGCCCGCTCTCTCTTGTCTTCAGTCCTCAAAAAACCCAACCCAACCAAAGCCTCCTTTGATCCCTGTGCTAGGCTCTTTGCTAAGATCTGTGGATAGAAAGAAAGAGCAAAAATGATTCTTATCTTAAGGCAGCTAACATCCTAATGGGGTGAGGAAGAGGGGCTCAAAGGTTTTTTTTTTGAGGACTGGAAGAGGTGGCGCATTTTTATGCCCTCCTTTAGACAAGGAGCCAGTTGAGAAGAAGAGATTGAAGAGGAGTGTCAGAATGAGGGAGGGACCAACCTGCTGGAGCAGATGGGAAGGATGTAGATGGGATCAACTGCATGTAGAGGGAGGGGTTACCCTTTGGGTACCATGGGCAAGGGAGGAAGCTGAGAAGCTGTGGCTGCAAAAACTGATCATTGGTGCCCAAAGGTACGACTCCATATGGATCCTATTCAATTCTAGTTGATTAGTTTCAGTCCAATGTTCTCAAGATCTGTCTGGATGCTGACCATCACCCAGTCTGTTAGCTATCCCTCTCCCTGGTGTTATTTACAGATTTGATGAGCCAGTCATTTTTACTTTTATCCAAGCCTTTGATTGACGGAAAAAAGATTAAGCAGCCCAGAGTTTGGGATGGGCATCGGGACCCTTCCACTGGAGACCCCTCATCAAAGTAAAATCAAACTATTAATGATGAATCTTGAATTCCTGCCATCCAATCTCATGGCATTATTGTCTCATCCATACCACTCCAACATCTCCACAAGAATAACATGATATCTTCTCAGAAACCTTGCTAGAATCCAGCTAAGCTTTATCTATGTTATTTTCCTCATCTGTTACCTTGATAACCCTGTCCAAAAGGGAAATCACGTTAGTCTGGCGTGACTTGTGCTTTCCAAAGCTAGTGTGGCTCCTTGAAATCACTGTTTCCCTTTCTAGATATTCACCAACCATCCCTTTAATTTTCTGTTCTAGAATGTCCCCACATTTTAAAATAAGGCTCACTGGCCTAAAGTTTGCAGGCTCTCCTCATTTTCTTGTTTTTTTTTTTTTGTTAAATTGAGACATCTTCCCTTCTCTGATCTTGTGGTCCCCCTCTTTCCTGTTTTCCATAGTCTTTCACATATTGCTGATTGTTGTTTATCCTTCCTTCTCAAAGAGGATGATCGGTGCAGCGTTGCCATGATGTGCAAGTGAATTGCATTTAAGGGAGCTGGAGGGTTCTGCAAATTCACCAGCCTCACTCTTCTCCTCCAAAGCCATCTGGGTGCAGTGGCAAGATATAAGTCAGGACGACTGGAGATGGCCCCTGGATGCAGTGAAAGACCTTGTTTTTTTTAAAGCTAAGGACTTTCACAGGTCTGAGTTTGACTAAGGCAATGCCCATTTAGTGATTAAGGCCAGGTAAGAACTGAGGCGAAGAATCGCCTCTTTTATCTATTTAAAAGAGAAAAAAAAAATCCAGGAGGGGAAGACCCTCAGGGCTTCTGGCCAAAACAGAAACAATTTCCATTTCCATTCACTCTGAGACAATCTGGACCCAAATAATGACTAAGGGGAGCTTGGCCTGGGACCTATTGTTGGCCAATCAATGAGAACCAGAGTGATTAAATTACTGATAGTGACTTTGCAAACACATAGCCCAGTTTTTCAGACATCAGAGAATGTCATTCATCTGGGCCAGTGATCAATTCATCCAAAACAAGTAGGTTCTCTCTCATTTCTTATCTTAGGCATCAATTCTCTGCTATTTCCAGGGCCAAAGTCCTTCTCCTTGGCAGCAAAAACAGAAGTAAGGAAAGAACTGGGCACCTCTGCCTTCTGTCTCATGTCTGTTGTCACCTGTCATTCTCTCATCCATCCCAAGCCAGGGTCCTTTCTTTGAGCCTCCCCTCTCTGTCCCATTAGAGGGAAACTTCAAAAACAAAAACACAACCCTCCCTCCTCATTGTCCTAAGCTTCTCAGGGTTAGCTATTCATAGTCCTTAGTTCTTGAGTTTTAAAGCTGAGTGCCATTTGGAGAGGACTTTGCCATACTCTTCAGCTAGTAACAAGTGGGTTTTGTTGCTAAATCGTGCAATCCCATAAATCAGGGTGTGAGACCAGAGCTTCTCTAGAGCTCTCCAGGACAAAGTAGCCAAACTCCCACCATGCAGCCTGACAGTAGACTGGTTACCCTATTAATTCAATTGCTAGGTTCAAAGGTAATCAAGCCCTAGATCCTAACTAGTGCTCTCCTACTTCTACCTCTCACCCTCTATGTCCCATCTGTTTTGGTTTTTTTCTTGTTTCTACCTTTGCAACATCTCTTATTTACATGTGTTTCCTCTGCTCATCCAGCCATGACCTACTCCAAGGCCCTCATTGCCTCTCTGCTGGACCACTGAAGGGGCTAGAAAAGGTGCCCTCCAAACTGGCTGCTTACCCAATACTGGCCTATTATTGTGGCAGGTGGTGATCCTACCCTGTGGTTGAAACACAAAATAAATGTTCAGAAACTTTTGCCAAGATGATTCCACTCACTATTGATACATGGAATGTATGTGGATTTATGGACAACAGAAAATCCAGTAGATCTGAAAGACAAACAACTCTTATTGTAAAAAAATCTCAGCAGGTATTGCATTCAGAAATGGAAACAGTCACTTATTGCTCAAGACTTACTGCTAAAGGTCTCATAACCTCCTCATTACCAACACTGTCCATTTACCTAAATGCAATAAGATTTCATGGATCCACCCTCGCAGCACACATTGGCATTTAGTAGACTATCATTCGTTGGTTGTTGTCCATCATTCTCAGGAAGGACCAAAATGACATCTCGATGCTAGAGGCAAGGCCCAGGAACAGTCGATAGGGTGTTCACTGCCCAACAACTCCAGGAGAAATGTCAGGAGCAGAACAGAGGTCTGTACCCAATGTCTGTAGATCTGACCAAAGCCTTTGATAGTCAGTCATGAGGGCTTATGGAAAATTCTAGCACAATTTGGTTGTCTGAAGAAGTTCATCAGTATCGTACATCAATTTCATGACAGCATGTTTGCCTGGGTTCTGAATAATGGACAATGCTCTTGTGTTTTCCCAGTCACTGATGGAGTGAAGCAAGACTGTGTGCTCACTTCCATGCTTTTTAGAATGGTGTCTTAGCATCCTCAGAGAGGATGAACATCAAGGTTAGATACCACACTGATGGTAAATTCTTCAGCTTCAAAAGGGTATGAGCCAAGACAAAAGTGTAAGGAGTGTTGGTGCATGATTTTCTGTTTGCAAATGATTGTGCACTCAGTGCAGCCTCTCAAGCTGAGATGCAACAAAGTAAGCTTGATCCTCTGCTGCTTGTGCTAATTTTGGGCTGATAATTTAACACCAAGAAAGCAGAATTTCTCCAGCAGCCAGCACTACAGCATCCTTATGTAGAACCATCAATTATAACAAATGGAGAAAATTTGTATACTAGGGTTAAGTTCACTTACCTTGGCAGTATACTTTCCAGAGATGTACATAAAGATGATGAGGTTGATACACTCATTGCCAGAGCTAGCTCAGTGTTGGGGAGGCCCCAAAGAAAAGTGTGGGAGAGAACAGGTATTAGGCTGACTACCAAGCTGAAGGTCTACAGAGCTGTTGTGCTGACCTCTTTGTTGCATGCCCGTGAAACCCAGAGCCTAACAGCACCATGACAAGAATTTGAATCACTTCCATTTGAATTCTTAGGAAGATTTTCAAGATCACCTGGCAGTATAAGGTACCAGACTCTGAAGTTCTCAAGCTGAACTGCCCAGTATTCAAAGTGTACTGGAGAGAGCCTAGCTCTAAAGGACTGGGCATATTGGTTGAATGCCAAACATGTGTTCGCCTAAAAGACTATTTTGTGGGGAACTCACACAAGACAGGTGCTCACACAGAGCTCAGAAGAAGTGACACAAGGGCCCTCTCAAGGTCTCTCTGAAGAACTTTGGTATCTTTAGTTGTGAGACATGGGAGACTGGCACAGGACCACCCAGCATGGTGTGCCCACATCAAAGAAGGCTCTGTGCTCTACAAGCAAAGCAGAATTGCAGGAGCTCAAAAGAAATGTGAGATGTACCAATTTAGAGACATCTCTACTCCAAATATTCACATGGCCTCTTTGTGCCCGGCCTGTGGTAGAGCCTTCAAGCTCATCCTAGTCTGATTAGCCATGGTAGGACGCACTGTACCTTGACCCTGACATAGTGATATTATTTTGGTCATCTTTGAGAAGAAGGACAACCGCCAAGCCTACTGCCATTTGTTTGGCCGTTCCCCAATTGATGGTTATCGTCTCAATTCCTAATTGTTTGCCACCACAAAGAGGAGCTGCTATAAGCATTTTTGTATTGATAGGTCCTTTTCCATTTCCTTTGATCTCTTTCAGATACAGACCTGGTAGTGGTATTGCTGGGTCAAATTCTATGTTCAGTTTTATAGCCCTTTGGCACAGTTCTGAATTATTCTGCAGAATTCTCTGTTTCATTAATGTACCTATTTTTAGTTCATGCCTTCTAGCACTTGTCATTTCTGATAGGTCGGAGATGGTACTACAGAGTTGCTTCAATTTGCCTTTCTCTAATCAATAGTGATTTAGAGCATTTTTTATAAGGCTATAGATAGATTTGATTTTTTTCTTCTGAAAGTTGCCTTTGACCATTTATCAATTGGGAAATGACTCATATTCTTATAAATTTGACTCAGTTCTCTATATATTCAGGAAATGAGACCTTTATCTGAGAAGCATTATAATATAATATATTAATATAATATAATAAATATAATATTATTTGTAATATTACATATTATAGGCATAAATTATAATTTTTTTTTACATTTTCCTTCTTTCCTTTTAATCTTGACTGCATTGGTTTTGTTTGTCCAACAACTTTTAAGTTTAATCAAGATTATCCATTTTACAGTCCATTATGCTCTCTGTGTCTTGTTTGGACACAAATTCTTCCTTTATCCATAGATCTGACAAGTCAAATTTTTGTGCTCCCCTAATTTGCTTAGAATAGCAGTCTTTATGTCTAAATAATCAACATGCAAGTCTGGAATCCAAGCCAGTAGAGTACAGGTCCACTGTTGTGTGATGTTTAAAAAAGTTCCAGAAACATAGTTTCTGGGTAATGTAATAATTTTATTAACAAGGTCAGCATGTTCATTAATAAAAGGATGGTTATTTGGCTGTCTCTCTTAAGACCAAAGACCCCTCACTCATGGTGGTGGTGTGTTCACATTTTATATGCCTCAAGAAGAGTTAGGTGTGTCTGAGGGTGGCAGTCAAGTCTGATTGACTAACAATTAATGAGAAAATGACTATTACAATGAGTGGGTGGGTTATATTATAATGACGGTTTTGGGTCACCCAAATCTTGGCCAAAGAGACTTATCTCTTTCCATAACGTTTGTCTGACCAAAGGCAGGATCCACATTTTCCAGACCCCAATAAACAATGAACAGGAATGTACCTGTGAGCCTAAACTTAGAATTTCTTTCACTGTCTTAGATCTTTGGCTAGGTAAATCCCTACCTAAGATTTCCTACACTGGTTGGTTTCTGAATGAGGAAGTAGAAAAGAGGGAAACCTTGGTTCAGATTCAATAATCAGTGATTAATACAAGAGAGAATTAACCATTTCTCACAGTTCTTACTGCTGTTCCACATGGCCTAGGGCCACCTACACAAAGGTGTAGCTGCCTCTGGTGTTTTGGTGAAACGTAGCTTTTCACACACACTGACAGATACACTCACACAGACAGACACAGAGACAGATACATACACATACTTGGGTAGGAGTTTGGTGGAGACAGAGAAAGACGTGGATATTCAATTTTCTCTCATTTATAGATTTTTAATAGCTCACTCTGGGGGCCATAAGCCCCTTATAAGTTGCAAGTACATTGCAGGTCAAGAGCATCTTTGGGTCTTTTCTTCCAATGTGGGAGGGGAAGAAGAAGCATCTCCCCAATACCGAGAAACCTACACGGAGAGGAGGGTGAGAGAGAAGGGATCTGGTCGCCTAGGGTCTTCAGAAGGACTAATCTGTGGGCCTGGATGCAGGAGGTAGTAAATGGGATGAAAGGCTGACGTCTGAACCTGAGAGGCTAAAGGAGATGGAAACTTGGCCTACTGGGTCCATGACCATGACACTCATTACCTTAACTCAGGATCCTGCCATGGAATCTTGGACAGAGGGCATGGCTCCTCGGTGTGAGCTAGGGTGGATTGGAAGGTTTGAAAGAAAGATGAGTGCTGGAGTTAGGTCACTGAGTCCTTAGAGAGGATGGGATTAGGAACAAGGATACCCTGTTCTCTAGGGGACATAAAAATTTGGAGAGAGATAATTTGGTGCCAGGAACAAGTGAGGATTGAAGGGAAGGGGAGCCTAGATCCCTAGGAGGCATGGGGGAGGGGTGATACTCAGGACTTTGAGGAAAGAAGGGATGGAAGGCTTGTCACTTCAGATTTTTCTTACTTGGAGACTGGAATCTGATCCCAGAATGTCTGTTGGGTGAGCCCTAGAGCCTGTGGTTAGAGAGCTCCCCAATACAGGGAAGAAAGAGCCTCTTCTGGTACATCTGAGTGGCTGTGGTGTGATGGCATGTGTCTCTGAGTCCTTGGTAAGCTGGTCAGGTGAGTCCTTGGTAGTTAGATGGAATGAGAATTGCTTCAAGCATTTAGAGAAGGCTTTGGTGAAGAGGTAGAATACAGATTTCTGGGAGTGTTTGGGTAAGGCCTTTTTAGATGGTTAGGGTGAAGCTTTCGTAGAGTGCCTGGTAGAGTCTGGAGTATATAATGAAAGTGAAACAGCTGTTGACTTAAGGGACTGATCGGCGACTGAGCTGCTTAAGGCCTTGGTGGCCTTGTCATCCGAGCCCTTGCCAGACTTGTCAGCCGAGGCCTTGATGGGGTGTGCCTTCGAGTCCTTGGTAAGCTGGTCAGGTGAGGACTTGGAGGCCTTGTGAGCCGAGGCATTGCTGGCCTTGTCAGTCGAGGCTTTCTTGGCTTGATGGAGTGTGCCTTTGAGTCCTTGGTAAGCTGGTGAGGTGAGGCCTTTGTAGTTGAATGGAAGGAGGATTTCTCAGAGCATTTGGAGAAGGCTTTGGTAAAGAGGTCGAATACAGATTTCTTGGAGTGTGTGAGCAAGGCTTTTGTGGATGGGTAGGCTGAAGCTTCTGTTAAGTGACTGCTAGAGTCTGGAGTATACAATGAAAGTGAGACAGCAGTGGACTTAAGGGACTGATCAGAGTGAGCTGCCTGAGGCCTTGGCCACCTTGTCACTCGATCCCTTGGTAGAGTTGTCAGCTGAGTACTTGCGGGCGAGTGCCTTCAAGTCCTTGGTAAGCTAGTGAGCTGAAGCCTTGATGGGGTATAGATTTGTGTCCTTGGTAAGCTTGTCAGGTGAGGCCTTGATGGCCTTTTCAGCTTAAGCCTTGATGGGGTGTGCCTTAGAGTCCTTTGTAAGGTGGTCAGGGGAGGCCTTCGAAGTTGGATGGAATGAGGATTTCTCAGAGCATTTCGAGTAGGCTTTGGCAAAGAGTTCGAATACAGATTTCTTGGAGTGTTTGCGCAAGGTTTTTCAGGATTGGTAGGGTGAAACTTCTGTTAAGTGACTGATAGGGTCTGGAGTATACAATTAAAGTGAGACAGCACTGTATGTAAGTGAATGATCAGAGAGTGAGCTGCTTCAGGCCTCGGCGGCCTTCTCAGCTGAGGCCTTGAAGGGGTGTGCCTTTGAGTCCTTGTAATCTTGACAGGTGAAGCCTTGAAATGGGGTGCCTTCGAGTCCTTGGTAAGCTAGTCAGGTGAGGCCTGCGTAGTTGGATGCAATAAGGATTCCTCAGGGAGTTTGGAGGAAGATTTGGTAAAGAGGAAGTATACAGATTTCTTGGAGTTTTTGCACAAGGCTTTTGAGGATGGGTAGGGTGAAGCTTGCGTTGCGTGAGTGGTAGAGTCTGGAGTATACACTGAAAGTGAGACAGTAAAGGACTGATCAGAGAGTGAGCTGCCTGAGGCATTGGGGGCCTTGTCATCTGCGGTCTTGATGGGGTGTGCCTTTGAGTCCTTGGTAAGGCAGTCAGGTGAAGTCTTGACGGCCATGTCAGGCCATGCCTTTGTGGCCTTGTCAGCAGAGACCTTCGAGGCCTTGTCAACCGAGGCCTTGTCAGCCAAGGCCATGGCAGCCTTGGCAGCCTGGTCATCTGAGGCCTTGATGGGATGTGCCTTCAAGTCCTTGTTAAGCTGGTTAGGTGAGGCCTCGGTACTTGGATGGAATGACGATTTCTCAGAGTATTTGGAAAAGACTTTGCTTAAAAGGTAGAATACAGATTTCTTGGAGTATTTGGGCAAGGCCTTGGTGCATGGGTAGGTTGAAGCTTCCATTGAGTGACTGGTGGAGTCTGGAGTATAGGATGAAAGTGACACAACAGTGGATATAAGGGACTGATCAGAGAGAGCTGCCTGAGGCTTCGGCGGCCTTGGCATCGAGACCTTGGTGGCCTTGTAAGCTGAGGCCTTAATGAGTCCTTGGTAAGGTGGTCAGGTGAAGCCTTGATGGTTTGTGCCTTTAAGGTGTGGGTAAGCTGGTCGGCTAAGGCTTTGGTGGCCTTGCCAGCTGAGGCCTTGGCGGCCTTGTAAGCCTAGGCCTTGGAGGCCTTGTTATCCTAATCCTTGTGATCTGAGGCCTTGGTGGCCTGGTCAGCTGAGGCCTTCGTGGGCTGTGCCTTCAAGTCCTTGGTAAGCTGGTCAGGTGAGGCATTGGAGGCCTTTTGAGCCGAGGCATTGGAGGCCTTGTGAGCCTAGGCCTTGGAGTTCTTATGAACCGAGGCCTCAGGATCCTTGTCAGCCGAGGCCTTGGCGGCTTGGTCAGCCAAGGCCTTGATGTTGTGTGCCTTCAAGTCCTTGGTAAGCTGGTCAGGTGAAGGCTTGATGGGGCATGCATTTGAGTCCTTCGTAAGCTGGTCAGGTGAAACCTTAAAGACCTTGTCAGGCAAGGTGTTGGTGGCCTTTTCAGCTGAGGCTTTGAAGGCCTTGTGAGTTGAGGCCTTTTCAGCTGTGGCCTTCACGGCGTTGTCAGCCGGGGCTTTGGCAGACTGGTCAGTTGAGGCCTTGATGGGGTGTGCCTTGAGTCCTTGGTAAGCTGTTCAGGTGAGTCCTTGGTTGTTGGAATGAATGAGGATTGCTCAGAGCATTTGGAAAAGGCTTTGGTAAAGAGTTAGAATACAGATTTCTTGGAGTGTTTTGGCAAGGCCTTGGTCTATGGGTAGGGTGAAGTTTCTGTTCTTTGAGTGGTAGAGTCTGGAGTATACACTGAACGTGAGACAGGAGTGGACGTAAGGGACTGATCAGAGAGTGAGCTGCCTGAGGCCTTAGTGGCCTTGTCATCTGAGGTCTTGATGGGGTGTGCCTTTGAGTCCTTGGTAAGCTGGTCAAGTTAAGCCTTGACAGCCTTGTCAGGTGAGGCCTTGGCAGCCTTGTCAGCCGAGACCTTTGAGGCCTTGTCAACCGAGGCCTTGTCAGCCAAAAACATGGCAGCCTTGGCGGCCTGGTGAGCTGATGCCTTGATGGGGTGTGTCTTGCAATCCTTGGTAAGCTGGTCAGGTGAGTCCTTGGTATTTGGATGGAATGAGGATTCCTCGGGGCATTTGGAAGAAACTTTAGTAAAGAGGTGAAATATAGTTTTCTTGGAGCGTTTGGGCCAGGCCTTGGTGGATGGGTAGGGTGAAGCTTCCATTGAGTGACTGGTGGAGTCTGGATTATAGGATGAAAGTGAGACAACAGTGGACATAGGGGACTGATCAGAGAGTGAGCTGCCTGTGGCTTCGGTGGCCTTGGCACTGAGACCTTGTTGGCCTTGTCAGCTGAGACTTTGGGGGCCTGGTCATCGGAGGCCTTGATATGGTATGCCTTCGAGTCCTTGGTAAGCTGGTCAGGTGAAGCCTTGAGAGGGTGTGTCATATAGACCTTCGCAGCCTGGTTAGGTGAAGCCTTGATGGGATGTCCTTTGAGTCCTTGGTAAGCTCCTCAGGTGAGGCCTTGACGGCCTTGTAAGCCGTGGCCTTGGAGGCCCTGTCAGCTGAGGCCTTGTCAGCTGAGGCCAAGGCAGCCTGGTCAGCTGAGACCTTGATGAGGTGTGCCTTTGAGTCCTTGGTAAGCTGGTCAGGTGTGTCCTTGGTAGTTGGATGGTATGAGGATTCCTCGGGGCATTTGGAAGAAGCTTTGGTAAAGAGGTGGAATACAGATTTCTTGGAGTGTTTGGGCCAGGCCTTGGCGGAATGGTAGGGTGAAGCTTCCATTGAGTGAATGGAAGATTCTGGAGTATAGGATGAAAGTCAGACAGCAGTGGACATAAGGGATTCATCAGAGAGTGAGCTGCCTGACGCCTCGTCGGCCTTGGCACCGAGACCTTGTTGGCCTTGTCAGCTGAGGCCTTGATGGGGAATGCCTTTGAGTCCTTGATAAACTGGTCAGGCGAGGCCTTCATGGCCTTGTTAGCCAAGACCTTGTCAGCCGCGACTTGGTGGCCTTGTTTAGCCAAGACCTTGGAAGCCTGGTCAGGTGAAGCCTTAATGGGGTTTGCTTTGAGTCCTTGGTAAGCTGGTCAGGTGAAGTCTTGACCACCTTGTCCGGCAATGCCTTGGCGGACTTGTCAGCCAAGTACTCAGAGCTCTGGTCAGCCGAGGCCTTGTCAACTGAGGGTTTGCGGGCCTTTGTGGCATTGTCAGCTGAGGCCTTGGTGGCCTTGTCAGCTGAGGCCTTAATGAGATATGCCTTTGAGTCCTTGGTAAGGTGATCAGGTGAAGCTTTCATGGGTTGTACCTTTCAGGCGTTGGTAAGCTAGTCAGGTAAGGCCTTGACGGCCTTGTCAGCCAAGGCCTTGGAGGCCCTGTCTGCTGAGACCTTGTCAGCTGAGGCCAAGGCAGCATGGTCAGCTGAGACCTTGATGGGGTGTGCCTTTGAGTCCTTGGTAAGCTGGGAAGGTGAAGCCTTGAGCACCTTGTCACCTGAGGCCTTGGCAGCCTTGTCAGTCAAGGTGTTGGAGGCCTTCTCATCCGAGCCCTTTCAGTCCTTGACAGCCGAGTCCTTGTCAGCCAAGTCCTTGATGAGGTGGTCAGCCTTCCTGCTGATCTGTGTCCTGCTGCAGGCAACAGCTGTGGCCTGAGGCCAAGCAGAGCTTCAGCCTCCAACTGGCCATGTTGTGGATGAACAAGCTGGCCAGGTGTGCTGACAGCAGCCTGCAGGGAACCCAGTGTGAGGGAGGTAGATGCACAGGAGGAGGGTCCCCAAGGTCCTGGGGGTCACGGATGGGGCCACATTGGGTCACCTGGTAAGCTTGAGCTGCTTCTCACTTTTGTTTCCAACTGTCTGGGAAAGCAGGATGAGGTCTGGGAGCAGGACACCAGGAATGGAGAATGCCACACCCATGGTCACTAGGTTCTCCTTGTTGTGCAGAAAAACAGCTTCCCCCTGGTTTGTCACCTATGGAGGGTGTGGCATGGAGCCTGGGAAGCACCCTCCAGGGACCCTGTTCCCCACCCTTGCCAAGATCCTGCTTGGGAAGGACTGGGAAAAGCCCATGCTTTCAATGCTCTGCTATCACCTTACTCACCCTGCCCTCTCAGGAGGCACCTGCAGGAAGGTGCTCTCAAACATTGGCAGCAGCAGCCCCAGGGAAAGGTATTTGCCCTCCATCATAGTTCTCTGCAGATGGCCCACCAATGGGACCTATTGCTGAAAGGAGCTCTCCGTGTCATTTAGGAACAGACTTTTGTGTAGAACAGCTGAGATCCAAGAGGAAGCAGGACAGAGGTGAGGCCTGGGTAGGGCTCATGCTCTCCTTGTCCCACAGTCAGCTCCAGGTAACCAGGGACTCAGACATCTCCAGCCCTTTGGCCCCCAGCTCTTGGCTTCACCTGGTGAGACCAGGGACATCACTGATGCCAGCTGATCTGAACGTCTCTAAGGAGGATCAGGGGCCCCAGAATTGGAGGATCTGTCAGGGAGGTACCAGTATACTGCCTATGGGTGGGGAGGACTGGCTGGCCAGCAAGCTTGGCCTCTCTCTGGAACCTGGACCCTGAACTAAGAAGTAGGAATCTGCCTTTGTGACCTCACAGGTCAGGAAGGTCAAGGAAATTCGCAGACCTCCAGCCTTAACTGTGGAGCTGAGAGACAGCATTCCCTGGGAGGAGGTGAGGAAAAGATGTTTGGCTTGGAGAGGAGCAGGCTAAGGGCAGGGTGGGGAAAGGGGGAGGGGAACAGCTTCTCAGCTATGTCAGGGGCTGGAGAGGGACTGGAACCCAGAAGGCAGAACCAAGACCATGGGCATTTTTAGGCTTGATAGCAGGAGAACTTCTTGTCAGTGGGTGCCCCCCCTTCAGGGGCTCTGTGCTGGACCCCGAGTTGCGTGGGACATAGGCAGGCAGGAACCCTGGGCCCTCAGGGGATAGCGAGGAAATAATGCCTGGCATTGTTGTCCATTCTAGGGGAGCTGGAGTAGGAATGGGAGAGGACATCTGGGCTTGGGTTGCAGGGCATGCATTTCAGGCTAAGAAACTGAGCCCCAAGGCTCTGGGGGAACCTCTGAGGTTTTTGGGCAAGGGATAAATGTAGCTAGAGCTTGGGGTGGTTACAGTGACCCTGCAGCCTCAAAAGAGGCTGGCCTTCCTCTTAAGGCCCCTCCTCTCCTTTTCAGGGAAGCCTCTGAGAAATAATGGTCTCCCCTAAAAATGACCTCCAAAGACACAGGCTGCAGGTTATTCCCCTCCTAGAGGGGCCCTTCAGCCTAGCCCTACCTCTGCTAGAAAATCTCCTGCTTCCTCCCTGTCCTCTCAGGGCGCAGGGCTCATGGCCCCTTTTGTCCCACCCGCAACCCCACCCCAGGGATTGGGGACACTGGGTGACGGTCAGTTTGAAACTTTTTTTTAAAATAAAAGTCCTTGTTGTTAAGTCTGTTGTCTCTTAGCATTTCTTTGGGCTTGGGGGGCTAAGGGGCTTTCTTCACTTGCACATGGAAAGGACACAAGTCAGGCCTTTCCAGGCCCAGGTTCTATGCCCTGCCCTGTCTGGCCAGAGCACGATGAGCTCTCCAGGCTTATGGATGTCTTGTACCCTTCAGAGTCTGGGGCAGTTCAGAAGCCTTGGGGCTTCAGAGATCATTCCTCCCTCCCCATGAACCCACCCTGTGTCTTCTTCCCTGCTGGGCCTGTAAATGAAGAAGGCCTCTTCTGGGGGTCTACAACATCACTTTATTGCAGAGATCCTGAGAGTGCCAAGAGGGTCCTTCAGATCTTGCCAGGGAACGTCCCCTCCTAGATCTGCTAGTTCCAGCGCTGCACCTGCGGGAAAGGAGGCCTCCATC
>CM053588.1:134843028-134890585 GCA_028646515.1 Pseudochirops corinnae | reverse complement strand
GTATTTGATTGCTTGTCCTTCCAGTGGGGGTGGGTGACGAGGGAGGAAGAGAAAGAATCTAGAATCTAAAGTTCCATAATCAGATATTATAAATATGTATCTATATATGTATGCAATTATTATTATTGCCGACTACATCCAACTGGAACTTGAGATACACAGGCACTGCAGTTGGAAGATCCATCCTGCCCTACCGAAAAGTGACATAGGAGAGAATAGACTGGGGGAGGGGGGACACACTGGGATGGCTGTTTTTGGGTGGTGGGTAGGGGAAAGAGGGGGAGAAAATATGTAACTCAAAATCTTGTGGAAATGAATGATACAAACTAAAATAAAATTTAAAAAAAGAAACAAAAAAAACCAAATATTATTACTTGCTCTATGTCTCTTTCTTTCAAAGTGTGATGTAGATTATGCAAAAAGTTTTCAAATGGCAGTAATTTCTTAGCTGTTGTCAGAATTTGGGATAAATATTTTATATACACTAACTTCACAAGGCTTTTTTGGGAAGTGGCATAGTAGCAATGATTCAGCTTGTCTTCAGGACATGCTCCAGTCATATAGAATTGTATAATATTAGAGATGCAAAGAACTTTAGGAATCATCTCTTATAAAACCACTTTATTTTCTATAAGAAGAACTCAAGACTCAGAATGGTTTAGCTACTTGTTCAAGATCACATAGCAGGTTCATGACCAACCTATGACCAAAATCCAAGTCTCTTGACTCTTTCAAACAATCAGTGGTTCATCAGTATAAGCCCACTAATGCTGAGAAAAAAAGATGGAAAATTAATAATAAAAAATAAATCTGATCTCTATAGCTAGTTATAAAGATTTTAGTCTTTTAGGTGCTTAGAGAAGATTAATTCTACTCAACTAGGAAAGAAACCTAAATGTTCTTTGTACACAAGAGAGGCACAATAATTGTTGAATCATTGTTATATGAATGAATTTAATTCATTAATATACCCTTCTCGGTGATACTCGTATCCACCTCTTTAGGAACTATAATGCTCTATGACTTAGAGTCACGGAAAAGCAGTAGAATGCTGGAATTAAAAAAGATGGGCCTTTAGGAAATTTGGGATCATTTGAAACTTTGCAATTTTTGAAAGGTAATGCAATCTGATTTCTTTCTCCATTTTATTTCTGGATCCAATAGTGCCCAGTTATGTGAGCAGATTGCAACAAAGGACTTACAAAGGAGAACCAAAGGAACATGTCCTAAAAAGGTATGTGTAAAAAAGAAGACAGGCTGGTTACATGATGAGAACATGAGGATGGCTGATGTGCACACATGCTTGTGTGCTTCCACAGTATCTTCATAATATCAAGAGAAATCTAGGAAGGCCCTTGGCATATTTGGAGACATCCTGTGAAGAGCTTATAGTATTACATGAACAAGAATTGGACCAGATGGACCGGGATGTTGAGAATTCTACCCACATCAATGAAATCACAGACCCATTTTTACATCTGAATATTATGTCTTTCTTCTTCTAGGAAGAAACAAAAATCTGTGACATATAAAATAAGCTTGAATTATACAAATATATTGTTTAGTTCAGTTTTAATTGAAAATATGACAAGCTTTTAAATGGCTGTACTGAGACTTCTTAATTAAGTCACTTTTGCTGCTAATGATTGATTACTGTTTTAGAACAGCTTTTAAGATGTTGATATTTTTAATTTTTGATTAGTAATTAGTTTTTAGAGATTTTTATTTATTAGTTAATATCCTGAGCACCTAAAATAATGACTGGTACTTAGTACTTGTTGAATTCCATTGAATTGGAATGATGAGTTCTCAGGCAGACCCAGGGGGAACAAAGGTGAAAAAAATACAATCCCTTTTTTTATGAAGTTTACAGTCTTATAGAGGCAATATGCTGAGCACAAAAATTATGATTTAAGGTAGAGTTTAGTAGGAGCAAAGGAATGATCCAGACAAGGCATTATAAGGAGGGAGAGAGATCACTTTGAATTTGGGGGATCTGGGAAGGTTTTGTGGAAGAAGTAGTATCTGATATGGGCCTTGAAGGAAGAGAAGGATTTCTATAGGCCGAGATAAGAAGGAGAGTGATCCAGGCATGGAGATGGGGGTGTGTGGGAGGAATGAGTGGGGGTCTGATAGATGACATAATTGAACATAAGAGGGAAAGGCAAGAGGACAGCAAGCATTAGCTTGTAGGGTAGTTTGGCAAAAATGTTTTGTAGATGAAGGTGAATAAATGTGAAAAAAGGCATGAGAAATGTGTTAGAGTTAGACTGTGGACAACTTTAAATGCCAGAATAAAAAGTCTACATTTTGTCCTAAAGAGAATAGGGAGCCACGTGAGGTTTTTGAACAAGGGCATGACATTGTTAGTTCTGTGTCCTTCTCCAACAAAAATGTGTGTATACTTTGTATTTTCCATGGAATTCAGTTTGCTACACCTCAAGAAATAGGTATTTGAGCCTTAGGATATCCAAAGTTAATTAAAGTGATCAAGGGAATACAAGGATAGACTAAAGTAATTAGGACTTTTCAGTTGTGAAACACGACACCTGAGAGGACTTATCTCCTAAGGCTATAAAACTGTGAAATTTATGGGAAAAGGGAACAGAGATTTATTTATTGGGGGGGGGGGTTACCCTGAACTTGAAAGTAGTTTAGAGCAAATAAAAGGAAGAACAACTGCAAGACATCAAGTTGTGGTACAGGATGGGAATAAAAATAAATCCAAGGAGGGTTTAGATACATTCATGAATACAAACCCTATATTGGAATTTTAAGTGAAGTTAGGGATATTTGAAGTACATTCCTAATCTTTTAAATTTGAAACTACAAAGAAGCACTATTTCCTCAAAAAATATCTATGAATGAAATTGTAAAAAACAAAAAGACTATTCTAAATGTATTAGAAGTCTAGACTGCTAGTCTAGCATCCCTTATGTAGAAATGAGCACATCTTCCCATGCAATTTATAGATTTAAGGCAGTGAGGTGATATGGTATATAGATCATTGGACTTGGAAGCAGGAAATTCTTAGTTCAAATCTGGCATTAGACATTTATTAGCTGTGTGATCCTGGTCACTTATTCTGTCTGTCCCTCAGTTTCCTTACCTGTAAAGTGAGAATAATAATTGTAACTCTATCTTTATTGTAGGGATAAATAAGATAATATTTGTAAAGTGCTTCGCAAACCTTAAAGTGCTTTATAAATGCTACTTATTATTATTGTTATTATTATTAAGTTCTTTGAATAAGAACCAATGCTTTGAAAAAACACACAAAAAATTTAATTGGTATCTTGCGAGTACTGTGTTTCTTTGTTTAAACTTGTTGCCTACTTGCTATTTAATTGGTTTCTTCTTACAAATGACTTATTCATTCAAAACTCCATCTTGTCATTTTAATTTGCACTTTTTGACTGTCTTCTGATTTTATCACAGGAAATAAGTGTTATTCTCAGTCAATCAATCTGCATTTTTAAAGGCTTACTACGTACCAGGGACTAAAAGAGATTTCATTAAATGATATTCATTATATAGAAGTACAATTTGTAGTTCATATTCTTTCTTTGGGGCACATATGTCTCTTGATTAATAACAATATTATTAGGATGGACTGACTAGAGTTATATTCCTTGGCAATGAATTTAGATAGGACCTTGAGGCCTCAGGTTCCCCACCCCTGATTAGAAGTTACCAATAGCACTTATCCTATGGTAGTAGCCTAACTTATTTCTCTGTTTCAAATCTCTCCTCACTCCTGTTAATCTTGCACACTACTGCTAAAATAAAAAATAAAAAATAAATCTGATCATGTGATTATCCCCCCTCCTTTCCCCAATCAATCCATTGGCTTTCTATCACCTCCAGGATAAAATATAATCTCCTCTGTTTAGCTTTTTATACTCTACATGATCTGGCTTCATCCTATGTTTCTATACTCTTTGTGATGGGGTGATGGGACCTGCCTAAAAGAAAAAGACCATTCTTTGAAAGCAACCCCATCTCTGAATTTTCCCATACATTTCAGCAACCTAGGCACCTGGCCCACCCTAACCCACCTAGATCACCTAATTAACCTATTTGATTTTCTTTTCACCACTCCATACTACTTACCACTCCTTAATCCAACCAAAATCCTCTGGTTCACTAGGAAGCTTGCCCACTTCTATTGACATTACAATAAAATTTGCCTCTTGACTGGAAGATGGTTTGAGTCCATGAATTCATTCCTGGTGGACGCTGCCCTGTACCCTGACATTTCAGGGTTTCCATTCCCTACACCACATCAGTTGGACATTATTTCCCAAGTCACATTCTGCAATCCAGTCAAATTAGCTTTCTCTCTGTTTCTAACACACAATCCTCTTTTGTCTTTGAGCTTTTCTGCAGATTTCCCAGGGCAGCTAGGTGGTGCAGTGGACAGAGTATTGGACATGGTGCCAGGAGCCAGGAAGACTCATCTTCCTGAGTTCAAATCTGATCTCAGACATTTACTAGCTATGTGACCCTTGGCAAATCTCTTAACTCTGTTTGTTTCAGTTTCCTCATCTGTAAAATGAGCTGGAGAAGGAAATGGCAAATTACTCCAGTATCTTTGTCAACATAACCCCAAATAGGATCACAAGGAGTTGAACACAAATGAAAAATAATTGAATAGCCACAATAAAGTTGCTGTCCCTACATACCTTCTTCCTTTACTCTACCTCAAAGAATCCCTATCTTTTTTTGAGACTTAGCTCAAGCAATCTTCTGCATGAAGTCTTTCCTGATTTCCAACTGCTAAGGCCCCCCCTCTCAAAGTAGCTTGTGCTTACTGTGTGTATATGTATAGTTTATAATTTTATTTATATATGTATATATTTTTATATACACATGTATATAAAGATTGTTTCATTCTTCGTGCTTTTATCCCTGGCACGTAGTGCAGTGCCTGGCACATTTTGATGCTTAACAAATACTGTTTGATTTTTTTAGTATTGAGAAATAATAGGAGTTTATAATATAATCTAGTTAGCAAAAATAATTAATAGCTATTTTAAAATTTTAATATATTATTTTTTCCAATTACATGTAAAAACAATTTTTAACCTTTTTTAAAAAAATTGAGGTCCAAACTCCTTCCAAATACCTTCAATGCTCTCCCTTCTTATTGAGAAGGCAGGCAATTGGTAAAGGTTATACATGTGCGTACAAAACTTATTTCCACATTAGTCATGTCATAAAAGGAAACACAGACCAAAAACCCTAAGAAAAATAAAGAAATTTAAAAAAATAGTATGCTTCAATCTGCACTCAGATTCCATTGGTTCTTTCTCTGGATGTGGATAGTATTTTTCATCATAAGTCCTTCAGGACTGAATTGGATTTTTGTATTGCTGAGAGTAGCTGAGTCCTTCACAGTTGATCCTTGTACAGTATTGCTGTTGCTGTGTACAATGTTCTTATCCTGGTTCTGCTCACTGACAGCTATCTATTTTTAACAAAATAGGGAACCCATATAGTCTGCATTTCAAGTTCTGCATGTGGACTACATACTTAGTGGCATGACCAATGTCAATTGCCCTCAGTTCCACAGAAGACTATAATACTATGAGTCACAGAGATCAATCTGAATCAGTGGAGGGACTTTTACTCCTATTTTCCCCTATATCAATGAAATGAGAGGTTTGGATCAGAAAACAACAACAAAAGAAAATTATTAGATGGACAGCTGGAGTGAGTACATGCCCTGCCTCACCCTGTTTTTCCAAACCCTACGTGATAATCTTGTGTTGGTGTCCCCTCACATCAGTCTTCTATCTTTGTAGTTTGGGGCAGTATCTTGTTTCTCCTACTCTCCACCAAATTAGGACACCCTGCTTGCCCTCGGTATGGTTTTTGGTGCTTACCCTACATGCAAAAATTTCTAATAACCACTCTGAGTACTATTAGCCTTAGATAACACTTTAGACTTTACAGAGCACCTTTCTATTCTGTAATGCCTAAAAGGGATTTGCCAGAATATTTTATTATGTGCCAAAGGTGCATTACAAGAAAAATTTGCTCCTTTGTGAGACTAATGTCAGCTAAGAAGGCTTCATTTTGCCCTTTTAATAGAACGGAGATTTTCTACTAAATGACAAGTCCTTGTATTTAAAAAAAATTTGAATAGGATGACATTAGAAATAATTTCATCTGGCTGTATTTGACTGGATAATATTATTCTTGAGTGTTGGGGGTAGTCCTTTCCTTGACAGTTCTTAACTTTTTTATAAAATGAGGGTAGTGAAGTGGATGATTCTCTGAGACCCTAAATCTAATTATCTTAACTATTAATTTGGGCCTTATTCTTTGTAAAGGAATGTTTATTTTCTTTTTGAGCTAAGAGTCAGTATCTTCCTCTTTCTTCCTTTCATTATTCCTTCCTTCCTTCTTTTTTTTAACTCCAGAACATTTGAGATTGTTGTTTGTCCTTCATTCTTGAAGAGGGCCATGACATCAAGGAAGTGATTCCTTGACATGCCAGTGAATTGGATTTAAGTGAGGAAGGACCATTCAAAGTCACCAGCCTCACTTTCTCCTTTGGAGCCACCTGGGTCCAGCAGCAAGATATACATCAGGACAACTGGAGACGTCCCTGTAAGGACATTTTACCTAAGAAGAAACGGCCCTCCATAAGATCATATGATCACAGGATTATAAGATCATAGATATAGTGTCAAAAGGAAAGTGAGAGGCTGGGTAGTTCAACTGCTTCCTTTTATATATTCTGGGGACCAGAAAGATTAAATGATTTTCCCAAGGCCACATGAGTAGTAAACACCAGGGGTGGGACAAGAAACATTGCCTTTTTTTCCTTTAAGTTTACCTATTTTCAGGCTCCTAAGTAATCTTCAACCCCTTTTGTTGTTATGTTGTTGACAAGTAGAAAAAAGAGCTCAAACCCTTTTACTCACTGGCCTCTACTGGCAAAAGAAACTTTTGGGTGTTTTAAACAATTGAATATTTTTACAACTGTGGAACCAATCAGGAGAGTTTACTTATTTATAATAACTGCCGTATTATAAATAAGCAAATGTAGAATAAATATAATGTATGTAAAGGGCAGCTAGGTGGTACAGGGCCTGGAGCAGTGGTTCTCAACCTCCCTAATGCTGTGACCCTTTAATACAATTCCTCATGTTGTGGTGACCCCCAACCATAAAATTATTTTCGTTGCTACTTCATAACTGTAATTTTGCTACTGTTATGAATCGTAATGTAAATATCTGATATTCTGGATGTATTTAAATTGAACATAACCCACAGGTTGAGAACCGCTGGCCTAGAGTCAGGAACACATCTTTTTGAGTTTAAATCTGGTCTCAGACACTTATTAGCTGTGTGACCCTTGGGCAAGTCACTTAACTCTGTTTACCTCAGTTCTTCATCTGTAAAATGATCTGGAGAAGGAAATGGCAAACTACTCCAGTATCTTTGCCCAGAAAAACGCAAAAGAGGTCACAAAGAGTCAGACATGACTGAAATGACTGAACAACAATGTATATGAGGTAAAGAACTCTGGGTCTGGGTGTTATTCTATAGTCAGTTTTTGATAGGATGGATACTATAACAGCAAGCACCCTAGTACACCCAGGATGGCCTGCTAGCATAGGTTCTTTGATCTGCTTTTCTAAAAGGAAAGGCAACTTTAAAGGGGTCAACACTCTTCTTTAATTACACTCACTAGTTCAGGGGAAAGGTTAGTACTCTGAATGTGGAGAAAATACAAGCATAGAAAATGCAGAAATTCAACAGACAGGACTCTTACTGTCTAAATGTAGCAATGTTGATTGCTATTCACTTTACATACATTACTAGCTTGAGGGAATGCAGACATCTAAGCAGTCAGGGGGCTCTGAACATATGGCTACTCATAGTCTTGACCAGGAAATCAATAGGTCCTTCTCAAGAGCGAACTCCAAAAGCAAAACACTAACTTCTAGAACGCATAACAAAGACTCGGCATCTGATTGACTGAGTGCAGAGGAGCTTGAAATTCCTAGTGCCCCAGCACTTAATTGGAAACTCCCTGTAGCCCAGAGCCTGATTATCTGGGTCAGGGCTCTATGTTCCTATTAAGGATCAGGAAAGACCTTCAAATTCCTTAACATTAAAGAGGAATCCCCCAATCTTAGTGCCAAAATGGGGCCTGGTCATAAACTTACACTTTTGTGTATATTTATTTATTCTCTGGACCTTTCCTATTGGGATCATAACAGGTCCATTCCAAAACCACATGCTATCTCACTTCGATTGTATATGAACATATCTTAAAATATTTTAAGCCACTTCTTAACAAAACTATTTATAGTAGGAGAGACAACAGGGTGTATGTCTCTAGGGCTTCCTCTATTCCTTTAAGATCCCTATTTTTTTCTGTCTTTAAAGGTAACAACAATGCTTCTTAACTCTAGTGGGTAGAGAAGCAAGCAGCAGTTTTCCTTTCTTTTTCTGGAAGTCCTAGGGATTTCCAGGCACAAGTGACTTCCAGTCTCAGTCAGGATGTCTCACAATTTTTTAAACAAGTGACCAATATGATGTATGATAGGTCAGATCACACTCAATAAACTGAGGCAATTTTGTTTGGCAGAGAGGGAAAGAGGTATTTGATAACAATTTTTGAGTACATGGACCTTTGTGGAAATTTCTAGCTTAATCCATACATTCAAATCTGTCAAAAATGACTCCTATAAATTGAGAACACAATTCTTAGGGATAACTTTAAAGACATACATACACATTCCTGTAAAAGAGTACAGAATTACATTACAAATCAATACATGCTTTATGCCCCATTGGGTATACCCTTGAAACAAATCTCCCAGAAAAAGAGAGACAGAAAGTAGACTTAGGACTTGCTTCTCTGCCTGCTAGAACTGAGAAGCATGGTGGTTTCCTTTAAGGACAGAAAAGAGTAGACTGCTTAGAGCAGCGGTTCTCAATCTGTGGGTTGTGACCCCTTTGGGGGTCGAACAACCCTTTCACAGGGATCACAGGGGTTGTCGCCTAAGACCATCGGAAAACACATATTTCTGATGGTCTTAGGAACTGAGACAGTGCTCCTCTGTCTCCAAGTGGGTCCTCCCTGCAGATATGCCCACATATGAGTATTAAAGGATCACAGCATTAGGAAGGTTGAGAACCACTGGCTTAGAGGAATGGAGTAAATCCTGGTTACATCTATCTCAGATCTTCCAACTATAAACAACCAATTTCACTCTCACTTGAGTTTCTATAACCTGCTTCTTAGTTTCTCATGAGGGCTGAAGGCACAATTATACATTCTGCATTTTAATGTTGAGGTCTGTTCAAAAGATTACTTTGGGTCTTGCCTCACTTTATGTCAGGTTAGTTTTATGCTTAAAAAGATTCAACACTTTTAATGGAAGAAAACTACTACTCCCTTTTCTAAGACTCATTCCCATTAAGTTGGGAGAAAGTAAAGTGTTATACCACTCCCTCCACTCCATTCCATATAGCTTAAAGATAGTTATAATGTTGCTAATGATAGATAAGAAAACAGGTTTCTATTCCAGTGTTTGTATTGAAACAGTCAAAGAAATGTTACAGGTAAATGGGGGAAAAACACTGCTTTCCTTACTTATACGTTCCACTTCAGTTTATTGCCAGTTAAAAATGACTTTATCCTTGTTGACACATTATTAGTTGTTCATGTTATTGATTGTTCAAGAAATGATGTTTTCTTGCCCTGTTTTTCACCTTCATTTATCAACTTGATCTTTTTTTCTCAGTCCTTTTGTACTTTCTTCTTTTGTTTTCTTTTGAGTTATTGTGTCTGGTAGATACGATATACATGCTAATTAAGTATGTCACAGAGATTAAAAGTCAAATATCAAAAATCTGTCACATCATCAGAATTTCTTCTAAAAATAATTTTCATTTACTTTCTGTTTAACTATGTACTTCCTATCTATGCAAGACTAATATATGTACATTATATTTTCTATTTATAGAAAATATTCAAGTTATTATTTGCATTACATGCTAATTTGAGCTATTTATGTAACTTGCCACCAAATTGAACTATTTTTTAAAGTCTTCATTCCAAATTTCATGCTCTCTATTGCCATGAACTGGTGGTAAGAAGTCAGGTCTCCCATTCATCTTTTGGATCCCATCACTCTTTTTCTTCTGGCATGACCTATGCCTGTTCCATGGATAGTGACATGACTACTTGTTCTAAAGTGATATATGAGGATGAATATACTGTAAGAAATTTGACCAAATAGGTTAGTGAGTCAATAGACATTTAAGTGCCTACTATATTCCACATATTGTGCTAAATACTGGGGATGCCAAAAGAGACAAGCAATTGTTCCAGTCCTCAAAGAGCTCACGATATAATGGAGGAGACAACAAACAAACAAATGTGTACAAACAAGGTATATTCAGGATAAGTAGGAAATAATTAATAAAGGGAAGGCACTAGAATTAAGAAGGATTGGGAAAAGCTTTCTGTAGAAGGTGGAATTTTAGTTAGGAGTTAGTGGAAGGAAGCCAGGGAAGTTTGTAGGTGGAGATGAGGAAGAGCATTCCATGTATTGGAGTCAACCAGAGAAAATGCCTAGAGCTGAGAGATGAAATTTATTGTTCACAGAACAGCAAGGAAGCCAGTGTCACTGAATGGAAATACATGGCTTGTGGCAGGGAGTAAGGTATAAGAAAATTGAAAAGGTAGGTGGGGATTAGAATATGAAAAACTTTGAATGACAGATAGAAAATTTTGTAGTTCATTCTGGAGGTGTTAGGGAATTACTGGAATTTGAGCTGGAGGTATGACATGATTGCACATGAACATTAGGAAAATCACTTTTATGACTGAAAAGAATGTATTGAGTGGGGAGAGATTTGAGGCAGGCCGACTCACCAACAGGCTACTATAATAGTCCAGGTGTGAGCTGATCAGTGCCTGTACCAAAGTGTGACAGTTTCAGAGGAGATGAGGGAACCTACTCTAGAGATCTGCAGGAATGAAATTGACAGACTTTGGCAACTGGTTGGTTATGGGGAGTAAGAAATAGTGAAGAGACAAGGATAACAACTAGGTTGTAAGTCAGAGAGTAGGAAGTTGGTGTGTTAGGAATAGGGCACATGGCAGGGAAGGTTTTAAGGGAAAAAATAATGAGTTTGATTTTGGACATAATGAGTTTACTATATCTAATGGACATCCATTTCAAGCTGTCTGAAAGGCAGTTGGAGATACAAGCCTGGAAGTCAGCAGAGAGTTTTTGAAAGGATAGATAGACTTGAGAATCATCAGCATAAAGGTGGAAATTAAATTCATGGGAGATGATGAGAACATTAAGTGAAATAGTATAGACGGAGAAGAGAGTCCAGGATAGGACCCTATGGGACACTTCTGGTTAGAGGAAGATGAGGAGAACCAGGAGGTAGTGGGTCTCCAAACCCTAGAGAGAAGAGATTATAAAGGTAAAGCTGGTGATGAACAAGATAAAAAGCTCCAGAGAGGTTGAGGAGAGTGAGGATTGAGAAAAGGCCATTGGATTTGGCAATTAAGAGATCATTGGTAACTTTGGAAAGAAGAGTTCTGGTAGAATGATGAGATCAGAAACCGGATTGTAAGGAGGTAAGAAGAGAGTGAGAGAAGAGAAAGGGGAGGCATCTCTTGTTGATAGTCTTTTGGAGACATTTAGCCACTAGGGGCAGAAGAAATACAGGATGAAATTTAGCAGGGATGGAAAGATCAATTGAGGGTTTTTTGAGACAAATGGAAAAATGAGACTGGAGATCACTAGAGAATTGGAGCCTGGATATGTAGAGCTGAGAATCATCATCACAAAGATGATCATTGAATCTATATTAACTGATTTCCTAGAGATCCAATAACAATGCTAGCTTCTATTTACGACTTTCTGTGGTGGGCATTTACTTGAAAATATAAAATGGAGAAGTCATTAGTGATTCATGGGTCACTATCAACAGCATACCTGTCAAATAATCTGTTTTCCACCTGAGAAATAGTTGGTATATCTCTAGAGCGTGAGTGGGGTCCTGGGGAAGGATTCCAAAAGAAGACACTACCTAAGTCATTCTAGCATTTATATAGTGCTTTCAGTTTGGTAAAGCTATTATAAATATTCATTTTATTCTTACAACAACCCTGGGAGGTAAGTGGTACTATTATCAGAATCTTATAGATAAAGAAACTGAAGTTAAGTGATTCATAAATATCTGAGGTTAGACTTGAACTCAAGTCTTCCTGACCCCAGGTCCAACATTCTGTCTGCTGCACCATCTGGCTTGGAATTCACAGTCAACGTTTCCTTTTTAGATATCTCTTTTGGCTCATGGTCCTTAAGACCTGATTTCAGTCCTTTGAATATTGAATGCTACTTGAACAGTAAAATATTGCTTGTATGTTGATATGTATAGTAAATTTGTTTGTGTTGCACAGTATGTTGTGAATTTCTTTTAAACACTTTTTCTTTTATCATGGGGAATCTAGGGCCCTTGTGGGAAATAAAACCTTATAAAGTCTTTATGTTTGTTTGTTTGTTTGAACAGAGTGGTATTTTTTCCACTGAAAATGATCAGAAACACATCATGAAACTCACTCCTGTCTCTAGATCTCACCACCTGCTCCCTCCCTCACCCCAATCTGGTTTGCGTGGCAAATTAAAAAAAAAATTTTTTTTCATTAAATCAGTTATTTTTTGCTATGTAGTCTAAGACATTTAGTGTACATTTATATTTTGCCATAACTCAGAGAATTACAAAATCAAAGAATCTCAACATTATAAGGAATATCAGGGAGGAATATGCCTAAATAAAAGTTACCTCTATAGAATTCTCCCTGGTATTTGGGAACCTGTTACTACCTGAAGTTGCCCATTCTAATCAATTAACTCTAATCAATAGGAAGTTCTTCTTTAGGTCAAATCTAAATCATCTTCTTAGTAATATCAACTCTACTGCTCCTTCTTTTGCCCTTTGGAGCCAACAAATTAAGTCACAATCCTTTTTCACAATTACTTGAAGACAGACATCATATGCTCCCTTAGTGCTTTTAAACTAAGTTCCTTTTGTCCCCTCATTTCTTTCAAATGATTCTTGTATCTTATTATCATGAGTATTCCCTCTCATGTAGTTGCCTTCTTGAGATGCACTAAAGGTCACCAGTATAGCCCTTAAACTGAGACGCCCAGAACTGAACCCAATACCTTAGATATAGTTTAATCTTGACAAAATATAGTGAACTAAGGTTGATGAACTGAGATTACTTCATTCAATCAGACAATTTTAGTACAATTCATTCATCCATTCATCCATCCATCTATTCATTTATTCAATGAAATATTTGCTGACTTGAGATGTCTTCAATTGAATTTAACAGGTATTTACTAAATACAAGACAATGTACTAGAAACAAGGACAGATAAAGTTAAGTAATATGTAATTTATGCCTTCATGGAGTTTATTCTTTTGTAAGTTTTAAAAATATCTTGAAAAAGGAGAAAACAACACAGTGGTTTTTCCATAAAGAATATTATCCTTTTTGGGGGGCAGAGTCAAGATGGCATCATAGAAACAGGAGAACTTTGTGAGCTCCCCCCAATACCACTTCAAATACCTATAAAATATGACTCTAAAAAAATTTTAGAGCTTCAGACTTCACAAAAATGAGGGCACAACAAAGCTCCTGCTGAAGGCAGCCCGGCAGGCGGTCATGGCTGCATGCTGGAAGCAGAGCCCAGCTGCATGCAGTTTCAGCCCCAGGGCATCCAGGAGAAGCCATGGCTGTAACATCCAGGAGAGCAGATCATCAGCAGCTGTGGCAATTTCCAGAATCACCAACCCACAAGAGCCAAGGACAAAGGGAAAAGGTCAGAGGAACTCGGCTAAATTTGGGGGAGAGTGTCCAGCCAAACTGCCTCTAGAGCTAGAAGCAGTCTGAAGCAGTGGTCCTGCAGCTGCCTCCACATGGCTGCTTCATAAACTCCCAGCCTGCAGATTGCAGGGGGGCCAAGCGATTATTCAGAGGCTAAGTGCTCCTTCCTTGAGCTGCCTGGATTGGATCACAGTTTTGGGTGGTGGTCCTGAGGTGCGTTTTCAGTGAGCCAAAGCTGGTGGGGGCTGCAAAAAATGGTGGCCTCCTAATAGCTCTGGCATCTGTGAAAACCCCAGCAATTTGGAACAGAACTCTCCCCTCTGAAAGCAGAGTTTTACTACTGAGCCCAAAAGCTAAGTAATTGATTGGCAACATGAGCAGGCAAAGGAAGCAAAGCAAGCCCAGCAATTTAACTTTAGATTCCTTTTTTGGGGACAAAAAGGACCAAAGCATGGAATGGGAGGAAGATAACACAGTCAGAATTCCCAAACCAAAAGCTTCCAAGAAAAATATGAAGTGGATAGAGGCCACAGGGGAGCTTAAAAAGGATTTTAAAAACCAAATAAGAGAAGTAGAAGAAAAATTGGGGAGAAAAATGAGAATGATGCTAGAAAATCCTGAAAAGAGAGTCAACAACATGACAAGAAAATAACACCTTAAAAAACAGACTAACTCAAATGGCAAAGGAGGCCCAAAAAGCCAATGAGGAGAAGAATGCCTTAAAAAGTTGAATTTGCCAGATGGAAAAAGAATCTCAAAAGCTTTCTGAAGAGAATAATTCCTTCAGAATTAGAGTGGAGCAAATGGAAGCAAATGACTTTATGAGAAATCAAGATACTATTAAACAGATCCAAACAAATGAAAAATTAGAAAGCAATGTGAAATATCTCCTTGAAAAAACCACTGACCTGGAAAATAGATCCAGGAGAGACAATTTGAAAATTATTGGACTACCTGAAAGCCATGACCAAAAAAAGAACCTAGAAATCATCCTTCCAGAAATTCTCAAGCAAAATTGCCCCGATATTTTAGAACCAGAGGGCAAAATAGCACTCAAAAGAATTCACTGATCACCTCTTGAAAAACTATTTACATGTCAACATGGAAAAATGAGAATTGTAACTTATGAAACTTTTCTTTTTTTTTTTTTATGTTCCAAATGTGATGAATTTATTTTACTCTGATGCAAAACCAAAGCTTTCACTATAGCACAGAGACCAATTTGATAAAAGGTCATGAAAAAGTGGTGTAGGACATGCAGGACGTGATGTACAAACTGGAAGATCAGGTCATTTCCTTTATAACATGACACTACACTGTTGTTGAAGAACAAATTTAAAGTAACACTGAGAAACTGAACTGAAATGTGGCACAAACATTACAACTTCCATGCATGCCTTCAAGTATCTCTCTCTTATAATAGACTCGAAAATCTCTAGAAGTCAGTGTAGTGGCGCTACAACAATTCTTTGGAAGAATAAAAAGTTCACATTGTTGAAATTTCACATAAGAATATTAAGGCCAAAACAGAGTGGATTCATTTCTCTTCATTTCCAGGGATAGATTTGATACTTTACTTAAAAACTATATTAAACTTCCAATTCAAATCCCAACCCAACCTTGTGACCTCCTGCCCTGAAGTTTTTTCCATCAATTAAAGCTGAAAGTGTCAATTTTACACCTTCTCGGAGTGTCTGAGTATAAGCAAGTCCAATAAGGCTGGCATTATTCACTTTACCAGATAGAGAAGTTTTCTGATCCAGCTTGTACTTAGCAGCAATGCCAAAATGGGTGTTGTTACTGCCAGCTGTCCAAGCAAGATTTATTGACGTTTCAATCTTCTCATTAACCTTTTGGTAGATTGACCCTCCAAATTCAGTGCCATCACTCACATGTGTGTGCAGCTGGAAGTCAACAGCCTTATAACCCAGGGCAAAATTATTCTGCGACAGTTTGGATTTAGCTGTGTCAAAACTCATCTGATAGCCAGCAAGCCATCCTTCATAAGCCAATACAGCCCAGCCATAGAGGGTGGGACCAGAGAAATCAATGTCAACATTTCCACCAAGACTGAAACAGTCACGCTTATAGGAGGCCTTTAATTTCCCACTCTTCTTTCCTGTGTTTGGTACAAATAGGGTGTCGAGAGTCACCTTCAAAGCTTCAGCCAATTTATCCTCCATGCTGATTTCTGTCCCCAGGGTATTGTCTGTGTTCCATTTTTGAACGAAGGTAAGCCCATAGTCACAGATCTTGTACTTCGTTTCCAAATTACCCGAAGCTTTACCTGTGTCAGTGTATGAATGACCAGATGTAGAAAATTCCACTCCACTGCAAGACTTGGTTCTAAGATCTATTTTAACCATACCAAACCCATATCCTTTGTTGAAGACATCTTTGGCAGCCTTCCCTAGGTCACAGTAACTTGGTGTCTCACACATTTCTTCGTGTACACATGCGCAGGAAGGGTCCCCGACACACAGAGGGGCCGAGGGGGGTAGGGGGGAGTTAGGCGGGCGAGGGAATGGACGCTAGAAAAGTATGACCATTGCTGAACGTGGCTACTCTCACCGAAACTTTTCTCATTATAAGGATAGGTGAAGGGAATATAAATGTATATATATGTATACATATACATATGTCTATATAAGTGAGTATATATGCATATGAATACATGTTATGTGTATGTAGACAGAGGGCACAGGATCAATTGAATAGGAAGGGATGATATTTTAAAAGGTGTAATTAAAAGGTGGGAGAGGAATAGAATGAGAGGAGATAGGGAGAGACAAAATGGGGTTAATCATCTCATATAGAAGAGGCAAGGGATAACTGTTACAATGGAGGGGAAGAACAGGGAGGCAAAAGAGAATGGGTCACCCTTACTCTCATTGAATTTGGCTTAGAGAAGGAATGACATATACTCTAAAGTGGGTATCTTGCCCCATAGGAGAGTAGGGGAGATGGGGATGAGGGGGGAATGATGGAGGGGAGGGTAATGTGTGGGGGGAGGGATGTTAGAAGCACACACTTCTGTAAAGGGACAGGGACAAAGTAGAGAACAGAACAAGGTCGGGGATATGTGATAGGAAGGAGGGAAATATAGTCAGTGTTACACAATATGTTCATTTTGGAGATGTTCTGTGTAACTACACATATATGTCCTGTATTGCATTACCTGACTTTCCAGTGGAGGTGGGTGACAAAGGAGGAATGGAAAGAATCCAGAATTTAAATTTCTAAAATCAAATGATAAAAATGTATGTGTATATATAATAATAATTATTATTATTTACGTGCAACTGAGAAATTAGATATACAGGTACTGGGATAGGGAAATCCATCTTACCCTACCAGGTAGAGGGGTGATGCAGGAGGGTATAGGAGAGAGCAGATTGGGGGAGGGGTTATACAGTGGGATTCCTATTTTGGGGTGGTGGGTAGGGGAAAGATGGGGAGAAAATTTGTAACTCAAAATCTCATGGAAATGAATGATGTAAACTAAAATAAATAAAAGTTTAAAGAAAAGATAGAAAAAAAGAAAAGCAAGGATAAATTGTTGTTCAAAACCAAAAAGAAAAAGAAATGTTAAAAAAAAAGAATAATACTTTTCAAGCTTGTAGTTGGTGATAGGAACTGTCAGCATTATACCGCTGTTGTGGAGCTGTGGCTGGAAAGCAATTTGGCAATATGCCCAAAAAACTATTAAATTGTAAATACCCTTTGACCACATGGTACTGATATTATCTCTATACCCCTATACAAAGATCAAAGAAAAAGGTAAAAGAACCATATGTGCAAAAGTATTTATAACAGCTTTTTTTCATTGTACAAAGAATTATAAATTGAGAGGATGACTATTGCTTGGGAAATGGTCAAATTATAGTATATAAATGTGACAGAGTACTGTTGATGCTATAGGGTATGCTGAAGGGGATGGTTTCAGAGATACTTGGGAAGATTTGTATGAGCTGATGAAGAGTGAAGTGAGCAGAATTAGGACAACAATTTATAAAATAACAACAATATTGCAAGCATGAATAACTTTGAAAGATTGATCAGCAATGTGGCCAACTACAATGTCAGAAGATGTATGAGAATCATGTTGCCCACAACCAGATAAAGAGGTGATGGACTCAGAATGGAGATTGAACTTTTTTTAGGAAGGCACAGGCAATGTGGGAATTTGTTTTTTTTTACCATACATATTTGTAATGGTTTTTGTCTTTCTTACTTTCTAAATGGGGAGGTGGGGCAGAGGGAGGGTATGAATTCAAAACAGAAAATAAAATTTAATTGAAAAAAGGGAATATTTTATTGCCACAAGACTCAGCAGAGAATCTCAGTGGTAGAAAGAGAATTGGGGTTTAGAATCTGGACACTTGGTTTTGAATCCCAATTTTTATTGTGTGTGTGTGTGTGTGTGTGTGTGTGTGTGTGTGTGTGTGAGACTTAACTCCTTTGGTCTCCAGCTTTTCATAGGTAAAATAAGGGCATTGAGTTATGTAATGGTAACGGGAATTTGAAGATCTTCCCTGCCCTTAATAGACCAAATATAATCACATGGAACCGACGGTGGGAGGAACTTGCTGAAAGGGTGGAACAGGAAGGGTGGAGCAGGAGGGAGCATGGAAGAGCATGAGCAGAGCTGGGAGCAAGAAGCATAGAGGTAGAGCAACTAGTGTGAGTGAGAGAGGGCATTTTTGTTTAAGGGAGCCTTGGGGATGTCAGTGCTCACTTCATTGGTTATATGTACCAACTTCTTGGTTGCTATGATAGATTTGGCTTTCTGGTGGTAGGATTTGGCTTTCTGGTATTTGAATAAATGTTTTGGTTCTGTTTTCCATGTGGAGAGTCTGCTACAGTTTGTGATTCAGAACTACACCAACATATTCATAGACACTGTGGGCACTGTGAATATTGTATTGGCATTATAAGTTCCTAAGGTCCTCTCTAAATTAAATCTTTTGACAAATGACATTTTATATGCATACTAGCCTCAAATGCTTTCTTTGGGTACTCTAGGCCTCTGTTTGTTGTAATTCCTCTTGTTCCTACCAGTGCTGAGATCCCTAATTCTACCTTTAGAATGAAACCAGGTGATAAACTTGGCATTTTTTATTGTTGCAAAGTGTCACACAATTATCACTAACTTCTCAGATCAAAGTGAACTTGGATGTATTTTAACATAAGAAGTAAATGTATGTTGTTCATCATTCCTAGGAAGGGAGGCACCCCTGTCTATGTGTGCTACAAACTCAGAGATAAGACAGGATATTGTAACTCTAAAAATGTTTATAGTGAAGAATGAATACATAAATATATAAGCAATGATGTGTAGAGGATAGAGAGATGATCTTAGACTTAGAAAGACGTGAGTTTGATTCTGGCCTTTAATACATATTGACTCTGACCTTAGGCAGGTTTCTTAAAATAAATAAGATTCTTAGTGAATCAAGCAGTGATTCTCAGTGAATCTAAGACTAAGTTGTAGAATTTAGTGATCTGTATTGGTAAGGGGTGGTTTCCTTTATGGAAACCCTATGCCAATGTAATCATAGAAGCATTTTTTAAAAAAAGTATTACACTCTATACTTTGGATTCTGGGCAAAAAGAGTACAATTCACTCCATTCAACAAGCATCCATCCATTAAGTGAATAATCTGGGTTAGGAACTAGGAAAACCAAAATGATTCCTGTCCTTAAGTAATTTATATTCTGCTAGAAGGATAAACCATGTATATGGTTAGGTAAATACAAAGTAAGTTCAGGGTGAGAGCCCTAAACAGGGAAGAGGGAATTAGGAAATGCCTTATGAAAGTACCAGAAAAACCACGTTATAACACTTGAAATACCTGTAACCCTCCCTTGCTAGTACATTGTGATAGTGGGGCTCTAGTATAGTCCTTTCTTTTCATGATGCTGGATACTAAGTCATAGGGAAAAGAAGGCTTCACCTAAATCGTGATTGCCTTTGTTAGTCAATAGATTTTAAAAAATCCTAAACAAGAAAATAAAGCTGTCAAATGCCAAATCTTCCCCAATCCCAACCCCAATATTGGTAAGCTCAGGAGTTTTTTTTCATGAACTACACGGTCACATTTTACTTCATTCATGAAGTCAGCAAGAGTCAGTGGAAATTGCAACAGGAATACATCAGCAGCCCTAAGTGGTTTCCATTTGGAAATAATGAGAAAAACATGGGCAGGTGAAGATTTTTCTGCATTTGGAAAAGCTTTCAAGAGCAAGAACATTGGCTCAGGGAAAATAGAAAGCAACTTCAATTACTAGAGTGTAGTATATATCTCAAGTCATTTGTAGAATCTGGGTTATCCTCAAGTTGCAAAGGCAATTTATTTTTTTTTTTTACCCTTATAAAATTTTCACATGTGTAATTTGGTTGAAAGATCTGCAGGTGTTTAACCTGGAGAAGAAAAGACCAGGGGGAATGTGATAACTATCTTCAAATATCTGAATGGCTATTATGCAGAAGAGGAATAATATTTATTCTGTGTGATTCCACTGGGCAAGACTAGGATAAATGTGCATAAATACAGGGACTTGGAATTTTGCAGATAAGGATGATACCAGAAACTATTAGGCCTGTCTGAAAACAAACTGGATTGTTTCAGTAGGTAAATATTTCTATGATGTTAGGATCTTCAAGAAGAAACCAAGACTGCTTTTCAGGATTGTAGAAGGCATTTTTTCCCCCCACTGGTGCTTAGATTGAAACAGATGGGTCTTTCACAGAATCAGAATCTTAATGTTGGATTGGACCTCAGAGACCATGTAACCTGTACCTGAGTAGGAATCCCTGTACAGAGACCTGTACAGAGACCTGCACCTGAGTAGGAATCCCTTGTACATATCCATAGCAAGTAATAATTTAGCCTCTTTTTAAAGACTATCCCCCCTTTTGCCCCTGTGAAACGGGATTCACAACCTAAGGCAGCCCATTTCAATTTTGAACAGTTTTGATTATAAGAAGTTTTATCCTTAAATGGAGCTGAAATTTGCCTCTGTGAAACTTTAATGATTGCTCTTAGCTCTGGCCTCCCGATCCAAGCAAGAACGTCTAATTGTTCTTCCATGTCACAGATCTTTAAATTCTGGAAGACAGCTACTTCCATCTCCCATCCCCCAAGTCCTCCCTTCTCTAAGCTAAATATCCCCAGTACGTTCAAATAATTCTCCTTTGGCATAGTCTCTAACCCTTTTAGTCATTCTGGTCTTACATGTGGCATGGTTTCAGGAGCCCTAATCAACTCTGAATGAAATCTAGCTTGTCAGTGTCCTGTTTACTTTTTTTTTTTTTTGCTTTTTGGAGGGCAATTGGGGTTAAGTGACTTGCCCAGAGTCACTCGGCTAGTAAGTGTGTCTGAGGTCGCATTTGAACTCAGGTCCTCCTGACTCCAGGGCTGGTGCTCTACTCATTGCGTCACCTAGCTGCCCCCAATGTCCTGTTTAAAATGTGCCTTCGATTCACCACAACATTTTGGAACTACTTTAGAGGCAAAAGAAAGGTTAAAGAGAGGGAAAGACCATTTCTTATAGTGGATGGGACAACAAAATCAGAGTTCTCTGATTTCTGAAATAAGCAAAGCTATTCAATGCAAACTTAGGCTACCTTAAGATAAATATAGTATGTATAATTCTATATAGGATAGTCTTACTGTACTCTGCCGTAGTCAGACTATGTCTAGAGTACCATATTCATTCTGGACACAACAATTTGAGAATGACATAAACAAGCTAGAATACAGACAGTTCTCACTTTATGTAAATTCTCTTTATGTGAATTTAACTTTATGTAAAGAATTCTGAAAGAAATCTATATTCCCCCAAAATACCTATGTTAACTTTACTGTTCAGTACTGTGTTCTCTGTCTCTACTCAGTGATCAGAGTCCTTCTCTCCTTCCCCCCAAATATCCCCCTTCCACACCCACCTGCCAATCTCCTTCAAATGAAATAACAGACTATGGAGAGACCATGCTGGCAGGTTGGTGTCTTGGCTTGAGACCTAGAGAGTAGACCTTTGCTCTGTTCCGTTCACCCACCTGTGTGTCCTGCCTATGTGTCTTCAATTATGACTCCTTTCCTCCCTTTCATTTTCCCCCAAGTTCAGGCAGATTTGCTTTAATCACTTTTCATAGACTAGCTGAATGGTCTACTTACATAAAGAGAGAAATGTCTGTATATAGAGAACATTCTAATTGGGGAAGATTAGGGAAAAAAAAAGGTCCATATTTTTATAGTATCTTATCAAGAATTCTGTATTAAGTGACACTTCTATGTTTCATCAGCTGATGCTCACAATGTTGACCCAGAGGTACTACAAGACCCCAGAGAACCTTATGAATCATCAAAGAAAGAGTAACATATTATTGAAAGGAATATTTGATTGATTATAACATCCCATCTATAGACTATTTTGAATGACAGAGTATTTACTATGTGTAAAACCAATCATGAGCAACTCTCCCAAGGACTGCTGCTGTGAATAATTTTAAAGTTCTAATCACATAGTATAGTGAACTCTTTATTTATTCAGCAAATAAACTAAAGCATAACATTCAAGAAACTGAAGCACAACATTCACAACAAGATAATATAACAACTTATTACTAAGGTGACCACATAGTCTTAAACAAAACATATTATTCAGTAAGTCACAGTCTCCTCAGTCAATATAGAGTACCCAAGAAAAGTCTTCTTTCATCTTGCCTCAAGGCTGGCTTCCAATCATCCTTATGCCAATTATCCTTAAGGGGTAGAAGAAAGTACAAACACCACCAAGCCCTAGTAAATCACAGTCTCCTCAGTCAATATAGAGTACCCAAGAAAAGTCTTCTTTCATTTTAACTGAAGGATGAAGTCCAGATCCCCATGGCTCCTCTTCCACTAGCTGACTGCTCTCCGTTCTTGCCTGGACTCACTCGTAGGCAGCTCTCCTCTCCTATTTCACACTTCGGCTTACTACTCCACTCCAAACTCTTTGAAGTTTTGGTTTCTAGGAAGACAAAGCTTAACAAAGCTACAACAATATTTACACACATTGCTGGCACTATCATCTCAATTCACCTTCTGACAAAGTAACACAAATCAACAGACAAGCCTTCTGTCTGAGAAATCAGACACAAATAAACAGGAAAGTCCTAGGATTTCTGTAACAGCAGTAAAGTCCTCTTTCAGGTCTTCTGTCTAAAAACAACAGACATCGTGCTTTTGTCTGACAGACCAACAGATAGAGTGCTACAGAGTGTGAAATCACAAGCATTTTCTCTCTCAGTTCTGTTTGGTCCCAGCTCAAGCTTTTCTCTGCTCTGCTCCTTTCTGTTTCACACTTCCTTTTCTGCTCTTTCAGCAAGCTCCTCCCACCGTGGGTTACATGTGATGATGTTAGGCCTACTAAGGGCAGGGAAGGTTTCCAAGCTCCCTTAGGCCTATTAAGGGCAACACAATGCATACTGTTTCCAACAAAGACTTGATATAATCAAAGTTGAGGCTTAAAGGCACTTGAATAGCTGAAACAAGCAGCAAGGTATTACTTTGCTTGCCATTGCACTATGTTGGAAAATTATTAACTTTGGAAATAATGTTAACCTCCAGGTTGAAAAATTGGGAAGGTAAGATGAATTTTAAAAGATAGAAATAATTCTGTCTTTGCACTAATCCAAAATGCACCCTGAACCTCTACATTTAACACATGAGACCTAACAGCTTTGGTTTCATCATCCAAAGAACCAAAAGGTACCATGTACAGTTAAAAATCAATTAAATGTATTGACCTGTCCCTGGATAAGACAAATAGTGTAGCAATATAAACTCTGAGTGCATTTTGGGAGAAAGTGATGCTCAAAGAAATCCTAATGTGTTTCTTCAGCTCCTGATCAAAGGCAAATGACCTTGGCAATCTAGCTTAAATTCTCATCCAAATATTTACTGAATACCATATTTAATCTGTCTACCAAATATCAGCATATCCAGATAAAGACCAGAAAGGATGTCACAGAATTCCATAATCTCAGTGATAAAGAGGACATCAGAGCCACCTCATCCAATGCATGCCTGTATATGGAAGTCCTCTCTACAACACCCCAAACATGTGGTCATCTGGTCTTTTCTCTGCAGATTTCATCCCACTCTGCTTTTGGATAGCTCCAGTGGTTCGAAACCTTCTCCTCATGTTGAATCTAAATCTGCCTCTTTGTAATCTTTAGCTATGTTTTCTCTTCTCTGACCTTTGAGGCCAAGCATAATAAACCCAATTCCTCTTCCTCACGATCCTCTTTAAATTCTTGAACATAGTTATCACAATAGGGATAGCTAGATGGCACAGTGAATAGAGGGCTGGTTCTGGAGTCAGAAAAATTCATATTCCTGGTTCAAATCTGGCCTCAGACACTTACTATCTATGTAACCCTGGGCAAGTCACTCAACTATGTTTGCATCAGTTTCCTCATTTGAAAAATGAGCTGGAGAAGGAAATGACAAACTGCTCCAGTACCTTTTTCAGGAAAACTCTAAACGGGGTCAGAAAGAGCCAGACATGATTGAGCAATAACAGCAATCATAATATTCCCCTTTCAAGTTTTCTCAGAGTTAAAAATATCCATTTTCTTGAATTTAATCCACGTATGGCATGATCAACAGTCTTCTTGCCATCCTAGAAGCCTCTCTTTGGGGCTCATCTACCCCTAATTCAGTCAAAACATTATTAAATGCCTGCTATAAACAAGGTTACATGCTAGGTGCTAGACATACAAAGTGAACTCTTTATACTTTTTAGTTTATCGATGTTCTTCCTAAAATGTTGTTTTATGTTCTTCATTTTCAAAGAGGATGAATGACATTATGGGGTACTGTCTTTGACTCAAGCAAGAATTGGATTTAAGTGAGGCAGAATTGACAAAGTCATCAGTATCACTCTCTCTTTGAATCATCAAAGGCCAGTGGCAAGAAAAAAATTAGAATGACTGACAGCGGCCCAGGATACATCGAATGTCCTCAGCATCTTCACTATCTGACCAAACTCTAAATGCTCCACAGCACCTGCTTCAGCCACCTTCATGGTCATTGGAATAAATTGTTCTTATCCACCCCTTCTGCTACTGGAAATCTTCATATATTTGGGGATAGACACTGCCCTAACTTACCAATGGTTTTGAAGCCTATTGGTTACCCTCAACCTGGTTTAGCCCATCTACTGAGGTTTACTGGGGGTGTGACTGCTATGCATGTTTAAGCTTCTACGAGTCACAGGTGAGAGTTTAGAACCAGGTGGTCACCAAAAGTGGATGGGCAGCCCTGAAAAGGGCTCAGTAAGCCCTTATACCAGAGATGCTGGTCCTTCTTGATCATCCCACATGGTGTCCAAGACCAGTGATAGTATACCAGATATGAGATCATCAGGGCAGAGTACAAGAGAATTGGTACCTATTAAATAAAATATTCTAAGTCAAGTATCTGGATAATGTGCTACAGTATGTCAAACATCTAGAGGGTGAATTCTTTTCTCTTTTTTTTCTGAATGTCCAATGTTACATAGAAATGTCTTAAAATCTTAATTACTTTAGCTCTTTAAATGTCCTAGTGTTAAAAATGAGGTTGTTTTGATCGGAACTTGAAGCCATTGATTTGAATTGTTTATGTTTACATAGTCAATTTTGAATTGAATTCAGTTTTTCAAGAGTTTATTTAGCATCTACTCTGGGGAAAAGTGCCATGCTATGCACTGGACACACAAATATGGTAAATGAAACGATCCCTACTTACGAGGACCTGACAATCCACCAGTCTTAAAAAAGTCTCAGCATCCAGAGTATAAAAACGGCCAACCTTGCTGTAGCGTGCCCTCGTGAGATCACATCTGAAGTATTGCCTAGTGATTGGCACATAGCAAATGCTTAAGAAATGTTTGTTGCTGACTTATTCACTTCTAGAAACCTCATTTATAAGCAGGACATTGACAAACTGAGAGGTGACAAGAAATATGAGGAACCAGTAGAGCATGACATAGAAGAATAAATTGAAGGCACCAGGAAAGCTTAGCCTGGAGAAAGGAAGACTTGGTGGGGAATGACAGTTGTCATCAAGTGTTTGAAAAGCCATTGTGTAGAAGAGGAATTTGGCTTGTTATGTTTTTTCCAAAGAACCAAACAAGCAATCATTGGTCATAAGATCAAGGGGGCAGGAGCTTTACTGACTTAGAGGTAGGAGGGTCTCCCAAAATATAATAGCTTCCCTTGGGAGATGATGAGTTCCTATCAACTAGAGGTCATCACATGAAACCTAGACGATTATCTGTTGAAAAAGTTTTAGAGGGGATTCCTGATTGTGTATCAGTTGTACTAATTAAATAGACTCTTGAGGAGATAACATGGTATAGTGGAATGAAGCCTAGATTGGAAGATGGATAAAAATTTGAATTTGAATTTGAATCTCACCTCTGACGCTTACTAGCTTAGTAAAGTGGGAGAAATAATATTTGTAGGACCTATATATCTCTATACTATCCTTTAAAATTGGAGACAGTGTGGTAGTTTGGAAAGAATGCTGAACTTGGAGCCATAGGACCTGATTTTAAATCCTGACTTACAACTCATATAACTTAATCTCTCTGGACCTGAACTTCCACACCTGTAAAATGAATGAGTTGGACTCTATGAGCTCTAAAATCCCTTTCATCTCTGTATCTGTTACCTGTGGTATTATTTCCCAGAGACATTATTGTGAAGATAAATGAGATGACACATGTACATCATTTTGCAAGTTATAATGAGTTCTTCAACCAAAACACTGCCCCTTTATAGATTCTGTGATTACTACAAAATTAGCTAATTACCTTAAATAGTTACCTGAAAGATGTAGCATGGGGAAAATGATGTTTAAATTTTAGTTTCCTATTTCAAATGAATATATTTGGGAAAGTTATCATAATTTCTTGTTCTGGTTGCATTATTACTGATGGGAAGTCATCAGCTGAAAAGCAGAAACTTTGTAATTAAAGGTGAATCAAATATATTTATCTTACAGTTTCTTATCCTGGAATGCAGATCTTCTCCATGTGAATTTTTCATTATGTCTACACCAGGTGTCCTCCTGTAATTTGTCTGCTCATTGCAAATTGTGAGCTCAGTACACATGGAAACAAAGCATGCAGCTTCTCAAGACATATCTAAGTCAGGAAATATAAAATGTGGAATGCAGATGTCAAACTGGAAATTGCTTTCACCATCTTAAACAATTTTTGTCAACTAGCCTCTCCATTCTGCTCTCTTTCTCCCTCCCTCCCCTTTCCTCTCTGAACTTCTACTTCAATTCATTTGCTTATACCCCTCTCAAAACAGTCCCCTGCTCCAAGTTTTCCAGTTACCGACATCGAACATAATATCTAGGAATATCAGTACACTAGCTGATAGCTCAGAAGTCAATTATGCTAAACATTTCTTGTGTTCATGGCATATAGGTTTTTTTAAATTCTGTTTAGCAGATGGATAATTCATTACCCTCCTGATACACTGATAAAATAAGACCATAACATATTGACTGAAGATTTTTTTTTTTGGTGGTGGATAGTTAAAAATCAATGAACTGTCTCGTTGATGCTATATTCAACTACCCTATTTCTTGACTCAAATCTTAGATCCCAGTTATACCCTCCTACACACTGCTGATCCAATGATTTCTAAGGTTCTTGTAAGGCATCCTCTAACATTCCATGCTCCTATTAACTGATGCTGGCATTCATCTGCTACAGGTGTAAGCCGTGAATTTGTTAGTTGCTTAAATTGTACCATCTTATGGTTCTACTGAAACCAGTTGGCTTTCAGTAGCCTAGGGCTATGCCAATTAACACTGGCCCAGAGTCCCACCCAGGGCCATTCATTTAATTATTCATTCAGTAAGCATTTACTATCACAAAGTCACTAAAATGGTCTCCTTAAAAGCTGCCTAATGCTTTCACAATTCATTTTGTATAGCTTATATTTTTGTGTTTGTGTGTATGATTTTTTAAAGTTCCTCTTCCTTCTGAATTTACTTTAACTCAATATATTTTTCCTGTAAACAAACAAAACAAAATAGCAATTAAGCTTTCTTTCCTCCTCCTCCTCTTTCTCTCCCTCTCTCTCTTCTCCCTCCCTCCCTCCCTCTCACTTCCTTCCTTCCTCCCTCCCTTCCTTCCTCCCTCCCTTCCTTCTTTCGTTCCTTCCTTGCTTCCTTCTTTCCTTCCTTCCTTCTTTCCTTCCTTCCTTCCTTCCTTCCTTCCTTTCCTGAAAACAAATTGATTTCTGATTACGTTAGAATGAGAAGTGATAAGGCAGAATTAGTTGTCTGAGTGAATGCTGAGTGCATGTACCATATGTATTTACCTGTCATGCTTTCATCTAGGTTTTTAAGTCTGAGGCAGTTTAGTGTAGTGGAAAGACCACTGATAACACAGTTATTGAATCAGAAGATTGAGGATCAAACCTCAAACCTTCCAGAAATTCACTGTGTCACCTTGAACAAGTCACTTGCTATCTCTCATTCTTGGTTTCTCTAATTACAACATGAGGAATTCAGAGTAAATGATTTCTAAGCCCCCTCCTAGATTGAAAAATTATGATCCAATGATATTGAAATATCAAGGAGATCCAGAAAGTTTAAAGGTTTTACTAAACCTTCACCCAAACCTTCACAAAATAATAAGTAACAGTAATAGTATTTGAGCCTGGGTTTTTTGACTAAAAATTAGCTTTGGAGTACTTTCAATGTAATTACAGAATAAAACCTGTCTAGTTTGTTGTGGAATATCAGGGGCAGTCTACTGAATAATAAACCTGCTTCAAAAGAAGGATGTTACATTACTTTCTAAGATGTGTGGTAACACATTAGTGTGGTAACACTAGGTTAATAAAACACATTATTCTAGATATCTCAATAGGAAACACTTCTTAATAATTTTATTTTCATCAAAGCAGAACAGGATGACTTTTGGAGTAATAAGTTCTTTTGCAGTGGAGGTCTTGAAGAGGAGACTGGATAACCATATGCGTGGTAGCTTGTAGGAAGGAGGTCCTCTTCTGGAATGAGTTAGATTAGATGGATTATGTCTGAGAACTTTTTGGTTTTGCGATCTAATTATATGTTGTATGTTAAGCAACTGATAATTTGTAAAAAATATTTTGCTTGTAAATGGGTTCCTTAAAAATACTTAAAACACTGTATTTTAAAAATTAGGATAAATATTCCTTTTCAATTCCTGTTGATACTTTTAAATTTTCATGCAAAACTCCTTTCATATTTGTCACAATGACAAATTTGGAATCCTCCCTCTTGTTGGAATTATCAGAGAATGATAGAATTTTAGAGGTGGAAAGGGTTTTTAGCATTATAAATCAGGAGTAGACAAAGCAATGCCATTTTACTGTACTCCCATCTCTACTCTGGATTCACTGTGGGGCTTCAGATGAGTTACTATTCATAAAATGGGTTGACATTGCATGCCAACCTCTTTGGAATGTATAGCAATACTCTTTCTTTCTGATAGTTATTTTCCCCTAATGTTCCATGAGTTAGGTCTGTTAGCTTATCTCTGCTTTTTCAGTGAGGAATCAGAGGTAATAAAAGAGGTGAAATGACTTCCTAAAAGCCACATCAGCTGCCAGATGTTCAGTGGAAACTGGAGCGAATACTGCAGTTGCATTCTTATTTTTTGATCATTTGACTTCTTTCTGCTTTGCTTTATCCAGCTGGTAAGTAGGCCTTATGGCTAAAAAGAAAAAATAGCAGAGGATTATAACAAAAAAGAATATTTTTTCTTCTCAGGCATTTTAATGAGATCTTTTTCATGTTCCATCTTAGAAGTATTAAAAACAGTGTTGGAAGTTACTTGGACCATTGAGTCTTTAAAATAACAATTACCTAGGCATCTAGATGGTACAATGGATAGAGTACTGGATCTGGAGTTAGAAAGACTTAGGTTCAAATTTAACCTCAGACATTTAAATTAGTTGTATCGCCTGAACAAGTCACAACCTTTGTCTGCTTCAATTTTCTCATCTATAAAATGGGGATAATTAAAATTAATGCCAAAGCTTCTGTGAGGATAAAGTAAAATATTTATGAATCCTTTTGAAAACCTTAAAGCACTTTATATATGAATATAAAGATTGTCTCATACTTCAAGTTTACAAAGAGTTTTCCTATCAATTCTTTCATTTGATCCTCACTAATATTCTGTGGGGGAGGGAGAGAAGGTGTTAATAATAATAATAATAATTTCACATTTATTTAGGTTTCAAGGTTTACAAAACACTTCCCTCCAAACAGACCTGTGTAGTAGGTGGAATTATCATTAGCATTAATTCATCTTAACTTCCCTGTTGATATGCAAGATAGGACTAGCAAGAAGTTCTACTGGGCATCTAATGAAGAAATTGCTCTGGAGCAATTGTGTCTCAGAATTTTAGGGATCCATTTGCTAGTTCTGTCTCTTTCTGCTTCTTCTTCATGGGCTCTCTAGGGCATGGTGGTCTGGTGAGGAGGGAGTGAAATAATAAGTGCATTACACCCTGCCTCAAGTCACACAAGTTCACCCAAGGGTAGGGAAATTGAGGCTAAACTAAAAACAAAAACAAAAATTTTAGGCACATTTTTAACATCTTTTCTTTGAAAAGAAACATTAAATGAAAACTCAAGAATACTTTAAATATACAATGTTTTTAAGTTCTTGAGAAAGTTCACTCAACCAAATGCAATATTAGGAACACCATGCTCCAGTTAAAAGAGAATTGTGTCTTTTAAATGAGTCTTTACAAATTCTGTTGTTACTGATGATGAGCAATTAACACATATATGGAAGGATATATTTAATAGTGCAGTGATGGTGAGAAATTGTTAGGATAATATTGCTGCGTTTAATTCTTGTAATATTTATCATTTTAGCACAAGGCATCCTGGGCCATCACTAGTTATCTTGACTTTTATCTTGCCACTGGACTTTGATGACTCTGGAGGAGAGAGTGAGACTGACAACTCAGTGCAGCCCTTCTGCCTCACTTGAATCCAATTCATGTGCAAATCAAGACATCACCCTCATGACATCTTTAGTCCTCTTCAAGAAGGAAGGACAAACACCAATTTTGGCATAAACTTGTTTAAAGAGGCAATCTAATCTCCAGGGTTAAGCAGAGAAAGGATATGGTAAGGATTCTTGATTATATTATATTTTATTTTATTCCTAGGGATTTGGTTTTGGTTGTTTTAATACAGTTTGATGTGAGGAATATGGTATTGTGGATATACTGTGGATAACGAAATTTAGGATAACGTAGATTGGATAATAAAACAGAATGATGGTTCCCTTCTTTATTCACATTGCCAGCACCCAAGTTCAGGCCTTTGTCACATCTCATTTGGACTACTGTGATAACCTTGAATTAACCCTCCCTCTTTTAGTTTCTCCTCTTTAAACCATTTGCTTCATAACTGTCAGAATAACCTCAAATTATCCCCTTGCTCAAAAAATCTTCATTATATCTCTACTCTTCTAGGATAAAATACAAATGTCTCTACTTGGCTTTGAAAGTCCTTCACAATCTATTTCTAGTTTACTTTTCCAGATTAATTTCATATTGCCTCCCTTCACACATTTTTACATTTCAGCCAAACTGGCCTACATCCTGTTCCCAGAACTTGGCATTCTATCTCTTATTTCTGTGTCTTTATATAGGCTGTGTCCCATGTACTCTTTCCTCACTTCTACCTCTTATCAACATACAAGCCTCAGTTTGGTTGCCATGTCCCAGAGAAATTCTTCCCTAATCTTCCCCAGTTCTTAGTCCTCTCTCCCTTCTTAAACTATTGTATATTTATTTATCTGTTTATATTCTATATTCTTCTTTAGAATATGAATTGCTGGAGATAGGATTTAAAAAAAAAATTTCTAATTTGCATCCCAAGCATCTAGCATGGTGCCATGCACATAGTGACTCTATATAAATTTTCTTTGAACTGAATTGAATTTGAAAGCTGTTAACACAGAAACACTTTGAATGAATAAAGTGGTTCAATATAATAGTTATTCCTGTGTACTTTAGGTAATCTCAGTTTGGAAATTTCTTATTCCTTTAGATATCACAGCATATTTATCTCTTTAATATTTCAAACTATGTTATTGTGATGTTAACAGACAACAGGAGTTTTTGCTATGAATCACTTTCTAGATAAGAACATTTAACTTATTTCCCATCATGCCACCTGAATAGCCCTTGAATTGAAGGAATTCTATAAGATGTGCATAGGAGGAAAAAGATTCTTTACTGGAAACCTCACTATTTTAGGGATCCTATTTGAAATTTTTATTGAGACCCTGAATTTAGATGCAACTCATGACCCAGAACCCTCTAATCCCTGGGCTCACATAGACTAGGTCTAAACTTGGGGGTGGTCTTAAATGACTAATTCCTTTTTGGTTTACCATAGCCCCTCTTGGAGTTTACTCTGAGAAAATCTCAACTGTCATGTTTGTGCCTAGGTTTGCATGAATGTCCATTACAGGGCCTTCTGCTTCCATAAAAAATTTGAAACTATTTTCCTACAGCTGAGCTGTCTTGAATGGTGAATAGGTAAATGCAAATTCATTTAGCTCCCTACATTTAGCTGGCTCCAGATCAGATGATGCTTCATATCCCACATATAGAAAGCCATCCCATTTGGCTTTCTATACAGTCAGTCTTGTTATGTCTCCTTTTCTGTTATGCTGAATCTACCCTTTATCTCCCTTCTCCCAATCTTCTATCCAATGCTATTCACTTACTACCTCTTGCTTTTGGAATTATAATCAAATAAATACTATATTACTTTGGAAGGAAGTGTCAATTGAGTAACCTATGGATCCCAAGATTTTGAGCCGATTCATTTATCTTGGACACAGCCCTGGTTACTGAAACTCATCATCTTAGGTCATATCTCAGAAAGCTTCAAACCAACCAGTTCTTCTTAGTACAACTCTATTCACTCAGACTTATTCAGGGATTGTGTTTGTCTTCTGATCAACGTACCAATGGCACCCTCCTTGGGGAAAGGTATGGAAAATAAAAGGTTTCAAACTTGAGCTCAACTCATCAAATTGATCTGAGTGTGTACCTGTTGTCTATTTAAGACCTCAACCAGGGTCTCAGGGATATAAGAGAATTAAATGACTCTTGGAATAATGATGGATGACACCCAAGTTATAGTTTCCATATACAAGATAAAGAGCAATCTAATCCTGTCTCATGATACCCAACATCACTTAACTCTGTGTCACTTCATCCTCATAAACTGTAAATATTCTTGCAGTCAATTGAAAATGACAAGCCATCTTGAGAAGAGTGTGTAGAAGCAGATTAAATACTTCTTCACTTCTAAATTATTGAAATATGCAGTCATTGAGTAAATCACAGGATCAACCCTAACATAATTAAAATATATAATTTAGTCCTATAAATTTCCCAATTCCATTCAACCTGAGGGTTGTCAGATTTAGAGCTGGATGGATTTTTAGAGGCATCCAGACCAAAGGTTTTTGGCCTATTTTTGCATCATGGACTTCTGTGTCACTCTGGTGAAATCTGTAGATACTTTCTCAGAACAATGTTTTTAAAAAAGTTAAGAAAATGTTAAATTTCAGATAAAGGTTGTGGAAACAAATTTGATTTTTTTCTCCCACTGAACTTCATTAACCCTATGAAATCGATCCACAAATCCCCAAAATAAGAACCCTTGATGTAGGCCAATTCCCCTAAAAAATGATTAGGTATGATTTTCCTAAAATCATTTAGATTTTAAATAGTAGAGCCTGTTTTGCGAGCATAGATCATTTCACATTATGTTAGGGATAGGAGTAGGGGTAAGGGTGAGGGTAGGAGAAACTTTTGAAAATGGATTTTGATTTTAGGAATATTGGACATTTCCTTATTTTTTCATATTTTAATCTTGTTTGGGGATAATACTCCTAAAAGAAGTTTCATTCTCTAATGTCCAAATTATTCTTTCATTTCCCCTATTCTAAAAGAAACCCTCCCCCAACCCTTATACAAACTCTGTAGAGGTATATATACTACCTTTAAAAATTTAGATTAAAAGTAATTTATTTATTTTAAATTTATGGAATAAGACAAACATTTCCATAACATAGTATGATAAAAAGATGATTGCACGTGAAACTGCAAAGCTATTATGTACAGCTTTCTATTCTTTTAAATATATAATAAAGTTATCATGTAAACTTGTTTTTTCTTCCTCCTCTCCCAGAGATGTTTATCATTAGACACGAATATGTATATATGTAAAAGTATTATTTTCATACTTCTATTTATCAATTCTTCCTCTGGATACAGATAACATCTTTCTTTATATGTTCTTTATAGTTAATATGGGTATTTATAATAGTCAAAATGAATTATTCACTCAAAGTCATTCTTAAAACAATATTGCTATTACTGTATACAATGTTCTCTTGGTTCTGCCCATTTTGCTCTTTCTTATCCCATGTAACTCTTTCCATGTTGTTCTAAGATCATTGAGCTTATTATTTCTTACCACACGGTAGGATTCTATCACAATCATAAAACACCTTCAGAACTCAGCTCAGCGATCTACAAACAGGAGGTGCTAACCAAATATTTGTTGAAATTCATTTTAATATATACTGATACGTATCAGAAAGAAAAAAAATGTCCTGAAATTCTAGAACTACTTAATTCTAAGCTCTAAGTGAGAAGCCTTGTGCTATTACGGCAAGCTAATAGGCTGTTGTGGAGAGGATACAGTATGGGTTTTAGCGAGAGAGGTTTTGGGTTGAAATTCCACTTCTGATAATTACTACTTGTTTAACATGAGACATGTTACTTTACCCTCCTTAGTCTCAATTTCCTCATCTATAAAATAAGAATATATGACTCCTGAAGTCTCAACTAACTCTTAATCAATGATCCTAAATTGTGGTTTTGAATTCTTGCTCTAGCAGAGCTTAGTCTCAGTTTTTCATATTTTAAATTCATGAGGGGATAATACTTCTAAAAGAAGTTTCTTTTTCTTTATTGTCCAAATTCACCTTCTCCCCCCACAACCAGAACCCTTGTTTTGACAAGTCAGATGCATTTCCTAGGCCTCAGTAAATAGTTTCTCTAAAGCCGCATTGCAACTTTAAATCCTATGATCCTAAATACTGCCACATCCAGGCAGACAACATTTGAGGTATCTTACTGTGACTGAATAAGGAGCAATATAATAACAAAGGTTCTTATTTACATAATGATTTATGATCTATAAAGCGTGTTCTTCACAGTAACCTTGTACAATAAGAAGTGTAGATAAAGGTGTGATAAGACCACGATCATTGAGAGAATATTACCAAATTTTTAGAGTGAGCATTTACACCTTAGATCAGTAAGTCATGGTCCTATTAATTAGCTAATTATTTAAATTTGAGAAAATGTTATTAATGCAGATTAAACTTTATAAAAAGGGTATTGTGGATATATGTGTATGAGTGTGTGTATTCAGAAACCTGGTTGTTAAACATTTATCAGCATATTCTGAAGTGTTCGTATTTCAAAAGAGGAAATTGAGCCTCAGAGAGTTTAAATTACTTGCTCAAGGTCATGTAACCAGTAAGCAGCTGAGATAGTCTTTGAATTCAGATATTTGATTACAACACAGATATTTGATTATAACCTTTTATTATTTATTATCATGAAGTTACTTTTCTCTCCATATCCATCTCTCCTTATTTTCCTTCCTTTTCATCTTTGTAGTAGACTTCCCCTGATAAAAGTTGAAAGTGAATTATTGGCTCCAAATGATTATCAATTTAAATTTAAAATTTATTTGCTGTAAATTTTTGTTAAAAAACTCCCTAGGCGGAGCCAAGATGGCAGTGTAGAAGCAGCAAGGTTTCGCAGCTCTCACACAGCCACCTCAAATACCCATAAAACACGACTCTAAACAAATTTTAGGGCTCCCAAACTCACATAAAAATACAGAAAAACTCCCTAAATTTTATTTCACTTTTTGCATTCAAAATTTTATTCTTCAATCTTTAAAATTTATGCTTTTATTGGATAACATTTTTAAAACCACAAAAGAAATTGAGAATAGATTGTTGCTACTTTATGCCCAGGGCAGCAATTTCTGGTAGTAACCAAGGTAGCTGGACATAAACTTAGCCAATATATAGTGAAACTGAGGGAGAATTTTCTTGTCTTCTATGACTCCATAGCTTAAGTTGCCAGAGTTTATAAAGGTGGAATACAGGAAGTGAGTAGATGCTTTTGGAATTCCTCTGGTCATCTGTGTGAAATTTGTGCTTTTGTGTGAAGAATGACATTTGCAAAAATAAGTGGTGACAGAGACTCTTGAGCAGAGTTCTCAATGTTAGACTTATTTTTAAACATTGCATAAAAAGACCTAATGAATGCTAAGTGATTACCCACATTACTTTGATGCCCTCTGGGTACCATGGCACAAAAGGGATGCAGAAAATGTGGAAAAGATTCAGAAGGTTGAATTTTTTCCCATTAACTAAAGAATCCTTTGGGGGTAGAGTAGTCTATATAAGGAAAAGTTTAATGAATTAGAATGAGTAATTAGGTAAAATATAACATTTTTTGGTTAGATCCTTTAGAAAAAACACTGAACTAGGTACTATAAAATAAGCTACAAATAAAAAAAGAGACATCTCTGCCCTGGGAGATGTAAATGAGGAAGGTATCAGAACGCAGAATAAAGAAACAGAACTAAGAGCAAAATATATAAAATAACCACAATAACATAGGGGGAAAAAAAACAGTGAGAGATCTAGAAATTCAGATTCATGCAATGACCTGTCTTGATTCCATGAGCCAGATGATAATATTCCCCTCCTCTTAGTAGAGAAGTTGTTGAGTTTTTGAGTCATTTTGAGTATTTGACCCATTAATATTTTTCCATCTTTTTTAGGCAAACTGATGTTTATCCTTGTGATACTTTGTGCTGATAAAGTTGATTTTTTTTAAAAATTAAGTAAAATACTTCATATTTGCCTCTATTAAATGATATCTTACTTAAGGTGCTTATGTGTAAATAGATGAAGTGCTAATCTAGGCTTTAGAAAGACTTGAGTTCAAATGTTGCCTCAGACATTTAATAATTGTGTCACCCTAGGTAAGTCATTTAACCTTTCTTAGTGTCAGTTCACCTATAAAATGGAGATTAGTGATAACATCTACCTCACAGAGTTGTTCTGAGGCTCAAAGGAGAGAGTATATGTAAAATGTCTTGCATTTTTTAAAATCTTTGATGTTCATTCATTTTAGTTATGTCCTACTCTTTGTGTGATTTTTTGGCAAAGATATTGGAGGGGGTTGTCATTTCCTTCTTCAGCTCACTTTACTGATGAAGAAATTTAGGCAAAGAGGGTTAAGCAACTTGCCCAGGGTAACATAACTAACTAGTGAGTCTCTGATACCAGGTTTGAACTCAGGAAGATGAATCTTTCTGACATCAGGTCTGGCACTCTGTACCACTTAGCTGCCCTATGCATATCTTACAGTGTTATTAAATCTTGTCTTATTATTATTATTACTAATTTCCTCATGCTGTAGTTCACAGGTATCAAACTCTCTTCAAGTAATCTGCAAAACTCCCTAGTATGGGCAGGAGCCAGATAAAATTATAATCGGGAAATATTTAACAAAATAAATAAAAACACAATACAATGCAACATAAATAATGCTAATTTGTGATCTTCTAATTCAATATAGGCCCACAGGCATTTGTTTCTATTTGAATTTGATTCTTTTCTTCTTGTCTATCAAGAACTTAACTTTGTATCATTTACAAGCTTGATAAGAATGCCATATGTGTATCTAAGTTATTGATAAAAATGTTAAATAGATATAAATTCCTGAGATACTCCGGTAGAGATCTCCCATCTCAGATATCAAACTATTAATAATTATAATTTATGTCTGGCCAGCAAACCAGTTATAATCTAGCATTCACCTGTCTTTTCCACAAAAGAACCAGAAACTATCAAATGTTTTGCTAAAATTTAGGTAAACTACATCTACATAATTTTATTAAATGTCTCTCAAAAAGAAGATGAAGTTGGTCTAACAAGACCGATTTTTGATGAAGCTATGCCTTTTCCTAGTTTATATGGCTTAATTTTCCATTTGTTCACTAACCATCACTGTATTATGTTCTAGAATATTGTAAGGAATTGAAGTCAAGATTATTTGCTTGCAGTAGAGTACCTGGAATACAGGGCCTTAATAAATGCTTGTTGATAGATTGACAATTTATAGATTATATGCTCTTCTCTTTTATGAAAATTGATAAAACATTTTTCTTTCTCTAGTCTTTCTCTACTTTTCCCATTTTCCCTGATTGTACAAAGACTAGACAATAATTCAGAGGTCACATTAATCAGCCAATCTATACGCATTTATTAGACACTTAATATTTACCAAACCTTGTAACAGGCATTTAGGATACAAAAACAAAGATAAAATTGTTCCTTTCTTCAAAGAGTTGACATTCTATCAGGATGTAAAATATATGCAAAAATAAGAATTTCCAGAATAAAATAATGCAAATTTTTAAGGAAGAGGCACTAGCATCTAAGAGGAAAAAGAAAGGTAAAGAAAAGAAAGAAAAGGAAAGGACAGGAGAGGAAGCAAAAGGAGAAAAGAGGTGGCACTTGAGTAGTGCTTTAAAGGAAATAAGAGATTCTAAAAGTGAGTTAATTCGGTCATGGGGAATAACTAATTCAAAGGCACGGAGATGAGAGATGTAGTATCACATGTGAGAAATGGTAAAAAGACAAGTTTGTTTGGACCATATAGGGAGGTAGGGAAAGGTAATGATAGATAATAAGATTAGAAAGATAGGTTAGAGCTAAGCTATGAAGTTCTTTAAAAGCTGAATAGAAGGGGAAAAACACTTGACAGGATACATCATTCATTCCTGTTTTTCTAAAAGACAAGAAATTTTATAAAAATGGATCTTTCCTTAACACTATGCATCCATTCTATCTAAAACCAAGAGCCAGAATTATGTGTAATGAGGATAAACTAAAGAGTTTTCCAATAAGATCAGAGGTAAAAAAAAAAAAAAAAAGGATATCTATTTTCAGCACTATTATATGATATATTTCTAACATACATTTTAAATAAACTTGTGAGTTCCAAATTTTCTTGTCCCTCTGTACTCTCAACCCTCCCTAAGATGGTAAACAATTTAATATAGGTTATATATGTGCAGTCATGTAAAACATATATTGTAAAAGAAGAAACAGACCAAAAGGAAAAAAAAATTGTGAAAAAAATAAAATGAAAATAGTATGCTTTGATCTGCATTCAGACTCCATCAGTTCTTTCTCTGGATGTAGATAGAAGTTTTCATCGTGAGTCTTTTGGAATTGTCTTAGATATTTGATATAGTTCTAAAAATATTAGCTATAGAAATAAAATAAGGAAAAAATAAATTATCAGACAAGAATAGCCAAAGGGGTAACAGGATTACTTTTTGCAGATTTATATGACACTTTTCTAAGCTAAGTAGAAAATAAACTAAAAATTAATCAAGCAATTAAAATAGCCAGCAAAGTTTCAGGATGAAAAATACATCCCCATAAATCATGAGCATTTATCTATTAAAAGAAACTAAATGTAACAGGAAGAGATAGAATAAGAAATTTAATTTAAAATGACTACAGAATTTATAAAATAACTTGGGAATCTGCCTAGTAAGATACTTTCTTATTATTGTTCAGTTATTTCAATCATTTAGTCCTATCCAACTCTTTATGACCCTGTTTGTGGTTTTCTTGGCAAAGATACTGGGGTGGTTTTCCATTTCCTTCTCCAGCTCATTTTACAGATGAGGAAACTGAGGCAAACAGGCTTAAGTGACTTCCCCAGGATCACACAGCTAATAAGTGTCCGAGCCTGGATTTGAACTCAGGTCTTCCTGACTCCAGGCCCAGTGCTGTCTCCACTGCACTACTTAAGACATACATGGAAATTATATGAATGTAACTACAAAATACTCTTTACACAAATAAAGACTGACTTAAATAATTAGAGAAATACTAATTGTTTATGGGAGGCCAAGCCAATGTAATAAAAATTATAACGCTACCTAAGTTAATTTATATATTTAGTGCTATGCTAACTAAACTCCTACAGGATTACTATACAGAACTAGATAATATTATGAAAATTCATCTGGAAGATCAAACCATAAATTATCTCAAGGGAAATGATGAAAAAAGTGGTAAAGATCTCAGACTATGCTACAGAGTAGTAATCATCAAATAACTAGCTTTGCCAAGACATAGAGATGTCAATCAGCGGAACAGATTAATGAAGTAAAAAACATATAGAAAAAAATGAGAAAAGTAGCTGAATATGGAGTCCAAAGATACTAATTTGATGCTTTTTCTTCATCTCCTTACTTATCTCAGTCAGCTTGAGTAATTTAACACCAGGCTGCTTACTGACATTTGTATAAAGTTAACACATTCATGCGGCCATCCCCAAACACTCTTAAACAGATACACCTTGAGTTTCCAAGTAAAGTGTCTGTATATGGCATGGAAAAAGGGATAAACAGACAACCAACCATATCAAGAGTATGAGTAGTTGGAAATCTCAACTGAGGATGACAGAATCAGCTCTTATTTTTCAAAATATTTCTTATGCTATCCAATACTACCTAGGAAAGTGCACAGAATAGATAAGAAGTTAAACTAATAGTGACTGACACTCACAATTTTTGTCTAGAGACACAAAGTTTCCAAACATTTTGAATCCATGGAGTAAGGTGAGGCATGAAGCAGAGGGTAAAAAAATTTTTTTTTGGAAAAAAATGAACTTCTGAAAAAGAAATATGTCAACATTTATTTTAAGTACTCATTACAGATCCAAATCCATATTTAAAATGATGTATTATGTATAACTTGATTTTCTCATAATATTGTCATGTTTTATATATTTAGAGATGTGGAGGCCTGGGGAAAAAGTAAAAAAAAAAAATCTAGCAAAAGAAAAATGTTTTATTTCTTTTCTCCCACATCTTTTTTTTTTTTTTGAAAATAAGAAAAAAGAAAAAAAAAGTTCTCTAATGAGTTTTTTCTCTTCTTGAGTTTCTCCCTCTATCCAATTTGATTCATTTCAATAACTATTTATGAAGCACTGCAATGCTCTTTTGTATACACCCACATACATATACACACAATATGTACACAATAAAACATACATATATGTGTACATATACATACATGCTATAAATAAAAGTAAATAAATGAATGAATATACACACATATATAGTACATGATACATTATGCATACATACATATATCTGAATTACAGGGGCAGCTAGGTGGCTCAGTGAGTAGAGTACCAAGCATGGAGTCAGGAAGACTCATCTTTCTGAGTTCAAATCTGACTTTAGACACTTACTAGTATTTTACAAGTGTTTTACACTTATAAGTCACTTAACCCTCTTTGCCTCAGATTCCTCCTTTGTAAAATGAGCTGGATAAAGAAATGAAAAAGCACTTCGGTATCATTTTTTTTCCTTTTTGGAGGGGGGAGGGCAGGGCAATTGGGGTTAAGTGACTTGCCCAAGGTCACATGGCTAATAAGTATTAAGTGTCTGAGGCTGAATTTGAACTCAAATCCTCCTGACTCCAGGGCCGGTGCTCTATTCACTGTACCACCTAGCTGCCCCCACTTCAATATCTTTGCCAAGAAAACTCCATGGAATTGGACGTGCCTGAAATGACTAATTAACAACACGAATATACATATATATATAGTACATGATACATTATGCATACATATATATGTATTACATAGAGTAAATATAGAATAATTAGAGACTGCACTTCTAACAACTAGGGGAATTAGGAAAGGCCTCTTGAAGTGGGTGGTACTTGATTTGAGCCTCAAAAGGAGCTAAGATTCTAAGAGATGGAGGCAAAAAGCATTCTAGTCAGGGAAGCAGAAGATGGACATCATGTAGGAGAAATAATAAGTTGAGTTGTTTGCCTTCAGCATGTAGTATGTGAGGAAAAGGAATGTGAAATTAGCTTGGCAAGATGGATTGGAATCATATTATGAAGGATGTTAAATGCCAAATCAAAGATTTTCTGTTTTATCCTGGGGGTGAGAGAGAACTGCCATAGTTTCTTTCAGGATGGACTGAAAGAAGAAAAAAAAAGCATTTATTAAGCACTTACTACATGCCAGGCACTATGCTAAACCCTTTACAAATATTGTCTTACATGCTCGGCATAACCACACTGGGAGATAGGTGCTATTATTGTTCCTACCTTACAATTGAGGAAACTGAAGCAAACAGTGTTTAAGTGACATGCCAAGGTCACATGGCTGATAAATGTCTGAGGACAGATTTGAACTCAGTTCTTCCAGACTCCAGGCCAAATACTTTGTCTACTACCCCAACTAGCTGGCTGCCTCTGCATATAGCTTCTTGAGCAGTAGTGTGACATGAGAAGACTTTTACAAAACTGTGTTAGATTACATTTACAATACCCTATAGTCATTTTGGCAATTATGTGGAAGGTTAGAATTAAAAGAAAGGCTGATGAAAGATCAGTTAGGAGACTTATTGCAGTAGTATAGGCAAGAGTGAATGAGAGCCTGAATTAAGGTAGGGGCTATGGGAATGAAGAGAAAGAGTTGTAGATTTAGAATTTATGAGGTTTGTTACTATTTGGATATGAGTGGTTGAGGAAGAATGACAAGTCAAGAATGTTTGAGATTAGAAGCCTGGATGACTGCAAGGATGGCAGTGCACTGGGTGAAAATGAGAAAAATAAGAAGAGGGGTGGGTTTTGGGAAAAGATAATGACTCTTTTGGTTATGTTGAATATAAGATATCTTTGAGATACTCAAGAGGAACTGTTCATCAAGAAGTTAGTTATGTGGGACTAGAGCTCAGGAGAGAAATGAGGGCCAGAAATGTAGGTTTGGAGGCCACCTCCAGGAACTCATGCTACTTGATCGCAGGGAGAGTATGCCAAAAGAAAGAGAACCAGGAGAAAACAGGGTAATGAAAACCCAGGAAAGTGAGGCTATCCAAGAGGATGGGGTGGTCAGTACCAAATTCTGCAGAGATATCAATAAAGAGGAAGAGTGAGAAAAGGTTATGAGATTTGAGAATTAAGAATTGTTGGTAAACTTGGAGAGAATAATTCAGCTAAGTGGTGGATTCACAAGCCAGATTAAAAGGAAAGAAGTGAGTGAGTAACAAGGAAGTGGTGACCAGAAATGTATATAAACTTTCAATCTAACTTGGCTCTGTCATCTCTCATTAAACAAAAATCCCAACGACTTTCATTGGAACAAGGAGATTTTTTTTAACGTTCTAGATAATATCCTTGTCCTCCTCCTCCTTTCCTCTCTCTCTCTCTCTCTCTCTCCCCCTTTCTCTCCCTCTCATAAATATCAACTTGTTGCTGCAGCTTGACATGTAGGGGACTGTAAAAGAATTGTACTGAGTGTGGAGTTTTAAGACCCAGCTTCAAGTTCCAGCTCTGCCACTAACTGCCTGTTTTATTTTGTTGTTTTTCATTTCAGTCATGTTGGATTCTCAGAGACCTCATCTGGGGTTTTCTTGGCAGAGATACTGGAGTGTTTCGCCATTTTCTTCTCCACCTCATTTTATAGATGAGAAAACCAAGGTAAACAGGATTAAGTGACTTGCCCAAAGTCACACAGCTAGTAAATATCTGAGGCCACGTTGGAGCTCAGGAAGATGAGTCTTCTGATTCTGTTCCTGAACTCTATCCACTGCATCTAGTGTCAGTTTTATTTTAGGAGCCACCTAACCTTTCTGAGTTTCATTGTGCTCTTTTGTAAAAGGGAGGGGTGAGGAGGGGAGAGAATGCTTGCTTTGTTTACCAGAAAGTGATGTTATGAAGAAAAAAAAAACTTTTTGTAAACTTAAAAACTTCATAAATATGCATGTGATACAATATGATATAAATGAGAGATATTATTATCTATAAAATGAGGCTAATAATACTTGCCCCGCCTACTTTACAAAGTTCTGGGAAAAGTGCTATGAAAAGTGAACTATTATTATGACTACAGATGTTTACCACAGAGATCGATGCACAACCTTTTTGAAATTGCTACACTCCTTTATTTGTTTGATTCTCGGATTGCTACCAGAGGTGCCATATGGCATATACTTGTTTTTAAATTAAAGTGAATCTAATTTCATTTTATATTTAGAATTTTCACTTAATTCTTGATTTAATTCAACAAATCAACAAAGATTTATTTAGTACCTACCACATTAAAGGTGCTATGCTAGGTGTTAGTACACCAAAATGAAAAATGATGGTCTTCCTGCCCTCAAGGAGATTATAATCTAATGGGAGGATAGGACGTGTAAACAGATTCTTGAGATACAAAGGTAGGATGTGTTTGAGGCAAAGGAGAAGTGGAGATAAAGTGTTCTAGAAAATATTTAGTATAGACTTGAAGGAACTTCAAGTGTCTCAAAACCGAGGACAATCATTGCCTTTAAAAGTATATTTCCTTGTTTAGTCTATAATATCTCTTGGTGACTTTGCCTTCTTGTCTCTACTTTATTCAATGAAAATTAGAAACAATGTTCAAGATAAGGCAGGGCTAGGCACCCAAACCACAGTGCTAATTAAGCAGGATAACTTTTCTAAAAATCTTTCCTTAAAACTTCTGAAGCTAAAGTTTTCAAGCTAAAATGAAACTGAGGTTAGCACTTCACCTACTTGAAGAAACCTTCCTAGGCTAACACACCTCACTCAAGCCAAGTCTACAAGAATTGGCTAAATCACTGTTGTGTGCAAGACACTAGGCGAAGTGTTAGATGTCTTTTTCATGTTCCCTGTACACTTGTATATACAGTCTATGTTGTATCTAGCCTATACTTTATTTTCCCATAGAGGGTAAAGTTGAAACTTTTGAGGAGGAAGAAACTTCTTTTGTGTCAAGGAACGCTAATATGGTTCCATGCTGACACCAGAAAAGAGCTCATGAAGTACTTGTCAGAAGAAGAAAAAGAGACTGAGGTAGGATGCTTGGCAATTCCCTGCTAAGAGCTACAAGGTGTTATGCCTTCCTGACAAGAACGACAGGAAGTGGTTTCTTCCTTGGCCTTATGTCTATCTGATAAATGACAGAGTCAACCATCTCATGTCAAACCGAAGAATCACTACTCATTTCTGGTAATTTATGTTCAGACAAATTATACTAACATATACATATGTGTGTGTGTGTGTATATATGTTATATATAGATATATACACAAATCAATATATTTAAATGTATATACGTGTATGTATACACATATATACACACATAAGTGTTGCTAATGGCAGAGGACACATACTGATAAAATTAGAAAATTTTGAAGCAAGAAATATTTATGATTTACAAAGTGTTTTGTCCTTGCCCACATAATGGGAGACCCTGGTATCTCTACCTAATACAATCAATCAATCAATCTATCTATCTATCTATCTATCTATCTATCTATCTATCTATCTATCCATCTATCTATCTCTCTATCTATCTATCTAGTTTGCTTGTTTGCTGTTCAGTCATTTCAGTCCTGTCTAACTCTTTTTGACCTTGTTTGAGATTTTCTTGGCAAAGATACTGGAGTTGTTTGCCATTTCTTTTTCTATCTCATTTTACAGATGTGAAAGTGAGGCAGAGTTAAGTGACTTGTCTGGGGTCCATTTGTTAATTGCTAAATGTTCTAAAAGTGTCTCCTTTTGCTTCAGTATTGAACCTGAGGTACCAGATCATCTTGGTCAGTTGGAAACTACTGTAATTTACCTTACAGAAATTTTGTGAGGAAAACACATTTTTCCCCATGTAATTTTTTAAACTGGTTATTTCATTCTCACATATTTTTTCTTTTCCAATCTTTTTAAAACATTTATTTTAAATTTTCAACATTCACTTCCACAAGATTTTGAGTTCCAGATTTTCTCTTATCTCTCTCTCCCTGTCCGCCCCACTCCAAGATGACATGTAATTTGATATAGGCTCACATATACATTCATATTGAACCTATTTTCACATTAATCATGTTGTAAAGAAGGGTTAGAACTGATGGGAGGAAACCACAAGAAAGAAGAAACAAACAAACAAAAAAAAAGAGAACATAAATAATATATGGATGAAAAGACTTTTGAAACCATAACGATTTCTTACTTCAAAACTTGTGAATTTTGTCTATGTGTGCCTTTCTGTCTTCAACAACAATCTCGCCCGACTATAACTGAGTAACTTTTCTTTGAGAATTTCTGGGCCCTCCAAATTCATTATCTTGTGGCCAGCCTAGTGATTAATCTCTTTGAACTTAGAGTGGTCCTCAGAAGACAGACATGGTGATAGTTTATGACCTGACCTGTTATTGAAGCTTTTTCTAGCTTGTTAAATCCTGCCTGAACTTTCACTTTTCTAGTGCAGACTTGGAGAATACAGAGTCTCCTCAACAAGAGGAAGCAACCAAATGAGCCTCTATTACAATGTAAATCTCAAAACCCTTTATAAAGGTGAGGGGTATTATTATACAGCTGTTATAGATGCTGAATAAATGAATTCCCCACATTAAAACATTGACACCTACAATCATACACATTAATTTAATTCCTGTCAAAACATTTAATCACTATCATGTATTCTTAGAACAATTTTACAGTTGACTAATAATAAATATACATCAACAAGTATCAACAGACGATTTTCTAACTGTGGTAAATGGCTTTGCCGTCAAGGGTTGTTATTCGTCACCGTAATGTATTTTTTGAGAAGACATTGAAAAGTTGCTTTTAAAACATTGCATATTTGCAGTGAAATGAATGTAACCAATCATTTATAGGTTCCTTTTCTTTGACTTTAAAAATACATAAACATTGCATCTTCTGTTCTACTGGGCATCTATAAATTTTTTAAGGTGGTTCTGGTTGTCCAAATCCCATCAAAACATAGAGATAAAGGTTGTGTCTGTGTGAGAGTCAGTACTCTAGGACCAGTAGACCAAAAAGAAACCAACATTGTAGGCATTAACAGAGGTATGTTAATTAATTTATCTAGAAAGAATTGTACTGGTACTCCAGGAGATACAACATTTAGATAATGAATGACACCTACCTTCAGGGATTTTGCTGTTTAGAAGAGGAATAATATATAAATACAGATGACTAATAGATGGGGGAGGAGAGTAACCTGAGATTAGAGAGCTGATGAATTTCCCGTGCTTATTATCCATTATTTGTATTATGTGATCAACTGTAGCAACTCCTGAAAAGTTAAAGAATGATCTTAGACAATTCACTCTCTTTTCAAGAAACTAAACACAATCAGGATAACCCAGGATCTATCAGCTCCTACATTAAGGGATTGAAGGGCCTGTAATCTGATATTCTGGAGGTCAAAGGAGCTAGGATTAAAACCAGGAATCTCCTACCCAGCAAAACTGAGTATAATGTTTCAGGGGAAAATATGGTTATTCAATGAGGTGGAGGACTTTCAAGCATTCTTGATGAAAAAAACCAGAGCTGAACAGAAAGTTTGACATTCAAATACAAGAAGCATGAGAAGGTAAACAGGGAAAA
>CM053588.1:134810989-134842528 GCA_028646515.1 Pseudochirops corinnae | reverse complement strand
TTAATGCATGTTTATTATACTGAATACATATTTCAAATGACAAAAGGACAAAATGGGATCTAGATCTATAAAACATAAGCTCTTTGAGGACAAGTGTTGTTTCATTTTTACCTGTTTAGCCCCAGTATTTGGCTCAGTATATGAAACAGTAAGCATTAAGTAAATATTTCTTGTTAAACGCACAGATAATAACAATGTTATTAGCTGAGTGAGTCAATCAACAGATGAAGGTTATCAAAAATTACCAGTTAGTACCAGTTCTTGATCACAACCACTCTCATCTGAATTTTAAATAATGACTTTAAAGTGAAGGGTTTTTTTGTCCATTTCTAAAATATGAACTCATCTATTTCTCAATTGATCTAAATGTGTACATATACAAGGAAGCCTTCCTTAAGTTTTGAGTAGCACTGGTCAAAAAAAAAAATCATGCACTAAAGGATTGCAATTTCAACTAATTTCCTACTTAAACTGATGTTTTTGTCTGATAGTCCTATAGGGAGGTTAATAGAATTAAATAAAAAAAATCATAGATACTATAAAGTCTCATTTACTGACTGCAATTCACCAGAGCTAAGACAGAGACAGAAAGTTTTCTTTGATGTTTCTTTGATGTTTCTTAGTTGAATTAAAATGGAATTAATTTAGTCACCTTTAAAATGGGTAGTTTCCCCTCTAGAGGTGGTAGAATGGACTGGCCCATGTAGACTACTGGGATCTGAATTATTTATTTTATTTATAAATTATATTTATAATTATTATATTTCCAGAGGTAAGGAAATACTGTATGGTTTGGGTCTAGAGTAGGACTAAAAGAAGAACCCTTGAAAAGAAAAAGGAGAAGTCACACTAAGAGGAGGGATGTGGAAGCATTGCCTTTTGTGGGACACCCTTGGAATCTTAATCAGGCTCACCTCCTCATGATCTTTACTTGATGAGTCTAATGTTTAGCTGCACTAAATGAAGAAATGGGAAGAGATTACCTACTTGTCCAAGGTGGGCTTGTATTTAGATATAGGATATACAATGGAACCTTCCCAATCAACTTGAGAAGCTTATAGGGAGGAGATTGTTTGTTTGAAACTTTTCCATGTATTTTCTTATGGAAGATGTTGATATATCCATTGGTCCCCTGCTCCTCCCTCTCTTCAAGGATGAACTGGTTGTTTCATTGAAGTGAGATTGACTGTTGTGGAAAGAGTCACCTTTTGTCTTGGCCTATAAGCAACTCATTCTCTTTCCTCCCCATCTGACCTTGTTTGTGAGATCCAAAAGGCACAACATATCTAGGAGAAGCCCTGAATCTTGGCTTCTCTCTCTCTCTCTCACATGGAACCATTAATAGCTATCCCTAGCCTAAAGCATATGGGCAATGCTCTCTAGCTCACAGGGCTTAAGATGAGAGTTCTTGGACCCAGTCTTGGAGAAGCAGTGGAATAACTTTTCAAATTCCACTCTACTGGAAGGGCAACATGATCCCGGAATCTAGCCAGAATCCATTGGTTAGAAAACTTAGAAAACTTCTAAGGCCAAACCAGATTTTGAGACCTCCAGAATTCAACCTTCTCCAGTGAAGAAGAAACTCCTAAACCATTCCTTAGAAGAACACCAACCTTTTGGGGAAGGGAGACTCATATTTATGAAACTAAAAGAGCAGCAAGTAGTAATGGACTAAAGCCTCATACTCAATTTGGAGAAGCAAGGGACTTGGAATCTGCCATTTTAAATCATTTTGAATTATTCAGATTATGTTGTTCTGACATGTGGTTCTTGTCTCAGGATCCCAAATACATTTCTGTCCTAAGAGAATTCCATAATGTCATAGAAATACAGGAAGCTAAATACAGATGTAAGTAAAAAAGGAGTCAGCAACACATCAGAAAGATTGTAGTTGCTTTCCCCCTGTTACTTTAAATTACATCTTTTTGGTCAGCAAAACTCAGCCTTTTCTTCCACTCTTCCAGTTGAGATACAAGCAAAAGAAAAAAAGCAAAATCCCGGTTACAAACATGTAATGTCAAACCAAATTTTGACATTTACCATGTCCAAAAATATATGTATCATTCTGCAATATGAGTCCTTCATTTCTCTATCAGGAGGTAAGTAGTTCATTATTAGTCCTTTGGAATAGAAATTGGTTGTTATATTGATCAAAGTTCCTAATTCTTTCAGAGTTGTTTGCTTTACCATATTGATGTCCTTGTACAAATTATTATTCTGCTTCTTTTCACTTTCCTCCATATCCATTCATATCAGTCTTTCCAGATTTTTCTGAAACTATCCCCTTTATCATTTCTTATAACATAATAGTATTTTATCACATTCATATACCACAACTTGTTCAAGCAGTAACTTGATCCTTCCATCTCTGTTAACTATCTTCCTATATATATATCTTTTATCCTTTTCAGCTAAACTCCTTGAAAAGGCTTATATTACACAACAGATACTTCCATGTTCTCTTCTCGTACTCTCTTCTTAAGGCTTCTGATCTTATAGTTCTGCCAAAATCACCCCATCTATCTTAGTTCTTAAATCCAGCAGCCTTTTCTCTATCTTTGTTCTTCTTGATCTCTACAGCCTTTGACGCTGTTGCTCACTCTCTCTTCCTTGATACTCTCTTCTCCTTAGGTTGTTGGGACATCACTCGTTCTTGATTCTCCTATCTATCTGACTTTTTTGCTAGGCCCTTTTCCAGATTACATCCTCTAACCATGGGTGTCTCTTAGTTTCTCTGGACCTCTTTTCTTCCCTATCTCTACTATTTCAATTGATGATCTTATAAGTTCTTTTGGATTTAATTTCCATCTCTATACTGATCATTTCCAACACAATCACAGACACATCGTATGTGTGACAACCAACCTTGATAAACTGGACTCTTCTCAGCAATGCACAGTTATAAGACAACTCTGCAAGTCTCAGGATGGAAGGAGAGATCTACATTTAGAGAAAGATCTAGAAAGACCAGAGTTTAAATGGAGGCTGAAGTAATCTACATGCTATCATTCTTTTTCATGTTTGGTTTTCCTTCTTTTTTCCCATTGTTCACTCCATTGGTTACAACCTTCTACACAAGCAGACTATTGTACAATGTGAAAGTATTTGCAGATCCTATATTTGATTGCACACTGCCATGTGGGGGGGGGGGAGGGAGAGGACAAAATTTGAAACTCAAGGCATTATGGAACTCAATCTTGTAAACTAAAAGTAAATAAACAAGTTAATGAAAAAAAAATAATACCACCTCCCCCAGGGTTGTTGTAAGGATCAAATGGGGTAATGTTTGTAAGGTACTTAGCACATACTAGGTTTTATATAAATGCTTATAAATGCTAGCTAGCCATTTAGTCAACTAGTTAGTAGTAGTATTCCATTACATTTATGTACCATCACTTGTTCATTCATTCCCCAGTTTATGGGCATTTCCTCAAATTCTTTACATCTTCAAAAAAAAGATAAAAATATTTTTGTATATCCTTAATTACAATTTATTTTTTCTTAGGACTAATCCCTCCCTTAATTTATATTTCACTTCTCCTTTCTCCCCTTTCCCTCATTTCTCTGTTGAGCAATATTTGTATACTCAACTGCATGTATATTTATTCTTCCTTCCTTTGACTAGTTCAGATGAGAATGATGTTCAAGTCCTCCCCCCTCCATCCTCTTTCTTGTTTGTATAGATATCTACTTTTACACTTTAATTTTGAGAGATAATTTTCTTTAACCTTCCTTTCCCTACTCCACCCTTCTCCTCAGTGTATTCCTCTAACCCTCTCATTCCATTCCTCTCTTAAGATCCTCAAGACATAACAGAACTCCTTTCAGGCCTTGCCTAATTAGACTTCCTCTGTGATCTTTGATGATGATAGGGCTAAGAGGAGACATGGGTATTATTGCTCCATATTATAATATAAGCAGTTTATCCTTATTTAGTTCTTTATTGATAGCCACGTTTACCTTTTTGTGGTTCTCTTAATTCCTGTGTTTGAACTTTAATGTTTTTATACATCTCTCATCTTTTAATCAGAAATATTTAGAAGTCCTCTATTTTATTAAAAGTTCATTCTCCCCCCTGCCAGAGTATTTTATTTAGTTTTGTAGGGTAAATTATTCTTGACTATAAGACTATAACCCTTGTCTTCTGGAATATCATATCCCAACCTGTCCATTCCTTAAAAGTGGTGGCTACTAAATCCTTTATGATTCTCACAGTGGCACCTCAGTTCTTGAATTTTTTTTGGTTGCTTGTTGTATTTTGTCTTTGACCTAGAGACTCTCTGTTTTGGCTATGATATTACTGACAGTTTTCATTTGTGGTTTCTTTCAGAAGTGACTGATGGATTCTTTCTATTTTCACTTTGCTCTTTGTCTCTAAAAGCTCTGGGCAATTTTCTTTTAAGGTATTTTGAAATGTGATATCTAGATTCTTTTTTACTCATGGCCTTCAGGTAGTCAGGTATTGTTCAGAGTTCTTCGTATCTCTGAAGACAAGATGGAGAGATGTCAGCTAGAAAATAGATATTAAGAGGAATTTGTTACTGGTTCAATGTATGTTTTCATTATGGGATTTATGTTGGAATGAAGATCTGTAATATATTGCCCCCAGGGATTTGTCTTTGGCCACAATCTATCTTTCCAGCTTCATTGGATATTATCTCTCCTCCCTGACTCTGAAATCCAGTCAAAATTGGTTATTCTTTGTTCGTCATATAAGGTACTCCACACCTTGTCTGTAACTCTGTACTGGTTATCCTCCGTGCCTGGAATGCACTCTACCATTTTAACTGCTATTGCATAGAATGCCTCTGATTCACTCAGATGCAGCTCAGCTATCATCTTCTGCATGAAGACTTTCCTGATCCCACCAACTGTTAATGTCCTCCCTTTAAATTACGTTGTCTTTAACCATTTTGTCTATAATTTCATTTATTATCTTTTGTAAAAATACGTGTCTGTCTGTCTATCTGTCTATCTATCTATCTATCTATCTATCTATCTATCTATCTATCTATCTTTATCTATCTATCCTTGTTATCTTCTCCTTTTGACATATAAGCGCCTTATTAGTAAGGGACTTTTTATTTATACATATTTGTATCTTAGTGTCTAGCACAGTGCCTGGAATATAGTAGGCGTTTAATAAATACTTGCTGATTGATTGATTTGACTTTTATCTATTCAATATTTTTTATCAGCAACTTGGATGGAGATTCAGAAAATATGATTATTAAATTTTTAGATTAAAAATATTGGGGAGTTTTGGCTAGATAATGGTTTGTGACTTGATTGTAAGATCAATATGAGTCAAGAGTATGACATGGCAGTGCAAGATAATTCTATACTAATAAAATTGTAGCACCTAGAGTAATAAAGGTCATAGTACTATGAAATTCTTCCCTGCTCACACCGCATTTGGAATGTCTTGCTTCAGTTTGAAGCTATCATTTATGGAAGGCACTGAGTACTTCTAGAAAAGGATAATAGTGAAAGGATGGGGAACCATGCCATAGGAGGATCGCTTGAAGGATCTAGGGATTAGAAAAGAGAAGATTTAGGGGAGACATGATGGCTATCTTGTTCTGCTTACCACCAGGGGAATAGAATTAAGTGGAGATAGCTGTTGTAGAATGCATTGCCATCTGGGTACAAATTGGACAAGATGACATCTGAGTTTGCTTTCAGCTTTGAGATTCTTTGATTTTATTATCCTTTTCCCCTACATTTTTATGTTCTTTTTATTCCTTATATTATTCTCTAGAGTTTAAAAATTTTCTCTATGGCATCATGTTGCACATAATCTAGGTAGCTATATTTTTGTACTGCCTTCAATGGGTCATTGTATCTCCTTTGACAATATTAGTATAGAAAAATTGTACAGCTACCATTCACTTATAATTCAATTCCTTTGATTCCAACCAATCTGGGCAGCTTGAAGCCACAATGATTTCAGGAGAAGAATATTTGCCTTAGTAATTGTTTTAAGGAAAAAGAATGATTAAAGCTGATGAAAAGAAGAGCTTGGTGAAAGGTCTTTGGCAGCAAGTGAAGCACCAAGTTCTGGTGATGGCCAAGGCTAGCATCTTATTCTAGGTTTAGCTGCTTTCAAATGTAAAGTTCCTTGATGTGGCAAATAACAAGGCAGTTACCTTTTGAAAATGTTTCTTGGCTGAGCTGAAATGACTGTGAGCATCACTGATCTTATTAAATTATCAGAGAGAATCTGAGAACCAAAGCGATGAGAACAGGATGCCCGGTTATCTTGAATCCTAATGAGCTGGGTGTTTTGTGTTCTAATTATCAAATGTCAATTTAGAAGAAGGTGCTTCCTTTCCCAGTCGTGTTATTTTATTTTCAGAGATGAGTGAGAAGTGCCTATAGGGTTAATGCTTTAAAAATAATGGAGAGGTTTTCCCTTAAGAAACTGTGAAAGAAACTTACGTATAGTTAACCACAGGATTCTTGCAGACTTTTCTATATTTTAATAACATATTTCTTCTTATTTTATATCAAGGTTGCCAGTATTCAATCAACTGGTGCCTGAGATGATATACTATTGACCCAGAATGTACTCCATCATAGTTGAATAGCAATAGTTCACTGAAGCAACTAATGCTTATTTTCACTGCAGAAAATACACCTTCCTGATTTGATGCTGATGAGGTAGCTGAAGCTCAGAATAACTAATGAAGATGAACAATATGATCACACACACACCAACGTGCAACTGGGGGGTTTTATTGAGCCTTTAACCATCCTCTCCTATTCTGATAATAATTTTCAGATCCTAATATTATTATATTTGGTACATTTAATAAGATAACAAGTGAATTATTATTCAGAGTCTCTGAGTTGGAAGGGAATACAGTGATCATATAGCCTAACCAATACATGAATGAAAATTCCCTCTACCACATATTCAACAAGTAGATCTTTGTTTGACCTATATTGAGGTAAACCCTGTCCAACCTGAGGTAGCCCATTTCACTTTTGGATAGCTCTCATTGTTAGGAGAACTTTCATCATACCCAGCCTAAATTTGCCTCTTGGCAACTTTTACCTGACTCATTTTTGGATGGCCAAGTGGAATAAGTCTAATATTTCAGCCTTTGACAGATGACAGTTCTTCAAATACTTGAAGACAGTTTTTATGTGTCTATTAAGTCTTCTTTTCTCCAGGGTAACCATCCCCAGTTCTTTCAATGGATTCTTATTTGTAGTCAGTTTTTGGGAGGTTTCAAAGGAAAATATAGGAGAGAAGAGGTACTAGACTGACTACCAAACTGAAACTCTACAGAGTTGTTGTGCTGACCTCATTGTTGTATGCCTATGAAACTTGGACAGTCTACCACAGTGTCATGCCAGGAAATTGAATCACTTCCATTTGAATTGTCTTAGGGAGAATATGGAGATCATCTGGCAGGTCCTTGCTTGAACTAAACTGCCAAGCATTCAAACTCTGCTTCAGAGAACACAACGCTGAAGGATTGGCCACATTGTTTGAATGCAAAATGTACACTTCCCATAAAAGGCTGCTTTATGGAAAATTCGTACAGGGGAAATGCTCACTTGGTGATCAGAAGAAGGGATACAAGGACCCCATCAAGGTCTCTCTCAAGAACTTTGGAATTGATTACATGACATGGGAGACACTGGCACAAAACCACACAGCATGGCATGCCTATATCAGAGAAGGTACTATCCTCTATGAGCAAAGCAGAATTAAAACAGTTTAAAGCAAACACAGGACAGGCAAATTTGGAGAATCCACCCCAAATGTTCACACGGACTTTGGTGTCCAACCTTTGGTAGAGTATTCTGAGCTTGTATTGGTCTGATCAACCACAGTTACACACATTGAAATTTGACTTTAGTATAGAGATGGCATTTTGGTCCTCTTGGAGAACAAAGGACAGCAACCATTTGTAGTCAACTTGAGGCCCTTTGCCATCCTGGTCAATCCTCTCTAGATGCTATATAGCTAGGCCCTTCCTAAAATGCAATACCCCAAATTGAAGATAATGCTCCTGATATGATCCAGTCAGAGTATGATAGTCATATCATTTTACTCTTGGGTGATACTATCTGGCTTAATGCATTCTTAAGTCACATTATTGATTCATCTTGATTTTACAGACTACTGAAACCCTTACCCCTAGCTATGTGGTGCACTGGATAGCATGCAAGACTTGGAGTCAGGAAGGCCTGAATTCAGTTTCTGTCTCAAATACTTACCAGCTGTGTAACCCTAAGTAGGTCACTTAACCTTTCGATGTCTCAGTTTTCTCATCTATAAAATGGAAACAATAAAAACATTACAAGGTTGTTGTAAGGATAAAACTTAACAAATGCAAAATACTTTGAAAGGTTTAAAGTGCTATATAAATAACTAGAAGATAATAATAATAAGTAATAATAATAATGATGACAATAGTGCAGACTGATATCTAGCCATACTACCCCATCTTGTACTTACGATACTTTAGGCCACTGAAATAAAGGAAGATAAACATAAAGGTAGAAACACAGAAGGAAAAGTGGATTCATGGTGAGTTCCAATTTCATTGCTACCATTTTTTAAACAAGTGTTATTTCATCCCTTGGGTTCTGTCTGACAGCCTCAGCAGGAACAAGAGAAATTAATAGTTCTTAATCACTGATGTTCAATCATTGCACTAGATCTCAGAGAAAAGTGGCAGTAATTGGCCATTAAGGCAAAAGCAGCCTGTCTAAGCCAAGCAATGTTAAGATGTTTCTCTTTTGTGGTATAATGATTCGGATCCTTCTCACTGTTGATCATTTCCTACTTATCCTATGTATAGTTTTTTGTACATAGTTGGTTGCATGTGGTCTCCCTCATTAGATTGTGAGATACTTGAAAGCAGGGACTATTTGTTTTTTTACCTTTCTTTGTATTCCCAATGCTTAGTACAGTGCCTGGCACATGTACTTATTGACTGACGGAACTCTGAAATAATGTTTGTTTAGCTAGCTTCTCATACGCCTGGACAGATGCTACTACAGGAGTCTCTTGAAAAGATATTCCTAGTGCAAATGATTGAAAAGTATGAGATGTCAATCCATAAGCACTTTCTGAGCACCCATAAGAAGGGTCAAATGTTAGGTGGATGAGTCATTCAAAGAGGAATTAGACATAATTCTTGCCATCCAGAAACTACAAAGCATATAGGATATCATTCAGTCAATAAGCACATTAAATGCTTACTATGTGCCAGTCGCTGAGTTAAAACTACAAAACATAGCTAACAATTAAAGGCAACCTATGATAAGTGCCATGGGAGTTCAGAAATGGGAAACTCTCTTTGGGTGGTGTGGTCACGGAAAGTTTGCTTCACAAAGGAGTTAAGACAAGCTAGACTTCAGGGAAGAAGGATATGCAGAGGCAGAAAAGTGAGACATATTCCAGTATATTCAGCAAACCAGTCTGTCTAAAAGGAAGAGTCTGGGTAGCGAGAGAGAAAACTGAAAAAGAAAACAATACTGCCAGATTGTGGAAGACCTTGCATGTCAAACTAAGAGAAAGATTCTAAGGATAAGAGACCAATCTACCATTACCATCAGGGATTTTAGTGGCCATCTCATCCAATAACTGTTCTTTCCAGCATTCCAAATAGGTGGTCATACACCCTCTGCTTAAACACTTCTAGTGGTGGGGATCTCAACACCTATTAAAGCAACTCATTCCATTTTTGCACAGCTGTAATTATTAGGATGTTCTTTCTTATATTGTTCCAAAGTTCAACTCCTTATAGCTTTCAACAACATTGTGCAGTCATACAATTGTTTATTTAGTAGAAAATGGTATTAAAATAAAACAGTGTGCTTGTTAATGTAGTCTTCTTCTTGTCCCTGTCCCTGTCCTTGGGTTGGTTTGGGGTTGGGGCCCATTTGGAGCTCTGGTTGAGTGGGATCTGGTTGAGTGGTTGAATTTTGATTATGCCTTTAACAGGTGTAAAAAAGGAGGTGAAATCGGTTTATTGTTTAGATGTTCCTGCCATTTGTAGAGTCCAGAATGGTCGTGAAAATAAGCCAAAATTAAGTGTTGGGCAGACAAGTTGAGGATCTGAATCAGGGTTGGGAGGTGGTGTCTGAAGTGGAGGCAAGGTCGGAATCAGGAAATAGTGAGAGAAAAACTATGTGCATAGGCGGCAATACCTCACTAAATGGGCAAATAACAGGGCATTAAGCTGAAAGAAGATTTATCTCAATTTGCCAAATGTAGTTGGTCTGTAGGCTCATGTATGCTTTAATTGCTTGGTTATATACAGCCAGACCTGACTTCTAATTCCTTGTAAAGTCTCTTCAAGCAGAGAACTCCTGAGATTACCATCTTAAGGACAGATAGTATACATACATGCATATATAAATGCATATTTATGTATATGAATATGCATATATATTAAATGTCTTTATACGTAAGTAAACACAAATATCTATCTATCTATCATCTATCTATGCATACATCTATCTATCTATCTATCTATCTATCTATCTATCTATCTATCTAACTATCTTTACTTGTGTGCATAGTGTTTCTCTCCAGGAGAATATAAACTCATTGAGGGTAAGGGGCATTTCAGTATTTTTTTTTGCATTCCCAATACTTATCACAGTGTATGGCACAGGATGTTTAATAAATGCCTGCTGAGTTAAATTGTTCTCTTTGGTGGTGAAGGCTGGCAAAAGACAACTGTTGTTCCGTGAAACTGAATTATAAAACTTTCATTCTGTTGTATTAAGGTCAATTCCTCAAATTATTCAAAGTATATGTTATTTTATCTCTTACCAATAATCCTCGGACAGTGCCTTGGGTGTCTACTTTCACTCTGTATTTTGTAAATACCAAAGGGGTTCAAAATCAAAACCTTAAACCAAAAAACAATTAGGCTACATATTTAGAATATCAGTCATAAGTTCTTTATAAGTTTTTAAAAGGAAGGTTTGCTTGTCTTATGTGCCAATAGAGAGAATACACAAAAGTTTGCCTGATTATTTTTTAATTGATATTTTTTGAAGAATCCTAGGACCAAAAAGAAAAGAAAAGAAAAGAAAAAAAAAAACTCACAGGTGTTTTACCTGAGACAAAAGGTTGTCTTTTTTTTCTTTTTTTGAGATGGGTATATTTCTATAGTAATGTTGTGATATATTCTGCAAAAACACTAAGCAAGTGTGAAATTCCATCCTTAAACTGTTAAAAATACTTTCAGGGTTTAGACTAGATAAAAATATCACTGTGCAAATAAACAATTTTCTTGTATATAAAGGAAAGACTGGCCTTGAGGAGGATCTTCAGCACTTCAAATGACCCCTGTTGTCACCACTGTGAGGACTTGTGACACTCATTCAGCATATAACACTGCCATGTCTTAGTAAAGTAGTTCTCAACCTTCCTAATGCTGTGACCCTTTAATATAGTTCCTTATGTTGTGGTGACTCCCAACCATAAAATTATTTTCATTGCTACTTCATAACTATAATTTTGCTACTGTTATGAATCGTAATGTAAATATCTGATATGCAGGATGTATTTTCATTGTTACAAATTGAACAGATTGTTCAAAGAGTTTCATGCTTAAAAAAAAAATCGTCATGTTGGTTAACCTTATAATGATGAACCTTTCCTGTTAAGAAGCCTCTTGTACCACAAATCTATTGGGAGCCAGAAATTCTGAAATATTTTAGTCCTTAAACACAGAAATTGGCAAAGTTGAATCCCACAATATAATATATAATTTTGCTCAAAAAAGAGGTTTTGAATGAAGATTATGTAGTATATGGATTATCAGATGATAATCAACAGTGAATTTACTATCAGACATACAGTCTATCCTTGAAATTTTAACAAACATACAAACCTGTAACAAGTGACTTCTGGGTAATTAAAGTATAATCCTTAACTATAATTCTGAAAATATAAAGTGCACAATAATTCATGTGTCAGAGCGTTACAATGGATTAATATAGGGCCTGAATGGACGAGAGAGACAGGCAGACAGTCAGAGAGACAGACAGAGAGAAGAAGACGAGAGGGAGGGGAAGAGAAAGAGATAGAGACAGACATACAGACAGATGGGGGAGAGACAGAGAGACAGAGACAGAGAAATAAAGGGGAAAAAGGGAGGAAGAGGGGAGAGAAATAGACAGACTAAGAGACAGAGATAGAGAGGGGGAGAACTGACTAACAAAGATAGAGAGAGAGTGGGGAGGGGAGGAGAAACAGAGAGATGGGAGGGGGGAAAGAGAAAGAAGAAAAGATGAAAAAATAGCTATAAAGTTAGGCCTAGGTTTAATTCCTAGTTGAAACAGAAAATGAAGGAAAACCAATTTGCATCTACATTTTTTAAAGCAGTCACCTCCTCAATGCTATGACCCTTTTTGGGGCATCAATAGGTGGTAGAAGACATGCCTCACCCCTATTCAGATAACTAGAATGTACCCATTGCCAACACTGATACTGTCTGGGAGAATAAAGTTGGAGATATCATAATAATCTGAAGTTACCTAGGCTAATTCTTATATAGTAATCTATTAGGGAGCCTGTACTTAAAAAACTTTTTCCATTTAGTAGGGTTTGCCACTAGTTATTCTCTCATAGAAAAATATTCCCTTAGAACCTAGAGCAACTTGATTGCCATGAGTTATCAGAGTAAGACTTTAGTAGAGCAAAGGAAACCATTAACTGTAAGAAAATATCAAATACAGAAATTATCCTATTTGATAGGCTTTGTTTGCACTATGAATCCACACAGGCAAAATCAAGGAGATGAAGGATATCTACTATTCAGATATTGGACACCTATTATGAAATTATGTGGATAATTTATAGTGCTCAACCATCAATATGGATGTTTAAAACAGTGCAAATGCATAAATTGTAACATGAATGTGACAGGAGGAGAGTGAACTGAATTTCCTTGAAAAACTCCTTTAATGACCCTAAATTTCTTCCAGAAACCAAAGTCCATCTCTTTTTATCACCAACATAGCATTCTCTAAAGAATTAGAAATCTGTATTGCTCAGAGAGCAGTAGAAAGATCCATTGTAGGTAAGAGTAAGCTGTAATACATTAATAAGGAACTTCGCAAAAAGAACTGGAACAAAGAATATCATCCTGGAAAAAATGTGATTGAATAAGATAGGATAATCATGTAGCAATAGTGATGGAGAAGCCATGGATGACCAAGTATTCCACTGCTCTTCTCATCATATTAGGAAGGCCTCTGATGTATTGGATGGACTCCATTATGGCAAACTTATGGGAAAATGTGGATAGGATAGGCATATATGGATGTTTGGTAATTTGCATCATTGGAGGGAAATTCCACTTTGGTGAGATCCCAGGTCCATGTGAATATTTGAGTTTAATTAAAAGACATTTGTCTCTCGAATTAAATAGAATAAATAATAAATAATGCTTAAGTCATCTTAAATCTACAGTTCTAGAAACCTTGGGTAAATTAAAAAAATAATATTTTAATTACAAAAAAATCTCATGATGAAAGCAAACCACTGGAGCATGATAATATTACTCTTAATTCTTATTTTTCTGATATTTATTTGGAGAAAGAACATTTTGCATTTTGGATGCTTATGTTATTATCACTTTGTGTTGTTTCAATGACATTGATGCTAAGGGCACAATTCTTATGCAAAATAGTCACAGAATAACAGAATTTTAGAGTTGAAAAAATGTAAGGAATCATCTAGTTGAACCCCTAATCTGAGGATTTGTGGCCTCTGTACATGTCTGTCAAGTGGTCATCCAGGCTGTACTTGGATACTGCCATTCATGGTGAACTCTCTGCCTCGTGAGGCTGTTTGTGTTGGAAAGTCCTAGTTATTAGAAAGTTCTATTCATATTGAGCTTAATCTGTCACATTGGAACTTCCTACTGTTGGTTTTTGTTCTGCTCTTTTAAATATTTGATGATAGTGATCATATCCTGTGATTCTGTGATTATATCAAATCCTCGTTTTTTTCCTTGTCCATGCTAATCACCTTTTGTTCAAAAATTTTTTCATCATAATTTTGAATTCTCTCTCTAACCTTATTGATCTCATCCAGATGAGCTCTAGTCCTTCAGTATCCCTTCTAAAATGTGCCCAAGAATGAACAGAGCACTCCAAATTTTAGTCTGATCAGTACAGAGAACAGTAGAACTACTGCCTCTTTTAATCTGGATGTGTAATTCCATGTATTATTGCAGCTCAGATACACACTCCAAAGCCTATACCATAAAGCTGCAACTCATTTCATTTTTGGACATCTATAATTGTTAAGAAATTTCCTTCTGCCTCCAGTTAGGGAAATTAGGTAGTGTAGTAGGTAGAATGCTGGGCCTAGAGTCAGGAAGGCTCATCTTCATGACTTCAAATTCGACCTCAGACTCTTACTATCAGTGTGACCCTGGGCAAGTCACTTATCCCTGTTTGCCTTAGTTTCCTTAACTGTAAAATGATTTGGAGAATGAAATGACAAACTGCTTCAGTATAATAGGATTAAAAGAACTAGTATTGTTTCATAGAAGAAGAAAGGATCAAACTAAGTAATTATGTCCAGAATAGAAGAGAAAATTGTGATTGCAAGAGGGGGGAGTATAGGAGGAGTTCTTGGGCTTCCTGTTCTAGTGAGTTTTCCTCCATTCTGTGTTGCTTTTCTATATCAGGGGAAGGTGCATGCCTTTCTGCAAAGCCTGCAGAGGTCTTTGCTGAATGGTGAACATCCACTTAGATTCTGAAAATCAGCATGCACGAGATACAGCACCCATGAGGTAGCAATACTTGAACTGTCACAGAGATATGAATTTCAAGTGATCTCTAGAATATTGAGTACATCTTGCTTTATTTCATCATGTTTTTTGTCAGGCACACTTACATGTCTATCGAGTTATTGTCTGAATTCCATTTCTTTATAAAGTTAAAAAAAATTATGCTACTGTCAGATGTTCTTTTTGGTTTTAGAAGCTGAGGTTGCAGTAGAACCACTTATACTGACATTCTGAGGTCACTTGAGCCACATTTATTATAAGGGACTTTAATATCTGTCACTCTATGTAAGAGCAATTCTGTGAAGCATAATGACTAATCTGGATTTATTTACCATATTATTCTTTTCCTCCTTTTACCTATAGAATTCTGAAGCTCTGCATCTTTGTGGGTTGATGAATTCTTCATATTTTGTGCAATATTTAAATGGTTCTTTTCATGTTAACATTTTAATATTAAAGTAATTATATTTTATTCCTACACATGAACTCAAACTCATTTATCTCCCTTACCTTATAAAATCTATTCCCCTGTTCCCTTCCACCCCTAGCTATCTGAGAGAATTTTGTGTAGGTAGTATAGTCTGGACACTGGTACTACTCTGCTTAACTCAGGTATTGTAATGTTTTATTTCTTGAACTTTGTAAGAAGCATGGATAACTGTGTGCTCCAATATCTCCTGTTGTGAGCTTCAGCAACTAGCATGTATAAGTTTGTATTTAATAAATACTTGTTGGTTGTTTGATTATGGAAGAGAGACGATGAATTGTATAGGGTGGACAAAAAGAGGTGGTTTGCAATGTCCATTCTTGGAAGGGATATTTATAAGATCACACATCTATTTGACATCATTTGATGGCATCTTGAATGACAGCCTGAGGAAATTTATTATTATGAGGGTGAATTTTTAAATTCTTTAAGGAAAAAAAAGATGGTCCTACTCTCATACTTTTTTTTACATTCAAAATCTTCCTTTTTTCTCTTTTTTCTTAAGTATTGACTCCTAAATACATTTTTTTTGTTTTTTATTAAATTTTCATTACTGGGGAGGAAGGCCTTCCCGAGAACACTATGACATTTTAGGACCTATTTGAAGCTCTGATTCTTCCATCAGGATTACTGACTTTTCCAGCTATACTGATCTTTGTTTTCTTTTTTGAAATTTCTATTGTTCTTAGAGTTTGCATCATTCATCTAGCTCTCCAACTCTGTTTCTCAACATAGTGTAAAGGCATGCTGATCATGCTTTTTATGATCCTTGGATAGGATGTTTATGCCCTGTCAGTCTCAGTTTCCTCTTCTGTAAGATGAAGGAGTTGTGCTAGATGACTTCTAACGTCTTTTGGAACTGCAGGCTCTTTTTTTTCTGGGATTCCTTCCCTAGTTATTCTGCTAAAGCCTTTAGATGAGGCTGGAACTGGGCCTAGAGCTATATGCTTGGTTCTGAACTTGTTCTTCCTTTGGTGTCCAGACCAGGTTCCTTAGCCTGGAACACCACTACCTAGGTGTCCATCCTAGATCTATGACTTAGAACTGAGTATTGGGAATAGAATTGCCAGAGAGCACCTATTCCTGCACCACAAACAAGTTTAAGCTCCATTTATGCCGGATCTTCATCCCTCTCTTGCCCTGGTGAACAACTTCTTCCTGATCTTGAGTATTCTGACAATTTTGCCCTTGATCAGACCTTATCCTCAGTGACTGAAGACCAACTCTCTGCCTGTCTCCCTACATTTACCTGAGTTGAAAAACATGACTCATTGTGATTTTTTTCCTTGTATTTCCCAATGAAGATTCAGATTCAATCTGATGTATTTTCTAGATCTGTTTGGAGGAGGATTGTTGTGTTTTTTTAGGGAGGGTGAGGGTGGAGGTTTGGGAGTGGAGAGCTCACTGCACTCTACTATTTTGACTCTGCCTGGATATTTATAGAGTCTTAAATTGCCTCTTCTCGGTGTGACTAGTTTATCCTTTGCTCTCAATGTAGATGCAGCTGTTTCAGGATGCTGCTAGCACTAGGATAATGATGGGAAATCCAAATCCACAGTTCCTCTGAAGTTCATGATGTACTTCAATCAGGAAATGTGAGAGGAAGACTGAAATTTAGGTCAAGGTGTTCTCTTCCTACCCAAGTGACTGTTTTGGGGACTGTGAAAACTGCATTTATCTGGCACACCAGTCATTCTAAATCACTGAGTGTAAACAGTTTTTATGAAATAACCAGTTTTTATAGAGGCCCCAGAAGACATGGCCTACTCTCTCAGTCAATCTGAACAGACTTTTTTTGTACCCAGGGAGAGATTCAGACCTTGTCACTTCCTGGTGAACTATTGTGTTATTTTTTTTTCACCTGCTAAATCTATCAGATCTAGGAAGATTAGCACATACACACATATATGTACACATCTGTGTATATACACAGATAGACACATACATATCCTCTACTCTATCATGCTGAGTGAACAAACAGAAGGAAAGAGAGAGAGAGAAAAAAAGAGAGAGGGAGAGAGAGAGAGAGAGGGAGAATGCAACAAAAATCTATTCCTATAAGATTATCAGACAAACATAAGGAGTTCAGGATCTTCTCTCTATTTCTATTCCCCCTTCCTTTTCTTTTCCTTTTCCTCTCTTTATTCCCTTCTTGCCATTTCTTCCTTTATACTACCTCTCTGCAAAACACTCAGGGTATCTTAAAATCTTTCACTCTGAGTACCAGAGTATTGCTGAAATAAAGAATAAAGAAAGAATAAAGATATGAAGAAAAAGGCTATAATTAACATTGACATTCTGTAATTCTTGATGAGTCACACTTTTATTTAGTAAATGGAAGTGATTCTCAAAGGTGAATGAAGTTTTTTTGAGTTCATAAAGAAGTGAGGACTAGGTAATTTCATAATTCTGTTGTATTTTGTTTCATATTAAAAGTATCAAGGGGAAATTATGGTAGAAAATATTGTAAAAAGAAATGAAGGGACCAAAGTCTTGTAAAGACTACTTAAACATTTTATAGCTGCACAATTCAAATGCTTACTTTAAGAAGAGATTTGGAAAGTGCTGGATGTGAGTAGCAACAAACAATATCACACCAAGAGACATGAGCTGCTTTTGAACAGATAAAAAGTCTTTACCAATTTAACAGTTAATTAAGTATGAGCTATCTCTGTGTAGCCAGGTGATCAATTAGATGGTCATCAATTAGATCAAAAATCAAGACTGATAAATTATAATCAAAGAATAAAGATGAGGAAGTGACACACCATTATATTAATATAGCACCAGCTCAAACTTGATTAAACCCGCTGTCAACTCTGAAAAATGGTACATGGGAAAAAGTAGAAATAGAGACTATCAACATTTTAAAAGAGAAGTATAACAGATGCAAAATGGTTACTATAATAAGGAAGCTGACAGAGTCTATTAACTGCTTCAGTCTTCCAACTACTGATCTCCTTGTCAATTGGAGAGATACAACAGTTGTGGCAACACTAGTTTAGACAAAAACTCATGTATAAAACATTGCAATGTGACAAAAGAGGAAGAGCAGGCTTGGCTCCCTAAAGAGTGAAAAGTAGTTGAGAGGAAAATGATCCTGCAGAGAATCCTTATTGCCTAATATCAAGAGACTAACCCCTGGTCATTTGGGAAGTGTCACGTGTAACCACAACAAAATATGAGACAGTAAGAAAAAAAGGAAAGTGCATAACACACACAACTACCCTAATTACCTTTCCTGGGTTAATGTAGCAAGAACAGACACCAGCCTTATTTTTTCCATCATCACTGACTGTAACATTGCTGCCTGCTGAACATGTCCCTACACAAACAACATAATCCAGTAGAATATAAATTCTATGAGGACAGGAAGTATTTAATTGATGTCTTTTTATTTTCACTGCCTAGAACAGTGATGTACTTAGTAGACACTTAATAAAATGTTGATGAATTGATTTAGAAATAAAAGGCGCCTTTGAGATTATTTTTAAGATAAGGAAACTAAAACTCAAAGAGGGCTAATTAACTTGTTCATACGCTACAAATGATGTCATGTTCTGACACTGATTAAATGTCAGAGCCAGGATTTGAACTCATATCACTCTGAGCTCCAACGCTAGCCCTTCCCAACCTGGAACTAATCACACTTTTTAGCCTCATTGTACATTATTCCTATTAACGCCCCCTGCAGTCAAGCGCAATTGGCCTTGTTATTTCTTATACTCTTCTGTCTCTGTACCATTAGTTGTCCCAATGCTTGGAATGCATTGCCTCCTTCCCCTGTCTCATGGAATTCCTAGTTTCCTTCAGTATGTAGCTCAAGCATCACTTATTGTATGTAGTCATTAACGATCCCCACAGATGCTAATGACCTCTTTCCCGAAACTAATTTGCATTTATTCCTTATGTGCTTGTATACACACACACACACACACACACACACACACACACACGCATGGCCTACCTTGGTCTTTGAATCTCAGAGTAGACACTTAACAAAAGTTTGTTTGTTGATTTGTTAGTGTTCTCTTTACCTATGCCCTTTTGTAGCAAGGCACTATGCTGGAAGTTATAAAATGTAACTCTTGTATCAAGCTGATAATAATGAGGCCCCCTCACCCTTACACCAGCATTATTTTCCTGGGTAGAGTGGGAAAATTGCCATTTAATTTATATTTCATAATCTTGACAGAAACAGTAGTCTTAATATTTAACCAGAGTCCATCACTGACCCTACTAGGGTATATTATCAAGATGCATTAGATATGGCTTGGTTTTCTAACAAAATCATGCTGCCAGGTAGATTTACACTGCTCTATATATAAACTCACAGGAGCCAAGATATGTTACCAAAATGTAATATCTCACTGTGCAGAAACAGGCAATTTCCAGCACTAAATATGATGTTTGTGAAATGAAAATAAGCTATTCTAAACTGCTGTAAATCCACAGCCTGCCTGAATTATCACCAATTGAAAGCACTAGCAATGCATAGGCATTATAGTGTCAATTCTTTGAGTCAATGTAATTCCAATCTGGAATTATACTTAGTAAAGCAAGAGTATAAAGAGCCCTAAGAAAAGGCAACATTCGCCAAAGGGATTTGGTTGGAAAAGCAGAAACAATTCAACATGGCTCTTTCCCAAGTTACTTTATCTGACTAAATATACTTATTCCATCCTCTACTTAGGGAAGTGACAAATATGAGTATTAGAAATTATGTTACAGAGGAAACATTGCCTAACATTTAATAGGAAAAGCATTTTGTGGCCTTTTTATTATGGTAATCATTCAAAGGGATATGGGCTGCTGGGTTTTACAACTGAAACAAAGAGGGGGAAGGAAATGCCAGTTTTAATTATGTTTTATAAAATCCAGAACACCACCTCTATATATTGCCATGTCTCTTGCAAGAGACATAGTCACAGAGGGCTCTAAGGTGATCAATCTCTAACAGCACTACAAAGAAAACCTACTACTTATTCTGTCCCAGCTGGTCAGCTCTTCCCGACCATGAACCAGATAGTATTAGGAAGTAAGGGTGATTGTCCATAAAGATAGCTTAACCTACAATGGTGGAAAAAAGTGAATATCCATGAAATCATGGATAAATACAAAAAGAAAGCATAGAGGAAGGAATTAACAGTGAATGGAAATAAAAGAATCCCATGGTCTTGTAAAAATAACTTTGAGAGGCTAAAGCTTATTTTTCTCTCATTTTCCTTTTGTTGTTTTATGTGGGTGGTATATTGTTGTTAAAATTATATTATCCCTTATATCATTTTGCTAATAAGTCCACACTCTAAATCCATGTTGTTCTTGGATGCCATATTTTCTTGCTTGATGAGATGATTGAATGTTTGCCACCTGTACCAGTTTCTGGGCTTTACTGGTCTCCTTGTTGTGGCTATAGATTTGAATCAGTTGAAACATTCTAAGAAATGGGGATGGAAGCCAAATCATTTAATGTGTGTATATCTTATTTTTCTCAAGCTTGGTAGTCTGTTTAAGCAGCTTAGGTCAGAGCTTCTGGAAGGGTATGTGTTATATACATCTTATATTTTGCATTTGCTATGATAATGACTCTGGCCTTTAATCTCTTGATTATATGACTGTCAAGAAATAGTTGCTTCTAATATTACAGTTACCAATCATTTCCTTTCTCTCAGGACGGAGACAATTTCACTTTCTGTTCTTCTCTTATTGAGCTTACTATGTCCTCTACCTCCTTACTCCTTTCTAAATAAAATGTTAATGTTTAAGGCTTGTGGTTTTTGAGTTGTTTATAAGAATCTAGAGCAGGTAGGTGGTAGAGTAGATAGAATAATGGGAATCCATTATTCTACCTACTCATCTTTCTGAGTTCAAATTTGACCTCAGACACTTAGTAGCTGTGTGACTCTGGGTAAGTAATTTAACTATGTTTGCCTCAGTTCCTCATCTATAAAATGAATTGGAGAAAAAAATGGAAAATCACTTCAATATTGGACATGACTGAAATGACTGAAAAAAAAAAGAATTATCTTAAATTTCTTGATTAAACCACATTTTTCAACATGGAAAGCTGTCCTTTTCTGTGCCCACCTTTACACTAACTTTGACAAGTATGCATGAACATACATGTTAATTTATTTTGTAGGAGCTAGTTGTTTTTTATGGAGTTGGTCCACAACCTTTATATTCATAGATGTTGGTAAGTGGGATATGGTTTATGTTCATGGTGCTGTTTGCTTTCTTCCATTATCAGCAGTTTAAGGTGAGATGGTGAGATGGGCAATTATCCTATGAAATGACGTGTCTTGCTACCTCTAGAAACATTGTGAAACCAACTCTTTAAAACTCTTTATTTCATTTATTTTACCTCTTTAGCAGAACATGTATGCCATTTTAAATTTAGCTGTAGTTCTTCATATCTTCTAGTTTCAAGAGTATTCCTCTGAATGTGGCTTCATTTCTCTAGTACAGGAGTGTGGAACCTGCAGCCTTCAGGCCACATGTGGCCTTCTAGGTCCTTGGATGTAGCCTTTTGATTGAGTTCAAGTTTTACAGAACAAATCCTTTTATTAAGGGAATTTGTTCTGTGAAGTAACTACAGTCTAGTAATTTATAACATTGTCAGACATTGGACAAGGATTGCACATTAAGATATCATTAGTTAAGAGGCTTACAATGAATAGATAAACATACTGATGGAGGTTTTGTAAGGGATAGTTTTAGGTGTTCAGAACAATGCAATAGTTGAATCTGGGATAGCTATCCCTAGGTAACCTAATCTACTTCTACAGATTTGGATGGGTAGCCCAGAGGGGGTGCAATCCTTAAGCTAGTCCCATTTCCAGTGGTAGTTAGGTTATATAAGTTAACTTCTTTCCTTTGTTATGGGTTATATAGCCTTTTCCTCAACACTTCTTGATGTTTGCCTTCCAAGTCCTATACCACAACTGAGGATTGACCATTCAGAGCTGCTTTTCCTTTATAAGGGACACATCAGTTCTAAATTAAATAGGAAAAATGGAGCAACCTCATTTACAACAAAATTCTCACCCACTCACAATACTCATTACATCTCTCTTCTCCACCTGCTTTCTGAGATTTGTTTTTCAGGGTGGCATTGAATGGGAATGGTTGTGGTAAAGTAGTGAATTATATCAAATGGGGAGGCAGAGTCTGGTAGAGTGGAAGAAACACTGGCTCTGGAGTTAGAAGATTTAGGTTCTAATCCTGCTGGTGACAATAACTACCTGTGTAACCTGGGCAAATTGTTTAAACTCTAAGCCTTGGTTTCCTCATTTATAAAGTAAGAGAGTTACTTTTTACAGCTTATGAGATCCCTTCTAATTCTTGATATAATTGCGGGAACTGAAAAAAAAAATGATTTCAGTTTGGAAATGGGAACGAGAATTAACAAAGAAATGTAAGTTACTTGAAAATAAGGATTGTTCATTAATTGTATTAATTGTATTTGTATATCCCCAGTGCCTAGTACAGTACCTTACATAGACTGGTGTAATGGGAATGGGAATGGGAATTTGAGAATCTTCCTTGCCCCTTAATAGACCTAATAAACTCTGCCCCCTGATAGGCTGAATGTAATCACATGGAGCGTGTGGTGGGAGGAGTTTTGTTGAAGGGAAGCAGAGCCCACAGGAAGCTAGTAGTGAGAGCTAGCCAGACAGTGGGGGACAGAGGGGCTCAGGCAAGGAGATAGAGAGTTTTATGAGAAAATATTGATCTTGTATTGGTTTGTGGGAAGGCTGAAGGATGGCATGGCTCTCAGTGTTATTGTGGCTTCTGAATAACTTTGGTACTATGATGGAATTGGCTTATTGTTTATGGGATTGGGTTTTCTGGTGTCTAAATAAATGCTTCAGTTCTATCCTCTACCTGGAGAATCTAGTATATTTTGTGATCAAATGTACGAACTTATAGTTACGGTCTTTATCATGATTGTGGGAGTTATAAATATTGCATTGGTGCTACAACTGGTCAATTAATAAATACTTATTGATTTTTGATTGATTAGGAAATTTATCTTGTAGGATTTGACCCTTGAGATGAGTTTTGAAGGGATTTAGGCATTCTAAGAGATAGGAATGAGAAAGGAAAGCATTCTGGGTATGGGGGGCAACCTTTTCAAAGTATGGACATGGAGATGACATGTTATGTAATAGAAACAAAGTAAGTCAGTTTGGTGAAAATCAATATTGTGAGAATGAATGAAAAAGGCATTTATTAAGTGCTTTCTATGTGCAAACTACTGTGTAACGCACAGGAGATACAAATAAAAAAGCAGGTTAGTCCCCATTCTCTTAAGAAGCTCACATTCCAATGGGAAAGGCAATAATTATGGAAGCTAGCAACTGCAAATCAGGAGGAAAGTTCTCATGATCATGAGGGTGAAGTGGAAAACAGATGGTAATGTCTCTTTTGTAAGACCATTTCCACTGATAAAATCATATCAGTTTATGATATTGAACCATCTGATAGTGTCAAGGACTTTGATGGCAAGAACTTTCTTTTGTGCATCTTTAGTAAGTATGGCTGTAACACTTACAGGAACAAATAATTTCAGATACTACAGTGGAAGTTTAGATTTTCTCAAGGTTTTTGGAGTTAGGGTTCTGGGTTATCTCCATTGGTGTTGGAGGGGAGATGGTGGTCAAGGTGGTTGTAGCGGTACAGACCAGGGCGCTTATGTCCATTTGCCTTTAGGTGGCAGTAGATCAACAGTTGTTGCTTATATTAATGAGAAAAGTGCTTCGAATGTCCACAATGATTTGACCCCCTCAATAATAACTGCAAAGGTACAGTGGTCTTGAGAGAAATGATGCTCCCAATAATCTTGGATTCAGGGTCCTTGGCTGTCTCTATAAGTATCTGAGGGTAGTTGGCAGTCAAGGTGATGGTGATTTAACTTCCTTGGCTCATGCTACCTCTTGTGTCTTCCTTCACTCTAGAAAGATAGCTGGGAAATACATTATGGAGGATTTTAAATAGTAACAGTAAGAATTTGTATTTTGTCCTAGAGGCAATAATGAACTTTTAGAATTTATTAAAAAGGGAAGTGATTTGCCAGACATGAACTTTGAAATATCAGTTTAGCAGCTGTGTTTAGGATGGAATAGAAAATTGAGAGAGGCCAGAGGCATGGGTCTCAATATGGGAACTTTCGTAATAGTTCAAGGGAAAGGTGATGAGGGACTGAATTAGGGTAAGGTAGGGAGAAGATGATACAGATGGGAGGATGTTGTGGAATTGGAGTTTTTAAGACCTGGCAACTGATGAGATATGGGGGTTAAGAAATATTGAAAGATGGAAGATGACTCAGTCTGTTAACTTGGTTGAGTGCAAGGATGGCAGTGCTCTTAACAGAAAGTTTCTGTTCAGATGCTGAATTGGAAGTCAGAATGCAAGGGGAGGTGAAGAAGTGGAAATGAGAAAGTGTAATAGCTTTTTTTTTGGCAGCGGGGAGAAGGGGTTGTGAAAGGGAAGATATATAGGAAGATAATTTGAGGGGATTTCAGGACTAGGCTTGTTAACAGGTAGTAGGAAAAGAATCAGTAGATGAAGAGAAACAGACAATTAGAAAAAGAGAGGGAATAAAAAATAATCTTATCTTCTTTCAAAGCTCAAGTCAGTTGCTAGTTCTTCCCTGCAGTTTTGCCTGATCTATCCTCCTTTGCCACCTCCCCCCTATTTTAATTGTTAGTGATATCTTTTCTCAATTTTCATTGCATTAATATCTATTTGCATGCATAGGGCTATGGGATCATGGATTCAGAGTTAGGGTACTTAGAAAGGTCATGTCCAATCCCTTTTATTGCAGATGAGGAAACTGATCCCCAAAGAGATTTGTCCAAAATCATATGGATGGCAACTGGGAAAAACAGGAAAAATAGGGGTCCTCTGATTCTATTATGTCAAGAAAAGGAGGTTGTAAGCTTCTAGAGGAGCAGAGGCTGTGTCAGTTTTTTGTATATATTTCTCCTTTGCCTACCACAGTGCCTGGCACCTGGTAGGAACTTAAATGCTTGTTGCTGAACTGAATCAGTGTCAGGGTTTGGGGTAGAGAGTGGAAGACTAAAAACCAGGTACAAGAGTCATTCATATTAATGAAAGTCCCCTCACCTCAATCTAGCTGTTGCTGTGCTAAATTTTTGTCAAGGTCCCAAGGTGGGAGTGCATTTGTGCAGGGTGAAACTTGAATGGATGCTTCAGTTAGGTGTCCTGAAGCACGGGCTCAAAGGCTCGTTTGTTCTTTTTGTCGAGTGACTTGTTTTATGGCTACATTCTGCAGTGGAAACCTCCTTCCATATAAACATATGTAATATATTACTCGTTCATATTATGAGTAGCCCAGCCTGGAATTGAGATTTGTATGCTGTGAGACACACAAAAAAGGAATATAATATTCTGACTTCTTTCTTTTTGGATTAGATACATATTGAAATATTATCAGTTACATGTCGTGTTTTTTATGCACAGTGAGAAACTGATTGTCCTGAGTCTCTCAGGTTTGATGGGCTGATAAAACACTATGTGACAATCAGGCTTCCCATCTTTCCTTCATGATTCAAGATGAATGACTCCCTGTCTGATTTGCCTGAAATGGCCTAAATTCCAACTCCTATCACACATATTCATGCCAGTGGATCTTGGGTTTGGTATTAAATATTCATAGGGATTCATTTGCCAGAGTTCTCCATTCATATAGGTAATAAGGGGCAAAGGGCCCATCTGGGCTGGAGTGAGGTTTTGCTGCTTATATAATCTTGGGCAAGTAATTTCTCCTTTCTGGACCTTAATTTCCCTTTCTGTAAAATTATGAGATGGCACTAGATGATTTCCAAGGTCCTTTAGAGAATGAAATCCTTTGAGCCTGTCAGCTTTTCTTTCTCAGGGCACATGCATATTGCTTTTCGAATCTTGGCCCATTCCTTTAGACAATTACCTGAACTAAGCTAATTATATTATTATTTCTTTGGAGGCAATGGGGTTAAGTGACTTATCCAGGGTCACACAGCTAGTGTCTGAGGCCAGATTTGTACTCAGCTCCTCCCGACTCCAGGGCCAGTGCTCTATCCACTGCACCACCAAATTGTCCTTCAACTTCAACCCTGGGTCACTTCCACTGTATGCTTTTGTCTCATTTCATGCTGAGGAAGGGGAGTGCAGTCTGCAGAAAAGCAGTTTCTTAATGACAAGTTCCTTATGGTGTTGGAGATGAGTAGATACTTAGTACTTTAACTCTGCACTGAAATGGACTGAGTGTAGGCACCTGGGTCTTTACCCTGATGGAATAAGATCACAAGACAAAAACAGAGCCAGGGAAAACCTGGGAGTGAAGATGGAAGTTTAAAGTCACAAATTTTGCTTCCAAGAATGTTGTCTAGACTTAGGGGACCAGGCTGAGGTTTATGGAGTCAGAGATGTCAATGGGACTGCTTGATGGATTCGGTATCTGCTCAGCTGTATGATCTGTTTGTACAGGTTAAAAGGCACAGTGGAGAGAATGCTGGCCTCGCAGTCTGGAAGATCTCCGTGTTAATCTCCTCAGACAATTACTAGGTATGTGAGCCTGGGCAAATCACTTAAATCTCTTTCAGCTTCAGTTGGCTCACCTGTAAAATTGGGATAACGATAATAACCACATAGGCTTATTGTCAGGATGAAATGAGATAACATAGGAAAAGTATTTTGCAAACCTCAGAGCATAATATCAGTGTTAGCTATTATTTGTACCCTATGATTTGGCCCCACCCTCCGCTTTTCCTTATCTGCAGTGTCCTGACACATCTCTGACAATTTCCTTTATTCTAGGGCATCTCTCTTGAGTTCCATAATTTTGGTGGTAGGATATATTCTTTCTGGTAACCTCAGAGGAAACAGATTGTGATGAGATTCTTAGTTCTTTTCTGAAGCTCATTTTGTTGCTAAGTCGTTCCAGTTGTGCCTGATTCTTTGTGACCCCTTTTAGGGTTTTCTCTGCAAAAATACCAGAGTGATATCTTTGCCATTTCCTTCTCCAGCTCATTTTATAGATGAGGAAACTGAGGTAAGCAGGGTTGGTGACTTGCCCAGGGTCACACAGCTAGTAAGTGTCTGAGGCCAGATTTGAACTCAGGAAGATGATTTTTGCTGACTCCAGACCCAGCCCTCTATCCACTACACCATCAAGTATCTTCATCCCTGCCCTCCCCCACAAACCTGAACTGCAGGAAACTTCAGTATTCCAAAGATTTAAGCATTGTCTTACTGGTGAATTTTTCTTCCCTCATGATCATCACTGGACTAGGGTGCAGGTGTGGAGAGTGCAGGTAAACTCTAGGTACATGTGACAGCAGAGGCAGCAAAGGGGGAGAAGGAATGAACCTTTAGGAGGACTGGTAATTCCAGCTAATAGATCACAAGGCTGATTACCTTCTTCCCTGGGAATGGGAGCATTTCTTGATTGACTATCTTACTGAAGGGGCCATTCATGCAGAATCTTTAGGTAATAATTGGAATCTTCCTCACTGATCATAGATGCCCACCAGTGCCTTGCTTGTATGTCATCTTGGTGACCCAGAAGATGGCCCACATATCTGCCTAGAAGCATCCAACCTTCCTAGACAGGCATCCACAACTGGGAGTGTCATGTCAATGTGTAAGGATCAGAAGTGCTATCTGTAGTTCGTCTGAAATGGCATGTTTTCTGTAGAGGAGTAAAGTAAATTGTTTTTTAGCATTCAGCAGAAGTTAAGTAATTAAGTTGGGTGTCTTCATAGTAGGTAATGTCACATCCTAAGTTGGTTGTTGTCCATCCTTCATTCTTGAAGAGGGCCAATGACATCAGAAAGGTGATGTCTTAACTTGTTCATGATTTGGATTTAAGTGAGGCAGAATTGGGCAAAGACGTCAACCTCACTCCCTCCTCCAGAGTCATAGCAGTTCAGTGGCAAGAGTCAAGACAAGTGACAATGGCCCACCATGTACTCTTCTAATGTTTGTACAATATATTAATTTTGTTCTTCAGACTATGCAGCTAACACGTGCATAGTAGGCAAGGATTGAAAATTTTGTGTCCATTGTAAACTGCATGAAACCCAAGAGTCTTTCCAGGTCCCCAGTGGAAGCCCCAGAAAAAAAGGATAGGAAATTCATTACAAAATTGTTAAATACACTGAAACTTACTGTGGAAAAGTTTCTCTCTCTCTCTCCCTCTCTCTTTCTCTCTCTCTCTTTCCCTCTCTCTCTCTCTCTCTCTCTCTCTCTGTAAAAGAAAGGGAAAGAGAGAGTCTCCTCTTTGCCCATGCTTCCATTACCATCAGAAACATTTGCTAGAACTATGGGATAGAGAACTAAGTTATTAAAATACCCAAAAAAGGCCCACAGTTGCAATTATTGTTTTCATCAGGGGAGTATACCTGCTTATATAGAGAGGAGGACTTTGATGTCTAGCTAGAATATATACATAGAACATAAGTAAAGTAAGGTCTATTGTAGCCCAGAGGTCTCTTGAATTTTGTAAAATTTGGAGTAATGTGCTATAATTCTATGGGCAAGTAAATGACATTTTATAATGTGGAACCTAGAGCTGCAAACTGTATAAATATACCCAGCATAATTTGTAGGGAAGAATTAAAAATTTTAATGTGGAGGGAGAGGGGAAAAACAGCTTGTCCATTTGTGCTGAGTGTAATTTGTGTGGATGACTTTTTTTTGAAACTAAGAAAAGACTGTAATGGAAACATAGTTCTTTTCCATTAACTTTGCTGACAATGGTGGCAATTTTGCCTCACTTCTTCTAGTGTTTGGGGAATTTCTTTAGGTTTTCAATCTCAGGGTAATTTGCATTATCTATCCCTAGTCAGAGGCAGCTGATGGTACAGTGAGGAGAGCACTGAGCCCAGAGTCAGGGAGACCCGTGTTCAAATCTGTCTTTAGACACTTAGATGTGTGAACCTGGGCAAGTCATTCCATCTGTTTGCCACAGTTTTCCCAACTATAAAGTAGAGATAATAATAACATTGACTTTGCAGGGTTATTGTGAAGATCAAATGAGATAATATTTGTAAAAAGTGCCTGGCACACAGTAAGCACTATGTAAATGATTATTCTCTTCCCTCCCCAGTCAATGGTAGTGGGAAATTTGAACTGACAAGTCAAATGAAAGGGTATGAATGTTTTTCTTAGCCTCAAAGCAGACTCATCATAAGGATATGGAGACACCTGGTGTGAGCCAAAATGGAGTAGAGGTAAATGGAGTTCAGTAACTGTAACTTAGATGGGAGTGAAGGCTAAGGAGAACTTTGGTTGAAAAATGCTATTGACGAAGGCTTATTGCTCCCAAACATGCAAACTCTTCTTCAGAGAGCACAACTCTGATAGGCTGGCCATGTTGTAACCATGAAAAACATATGCTTGCCAGAAAGACTAATTTATGGAGAACTTGCAACGGGTAAGCATTTACATAGTGGTCACAAGAAGTGATACAAGGACACTCTCAAGGTCTCTCTTAAGAACTCTGGAATTGATTATGTGATTTGAGAGACACTGACACAGGACTTCTTAGCAAGGTGTGCCTACATCAGAGAAGGTGCTGCTCTCTATGAGCAAAGAAGAATTGAAAAAGTTCAAAGGAAACAAAGGATATGCGAATTTAGAGTATTCACCCAAAATGTTCACTATATGTAGCCAACCTGTGGTAGAGCATTCTGAACTCTTAGCTGGCCACATTGAAACTTCTCTCTAGTGCAGTGATGTCATTTTGGTCCTCTTTGAGAATAAAAGACAACAACCAACCAGATGCTCAATGGGTCCTCCTGTAAATCAGCTGGGTGAGGCTGTACTAAAAATAGAATCTGATATTGTTGACTAGCCTGGAGGCATGTTGGTCCAGGTAATCTCATTTAAAAATAATTTTAACAGTGCTCTGGAGGTAGCAATACTGGCTATAACACTAAGACTTAGTTATGTAAGATCTCACCTAATTAGAGGAGTTCCTGGACCAATGAGATAACTTGGGGAAACGGAGAAATAAGCACTATAAAAATGTTAGTTCTTATCATTTATGTACCTGGACCAAACTGAACAGAAGAGCCCTGGTGCAGAGGAGCAAATATAGGCCATGCTCTTAACCAGGACAGTGAATTGTTCAACTATGCAAGTCTGGGAGAGAGGTATCCTGTAATGTCCCTGAAATCCTTTCCCCATAGGTTAGGCAGATGTAATGGCAAGAAAAGGAGTATTTCGTTCCTTGTTTCAGCTCTTCAAGTGTTTTTGAGCCTTACCTGTGATTATATCAAGTCTTTGTTGGAAACAGAATCTGTGAAGCCCACAGTGGGAGGAGCTTGCCATATGAGCTGCTTCAGAGCTCCCAGCCTGCAGATTGTAGAGGGGCCAAGCGACCATTCAGAGGGGTAATCACTCTTGCTTTAGCCTGTCTGGATCTGGATCACGGCCTTGGGTGGCGGTCCTGAGGTATGTGACCAGCGAGCCAGAGCTGTTGGGGGCTGTAGAGATGGCACCCTCCTGATAGCTCCAGCAGCTGTGAAAACCCCAGTGATTTGGGACAACCCCCCCAACCCCCCTCCCAACCCACCTTGAAATCAGAGTTCTACTGTGGCAAAGAGCTCAAAAGTCAAGTAATTGAGTGGCAACATGAGCAAGCAAAGGAAGCAAAGCAAGCCCAGCAATCCAACTTTAGATTGATTTTTTTGGGGACAAAAAGGATCAAAGCATGGAACTGGAGGAAGACAACAAAGTCAGAACTCATGCACCAAAAGCTTCCCAGAAAAATATGAACTGGTTACAGGCCATGGAGGAACTAAAGAAGGATTTTGAAAATCAAGTAAGAGAAGTGGAGGAAAAATTGGGAAGAGAAATGAGAATGATGCAAGAAGATCATGAAAAGAGAGTCAACAACCTGACTGAAGGAAATAACACCTTAAAAAATAGACTAACTCAAATGGCAAAAGAGTCCCAAAAAGCTAATGAGGAGAAGAGTGCCTTAAAAAGCTGAATTTGCCAGATGGAAAAAGAATTTCAAAAGCTCACTGATGAGAATAATTCCTTCTGAATTAGAGTGGAGCAAATGGAAGCTAATGACTTTATGAGAAATCAAGATACTATAAAACAGATCTAAACAAATGAAAAAATAGAAGGCAATGTGAAATATCTCACTGGAAAAACCACTGAATAGATCCAGGAAAGAGAATTAAAAAATTATTGGACTACCTGAAAGCCATGATCAAAAAAAGAATGTAGAAATCATCCTTC
>CM053588.1:134791370-134810489 GCA_028646515.1 Pseudochirops corinnae | reverse complement strand
GAAAAATGATAATTGTAACCTATGAAACTTCTCTCAGTATGAAGATAGTTGAAGGGAATATAAATGTATATATATGTATATATATATATATATATATATATATATATATATATACAGACACATATATGTATACATACATATATATGTCTATATAGGAGGTTACATGTGCATATGAATACATATGTGAGTGTGTATATGTGTGTACAGGTATTCATAGACAGAGGGCACAGGATCAATTGAATAGGAAGGGATGATAGTTAAAAGGTGAGACTGAGAGGTGAGAGAGGAATGTATTGCGAGGAGATGGGGAGATACAGAATGGGGTAAATTATCACATATAGAAGAGGCAAGGGATAACTGTTACAATGGAGGGGAACAACAGGAAGGCAAAAGGGAATGAGTCAACCTTACTCTCATTGAATTTGGCTCAGGGAGGGAATGGCATACACACTAAATTGGGTATCTTGTGATACAAAAGAGTAGGAGGGCAGGAGATGAGAGGGTGGATGATGGAGGGGAGAGCAGGTGGGGGGGAGGGTTGTTAGAAGCACACACTTCTGTAAAGGGACAGGTACAAAGTAGAGAACAGAACAAGTGAAGGGTGGGATAGAAAGGAAGAAAATATAGCCAGTGTTACATAATATGTTCATTGTGGAGATGTGCTATGTAACTACACGTACAGCCTGTATTGAATTACCTGTCTTTCCAGTGGGGGTGGGTGACAAAGGAGGAATGGAAAGAATCTAGAATTTAAAGTTCCAAAATCAAATGATAAAAAAATATTATTATTATTATTATTATCATTATTTATATGCAACTGGGAAATAAGATATACCAGCACTGGGATAGGGAGATCCATCTTACCCTACCAGAAAGTCAGAGGGGTAATGGGGGAGGATATAGGAGAGAGCAGATTGGGGGAGGAGGTATACAGTGGGATTGCTATTTTGGGGTTGTTGGTAGGGGAAAGACAGGGAGAAAATTTGTAACTCAAAATCTTGTGGAAATCAATGATGTAAATAAAAAAATAAACAAAAGTTAATTAAAAAGTAAAAAAAAAGAAAGAAAGAATAACAAAAAAAAAGAGACAGGGACAAAGTAGAGAATAGAACAAGTGGGGGGGTGGGATAGGATGGAGGGAAATATAGTCAGTCTTTCACAATATATCTACTATGGAAATGTTTTGTGTAACTATACATGTGCAACCTATATTGAATTGCTTATCTCCCCAGTAAGGGTGGGTGATGAGGGAGGAAGGGAAATAATCTGGAATTCAAAGTTTTAAAATCAAATGTTTAAAAACATATATTATTATTATTATTATTATTATTTATATGCAACTGGGAAATAAGATATACAGGCACTGGGATATGGAGAGCCATCTTGCCCTACTGGAAAGTTGGAGGGGGGATGTGGGAGGATATAGGAGAGAGCAGATTGGGGGAGGGGGTATTCAGTGAGATCACTGTTCTGGGGTGGTAGGTAGGGGAAAGATGGGGAGAAAATTTGTAACTCAAAACCTTATAGAAATGAGTGATGTAAACTATAAATAAACATTAAATTTAATTTTAAAAAAAGAGTTAATTGCTGATGGTGTCAGTAATGTGTATGAATGTTGTTGTGGCTCTGCTAAGCTCGATGTGTGTAGCTGGACCAGGAGCTGGGAGCTGCCTACCTGTGAATCTAAGTGATGTTTGAGTGAATTCAGGTAAGAGCTGGGGGCATGGAAGAGGAACCATGGAGTTTGGGAGTCAGCCTTGAGTTGAGATGAAAGGACCTTTCCTTGGGTACTTAGTGCTGACTGATAAGATCATGATTTACTGCAACCTAGGGTTGGGAAAACTTTACACTTTGTACCCCTTAAAGATGATTGAGTTAAGGAAGATTGGAAGCTAGTCTCCAATCAAGATGAAAGAAGACTTTAGATGGGTACTTTATATTGGTTGATTCAGATTGTGACTTACTGAATATATGTTTTGTTTAAAACTATGTCGCCACGTTAGTAGTAAGTTGTTATGTTATATCGTGAATGTTAAACTTTGGTTTCTATGAATGTTTGCTTTAGTTTATTGCTGAATAAATAGAGAGTTCATTATACTATGTGATCAGAACCTTAAAGCTATTCACAGTAGCAGTCCTCAGGAGAGTTGGTTAGGCTTGTCTTTACAGCAGCCTTAATCCCATATCTGAGGTATAGATTCTAACTGGCCTGAAATAACTATGTTAGTAGGTTCCTGGAGAAGGTAGAACTCCTAAAGTATATAGGTTGCTTAATTCCCTAGCCAATATAAATTCTTTCTCCTCTAGGAGTAAGCCTAACCCTAAGGTGACACTTGACTCTGCAATTATTTGAGCAGAGCAGGTCTTCAGGAAAATGGGGATCACCAGAGTGAAAAGTATTCTTGACTATCTATGGGTCAGATAGGAATACTTTCTGTATTTTTTTATTGTATACAATAAGCTATTTTATGTTCCATGCCTTGTTGGGGTGTTGTTTGCAAGTGAACTGAAGATAACTAACTGAGATTTAGAAATGAGATAAGTTCAGATATTCCTAGATTTATATGGGTCAGGATGGAAGTCACCTAGAATATTAAATATTGATTCAAGGGCCAGTCTCTGACCCAGTCCATAAATGAGAAGCGTCTGGTCCAGGATTTCTCCCAAGCCAGCTCCCCATGAAGTTTATATTATGTCTTAAGATTGGATCACCATCTCTTCCTGACTTGTGGGAGTTTAGTACATGATAACCAAGCAGTGACCCAGACATAGATGCATGCAAGGGAATAAGGACATTAAAACATATAGATTTATGTAAGTGAACAAAGACATTAAAACATATCAATGTGTGTAAATGAACAAGGACATTAAATATTTTCTCAGGGGAACCTAAGAGATAGTTACTTTACATTCACTTGTGTCCAATCATTCCATGCTCTTTGGTTTGGCCCATGCCTATCTTGAAGCAGGCATCAGATAAACCTCCAAGGTTAACCTGGATCTGTGTGAGCTTAGAGCTATAGCTCTAGGTCACAGTTTATACTTTGGTTCCTGGTATTATTTTAAAGAATTACAATAAATACATTTTTCCCCAGTGAGATGGCTGATTTGGGAAAAGGCTGCATTTCCCAAGATATTTTGTCAAAAGCATGAATGCTCTTTGGAGGAGAATGAAGACTCCATCTCTCATGAATCTATGTGCCCATGGTGAAGATGGGGAAACATTTTATGAGAGTCAGGGAGTCTAAAAAAAGTACCAGGAACATGGGAGGGGAAAGAATGAAGTTTTAACTGCAGCTGACCATCCTGCTGTCATGGCAAAAATTCCATGTTCTTATTACATGAGGGAGAGTCTGAGTCAGGATTCTGAAGGTACTGACATATTTGCTTATAATTTTCTATCACCAGCATAGTTGGTGGATCTGATTCTGCTTGCAATTGAAGACCTCCTAGAGTAATTGAAGGACTTTCCTCATAATACAAGAAAGGAAGTTTCTTTATAAAATATGGAGTTGCCCAGCAGATTACACTTGTACTCAATTGGGGAGCCATAAAAGTTGGTTTGGCTTGATCTTTCTGGGTATTCAGGTACGTGAATAATCAGTTATGAGCTAGAAAGTAGAAGGAACTTAGTTGTTTGACCAGATAACTTCTCCAGTGGATTCATGTTGTATCAGTGGTTTACTGGGTTCTATCATAGCTATATGCTGCCCTCTGAAGGTAGACAATCAAATACCAGAGCATACCATTCTCATTTAGATATTCACTTCAGTGATTTGGGCCAGCTGCTATTGGCAAGCAATATTTGCACAGTAGCTAGCTTCAGTTGTTCGGTGCTCAAGTCTCTTCATGATCTAGCTGGAATCCACCTTTCTGGGTTTACTAACCTTTACTCTTCTATTCATGATCTGTGTTCCAGCCAAACCACTTGATATGATATTCCTTGCCTCTCCTACTTTTTCATTCACGCCAAACCTAATTTTTCACTTCATCATAAACCCATTTGTTTAGGTTGCTGCCTTCACTCTGACTTTGCTTGTCTTCATAGCAACTTGTTACCCATGATCAACACCTTAATGTTTCAGTAGCCATTGCTTTAGAATCCCTTCCATGCTACTAATGATTTCTACCTACTAATTTTTATCTTTATGGAACTTGTATCATCTACATTCTCCATTCCAGGATGAAGACCCTATTCAAGAAAGTCACAAAATGGAGATGACTATTATTATTATTAAGCTATTAGGAGTTTCTGGGGCATTACCCAGCTGTTTTTGTTGTTACTCAGTTGTTTCAGACTCTTTGTGACCCCATTTGAGATTTTCTTGGCAAAGACACTAGAATTGTTTGCCATTTCTTTCTCTATTTTTTCTAAAGTGTCATTATTTGACACTGTATTATCAGAGTCTCAAATTTTACAGATGAGGAAATTGAGTTCAATGTCTTGTTGTTCAATGTCACACAGCTTGTAAGTGTCTGAGGTTATATTTGAACTCAAGTCTTCCTGACTCCATGCCTGATGGCTCTATCCACTTCCCCATCTAGGTGCCTGTTGATACTTTCTGCTACTCAATTATCATTTTACTCTACTTTTATCCACTTACTGGAAGCTTGATGAGAGTAGAAACCATGGTTCATATAAACTTTATATTTTGTCTATCATCTAATGCAGTTCTTTGAACATAGACGATGAAAGAAAAGCTCATTGAAATTTATGAAAATAAACTTAAAGTAGATATAGGTAAGAAGTGAAAATGCCTGAACCAAAATATATAATAACCAAGTAAAGGAGATTTTTAGGAACAGCAGGTGGGGGGAAACTTTTATTAAGGCTTATTATGTGCTAGGCACAGTGCTAATTGCCAGAGACAAAAAAAAAAAAAGACATGCTCTCAAGGGGCTTCTATTCTAATGGGGGAAGGCAAGTCATGAAATGGAGCTAAAAATGGTTGGAATGCAGGGAGGATTAAGGTGTTAGAGGGTACTCCTTGGGTGGTAGCAAGGGGCCTTTATTTTGAAGTTTATAAGTCAAAGGCAAAGCCAAAAAGTAATGGAAGCTGGCCAGACTGGGAACATCCAAAAAATAGAGGCCCCAGGAAGAACTCACCAAAGGGCTCAGGAGGCTGGATTGCAAAGGGACATTTCCTGGTGAAAAGCCTTAAGAGACAATCAGATGTACCTAAGCAAGGAGAGTCTACAAGCTGAGGCAAGCTCCAGGGTAAGATAACAATGGAGGCATGGTTTTGGAGCCCAAAAATAAGGTGCAGAACCAGGAGGTGAATGAGATTAAAGATTTTAGAAATAATAGCAATGGTCTTTGAGAAGCTTTGGTAGCACTTTATGGTTCAAGACAGCTCATCACCATAACAAATTCTATTTCTTTTTCAAGAGGTGTGTGTGGGGGAACGTTTTGGGGAACTACCAGAACAATTCTATTGCCCTTTAAGCTAGATTGAGCTCTCCAATGGTGGTAACAAATAGAATTTGATACCACATAGAGGAACATTTTCACTCTACTCTGGCCTTTTCATTCAACTTTAAAACTCTTGATGTTAGGGAAGATTCCTACAAAACCCTGGCAACCAGACAAAAGGATCTTTGAATATCGTTTAAACTGTATTTATTTTGCTGCGTTGTATTACTGCTTTATTTATTTTTGTTTTCAATAATCCAAAGTGTTACGAATGAATTAAGGTCACTAATGTGAAGAGGACAAGATTAGAGAAGTAGCGGATGTTGGTTTTTGAGCACTATAATATATTGTATAAATTCAGTAAGAGACCCAGACTGTATAAAAACATTTTCCACAGTATAGAATACAAGTGATTATTAATGTCTTTCACTGTTAGGGTAATAACATTATTCTTTGTCATCTATTTGGGGACACTGATGTGAATATAAAATGCAGTTTCATTAAAATTTCACTGACCTCCATCTTTAATTATTGTCCATTCATTTTTAAATGCACATCAAGTACATACTTCTATTAAGCAAATCTTCTATGCCAAGAAAGGAAAGATGTTCATGATCATGACCATTCATAATCACGATTCTCTTTGCTTTCTTTCTTAATTTTTTTTTTTAATCTTTTGCTTTTTGGAGGACAGGACAGTGGGGTTAAGTGACTTGCCCAAGGTCACATGGCTAGTAAGTGTCTGAGGTCAGATTTGAACTCAAGTCCTCCTGACTTCAAGGCCAGTGCTCTATTCACTGCACCACCTAGTTGCCCCTCCTTTCTTTCTTAAGAGAGAAAAATCACTCCTTATGATTGAGGAAGTTTGCGTAGTAATTATTTAGTTAGAGGATGACCTTGTATGGGGAATGAACATGACTACACCCAATTCAGTTTCATAATTCCATTCAATATCCATTTGTTAAGTCCCTCTTATGGGCAGAGCACTGTTCTAGGTGGTGGCAGTGGAGATAAAAAGATGAATAAAATACAATCCCTTGCCTTTATGGAGCTTACAGTGATGTAGAAGGTATTTTTGCTTCTAATCAAAGGTTCTAATCTAATGACAAGGTGAATTCTCAGGTCCCTTCTAACTCTTGGTTTCTTTGATGATTCCATATTTTAATGAAAACTGGATCACTTAAGGTTCAACTTAAAAGCATTCCTAACCCAGTCTTCCCAGATCACAGCTGTCTATACAGACAGCTCACATAGCTGATCTTATACTTAAAAAAAAAAAACTTTGATATATTCTTGTGTATATAGGTGCATATATATATATATATATATATATATATATATATATACATATTTATATGTGTATATCTCCCACCTCTCCAGTTTGATGACAGAACATTTGTAAGTGGGCTCTGTTGACTAGGCAGGCAGGTGCCCCAGAGTACTGGACTTGAATTTAGGAAGACCTGACTTTGAAGCTTGCTTCAGACACTGGCTAGCTGTGTGATGCCAGGCAAATCACTTAATGTCTCTGTGCCTCAGTTTCCTTATCTGTAAAATGGTACATTAGCACCTACCTCCCAGAGTTGTTGTAAGAATCCAATGAATAAATATTGCAAATCTTAAAGAACTATGTAAATGCTACATATCATAATTGGTTATTAATATTATTATGATTATTATATTGCTTTTGGGATTCTGTAGCAAAGCATAGTACTCGGAATATGGAAGATATTCAACAAATGGTTGTGGATTATGATGGGCCTGTTTATGTCAAGAAACAATCAAGGCAATTGATTGACCTTCCACAGGACACCAGAACATTGGCGTATGCCCCTGGTTCTTTCAGGTCTAATGGGTGAGCTTTCACCTTATCCTGGCAGGAACAAGGCCTCCACACCACTTCCCAGTCATGTCTTCACCTTGCTGCCTATATTCTTGCAATTATCCTTATCTTCCCACCTCAGACTCGGACTCTGCTCTTGGGTTTTCTAGGTAAGCTTTTCCTTAAGTTGCCTGGAACAAGACTGCCATGCCCCTTTCTGGTCATCTCCACCTCTCCATCTCTTCATGATGTGCTGCCTTCTCCCATTAGAATGTAAGTTTCTTCAAAGTAGGAACTTTGTTTCTGGCTTGTACTTGTATCTCTAGCATTTAACTCATAGTAAGTGCTTAATAAATAATATTTGTGTCTCTTTTCTGTTTTCCTGTCTATCTAACTATTCTGAACTAACACACCCTAAATCACTGTGGTGTACAAACTACAGTAAGTTTGTCAGTCAACAAACATTTATTATAGTTAATGTGACAGTACTAACCCTGCCCTGCTTGTTTGTGTCCCTTCTGAACTTCTGTCAGCAAGGATTTATTAAGTGCTTACAAAATACCAGACACAGTGCTAAGTAGCAGGGATACAAAGAAAGGGAAAACACACACACACACACACACACACACACACACACACACACTGTTCATTCTAATGGTAGAGTCATTATTCATTCATTTCAGTCACATCTGACTCTTCATTACCCCATTTAGGGTTTTCTTGGCAAAGATAGTAGAGTGGTTTGCAATTTCCTTTTCCAGCTCATTTAACAGATGAGGAAACTGAGGCAAACAGGATTAAGTGACTTGTCCAGGGTCACACAGCTAGTAAGTGAACTCAATACTCTATACACTGTACAACCTAGCTTCCCAATGGTAAAAATAACATGTAGATAACTGTGTGCATACAAAATATGAACACAGAGAAAGTGAATGGACTCTGTGTACCACAGAATCCCCTATAGTTCAATCACTGCCATATCATTTCCTGTTTGTTAGTTATAATCCATTTGCCCTGCAAATTACCTGAACTTTTTAGGAAATACATAATTAAACACTCCTGTCTCAGGTTGATCTGTCCTCCTGAACATTTTTCTTAGCTTTGGTACAAATTAGAATATTTATCTTGGCTTGATACCACAAAATTAAAGACTTGGCTTATGAGATGCATCATAGGGAAGACTCCATTTGAAGTCAGGGGCTCAGGTTATTACCTGCTTCTTCAGGCAAGTCACTTAATATCTCTGGGCGTGGGTGTCCTAATGTGTAAAATGAGAGTATTGTACTGATTGCCCTTGAAGGTTTTTTCCAGTTTTAAATCTATGACCATAAGGTTATTGTTTTAAGTAAAAAGAATAAGACCCTGGTACAAGTTTTTATTACTAATATCAAAAGAGTAGGGGACTTATGGGGTTGGGCAAAGGCCATAGAAATCATTGTGACAACATAATATTCCATTCTGTTGATGACTTTTCTGGGTTTAAATTATTGTTTCTATTGTAACTTCTTTTATGGAGTTCCAGATTGTTTGCTATTACTTATTATAAGGATTATAGCTTTCAGGCTCCCTCTGGTTTTGGTTGAATACAAAGTGCTAGTTAATTTTGATTTATCACCTTCATATACAAACAGACTCGAAAAATATTTTATTTTTCATAGGGATTTTTATAGGCGTTCTATTTAAAATAATTTTAATATACAGTCTTTATTATTTTAGGCATATTGCCATTCTCACTGGTGCTAGGAGAAATGCCTGATTCTGTCATGATACTTTTTACTACCTGATTCTTTCCAGACAGATGAGCTTTTACCAAAATTCTTGTCTCTTCAATTCATGAATTAAAAAACAAAACAAAACAATCTGGTGCAGTTGACTAGAGGTTAGAAGATCTTTGCTCTAGTCTTGGCTATGCTCTTAACTGCAATGAGATCTTGGTTACATCATTTCACTTCTCTGATTTTCAATTTCTTCATCTGGAATGATAAAAACTAATAACCACAGCAATTCAGAGTGTAAATGAACCTCAAAGGTTATGGAGCCCAAACCTTATGGAACAAGAATCCCTTCTTTAACAAGTAGGTTAAACCCACCACCTCCCAAGATAGTTCATTCTAATTTTGGAGAGTTCTAATTATTAAGAAGTTTTCCTCAGGTGCTAAATTTGCTTCTTTATTTCTAGTTTGTTTGTTTGTTTTTTTCCTTCTGAGGTCAAGTAGGACAAATCTAATCCATTCCTTGTGACAGGCCTTCAAATAACTGAATATGGCTGCCGTGAACACCCTTCCCTCCCCCAAGTCTTCTAAATTTAATTCAGTAACTATAACTACTCATAAATACAGTATATTATAGTTGGCAAATTCTTTCTTCACAATACCTGTGAAATAGGGAGTGCAAGTATTGTTATCTCTATGTGACAGATGAGGAAACCAAGACACTAAGAGGTAAAATGACTTGCTTGTGATCACATAGCTAATAAGTGTCCATGGTGGGATTTGAACTCAGATCCTTCTGCCTCTAAATCTAGTACTCTTTCCTTAAACTTTCTAAATGATCTATGACATCCCCTCTAGAACTAATATGTTTCTGTTATGTGAATTGGGTATTGTGTTTTACTAGGACTACATTGTAATTACAACTTACACGTTTGAACACAAGGTTCAAGATCATAGGTATCTTGGTTGTCTTGCCCATGCCTGTCACTACCAGAAATCATCTTTCCCGTCCTCTGAACAACTGTTAACATTTTGTTATAATCTCTCTTAACACAACAACAACAACAACTACAAAAAAACCCAAACAACATGAAATTCCTTTTCTCTCATTTTCTCCAGCAAGTTGCATCTACAGTCACCCTTTCTATCTCTCTATTCTGTCTCTGTCTTCAACCTCTCCTTGTCAACTGGTTCCTTCTCTACTGCCTTCAAACATACCCAAGTCTTCCTATTTCTGAAAAAACAGAAACTTTCACTAGAGCCTAACTCAATCATTTTTCATTAGTCCTTTGATCTCATTGCTAAATTAAACTATTCTGTCTGAAGTTACCAATTAATTGGCCAATTTGATTTTTTTTTTTTTAATTTTGAGCAGGGAAGGCAAGGCAATTGGGGTTAAGTGACTTGCTCAAGGTCACACAGCTAGTAAGTGTGAAGTGTCTGAGGCCAGATTTGAATTCAGGTCCTCCTGACTCCAGAACCAGTGCTCTATTCAGTGCACCACCTAGCTGTCCTGATTTTTTTTTTTTTTAAGACTAGGTTTCCCTTTCTTGTGTGGGCAGAAAGTACAGTGGTGAGTGGTCACTTAGGTCTGATCCCAATATTGATTAGCATGGAAGTTTTAATCTGCTCTACTTTTCCAGCCATTTTAGGCAGGCTTGAGCCCCTCTGCTTCTGGATTACTTACTGCATTGGTGCCGTATTTAGTATAGATCACTGATCAGCTTTATCCCTCTTGTAGGTTAGAACCGCACACCCCCATGCATAACCTGATGGTCTTTTCTCAGGTCAAATTCTCTTTGACTTATCTGCTGCATTTGTTACTGTTGACCACCTGGATATTCTCTTCTCTTTGCATTTTTGTGACATTACTATCTCCTAGTCTGTCAGGTAACTCCTCTTAGTCTCATCATCCATACCCACCACACCCTTTTACTGTGGGTGTTCCTCAAAGTTCTTTCTGTAGGTCTCTTCTATAACCTTTCTGTCAGTTTATCAGCTTCAATTGTCTCCATGCAGATGACTCCTAGATCTAAACATCCAGCCCCAGTCTCTTCCCTAAGCTTCAGTCCTGGATCATTAATTGCCAACTGGAAATTTCACACTGGATGTCCCAAAGACATCTTAAAATAAAAACATATTTGAAACTAAATTCATTCTCTTTCCCCCTAAATCAGTGGTTTTCAACCTTCCTAATGCCACCACCCTTTAATATGTGGCTGTATCTTCATGTGGGTGGACCCGCCTAGAGACAGATAGAGGAGCGGTGTCTCGGTTCCTAAGACCATTGGAAATATGTGTTTTCTGATGGTCTTAGGCACCCCCTGTGAAAGGGTCGTTCGACCCCCCAAAGGGGTCATGACCCGCAGGTTGAGGACCACTGCCCCAAGTGCTGCCTACTTCCAGATTTCTCTATTTTTGTCAAAGCTACTCTTCCAGTGTCTCAGAGTAATAATCAGCTTTACTTTTGACTACTCCTTCTCTATCACCCCACATATCCCTTTAGTTGCCCTATTTTACTGTTTCTACCTTCACAACATTTTATGTGCCCTTCCTCTCCACTCACACAGATAAGACCTTAGTTCAAACCTTTATCATGTCTCTCCTAGATTTTTTCAACAGCGCTCTAATTTTTCTCCCTGCCTCAAGTCTCTTGCCACTTCAAGCTATCCTTCACACTGTTGCCAAAATGATTTTCTTCAAATGTAGATCTGACCATTAATTTTACTACCCAGGCTACTCCAGTGGCTTCTTACAATCTCTAGGGACAAATCTTCTATTTAGTTTTTAAAGCGCTACACAGCCTGGCCTCAATCTACCTTTCTAGCTTTAATTGGTATTACTTTCCCTTCCACACACTAGAATACAGCCAACTGGACTCTGTTCCTCATTCATGTCATTCTATCTTCTATCTCTGTAGTTTAACCCTGACGATCCCATGCCTAGGATGCACTTTCTCTTTAGCCTTGCCTCATAGAGTTCCTCTCTTCCCTTAAAATGCAATTCAGGCACTATTTTCTACATGAAGTCTTTCTTAATTCTCTCCCCCTTCCCCCACTGCACCTTTTATTTAACTACTTTATACAAATATATGTACATATATTTATACATAAATATATTTATATACTTTATATTTGTGTTGTATTTTGTAATGTACTTGTTATCTTTCCAATTAAAATGAGCTCATTGTGATTAGGAATTATTTAAATTAGAGGTTCCCAAATTTATTTGTTCTACTGCAACCTTAAAAAAAAATTACTCAGTGATCCCCTGGAACTCTAGTTTCTTTAACGCTTTATTTTTTTTTAAATTTGTGTCATTTCAAAAAAAAATAAAATATATTTTTTTTAAAAAATGACTCATCTGAAATTTGATAATTCATTGTAAATCTGTTTCTTTTTACCTGCATTGAAATTTAGATGATACAATATTGTGTCATGTAACTGTATACAGTATATAGTATTGTATTGTAAACAAGTCATTACTATACATATTCCTTTTAATGCATGCTGGACTTCCGACAATGTGCAACGTGCTTCCCTGCCAACACTTGCTTGTTAAGACCTGTTGACCACTGATCAGTTATAATTTGCATTTTGTTAATTTATTTGGAAAATAATGTAATCACTATTACTTTAACTCTGTTGTACAACAGATGAAGCATGTATAAAGTGTTTTCAAAATTTTCTTCTCTTTTCTTCTTTCCCTATGCTTCCACAGCCCCCTTATTTTTCTTCAATACCCCCAATTGCACCTAAAGATATGATTGCTCCCCCGCCCTTGGATTGTTCCAGCAGGCTATCCTCCCCCAGCGGGTGGTAACACCCACTTTGGGAACCTATGATTTAAATCCTTGAATTTATATCCCCAGCTCTTATCATTGTTTCTGACATATAGTTGGTACTTAAGAAATACTTATTGAGTTATGGATTCTGTACATGTCATATTCTTGACTAATATCCTAGAATGGTAGAGCGTGTCTAGTACAGCTTTGTGCCTCATGTATTTAGAATAGCACCTCACATAAAAACAGTTCTGTAAATCTGTGTAGATTGTTTTCCTTTTGCCAGGAGTCTTTATCTGAATGTTGGACTAAAAGTGTTAAAGAGATTGTTTACCAAACACTCCTTATTTCTAAGCACTCTTTATAACACTAACAATATGGTATTTTGGTAAATCACAGTACTGATTAATCACATACAGAAAGATATTTTTCCTTGCAGACAAAATGTATATTTATCAAACACACTAAATAAAATAAACACTGGCTATTATTTTGGAAAAAGATGAATGTACCAATCTATTGACAAAACTTTCTATGTGAGCATTTGAGTCTAATATGAAATTTTGAAAATCTGTTTGTACAAATGTGCATATAAGAATGAGTGGACCTACATTCAAAGGTGTGCTTATAAATGTTTATCTGAGGAAAAAAGTATGTCTGACACACATTTAATTTTATTCTGCATTTTAACACTTCCCCCCATCACTTTCCTGAGTCTAGACAATCAACAAAGCAATAAATTAAGCCTTGATTTGTGGCACGTGTCAATTTCTGAGGTGTAAATGTTTACCCTGAAAGTTTAACAATTGGCTTTTAGAGTTGGTTTGAGCTGGCTCCAGCACATCTCTGATTACATCATCTATCACTAATCCCAACGAAACAATTTAAATACCTAGTGCAGACATAAGCCTCTGGCAGGCACAGGGTTGTTAGAAGAGAGAGCACCCCACCAGAGAATAACTATCTTCATTAGCTAAACATGAAACTACTGAGTCCAAAAAGGGAGAGTGTATGCCATGTTTTAATCCCCTAAAATCGGTGTGGATAAGAGAACAAGATGAAGCAGAAAAATGTTCTGGGTTTGAAGTCAGAGGATCTAGTTTCAAATCCAGCTTCTGCCAGTGACTACTTGAGTAATGATAAGGAAGTCAACCTCTCTGGCATCACTTTCCTCCACCTTTAAAATGAAGGGGTTGGCCTAAATGATATTCAGGGTGTCTTCCAACTCTAAAACTAAGATTCTATGAGAGAGGAAGCATATCAAAGGTGTCAAATACACTGCCCATAAGTAGCATGCCACCTAGAATCCTGCTGAACAAAATTAAAATGTAATTGGGAAATATTTAACACAATAAGTAAAAATTCAATAGAATTTAGACAATGTTTATATGCAATTTTCTAAGGCAATTTTCTGCTGGCAGGGATCCTTATGTATGGCTAAGTGTTACCCATTTCAGTTTGAGTTTGACACCAGTGATATATATATATCTGACTTGACAAAGGTGATGCTGAATGCCATAAATAATGTTCCCCAGACTAGCTTCTAGGTGAGAACTTTTTTGTTCTTCTTCCTCTTCCTCTTCTTCCTCTTCCTCTTCTTCCTATTCCTCCTCCTCCTCCTCCTCTTCTTCTTCTTCTTCTTCTTCTTCTTCTTCTTCTTCTTCTTCTTCTTCTTCTTCTTCTTCTTCTTCTTCTTCTTCTTCTTCTTTTTCTTCTTCTTCTTTTTCTTCTTCTTTTTCTTCTTCACCTTTTCATCCTCCTCTTCCTTCCTTTTGTTAAAAAAACCAGTAAAAACAAAAACATAGAGCTGTATCTACAATTCAGTGATAAAACCATGTCCCCCTTTCCTGAGGCTTTTTCTCTGGAGGTGTCTGTGCCACAAAACAAAGTAATACAACAAAGCTCTCACTTTGTTTCATTGCTACACAAGACATCTGTGTGGAAGGATGATAACTGTATATGCTCAAAAAATGTTGAAAAATAATTTTAGTATTCCAATAAGTAAGAGTCTTATTGATATTTTCCTTCTTTTTCTTCTTCCTCTTCCTCTGTTCCAATGGATTTATCATCTAATAAATGTTTTTACTCTCTCCCATGATACAGATCAGAATCTTTCAGTGCCTGACCATCTTTTCTAGTTTTTGGTTTTGTCTTCTAATTCATTACCACAGGAGGTTCACCTAACTTTTTTTAGGGGAAGGGGGCTCCTTTGAATCCTCTTGATATTTGCAAGGATACCAGAGGGTCATATGGGCTATCTATTCCTTGATTTTACATGTGACCGTCACAGTCTTTATTGCGATCATGGGCACTGTAAATATTGCATTGGTGCTACACCAATCCATCTTCTTTGTTCTTAGGGTCACTTAATCAGAGGATCATAGATTTAGAGACAGAAGGGATCTCAGAGGGCACTCAGTTCATTCAACCCCCTCATTTTAGAAATGAATAAATTGTGGCCAAAGAGGGTAAGTGGCTTGCCTAAAGTCATAGAGCTAATAAGTGTGTGAGGTGTAATTAGTGCTCAGGTCTTCCTGACTCAAAGTCAAGTGCTCTATCCATTACTATATGCTGCCTGATTTTCTTTCATAATTCTTTATTTGGAATGTATTGTGGTTTGTTTAGGCCTGCCATGTCTTGCCATTGCTTTTTGGGCTATCATCTTTAAGGGTTTTTAACTGTTTTGCATCATGGACCCTTTTGGCATCTGATAAAAATCTACATAACCCTTCCTTCACAGAATAATGTGGGGTTTTTTTGGTCTTTTTGGAGGGGGGAAGGGCAGGGCAAGTGCGGTTAAGTGACTTGCCCAAGGTCACACAGCTAGTAAGTGTTAAATGTCTGAGGTTGGATTTGAACTCAGGTTCTTCTGACTCCAGAGCCAGTGCTCTATTCACTGAGCCCCCTACCTGCCCTGAGAATAATGTTTTTTTTTTTAATGCATAAAATAAAATACATAGCATTACACAGGAAACCAATTCTCTTAAAATAAATCCATCAATATATATTTTTAAAGCTCATGGAGACACAGTTTAAGAAAACTTGGGCTCTACTTCAGTTGTCCAGACTCTGTTGTGTTCCATGTTTCATAGCTAATGCAACACTTGAATTATACTTGTAACAAAATGGAAAATAGAAAAGGATCAGCCCTGTTGTTTCTTGCAGCAAACATTGGGTAGCTTATCTAGAGGTTCTCTGCACGTCAAAGCAAGGAGCAGGTGCCACAAATATCCATTGAATGAATAAATGATAGAAGCAAGATACAATATCTTATAACACTTTTACAGCCATATGGAAACTTTTTGAAAAATGCTGCCATTCAAGCATTAGAAGTTGAAACTTTCAGACAAAACCAGAAGCATTCAAGAGAGGGCAATGAAGAGGGCTATAGCTTTGACAGGACTCATACAGAAAATGAAAAATGACAGAATAGAGGGATATGTGACCTGACAAAGAGAAAAGTGAGAGAGGGACTTAATTGAGGGTTTAGGATTGTGGAGGGCATAATAAAACCTGAGAAGTCTTTCCATTTTATTCTATGCCATAATGCCTGATCAAGAACTCACTGGGTATAAGCATTAATGTCAAATAAATTTCAGGGAGGAAAAAAAAATACTTTCACAGAAAGTCAGTGATTGATATACAGACCTCACTATAATGCCTTGGAGGGTCAGATATTCTAGCAAAATTTCCAAAGGAAATGGATATTTCCAAATGAGAATTGACATTTATAGTTGCATAAGCAAAGATCATGAAAATCGGTTGTTAACTGAAAGAATAAAAAGACATTTTTGTTTATGATCTACATTGATCTGTGTAGCTAGTTATTATGGTGCCTCTGGTTCTCTTACATGACTATACCTTCAGAAAGTAATAGGTGTGTGATATTGAGTGTATGTGGGAAGGAATTCTACCGCAACAATGTTAGAGCCCAGAGACACGTCAGCCATTTTGAGTCTAAGAGTTCAGTCTGGGGTGAAGAAACTTAAAAAAAAAAAAAAGATGATCGTATTTCAATATGATTTGTTTCCTTTGTAATCCTGTTTATTTCATTTTCCACTTTAAACAATATTCTAGAAGGGTTCCATAGTTTGAGGAGTCCATAACATAAAAATGGCCAAGAACACCTGATCTAGTCCAACCTCCTAGTTTTACAGAAGGTATTTCTTTATTCTACAGCCATTTGATTTTATAGAATTGATAAACATCACCTATGACAGTTTGTCAGAGGCCTTGAAGTGACCCTGTCTTTTCAAAAGCTATGTGAGGGGAATGCAAGCTCTAATAGGTTGTATGAAAAGTCAGAAAGCTGTTGAGAACTGGAAAAGCCAGAAATGAACTGTATGTGTCTGTCATCCAAGGACTTCCCTTGCTAAATTTGTAAAGACTCTTCACCAGGGGCAGAGCCAAGTTGGTGGAGTAAAGGGGACTCTAGCTGAACTCTTCCAACCTTCCCTCTAAAAAACTTAAAAATAACATATCAAATTGAATTACAAAGGAACATAACCAGCAAAATGTTGAGGTGAGACATTTTTCTAGCACAGAACAGCTTTGAAAGACAGAAGGAGAGGTCTGTGGCATGGGGATAGAGGGCTTGGCCGGGAGCATAGTACAGCACCACCAGTTGGGAGCCTGGTGGGCTACTTTAGCCACAGTAGCAATGGCAGAAGCTTTCAGGAACAGTAAGGAGACTGAACACCCAGCCAGAAAGAGATTCCAGAGGACCCATGTTCTAGAACTGGGCACAGGATCAGGCACCAACGCAGTTCCAAATCACACTTCTAGGGTGGAGAGAAATTGTTGAAGTTTCAAGAGAGCAAGGACTTGAGTTCTGGTTTATACTTTTAGGGTGGAGAGGAGTGCTTATGTTCACAAAGGAGCAGGAGCTTGGAGTGTAGACCAAGAGGGTAGTGACAACATCTTGCTCCAGATCATACCACCTTGGAAGCCCTGGAAACTTACAGGAATCAAGAACTAACTGTGAAAAAAGTCTGAAGCTCAGGACAGTGACAACCTCCCCACCTTAGAAGTAAGCAGGGCCCAACATTTACATAGAAATAGAAAACAGATCAAAGAGAGACAATTTCAGAATTATTGGGCTACCTTAAAGCTACCATGATTTTTTAAAATAGCCTAGATATCATATGTCAAGAAATTATAAAGGAAAATTGTAAAAATGGAAATGGAAAGAATCCACTGATCCCCTTCTGAAAGAAATTGCAAAAATGAAAACTCTCAGGAATATTACAGCCAAATTCTCGACCTCCCAGGTCAAGGAGTAAGTACTGAAATAAGCCAGAAAACAACCATTGAAATATCATGGAGCCACAGTCAGGATCACACAAGAATTAGCAGCTGCCACCATAAAGAAGAGGAGGGCTTGTAACAGACTATGCCAGAAGACAAAGGAGCTGCAATTACAAACAAGAATCACCTACTCAGGAGAAATAAATATAATCTAATGGGGGGAAAAGCACGTTTAGTGGAATAGAGGACTTCCAGGGATTCCTGATGAAAATACCAGAGCCAAATAGAAAATCTGACATTCCAAAAGAAGAAATGAGAGAGGCATAAAAAGTTAAACATGAATTAGAAATTGTGAGACTTAATGATATTAAATTGTTTACATTGCCAACAGGGAAAATGATACATGTAAACTACATGAACTTCATCATCATTTAAGGTAGTTAGAAGAGGTCTTAGACAAAGGGCATGGATGAGTCTCTTATGTTTGAATAATCCCAAAAGATAAATTGAAGCCTAATGTGCTGGGAGAAAGTAGAAGGTAGAGAAAGAATGGGGGGAACTTATCTCACATAAGAGAGACACACAAGGAAGAGTTTTTACCATGGAGAGGAAAATAGGGTGAAGGGAGGGGGAAATGGAGCTGGAAAATGGAACCTTCTCTCAAAGAGAAGGTTCAAAGAGGGAAGAATATTTACACGCACTGTAGTTGGGTATGGAAATCTATTCTACTCAACAGGGAAGTAGGAGGTGAATGGAATAAGAGAAAGGAAGGGGTCATTAAAGGGAGGGAAGATTAAGGGAGACAGTAGTGAGAAGCAAAAAACAAAAAAAACGAAAAAACAAAAAAACTTTCTAGGAGGGCCATGGTAAAAAAAAGAAGGCTAAACAAAAGAGAATGGGATGAAGGGAAATATGCAGCAATTATACCCGTGAAAGTGAATGGGATGGGGAAAGCTAGGTGTAACGATACTAGGATTTCAAGATCTTCCACGCCCCTTGAGCTTGCTGACGTAGCAGGAAGGGGTGGAGCAAGAGAACGCCGGAACCAAGCTAGTCTCTGTGCTGTGTGGACTGGAAGCGGTGTCAGAGGCAGTGGCTGCAGCTCCGAACTCCTTTTGCTTTGAGCGGGCCAGAATCTCTG
>CM053588.1:134729489-134790870 GCA_028646515.1 Pseudochirops corinnae | reverse complement strand
GGGCCAGAATCTCTGCTAAGGATCCTGCTGAGGACTGCCTTGGGCAGGAACTGCCAGGGGCCGGAGCTGCTGGGACCAAGCTGCCTGGACGCTGAGCAGTTGCGTGCGTGAGGAGAGGAGGATCTTTGCCTGAGGTAGCCTGTCCTGTTTGAAGGCTTGAGGATGTGGGTATTTACTACTTTGACCACATGTGCCAACTTCATCGCTACTGGGTTGGCTTTGAATTTTTGGTTTTGGGACTCAGTCTTCTGGTATTTAAATGAATGCACTATCTATATTTCTTATGTAGAGAGCCTGTTCCATTTTGTGATTAATAACTATTTCAGCATATTTATAGTTACTGTAGGCATTGTGAATACTGCATTGCTGATACACTAGGTGGCACAGTGGACAGAGCACTGGTCCTGTTGTCAGGAGAACCTGAATTCAAATACAATTTCAGATCCTTGACACTAGCTGTGTGACCCTGGGCAAGTCACTTGAACCCAATTGCCTCCCCCTTCCAAAAAAAAAAAATAAAGTGAATGGGATGACTTGAACCATAAAACAGAATTGGATTGTATAATGGGTCAGAAAATCAAAATCCAACAATATGTAATTTATAGAAAACACATTTGAAACAGGCACAGGGTTAAATAAAGGTTAAAATAAGGGAATAGAGGGGCAGCTAGGTAATATAGTGAATAAAGAACTGGCCTTGGAGTCACCTGAGTTCAAATCCAGCCTCAGATACTTGACACTTAATTAGCTATGTGAACTGGGGCAAGTCACTTAATCCCAATTGCCTTGCCTTCCTCCCCTACTAAAAATAATAATAATAATAATAATAATAATAATAATAATAATAAGGGATTGAAGCAGAATCTATTATACTTCATTAAATTAAAAAAAAGAAACAAAGGCAGAGATAGCAATCATGATCTCAGAGCAAAAGGAAAAATAGACCTAATTAACAGAAATAACCTATAAACAGAGTAAAACTGTATTTGTTAAAAGGCGCCATAGGTAATGAAATAATGTCAATATGCACCAAATAGCATAGCTTCCAAATTCTTAAAGGAAAAATTAAATGAGTTGTAGAAGGAAATAGACAGTAAAACTGTGCTAGTGGGGGATATCAATTTACCCCTTTGAGAACAAGATAAATCTAATCATAAAATAAGAAAAAAAGTTAAGATGAACAGAATATAGAAAAGTGAGATATAAAAGACTCTGTTTGGAAAATTGAATGCAGATAGAAAGAAATGTACCTTTTTTCAATGGTACACAGACTCTTTTTAAAAAATTGACCATGAATAGGGCATAAAGCCTCAAAAATGCTGACATATTACATATACCTCTTTAAGACCATAATGCAACAAAATTACATTCAATAAAGGCCTTGGAGGTATAGATTAAAAATTAATTGGAAACTAAATGATCTAATAGCAAAGAATGAGAAATGAAAGAAAAATCGATAGAATCAATAATCTCTTTTAAAAATATTTTATTTTCCCCAATTATTTATAAAACCAATTTTTAACATAATTCTCTCCCTCCTTGCTTTCTTCCCTTATTGAAAGGGCAAATAACTTGAAATAGGTTATACATGAGGAGTCAAGCAAAATATATTTCCATATTAGTTGTGTTGTGAAAGAAAACATAACCAAAAAAAAACCCCCTTCTTTGAGCCAATTCTGATTAGAGAAAAGTATACACTTGGTAGAATATAGAAATCTATTTTATCCTAGGGGGATGTAAGGAGGAAAGGAGATAAGAGATAGGGGAGAGACTGATAGAAGACAAGGAAGATTTGGGGAGGCAGCAGTCAAAACACTTTTGAAGAGGGGCAGGGTGAAAAGGGGGAGAGAGAGTGAGAGTGAGGGAGAGAGAGAGAGAGAGAGAGAGAGAGAGAGAGAGAGAGAGAGAGAGAGAGAGATAGTGACAGAAGGATATATAGAAGAAATAGGTTGGGGGGAAACACACAGTAACCATAACTGTGGAGAAAGTTTTTACAGCAAGTTTCTCTGATAAAGGCCTCATTTCTCAAATATATGGTTAAGTGAGAGAATTTGTAAGAATACAAGACATTCCCCAATTGGTTGTTGTCCTTCATACCTGAAGAGGACCAAAGCGACAGTGGCAAGTTGGGGGTCAAAATACAGTGTCCAACCTGGTTGATAGACCAAAACAAACTTGGAAGACTCTACCAAAGGTCAGACACAGATAGTCCATATGAGCCTTTGGAGTGGAGATATCTACAGATTTGCACGTCTCACGTTTCTTTTGAACTACTGCAATTCTGCTTTGCTCATAGAGCACAGTACCTTCTTTGATGCAGGCATGCCATGTTTGGTGGCCCTGTGCCAGTATCTCCCATGTCTCACAATCAATACCAAAGTTCTTCAGAGAGACTTTGAGAGTGTCCCTTTGTCACTTCTGACCTCCATGTAAGCATTTGCTTTGCGGGAGTTGTCTATAAAATAGTCATTTAGGCAAATGAATGTCTGTCATTCATACAGCATGGCTAGCTCATTGGAGTTGTGTTTTTTGCATTAGGGTTTGAATGCTTGGCAGTTCAGTTCAAGAAAGGACATCAGTATTTGGTACTTTATCTTGCCAGGTGATCTTCAGAATCTTTCTAGGACAATTTAAATGTCTTGGTTTCACAGGTTTACAGCAATGAGGCCAGCACAATTGACTCTGTAGACCTTCATTTTGGTAGGCAATCTATACCTCCTCTTTCCTACATTTTCCTTTGGAACTTTCCAAACACCAAGTTAGCTCTAGCAAAGTGCGACTCAACCTCATTATCTGTGTTTCCCTTCCTGGGAAGTATACTGCCAAGGTAAGTGAACTTATTCACAATATTCAAAATTCCTCCATTTTGTTATAAATAATGGTTCCATGTATGGATGGTGTGATGCTGGCTAGTGGAAAATCTGTATTTTCTTGATGTTAATTGTTAGACCAAAATTAGCATAAACAGCAGAAAATCAATCCATACTGTGTTGAATCTCAGCTTCAGAGTTTGCTTTGAGTGTCCAATCAACTGCAACTGGTTTTATGGGGAGGGAGGGGAATAGATGAACCATTGGTTAATTTGATTAAAAAAGGGAAAGAAAACTAAATTAGGGTGAATGCACAGCCAATGAAGATGAAATTAAAGCAATTATTAGGAGATATTTTGGCCAATTATATACTAATAATAGATGAATGGAAGTTTATTTACTAAAATATAATATAATATGAAAACATAAATTACCCAAATTAACAGAAGAGGAAATAGAATACTTAAATAACTATCTTAGAAAAAAAAAAAAACCCTGAATAAGCTTCATGGATATACAAGTGAATTCTAGAAATATTTAATAGACAATTAATTTCATCTGTGAAGAGGAAATGATACTGCTCAAAGATATTTTATGTGTTAGAATCTTAAACTAAAAAAAAAAAAATGAGTTATCTGTAGAGATTAAGTAGATACTTGCAGAGCATCTAAATCTGACGGAAGTCAGAAACTTCTTTAGCCTTTGGTACCATCATTTGGGTTCAGCAATACTTGTATAGGTAATTAGTCAGAAGATAGTCTTATAGTGAGAAAGATGGTGGGTGAAGGCAGTTCCCTATCTGACAAAGATGCTAAAGTCCCTCACACCTAGTTCCAACCCCTATTTACTAGTTATCTCTATCCTTAAATTTCTAGCCAAGTCATCCCTTTGAGTTAATGCTTTTAAAAGATAGGGACTGACCCAGAATTTCCCTGGGATAGTTAAATCATAGGTAAAGAAACTCCCTCTCCAAGTCAATCAGTAAGTCAGTCAAGTATTCCTCATGTGATGATGAAATTACAAAGAAAGGTAAATGACAGTCCTTGCCCTCAGGGAGCTCAAGCTTATAGGAGAGACAACAATAGGAAGCAACTATGGACAAACAAGATCTATGTGTGTGTGGACTTATATAATATGCATATGTATGTGTGTACATGCACACATATACAGATAAATATTTGTACACATATCTATACACATGCACATATACCCATCTATACATATATATGTGTGTATACCCCCCCCCCACACCCACATATATGCTAATGCTCTAAGGATACTTGTTGAATGCCAACGTGCTATATGGGAGGGGTAAATGAATGATTTACTCTATACTAATTAGCTCACTGTCATAAAATATTAGAGCTGAAAGTGACCTTAGAGATCATCTGATGTCAATCTAAATCTTATCTAAATCTAATGCAGGAGTAAGCCAAGGCTAAGAGAGATTAAACAACTTGCCCAACTTTATACTAGTCAGTGATAGGTGGATTCAAGTCTCCAAGGTCTTGGGTTTTGGTTCATTGTTCTTTTCATTATAGTATTCAACCTGTGATTTTCACAGATTAGTTAGGCTTTCTCTTATCAAGGTCCCCTGGGAATAGGTAACTGGATGGGTAATTTGTGATGAGCATAGGATTAAGAGAACATTCCAGGCATAGGGTGATGCTCTGAAGGGGCACTATGAGGAGACTGAATCAGGGAAGCCTAGAAAAGGAATGGAGGAAACCCTGATATTTAGGTGAATATAGACTTTGTTTATATCTCTCATGTGTCCCCTTCTCTCCATTCACATGGCTACCACCCTAATTCAGACCCTCATCACTTCCACCTGATTTGTTATAATGTGCTCTCACAACTTCAAGTCTCTCCCTGTTCCAATACATTCTCAACTCAGGTGCCAAGATGATTTTCCTAAAGCTCAGGTATAACCACATCATTTCTTTGCTCAATAATTAACAGTGGCTCCCTATTGCCTTTAGGATTAAATGCAAACTGCCTTGTTTGGCATTCATAGACCTTTACTATCAGGCAATAGCCTACATCTCCTGGCTTAATAATATACATTACAATCCTTCATTCTTCATTCCAGTCACACTAGCCTACTCCTTGTTGCTCTCCTTGGACATTCATCTCTTGCCTTTGTGCCTTTGTATGCATTCCTTCCTTACCTCCTTGTCTTAAAATCTCCAGCTTCTTTCAAACTTCAGCTCATGGATCTCAACTACATGAGGCTGTTACTAACCTCATTTCACTCATCCCAGTTAGTAGTGGTTCTTCCTTCTAGGGATATACTTAGCAAGGAAGGTAAAGTGACTATAACCCAGAAAGGATTGCATCATTCCTTCTAGTGATTATCACATCTGAAGGCAGGAGGGTAAGGAAACAAGTTTCTAGGCCCTTTTGCCTCAGTTATTTTATGTATGATCTTGGGCAAGTCACTGAATCTTTCTTGACCAGCTGATTCATTAATAAAATAGGTTTCCTGTTTGGAGGCAGGAGTCTAGAGATGCTCAAAAATAAAAGGCTAAACAGAGGTTTCAAACTTGAGACCCTGGGAGAGGAATTGGAAAATGTGTAACAAAATAAATAAAAATACAGTGTGAAATAGATAATGTCGGTTTGTGGTTTTCTAAGTCAACATTCTGTTTGAGTTTGACTAGACTAGAAGATACCCCCTGTCAGGGATATGATAACTAAGATTCATTAATTTCAGTATAGGCTGAATTTAATGATCTTTTAGGTTCCTTCTAATCCAAAAATTCAAGAACGCTAAGAGAGCTCTCTCTAAGAAGTGCTTCAAGGCCACCTGGGATTCCTGGAGCCTAAGGTTGAAGAGAGCATAAATTAAAAAGACTAGTAAACTGAGCACTTTACATTATGAGAAGTAAAAGGGCCCTATCGGTGTTATGCCTGGATGTAACATTTAGAATATAATTTTAACCTTTGACATTAAACTTTTATGGGCTAAGCTAAGGATTTTGTTTTTGAAGAAAATTCTATGGATATATCAAAAGAATTCATGAACATCAAAAGTCTTGCAAAACAGCATTCTGTGAATGAAATACATATAATTGGAATTATATATATTCAATTTTTCATAAATGGCTTAAAAACTAAGAAGCAAAGATCTAGGAAAACATAATTTGGGCATTATTGAGCCCTCAAATGCATGACTATGTCTTGAGATCACTTGTAATTCTAACTCACAGCTGGGTAATGTTTCTTGGCATAGTTTAGTGCTGTTTCCCTCCTCAACACTCCACCTGGTTGTATTTTAAGACTTGAATTTTGTGCATTCGTAATTCATCTTACTCTTAATGGAAAAGTCTCTCAAGTTGGCAGTGAGAACTTTTTTGAAGCAATGGTCAGTGCTATGATGAAAGCAAATGGTTTTTACTATAAATAGGCTGACATCCTCAGTGATTTCTTATCAGAACTATTTGCCTGACTATAAATGCAACTAATATTGCATTAATGAAGGGTACAGGTAATGACTTCAAATACCTCTGCATTCCTATTTCTTACATGTCAAACATGTTTGTGTACATGCCTATTACGGTTATCACAGCAAGAAGTTACCTTGCTTTGGCTAAGAAAGCATATATTTATGCTCATGGTGCAGAAAGGAAGATCTCTGCTCTTTTCTAATAAAGATAACAGATTAATCTTCTATGATAGGGCTCTCTCCCCTCACATATGACCAATCCTGGGCCAAACAGGAGGAAACTCAAAGAATCATCCTTATCCTAGGGTAATTAATCACCTCTTGTTCCCTGAGATGTGTCAAGACTGAAGTAAATCAAGAACCTATAGACAAAATAATACATTGACAAATGCTAGTTTTCATGGTATCAGATATTAAGTGCAATAGGAATTTAGAGAAGGGAAAAACCATTGTGGCCTATGATAACTAAAGAAAGCATCATGGAAGATGTGGAGGATTGAGCTAGTTAATGGAGAAATGTAGAATATGAATTGATGAGAGGAAAGGGTTTCGCTTTGCACACAAGATAATAAGGCTTACGTCAAAAGTAAGGAAGTGGACATTAGAATTGCATGAAAAGGAAAGAATAAAGAAATTGGTTTTACTGAAAGGAGTTTTAGTCTCAGAGGATAGAGAGGAAATGAGATGCTTGACACATAATAGGCATTTAATAAATGTTATTGATAGCTTGGTTGGATAGAAGGGGACTGACTGATGGAAAAGAGGACAGTAGACAGAGGGCTGGCTGGACTTGAAGTCAAGAATCCTCAGCTTATTCTCACTCACACTTAGGTACAATCAAGGGCAAGTCAATTAACCTGAGTTTCAATTTTCTTTTTTATAACATTTGAACAATAATAATTACAGTGAGTGGTAGCTTAGAATTCTCACTAGAATTCTACCTCAAAGATAGGAAGATTTGGGTTCTTGTCCTGCCTCTGACACTGGGGATGAAACCCTTTGGCAAGTCACTTAACTTAGCAGTGCCCAAGGCAATTCTCTAAAACCACAAGTTCCAAAGAAAGTGTGACTTTGCTTTGGTAGAAGAAGTTAGTTACACCAAAGAAACCATAAGTCACAACTCACCAAAATATTATACTTACTGATGCTGCCTTACAGGGTTGTTGCAAACAACTTCTTCCATGATGACTCAACTGCCTTCTCACCCTGGAGCATCCCTCCTGTCTTCCATTGGGTAGTTCCTCCTGAAGACATCCATGGGTTAGGAACTAGACCAGGCCAGCCAACCTTCATTCCCTCCCTGCTGTGTTTCTGACACACACAACTCACTAAGTGGTTCCCTTCCATCTGCCCTCCCCCACCTTTTCAGCTCTTTCTAACTTATTGTCTTTTCCCATTAGGAAGTAAGCTCCTTGAAGGCTGAGTTGTCTTTCTGTTTATGTTAATATTCCCAGCACTTAAATGAGTGTTGCCTTTTACCAACCTGAAGAAAGAAAGAAGCTTGAAAACATTTATGTTGTTGCTGTTATTCAGTTGTGTCCAACTCTCTGTGAAACCATTTTGGTGTATTCTTGGCAAAGATACTGGGGTGGTTTGCCATTTTCTTCTCCAGCTAATTTTACAGATGAGGAAACTGAGGCAAACAGGGTTAAGTGACTTGCCTCAGGCCAAACGGCTAATGAGTGTCTGAAGCTGAATTTGAGTTCAGGAAGATGAGTTTTCCTGACTCTGAGCCCAGTGTTCTATGCACTGGGCCACCTAACTGCCCTTGCAAATCTGCATATTATAGAAATGTGATTATTGTGTCCAAATTATTTTTTGAAAGGGGAAAAAAAAATAGAAGACCAGAATGAGAGAATCTCTGTTTCAGGCACCTCAGGATAATCTGTTCACCAGATCAGGAATGCCATCTTTGACCTTTGTTCCAGATGGTCTCCTATGTCTAGGATATTTTCCCTCCTCACTTTTACCTTGCATATATTCTAGTTGCTTTAAAAATAGCTCAGTGTACTGTGTCACTTAGTACATGTGATCTTTTTTGATCTTTTCTGCTGTTAGCACACTCTTCCTCTTGAATTGACTTTGTATTAATTTGAATATACCTTTTATTTTTTATTTGTATCCATTCTCTATCTCTACCACAGAATGTAAGCTCCTTAAGGGCAGAGACTGCTTTGTATCTCCATATGTTAGCACACAGCTTTACAGAAGGTTGGCAATAAATACGTATTTGCTAACATATTTGTAAACCTTCAAATACTTTATAGATGTGCAATGGTGTTTTTATTTGTTGAATTTAAGCAGTCATTTACAATTTTCTAAATCTATATTTTACCTTCCTTAGAGCTTTATTGGAAAGAGGAAAGTGAAATTATCAGTGTGTATATGTGTATATATAAAGACATATACATACACACATATGTGCACACACTCATATGTATGCGTATACATGTATGTATAAATATGTATGTGTATGTCTAACACACACCTACATTTCTGAATACATTCCTTCTTCTTTCTTATCCATGGAACCAACCCAATGGCAAAGAACAAAAGAAAAAAAGATTTTAGCAATAATAACCACCACATCAGTTGGGTTGGACAGTGTTCCTGCCTGTAGTCCCTCAGCTTTGCAAAGAAAGGAAAGAGGTGGTGTATTTTCTCTACTCTTCTCTAGAATGAAATTAATTTCTTCCTAATTACATAGAATTCAGCTTCATTTTTGTTGTCATTATTGATGTTGTTCTTGACATTGTCTTATTCTTAGATCTTCCTCTGAAAATTCTTCTGATGACTCAAACAAGGAACTCAGTGCTTTGCACCCAGGTTTTCACCTCCTGGATTTTCCCCTTGTATTTCCTCTCCCACTGATCCTAATACCTTTATTTAAATTGAGTTCAGGAAGTCTAAGTGTGTTGGAATAGTGAGGAATGGGAAAATTCCAAAAAGGAGCAGCACCACTAGGAAGAAATCTGTTGAGGTGTTCAAAGTAAAGAGCACTGTCTCTCTAAGTTTTCCATTCTGTTCCTTTGTTGTTCAGATCACTATCCCCAAGACTTATGCAAAGGTAGTATGTGTTATTGTTAAGCTGAATTCCTACAAGGTATATGGGCAAAACAGATGGACAGGATTCTCAGAGCACCTGCAACTACCTACAGATGTCTAGAAGCTCTCACACTTGCCTTCCTTTACATAGTGAGTTTAATTTTTAGCCTGGTTAATTGTTACTGACAACCTTAAAGGCGCACAGAGATCTGGGTTGGCTCTCTTCTGATCCTCAATTTGTGCCTGTATTCAGAATTTCAATCAGGTTCAAGTGTTTAGGGTGATGAAATTTGGGACAGAAAGGAGAGCCAGTCTTTGAGACCCCTGACGTTTTGGGGGTATCCAGATTTCTAACTACTGCCCTATTTCATCATCTTTCTGGCTGCAGTTAGCATAATCAATCACTCTTCAAGTCGTGAGCTCATCAACAGAAGTGCCTGAAGTGAAGCCCAGCTTTCTCCCAGCTGTGTGCTACCTTTGCATCTGCCTCCTCGGATTCCAAAAAGGGAGGTTTTATTTGTTCCAAGGACATAATCAGCAGTCATTTTTCACAGATTTTTCAGAATTATAGAACTTCAGAACTGGCAGGATTCTCAGAAGAACTACTTTCTGAGGAGGAATCTTCCATAAAACATTGCCAACAAGTAATTATTTATTTAGCCTTTGGTTGAAGACTTCCACTGAGAAGGGAACCAGTGAGACTAGAGGTAGGTCATTCCTATTATGGGCAACTCTAATCATTCAGAAGTTCTTACTGACATCAGGCCAAAATCTGAAACCCTGTGAAACTTTTACCTAAAGCTCCTAGTTCTGCCCTTGAGGCCAAGAATGATAAAGTTAATCCCCCCTCCATAGGGTGGTCTCTCAATACCAGGAGTTTGCTGGTAAATGTTTAGCAATCAGCTCTCCAAAATGCATACCACTTTCAAGTTTAATCGGCATTATTGACATTTTCTCCATCACTTTTTCAAGTCTAGATAGTCAACAAAATAATAAATTAAACCTGGAGGTGTGGCATATGCCAATTTCTGAGGTACAAATGCTCACACTGAAAATTCAACAATTGACTCTTCCCAAAACAACCAACTCTTCATGTGCTTGAAGATGGCTATAGCGTCTCTTGTAAGTCTTTTCTTCTCCAGACTAAATTATAGCAAGCTTCTTCAAGCTGTTTTCACAAGTGCTAGTCTCCAATAACCTTTTCTTTGCTATCTCTTGGATGCACTCCAACTGAATGTGGTTCCTTAAGTGTGTCATCCAGAACTCAATGTTTCAGATGTTTCAGATCAGAGAACAGTATATAGCAGTCTTATCATAGCCTGTGTTCTGGACTCAATTCCTCTCTTAGTTAAAGTCAGAAAAAGAGCTGTTTTGGGACTTGGTTTCGATGTTGACTAGTTTTGATTTTGGACTACATCTCTTAAAGAGGAATGGTTTTCTACCTATGCCTTCACCCAACTTGTACTTATTAAATTGACTTTTGACACTAAATCTAGGACCTTATCCCTATTAAACTCAGTCTTATTTGATTTGCTCCAGCATCCTAGCCTATAAAGATCCCTAATTTATTATCAAGTATCTTATTTCTCCCAAGCATTTACCATGTATATATCTGAGAATTGCCAATTATGTCTTTATTGAAGGCATTGGTAAAAGCTTAACTGGAACAAGAGCAAAGACAGGTCCCTGGTGTATTTCACTAGAAACCCAAACCAGGAGGCTATCATTGAGCCATTAATGATTTTACATTCAGTACTTTAACTAGTTGCAAGTAAAAACAAGAATTGTAGTAACAATGGATGGTTAGGAAGTATTTTTAAAATTCTCAATCTCCTTTACAGATTTCTCATTTAAACCTCACAACAAATACATGAAGTTAGCACTTGTTATGTTGTTATGTACCTTTTACAAATGAGTTCACTGAGGCTTAGAAACACTGATTGACTTGACCATGAACACATGGATAAAGAAGGCATTGGACTAGACACTTACAGTTCTAAACCCATTGTTCCTATGGTCATCTCCATCACCTGATCTTACTAAGGGTACACTAAGTGCACTGGCTTTATTTCTCATCCTTGTTAATCATTTTTTATCTAATCTTTTTAGTCCAAGTATTATTTTTTCTTGCAGAGAAAACAGAGGCAAAAATGAGAGTCAAGTAATTCTGTTTTTTTTCTATTGTCTTTTCATTGTCCCATTTATATTTATGCCAAATATGGGCTTTATCTCTTCTTTCTTGCACTTGTCAGCTAAACTTTAAAATGTTTTTGTTGTCTTTTTCATTTTCATTCATGCATTCTGGTAATTCTGAAATTTAGGAAATCTGACACTATTCTTTATAGGACCATGATATCCTTTTATATTTCTCATCTGTCTTTGTCTAGCTTATGTGTGTTTCTGTTAAAACTATAATTTGGTACATAAATTCTCTATGCAAATACATTGGCCTCTTTAAACAACTCTCTACTTTGCTTTTTTTTTTTTTTACCTTAATAATTTTGTTCTTGAGGACCTTCCATCCCACATCAATAAACTTCATTTGTAGAAATTAAAACCATGATATTATAGCTGTCCTTTCTCTGAAAGTAACAAGCTTCCTTTCTTTTTCAACTTTTTCTTCTTCCGTCTTTTGGCACTCACTGAGACCTGGATTTCTCCTGATTATATAGCTTCCCTGATCATCCTTTCTAGCACTGATTGTAATTTCACTCATACCCATGGCCTCACTGGTTATACTAGATGAGTCACAATACTCCTTTTTCTCCATCAACAATTTTAGTCTACCTCCACCACTATCCCTTAGCAACATCCCCTACTTTGAGGTCTACTCAACCTATTTTTAACACCAAATCAAGATTCTGGCAGCCATTATCTACAGACTTCTAGGATGCTTGCCTTCTTTCGTCACTTAGTTCAGTGGTTGGCTGAGTTTTTCTCTCCTTTTCAATTTCCACCATTCTACTAGGAGATTTCAATATACCTATAGATACTCTCTCAAACACCCTAACCTCTAAATTCCTCAACTTACTTTGCATGACCTACTCCTCCAACCCACATCAGCTATATAGAGATAGTCATAGCCTTGACCTATACCCTCAAGTCTGGCACTTTCATATTCATGAACTCTGAAATTCTTTATCTGATCATAATCTTTTATCTTTTCCTCTGTATTGTGATCCTTACTGTAGCCTTTATTCCTCTAGCCCAGCAGTTCTCAACCTGTGGGTCGTGACCCCTTTGGGGGTTGAAGGACCCTTTCACAGGGGTCTCCTAAGACCATCAGAAAACACATATTTCCCATGGTCTTAGGAACCGAGACACTGCTCCTCTATCCCTCTCCAGGTGGGTCCGCCCACATGCAGATAAGCCCACATACAAGTATTAAAGGGTCATGGCATTAGGAAGGTTGAGAACCACTGCTCTAGCCCTAAAGATATCACCTCTGTACTAGTTACACTCAACTTCCTTCCCCATCTTGACCCTTTCTTGAACCAGTTCCATTCTACAATATCCTCTCATTTCATGTCTCTTCCCCCCTTATCTAATTGTAAATCATGCCCTGATAAGTACAAACTTTGGACTGCATTCCCCACTATCCATTGCCTTTGCTCCTATTCACATGCAGCTCAACAAAGTGGAAGAAAATCATAAAACTATCCTGACTGAATCCACTTCAAATTTGTTATATAATCCCAACTGGACCTCCATTGTGGTACTATAATCCTTACATACCTATATATTTCCTTAATCAATTAATAATGCTACTCACTGTAGAGAATTTTCTAAACCATTTTATCCCTCCTCAAAACATACCATTACTCTCCCTCCCCTCACCCTCTCAACTGCTTCATATTGGGCCGAAAAAAATTGAGGCTATTCAGCTACTTATTCTCTCCTCTTTATCTCACATCACTCAGATGCCTTTTATAACTATTTCTTTTTTTAATTCTGTCTCACATGAGGAAATGACCCTTCTCCTTGCCAAGATCATCCCCTCTGCATGTACCCTAGATGCCATTATATCCTGCATTTTCTAGCACATAGTTCCTTTTATTATTCCCACTCTCACTAATCTTCAATCTCTAGTAATTCTTTCTCTTCTACTTACCAAACACCTCTAGCATTCTCTCATCTTTAGAAACAAATAAACAAACAAAATAAATCCCCACATGATCCATCATCCTTTTTAGCTATAATCCTATATCTCTCCTCCCTCTCAAGTCTAAACTGTAGGGAAAATAATTTATAACCAATGCTTTCACTTGATCCCCCACTCTTTTCTTAACTCTATATAGTCTAGCTTCTGATTTCATCATAAATTTTTCTATGAAAATCTACTGTCTTAGTTGGTCTTTTTTCTATACCTTTTCCTTCCTGATGTCTCTGTAGCTTTTGAAACCAACTGTCATGTTCTTTTCCTATATACTCTTTTTTCTCTAGTAGTTTTTTTTTTTAAACAGCATTACTTTCCCCTGCTTCTCTTCAACTTACCCGAACATTCCTTCTCAGGTTCCCTTGCTGGATTTTCATCTGCTAACCATGTAGGTCCCTTAAAGTTTGTAATGGCAATGGAATTTAAAGATTCCCCTGTATTGGCTTGGTTTTCAGGTTGAGTGTTGAAACCCGGAGTTGTGAATCCCACTTGTGGGATGAACTTGTTGACATGAAGAGAGAGGGCTGAACTGGGAGGAGTTAGGTGGATTTAGAGACAGGCCCAAGCAGAGGAGGTCAGAAGAACTTTTGGGGAGCAATATTATGGAGACAGAGAGAGAAGAGAATTGCCAGGGGCCAGAGTTGCTGAAAGAGACTGCTGAGGATCAGTTGGAGCTGCCCAGGACTTTTGAGAGCTATCCTCAGTCCTCTTCTCCTCTGCTTCTTTACAATTGGTGATTTCATCAGCTTCTACAAGTTCAGTTTTCATCTCTTTGCCAGATGATTCTCAGATCCATGTATCCAGCCATAGTGTCTCCTGAAATCTAGAACTGGATGTCTTGAAGGCATTTTAAATTCAACATGTCAAAGACAAAACTCACTATCTCTTCTTTCTTTCTCTCATTCAAATTCTTTCCTCTTCCAAATTCTCTTATTACTGTCATTTACCACCATCCTTCAACTCACCTACACTCCTAATTTTATTAGCATCCTCAATGCCTCACTCTCTCTTACCTTACACATCAAAATCTCTTGCCAATTGTATTCTTTCTACTTTCCAAACATTTCTTATATGTGTTCTTTTCTTTACTCATACAACTACTAGCTTAATTTTAAGACTGACCACTTCTCACTTGGACTATAGCAGTAATCTAATTGACTTCCCTCTTTGAATTCTCTACCTACTTCACTCATTTTCTAGGAATAGGAAGAGGAAAATGGCACCATAATGTACCCTTCTCAGACCTCATCTGGAGTTTAATGTTTGGTTCTGGGCACCAGAATTTACAAAGGACAAGGTGATCAGACTGGTGAAAGACCTGGAGACTATATAATCAGTTTCAGGATGTGATGGAGATGTGTATTCTAGAGAAGAGAAGATTTAGGGAAGAGATGATAGCTTTGTTTAAGCATTTGAAGGCCTATCATGTGGAAGAGAGAATTGACTTCTTTGATTTGACTTCACCAAAGCATCAAGAACAAGGGGCAAAAGTTTCAAAAAGACCAGTTCAGGACAGAGGTTAGAAAAAACTTCCTAATAATCAAAGATATTCAGAACAGAAATTAGCTTCTTTGGGAGGTGTTGGCTTCTTCCTCCTTAGAGGGGTTTAAGAAGAGATTGAATTGCCGCTGCTATAGAGAGCATTCTTTTCATACACTGGTTGGACTTGGTGATTTTGGAGGGCCTTTCTGACTCTCAGATTCAGTGATTCTGTGATATCAAGGTCAAGACAAAACAAACAACCTCAGGAAGATTATAATAGTTGCCCACACACATTTAAATTACTGCCTTATATGAGAAAGATTTGCTTTATTGTGCTTAACTACAGTGGGAAAAAAATACAAAGCCTATGGGTGGAAGCTGCAGAAAGGAAGACCAGTTTTATTCTGAGGATGGACTTCCTAACAGGAAGAGCTGTCTGCAAATGGAATGAATGGCAACGTGAGACACTGAGATCTCTGTCACTAGGTAGTATTCAAGCAAAGTCTGTATGGTGAACAATATCTTGCATCAAGTGGGAGAACAGACTAGAGAGCATTTAACTTCCCTTGGAACTCTAGATTCTGGGATTGTGCACCTTCTCACCTAGTTTTTGTGCTCATAAGGCAAGGACGATATTTTGTGCCTAATAAAATGGCTGTCATATAGTCACTACTTTATGATTTATTGAATTTTCTTTTTGCCGAAGAAAACCACACAACTGCATAATCTAAATTCATTCAAATTCTGTAACTATTTTATTCCAAAGAAGATTTGTACTAGAACTACTTTTACTCTTTGGAACTTAGGTGCACCTTACTTTTTACTCAGGGTTGAATGTATTGCATATGTGAAACTTGTAAAAATTGTCCCATAACAGTTTTGATGAAATTTCTTATCACTCTTTGTGACATGGAAGATTTTGTCCTAGGTCTATAAATACCTTGAAAACCCCATTTTTTCTTTCATACTTTAGGTCTCCTGATTTGTTCTAGTTTTCCTTTGTAATTTGACAGGTCAAATAAGAGTATATGTTGGTTATTTATATGATCATAGATTGGAAACTGAAGCCCAGAGGGGTTAACTGATTTGTTGGAGGTCTCACACAGAGGAAATGAAAGAGGTAGGATTTGAATCTATATTCTCCAACTCCAAATACATTACTCTTTCCATTGCATCACATGGCCTCTTATAGTTTTAGTAATATGTCCTTCACAATCTGCCCATCTATTTAAATGCGTTTTATTTTACTTCATGTAAAATGTCTTAGATCTTTAGTCATAATTGGAAAATATTCTCATCATTACATTTCTTGAGCTGTAGTTGATGAATTCATTTGACTTATAAATAGGCCATAATTAATAAAGACATCATTACAACATTAGGATTTGTTACGTTAGAGAAAATTCTCTATAAGATCATGCCCTTCTTTGTGGTCAATAATTGCCATATTGAAAAAAGTTTCAAACTAATTACCTGGGTTACTGCAGTGAACTCATTTGATGATGATGATGATAATTTAACATTTATAGTTTATGAGTTATTTTTATCCTGAACAAAGACAACATGTAATTACTGTCAGCAGCAGGTAGGGGCTCAGGGCCCTCAGAGTGGTGAAGCACAGGAAAAGAAGCCAGCATTGTGCAGGTGCCAATTTGGGGGAATGACACCTGGGAATTCTCTTCAAGCTGGGCAGTGATTAGCCTCCCTGCAATTAATGATATCTCCAGCTGGGTAGAGCCAATGCCGTTCTAGAGAGGCATAGAGATGAACTAAGTCGCTGAAGTATGGGTGGGAAGCTGGAGTGCTACCTGATGCTTTAAAGTAATGGAACCAGAGTGAGCTTTTGGATTTCTGGGATCCCCTGTTCTTATAGTACGAGCTCCTTTTGACGTTCTGCAAGATTTTCTCAGAATGACAGGATACCCAGAGGGAAGATGTCATGTTTATTTTCCCTGTGGGAACGTGGACTCCCCAAAACAATTAGTCTCATCTAGATTGCAACCTGCTTCCATGCAAATATCATACTTGTATATTACCATAATCAAGTCCAGTGCCTAGTATTGTGCCTTGTACTTAAAAGCAATAAGTGTTTCCTGACCTCCTCATGCAATCAAGTCCTTCTTTGGTGACTATATGGAGCCATGTATTTGTCTTCACTTTATTTTTTTCTTTTCTCAGTGGGTACTAATATTAGCATCAACCCTTTTCCCCATTGTGTGGTGGTTTATATATGAGGGAGCTTGTAGTTTTGTCTATTTTCATAGCAGTATGGAATAGCTTTGCATTGAATTTTATCCTATCTACTATATTTTGCATTTCTTAAGAAGGCTTTTCAAATTATCATTGGAACCTCCTTCCCTCCTCCCCCAAGGTTGCATATATGACCATACATAACAAATTTCTTTAGAAATCAGCATATTCTCTCATGATCTAATAATTTGGACAAAGAATACTTGTAACCATCCCAGACCTCTCCCACCAATAAATCTCTTACACTTACTGGGCCTTTTTAAAGGGAGTAGGATAGTAATGTCCAACACAATATCTGAGGCTGAGTTGCTTAATAAATGCTTTAGAAATCATTCATTGCTTCATTTATCAATATAGAAGGAATCTATATGATAAGACACAATAGTAGAATCAAATATACAGATATAACAAAATAGCTTTTCTGAATGGAAAAACGCTTTTAAGTATAAAACTCTAAAACTTCAGCAAAGTACATGTATATAAAGAAAAAAATAAATGAGGTTTACCATAATCTAGATGCTCAGTCATAAGACCTAGAAACTTTGAGCCACATGGTGGCAGAAAGGGTTTGCTGAAATTTTGGCAACCAACTACTACATGCATCTTAGTAGAGAGAAGGCCAGAATAGCAGTCTGACACCCATTTCCCTCAGATGAATAATTCAAGCTATCTTTTATTCTTACTGATGATAGGTCAAATAGTAACAACCTTTGTAAAGAAAATGCTTTGATGTCTGTCAGTGGCCACTGTCAAGGACATAGCTCAAAGTTTTTCCAACCAGGATAGGTATCACAGAGCATGTTGGGCCAAGCAGTGGGAGCTGCATCCTTAGTTGGAATATAGAAGTTGGGTAAAGTAGTAAAGGAGATCACTGCCCTGTTTGCTGGTTTAATATTTGAATTAATTATTCTACTAGGTGTTAAGTTCTGAAGATTCTGTGCTGCCTAAAGACTGCAAGTTCAGATGATACCCTCTAAATCTGGCACCTTGGGATAAGTACCAGTTGCCTTCCCCTGCCCTAGTTAAAGCTTCATCTGTCTCCTTTCCCACCTCTCTACCTCCCTGCCTCCCTACTCCCACGTTCAGGTTTGGACCCATCACTTCTGGAAGTTACAGACTTTGAATAGAAAGTCAACTATTCTATTGTGTGCTCCCCAGTTATTCCTTTAGGTCAGAAAGGGGAAGTGCAGCCTCTGCATTCCAAGCCCAGTTAGATTTAGCCATAATACTTAAAGTTTATTATCCAAAGGTCAGATTAAATAATAAAGCACCCTGTCCTGTCTTCAAATGGAATATTATTATTGTAACTTGATCACCTTGCTTGGAAGTGTTCTACCCACCTTATTAGGCAATAGGCACGTAGCTGTATGTCACTAGTCATAATCTTTCCCTACTAAAGAAGGAAGGAGACCAAGTAATTTTAGTTAAGACTTTTTTTAAAAAACAATCTCCATCAATTAATTTACTCCAAATCTTTGCATATACCATGCCAAACATCTGGTCTTCATTCCTCCCGTGAAGTCAGAATTTGGGCTGAAAGTTCCCAGCAGGCTGTCTGATTGGTTCTCATTGTTGATGCAGTCTTTCCTTTTTTTCATGGCTTTGATTGTTGGAGTGTTTTTGTTGGAGTGTATTTTCAGTTGAACGATTTCTGATCCAGATCTTATCTTTTTGACTTTTGAAATGACTAGACAGCAAAGGCTTCCCAAGGGAAAGCCAACCCAAGGGTCTAGAAGGTACAAAAGGTAAGGCAGGGGACTCAGACATGCCTTCAAAGGGAAAAGGCATCAGAGAGAGAGAACTAAGGCTTTTGGGCTTTCCAAGTGAAAGTATTCTAAAGCTGAGTCTTCCTAGCTACCTTCTAAATACATTTTAAAAGAATGAGGTATATTATGTTATGAAAAAAATAATACCTATCTGGCTTCTAGGGTTGTTTAAAAAAGAAAAAAAAAGAAAAAGGTGTGGAGGCTTTTGAAAACCTTCAACCTACATATTGGCTTAAATCTTATGTTCTCTTTACAAATGAATAATAACCAAATCAGGGAGAATTGTTATTGACCACCATTGAAGTGTAACTACTGTGCCAGGTGCTATGTAGGCTATAAATAGTGTATAAGACATAGTGCATGAATCATTAACCTGTCCTCTAAGCTCACAATCTAGGTAAAAAGGCATAGTATTAGAGAGTCATGGAATCTTAGATCTGGAAGGGAGCTTAACTTTCTGCTCAATGAGGGAATCTTCTCTGCAACAGTGCTGACAGGGGTCTTCACAATTATTCATGTGTCTAGGGCCATGAATAGCCTACTTTAAGTCAGCCCACTCTATTTCTGACCATTTCAGGTGTTAAGAAGTTGTTTATTATGTTGAACAGATTTTAATAAGCCTTCTATGTGACTTCTACCCATTAGTTCAAATTCTTTTTTTGGAAGCATTCCAGATAAGTTGAATTTCTCTTCCATATGCCAGCTGCAGGTAGCAAAGGAAGCTAAAATAACTCCATTATGTCTGCAGTTCCTCTATCTTGCCCTTGACCCGGTTTTTATTGCAAACCCTACCCTGCCTATTACCTTCCTTACTGCTGAAATAGCAAGGACAATCCTATGTATTAGTGTAGGGTTACAAGAGTTAGCTAAGATGAAGAAGGGCCTTTCCTGTTACTTGCCCCAACAACAGGCCCTGTCCAATCAAGAAATGTTCCTATCCTGCAAGACCCTAGCAATAATCCCTGTCCAATCCTGAGCTACTCCCTACCCAACTCACTTCTTGCCTAAATTGAAACCTATTGTCTTTTTGTTCCTTTGAGTCTCTGCTGGTACAAGTGGGACTCTGTTGCTGGCAAACTCAATAAGCCCTTGTTTGTCCCTAAATTTTGGTTTTGGTTTTAGTTCTGGTTCTGGCTTATTCCAGCACCAACAACTTTACTTACACAAATATGCAAACTGACTATTACAAAACCTGTAAATCTTCACATTTTACAGGCAAAATTATCTCAGTTCCTTTGCCTGTTTTTTGTAGGACATAATTTTCAAACCCTTTACTACTTTTTTTTCTTCTGGACATACTCCAATCTGGAAATCTGCCTCCTCAGATTTAATAACTAGAAGTGTATCTCTTAAAAGGTGGTACCTAGAAATGAAAACACTACATGATCTGACCAAGGTAGAATGCAGTGGAACTATCATCTCCTTTTTTTTAAACACTTTATTTGTCTTAATTTATTCTGAGATTGCATTAACTCTCTTAGATAGTTGTACTGCAGTTGAGTCATTGGCCTTATTGTTTGTAAATACTTCTTAATTGAAAGATTTAGTTGAAATTTACATGTATTGCTGTTAAGCCTTTTCCCCTTGACTTTCTAGTTGTGGAGTTGCCGTTTGAACCTAAGTACAATATTTCAAATTCTTCTCTATATGATTTCAAAAGTGTACATGCATACGTAATAAAGATGGAGGGGTATAAGAATTGGGAACGAAGAGAAGTCATAAAGTTGAAGAGGAATATTCCCAGCTCATAAATCTACTCTATCAAGTCGGTAGTCTATAAATATCAACAGTAGACTGACCTACCCAGGCAACATATTGTTGAGGGATGTCTGAACTTCTCAGTAGAAGTGATTACTTATATGTTTCCCATTCTTACAAACAGATAACATCAACAACAAAATTCAAAATATCACACTAGTATTAAAAATATGGCATTTAGATTCAACAGCAATAAGAAACCCTTCATCTGACCCTACCATCTCCTCAAAATATTAATTTACCTCATATTCATAGCTAAATTCCTGGAAAAAAAAGTTATCTACATTCAATACTACTATTCTTCTTCCCACTCTACCTCTTGCAATCAGGTTTCTGATCTCATTCAATTGAAACTGCTTATAATGTCAATGCAATACCCAGAGCAGCTGCTATGACTATGCAAATGTATTTCCAAGGTAAATTGACAAAATACAATAAACTCTCTTCATTAAATGCAAAATCAAAATATTTATTTGTATTAAAATACCAGGAGATAATATTTAACAAGGTATTGATCATCAACACTCCAGGAAGCACCAACATCTTCAGCATTCTTATTTGTTAGACCTCCCTACAAACAAATTTCCTTCAACTAGTTCCTCCCTCCACCTTCTCAAGCTACTTTTCTCTCTGAGCACTGTGTCACTCTTACTCCCTGCTCTGCCCCTCACTCACTGCACTGTCTCCCCCAACATTCCATTTCATTTAAAATTCCATTAGGCAAGCTCCTCCCACTCTTAACTCCATGGGACTCAGGCCCCATCTGACTCAGACTGTATCACAGTCCCAGAGCTCAAGGCAGGTCACATAGGCTTATTAATGGATGGGGAAGATCTTTCTATTCCATTAACATTACACTGCTTTTTCTGAAGCTACTAATTATCTTATGTTCCCTTAATTGCTAAATACAATGAGTTTTTCTCAATCTTTATCTTTTTTTGATCTCTTTGCAACATTTGATTCTGTCGAACATCAATTTGTCTTGGATGCTCTTTTCTCTGTGACTTCTCATGACATGATTCTCTCTCTAGGTTCTCTTCCTGTTTGCCTCATTACTCTTTTTCTGTCTTCTTAGCTGGATTGTAATCTATGCCATGCCCTTAAGGCTATGTCATGGTTTCTCCTCTCTTTATATTTTCTCTATCAACTGCCTCATCACCTTTCATTGGTTCAATTATCACCTCTATGTAGATGTCTCTGAAATGTACCTATCCATCATTAGCCTTTCTGAGCTCCAGGCCTACATTACTAACTGCCTATTGTTGTTGCTGTTCAGTCATTTTCTAGTCATGTTCAACTCTTCATGACCCCATTTGGGGTTTTCTTGGCAAAGATACTAGAGTGGTTTGCCCTCTCCAGCTCATTTTACAGATAAAGGAACTGAGGCAAACAGGATAAAGTGACTTGTCCAGGGTCACACAACTAGTAAATGTTTAAGGCCAGATTTGAACTCATGAAGGTGAGTCTTCCTGATTCCAAGCCCAGTGCTCTATCTTCCATGCCACTTAGCTGCCATTACTGTGTACTAGACATTTCTAACTGACGTCCTATAGACAGATCAAAACTCAAAATGCCCAATACATTACTGATCATCCTCCCATACTCATCTCCCTTGTAAACTATATTTTGTCAGAATCACCCCCATCATTTTTTTTGGAGGAGGGAAGGCAGGGCATTTGGGGTTAAATGACTTGCCTAAGGTCACATGGCTAGTAGGCATTAGTGTCTGAGTTCAGATTTGAACTCGGGAACTCCTGATTCCAGGGCTGGTGCTCTTTTCACTGTGCCACCTAGCTGCCCCAACCATCATCCTGTCAAGTCACTTGGGTTTACAACTCTGTAGATATAAATTTTTCACTCTCCTTTACTCCAGTTGCAAAGGCTTATTGATTCTATTTCCAGCATGTCTTAGATTCATCTTTTCTCTATTCACCCTGATGCCTCCATAGTATAGGATTTCATTGCATTTCTGCTGTACTATTTACTAATCTCTTAAGTGTTCTCCCTACCTCCAGTCTCTTCTCTCCCCAAACCATCATCCACATAGCTTTCAAAGTGCCATAGGTCTGAATATGTCATTTCTCTGATCACCAAAAAAATCCAGGATTTCCCTATTACTTCTAGGAAAAAATACAAAGTCTTCTGTTTAGTATTTAATAGTCTGGCTTCACAATCTGGATTTATTGAAAAATAAAAGACCCAGAATCTTGTAGTGTCAGAACTGTCTGGGCTTGTCTGCCTTGCTCAGAGAGTCAATCTGATATATTTTACTGTCTGCTACAAGTTGATTGCTAAATGCAGTACTTTGGTGAGTGTATTTTGTCCTGATTGTGTCTATATTCTCCAGAAGAAGTCAAGAAGTCAAGCTTCAAGAAGAAGCTAATGAACTTTATACTTCCCTGGATTAAAGGGAACTGTTATTCAAACAAAGTTGTGCTTTCTGAGTGATCTTATAGGGGGACTATGAGTTAAAAGAGTTGTTAATACTTTGTCAGTTTAAGAAGAGAATTTGTCTATCTATAAAACGCTGAGGATTAGAAGAGAAGTAATCAGAGAAATAGCTTTGTATGTCATAAATGTTCCTGAATTTATCAAAAACATCAAAATGTGCAGTCCAAAGATGTGTTCCAAGCACATTGATTTTTCCTCCCTTATTTGCTTCTCTCCTAGTTTTCTGTGTGTACTTTCTCTCTCTCTGATACTGAGTGCATTGGAGATAGATTATGACCCAGGTTTATGTGATTATTATGATGTATTTATCATTAGATGATTCTTAGTAATTTTATTATGGCTATCATGATTATTGTTATTATTTCTTTTATATTATTGGTTAATGCTTGTTTTTAATATCTAAAATGCCATCATTATGAGTAGCTGATTTGTATAAATGGAAGAATAATGGTAGGGACTCAGGGGCTAAAATGGTGAGTAGGGAGAATATATTCTCCTCACAAAAGGGCTACTTCTAAGACATGAGGATGTTTGTATGTAATTGTATTATGGTTGTCTTTCTCTGGGAATTCAGACCTGCCAAAATTAGAAAAACTTAGGGGTGAATAAGCCAACCTCTTTCACATCCGTAGTGGATGTGAAGCCCATGTCCCATGTGTGGGGAGAAATTGTGTTTGTGGGTTCACAACAGAGAACCTTTCAAAGCTCAATTCAAGCTTCTGCTAGAAGACAGCTTTCTCAATAGTTTCATATGCTAATGTTTACTGAAATTTTCTTGTATTTATATATACGTACATATTTTCTCTCATATAGACTGTAAGCTTCTTGAAGGCAAGGGGATTTTTTTTTTCCTTCTCCAGAAACTAGCAGAGGGCTTGTTACTTAGTAGACAGATGTTTAATAAGTACCTGATTAATTGATACGTGAACAATGGACCTCTTCACTCATATATAGTTTTTAGATGATTCTACTTCTCCTTTGCTCATGTGAGTCAGTCTATCTCCTTCAGAACCTACACAATGTTCCATCTCTATGTTTCTCTCTAAAGAAGGAATCCTTAGTGGAGAACTATTGGTGTATGTTTGTGAACAGCATGGGACAGATTAGGAATTGTTCTTATTCAGTCAGAATAGGAGTAGGATTCTCTACTGATGAAAATCAGTCTGAGGCAAGACTAGTTTCTTTCACCTATGAGAGTAAACCTTTGAGGTCTCCCCTATCTTTAGTCAAGCACTTGAGGATTTGAGGAAAAGGAAGTGTCAATATACAATTGCAGCAAAGCACATTATAAGCAGTGAAATGACATGATAAAAATGGAATATAATTGAAGTATAAAAAAATCAGTTTAAATTTTAGGCTGTAATTTTTCATGTAATTTTTCACAATTGATATAAATAACAATGCTGGGGAGCTCAAACATATGAATATATGGAGGAGAGAGACTAATACTTGAAGTTTAGAGAGACAGAACCAATGGTACCTTATAGGTACCTCTTACTAAGAGTTCTTTAAAGTGAAAACATCTTGAGTACTGCTTTTCCAAAGATTAGAGCCCCCAAATCAGAGGCCTCTACTGTAGTCCTATGGCATAAGTTTCTTGGATATGTGCATATGGGCTATCAACAATACATTTAGTAGGAAGATTAAGTAAATATAATTTTGCCACAGACTGCTTGGACTTCTGACATCTGTGTAAATGAACTGAATCCAATATGTTGGATGGGAGGTAAAATGGGACAACTGCATCCACAGCCTCACATCATTTTTGGATAATGTCCAATTTTTTGCACTTTGTATATTGCTAAACGTCTAATTGTGGTTCAAAGTTATGGTTCAGTTTGATTCATAGACAGTCTGTCAAATTTAGTTTAAGATGCATTGAAATGGATTTTCTCATTTACCCAGACTCTAAGAAAGCTTTACTTAAACCGTTGTAGACTCTTTAAAAAAATCAACAGTGAAACAAATCCATAGCCTCCTTGGAAAATCAATATAATAGTCATACTCTTACAAAATTCTTCCACTATTGGATTGGATACCTCCTTGAGAAAAGGAGGTATTTACCTAGTGAATGTGTGTATGTGTATGTGTGTGTGTGTGTGTGTGTGTGTGTGTGTGTGTGAGAGAGAGAGAGAGAGAGAGAGAGAGAGAGAGTGTTTTGAAGAACAAGAGAGATTTTTGTGCACTTGCACAAACAGTTGTTTTTTTCTGAGGTCCAAGAGTCTTTAGGGGAACATAGCTCTTCTAGGAAGCATTTATTTTCCTCCACCCTCTGGTCTAGCACATCTTATATAAAACCTAAGTCTCCCTAATATGATTTAAGACTATTTCCTGTTTTCTGTACTCATTAGGGAGGGAGAACAGCTGGCCAGCATTCTCTATGTAATAACCCTTTATATATTCACTATAGTTATTAAATTCTTCCAAAGCTCTTCTTTTTCTATGCTAAGTATCCATAATTTCTAAAACCTCTTCTTTTAGACATTATTTTTTTCTACCTTCTGTTTCATCTCCTTTCTATAACTATGGCAGTAAGATCTTCTAAATTTTTTTGTAACATTTCCCTCTGTCTCCGTTGACAATTTTAAATCATGAAAAGCCCCTTAGATGTTTGCTTTGGATCTATACTAGATTAAAGGTGCTTTCTTTTTCCATTTCTTTTTTTCTCAGGGGGGAGGAGGTACTGTTTATGGGCTGAATATGGACTAATAAAATTCTTTTTTAGTAGACAATATATTGGTGCTAAAATCATGGAAAGCTCTTTTTTCTTTAAAGCTTTTCTTGTCTATATTTTATAAGTACAGGAGTCTGGGACTTGAAAGACTGGATTCTAGAGCAATGCTTTTATAACTCTCCTTCATGACAGAGCCTTTGGTCATAGAAATGATATTTTTTGACTCTTTGACAATGTCATATGTCATTAAAACAACTAGCTAAAAAGTCAAAAATTCATTCAGCTTTTTTTCTGTAGTAGACAAACATTTTGATTTTTCACTGTATTGTAGTTAGAGTCTTAGTCATTTTAAAATGCATATTAAAATTTATAGCTAGATCTGACGGAGCAGGTTGTTTCCACTTATTGATTGGTCCCCATTAATGATTTAGAGCAGGTAAAATACACAATCTTTACGTTTCAATCATCTTCAGTAAGTTTTGATTGTTTTTGTTGTTGGTGACTCACACTTCAGAGATTCTTGGTTTCCTTAGTGTCAGTAGAATGCCTCTACTGTTCTCTTGGTGGTTTTGATGACCCAGTCAGTCAATAAGCATTTATTAAGCACCCAGTATGTACCAGGCACTATACTAAGCCTTGGGGATATAAAAAGAGGCAAAACCCAGTTCTTGCCTTCAAGGAACATAATGGGGAAGACAAGTAAACAAAGAGGTAGGAAATAATTGATAGGGAGAAGGCATTAGAATTAAGAGGGATTAAAAAAATATTTCATATAGAAGGTGGTATTTTAGTTTGGACTTGAAGGAATTCAGGGGAGTCAGTATGCAGAAATGAAGAGGAAGAGTATTCCAGGAATGGGGGGAAGACAGAAATTCCTGGAACTGACAGATGGAGAGTCCTGTTTGTGAACCAGCAAGGAGACCAGTGTCACTGGATTGAATTATACATGTTGGGGAGTAAGGTGTAAAGAAATAGGAAATGGTCAGGGCTAGGTTATGAAAGACTGAATGCTAAAAAGAAGATTTTATATTTGATCCTGAAGGTGGTAAGAAGCCATTGGAGTTTATTGAGTAAGATGTGTGTGTGTGTGTGTGTGTGTGTGTGTGTGTGTGTGTGTGTGTGTGTGTGGGTGTGAGTGAGTGACAGAGGAGGGGGCAAGGATTGAACTCATTCTTTAGGGAATCACTTTAATGGCTGAGTGGAAAATGGAGTAGGGAGAGAGTGTTGTGGCAGGCAGAAATATCAGCAGAGTATTACAATAGTCCAAGCATGAGGTGAAGAGGGTATATACCAGGGTGATGGCAATATCAGAGGAGAGAAGGGGACATACTTAAGAGATGTTGCAAATGGGAATTGGTAATAGATTGGATATAGGGGGAGGAGGGTGAGAGACATTGAAGAGTCAAGGATGACTTGGGGCTTGGGAAAGTAGTGGTACCCTCTACAGTGATAGGAAACACTGGAAAGGGGATAGGTTTAGGGGAAAACATAATGAATTCAGTTTTGGACATGGATGATTGTGTCCCCCAAATTCTTGATCTGATGAATAGCCTTTCTGAACTTACTTAGGCTGATGCATAGATAACAGACTGCCAATCACCAAACTCATACTTCATGCCTTCCAGCTTGGTGGGATCTGCCTGAGCTCGTGATAATCTGGCTTAACCTTTGGGAAACTGGTTGCCTTTATGTGCTACATAGAGACAAAAGTAAAAGACTTGAGTAAGGGAGTATAGTGGACTCATACCTCAACATTTTGTTGAATTTATCTTCTTGGTGATACTTTCTTCATTGGTGCATACCTTCTCATCCTTTGAAATCTTGTCAGTGTCCTTGTAGAGATTGTAGAGTGCCAGAGGTTCTTAACTTGGAGTATCCTTGGGGGTCCTTGGATAGATATTAGTGCATCTATCAATATTTTTTAAAATACTTTGATAAATGTTATTTCAATATAATTGGTTTCCTTTGTAGTATTATATATTTGAAACATTGCTCTGAAAAAAAGTCCATAGGCTTCACCAGTCTGTCAAAAGTGTTCATGATAAAAAATGATGTGAGGAACGTTTTCCGAAGAGGAACTACCTAGCAGGGTGTTGAAGGGCATTGAGATTCCCAAAGGCTAACTCAAAATATCATGAGTTTGGGCAGATCCCACCAAGTTGTAGGGCTTGATTTATGGGCTTAGTGATAGGTAGTCTATCTGTTGTCTATGAAGCAGCCTAGCTAAATTCAAAAAGGCTATTCATTAGATTAGTCATTAGGTTCACATTTATGAAATACTATGTGCAAAGCACGGCATTGAGCACAATCTACAAGGTCCATATTTGAATGAGAACTATATCATATAGGAAAAGTTCATTTGTAGGACAAATGGTAAGGACCCGTGGTCTGCAAATTAATTCCAATATAGAGTTAAGTAAGGCTGATATACAAACACATTTTCTTTAGTGTCATTTCAGTTAATGAAACTATATCCTTTTTTTTGTTGAACAATTTGACAACGACAAGGACATAGTGTCAAAAAATCTCTTTTCTTAATCTAAAGTATATTTCAATATTGGGAGAGCATTTTAACCAGTAAAATAAAATGGTTCATTGTGACAAAACCAAACCAAAACAAGAAACACCACCACCACAAAACAAAACAAAAAATGAAAATCTATAAAGAGCCACAAGAAACCCACACAATTCTTCCTATTGTTACTCTCATTGCTGTTTTCAAAAAATGGTTGATATGACAAGTTTACAAAAACAAGAATCCATTTTACACTCATAGACTTCGCTTTATTGTTGTTTTCTTATTTTCCTTATCAAGAAAAAGAGTTCAAATCCTTTTCACTTCTCAGAGTGAAATGAAACAATGTGCTTCAGGAAACATTGAGTGTACACATTTCCAAGCATGCCTTAGGCAGACACACATTCTAGAATTCATTTATGGTCCTTCATTTGGAAGTTTATTGGCATTTTTTTGGTTTGGTTTTTTTTTTTTCCTATGAGTTTCTAGATCTATTTCTCAGGAATATGAGGAAGAAGCACATTTCATGGAATTGCTAAACAGAGTGGAAATGCTTTTTGGCTAGCTTGTGGAGAAACTGCCTTTTGACAACACATAGATTTGTCCTTATACTTTGTTCCCTTTGGTAAATTGTTGTTGTGGAGGTGCTGTAAGTCCAGTTAGTGCAAAGAGTCCAATACTTCCCTATGTGGTGTTATTACTACTTGGGGACTTTGAGCCCAAGGAAAGTTGGTGGTAATTGTCTTTGATCAACATTATATAAAATCCTACCCAACTTATTGAAAATGCAGTAATAGCTCAGAACTTTGCACAATAGGAATCTATTTTTAATTAAGGGGAAAAGACTACCCACTAAGGCAGCATGTGATTGAATATACTTATCTGTCTTCTTTTTTTGTTCTAGGGTAAAGGGATTATAAAAAAGCAAAAAAAGGAGACATTTTGCTTTAAAGATAAACATCTCATGTACTTTGTGTAATACGTTACACACAAGCATTAAAATGGATGGTGAATGAACAGCCTAAGGGAAGTCCATTAATTATTTCTGAACACTAGGTTATGATTTCATTGTTCATTAATAGTATCACAATCAATGTTTATCACAACCGATGTATATATCAGAACAAGGAATATGAAGTCATTTTGCCAGTCACAGCAACCTCAGGAACAATATATGTGTGTTGATCAAGACTATAACCATGCCCTTCCTCCTTGCTTCTCTTCCTTCACTCTTATTACCTCTCCTTTTATTCTTTAATACAGGGAAGACCATAACCTTGATTTCACCATCATTTCTAATGGTTCCACCTCCATCCAATACTCTGAAATTCCTCTCTGTGATCACAATCTTTTAACCTTTCATCTCTCTCTCTCTCTACTTCACTCCTTAACTTATTGTTTGTCTCATCAAAACTAGTAATTTCAGCATCCCTCCCATCCTTCCAGTCTATCATCATTCCTCTGGCTTCATTTTCTTTCCTCTGTAGTTAACCAATTTAACTATATATATATATAACTGTACATAACGATATACAGTTTAACTATAAAGGTTATATCCTTTAAGAATACTTTAAATAGTATTTTATTTTCTCCCATTACACATCAAGAAAATGTTTAGCATTCTTTTACAGAGTTTCAGTTTCAAATTTTTTTCTCTCCCTCTTCTCCTCCCTTCCTTTCCCTCTTCTGAAAATGGTAGGCAGTTTGATATAGTTTATACATGTACTATCATGTAAAACATATTGCCATCTTCATAATGGTTGTGAAAGAAGAAAGAGATCAAGAGGAAAAAAAAACACTAGGAAGAATAAAGTGAAAAAAATATACTTTGGTATGTGTTCAGAATTCATTGGCTCTTTATCAGGATATGGATAGCATTTTCCTTCATGAGTCCTTTATACTTGCCTTGGTTCATTGTGCTGCTGAGAAGAGCCAAGTCATTGATAGTCATTCCCATGATGTTGCTAATAACATGTATAATGTTCTCTTGGTTCTGCTCATTTCATTTTGCATCAGTTTGAACAAGTCTTTCCAAGTTTTTTTTTCTGAAATCTGCCTGTTCATCTTGTCTTATTACATTATTCTATTAAATTCATATAGCACAGCTTGTTAAGCTGTTCCCCAATTGAAGGGCATCCCCTCAATCTCCAGTATTTTTCCACCACAAAAATGGCTGCTGTAAGTATTTTTGCATATGTAGTTGCTTTTCCCTATTTTATGATCTTTGGGATACAGATTTAGTATAGCATTGCTGGATCAAAGAGCATGCACAATTTGGTTGCACTTTGGGCATAGTTCCAAATTACTCTCCAGAAGGGTTGGATCAGTTCACAAATCCACCAGCAATGCATTAGTATCCCAATTTTCCCATGTGATCTCTAACATTTATTATTTTCCCTTTTTTTTGTCATATTATCCAATCTGATAGGTGGGAGGTGATATTTCAAGGTTGTTTTAATTTTCATTCTGTAATCAAAAGTGATTCAGAGCATTTCTTCATATACCTATAGATACTTTTGATTTCTTCATCTGAAAACTGCTTGTTTATATCTTTCACCATTTATCAATTGGGAAATCACTTGTATTCTTATAAATTTTACTCAGTTCTCTATATTTGAGAAATAATACCCTTCTCAGGGACACTTGCTGTAAAGATTATTTCCCAGCTTTCTGCTTTCCTTCTTTTCTCAGTTGCATTTTGTTTGTACAAATCCTTTTCAATTTAATATGATCAAAAGCATCTATTCTACATTTCATCATGTGCTCTCTCTCTCTCTCTCCTTCTCTCTCTCTTCCTCTCTCCCTGTCTTTCTCTTTCTCTCTTTCTCTCTCTGTCTCTTGCCTGGTCCTGAATCTTTCCTCTCCCTATAGAGTTGACAGGTAGACTATTTCTTGCTCTTCTAATTTGATCCCTTCATTGTCTATGGTACCTTTTAGCAAGATGTAGTTTCTTAACTCTTTTAATTAGGTCTATTTTTGCTTTTACTTTGTCTAAGATCAGGATTTCTACCCCTGCTTTTTTTTTTTTTAAGTTCAGCTGAAGCATAATAGATTCGGCTCTGGCCCTTTACCTTTACTCTGTGTGTGTCTATCTGCTTCAAGTGTGTTTCTTGTAAGCAACACATTGTATGATTCTGATTTTTGATCCTCTCTGCTATCCACTTTCATTTTAAAGGAGAGTTCATCCCATTAACATTCACATTCATGGTTACTCATTGTGTATTTCCCTGCATCCTATTCTCCTCCTGTCTGTCCTCTCTCTCTTTTCACCCTTTTCCACATCACCAGTTTTTTGCTTATGTCTACCACTTCCCCTGATCTGCCCACTTTTCTGTCAGTCCCCATTCCTATCCCACCTCCTTTACCTAATCTTCCTTCCTACCTCCCTGTCAAGTAAAAATGATGTAATGGCAAGTAAAGAAGTACTTAGCACCTTGTTTCAGTTCAAGTTTCTTTTAAGCCTTGCCCATGATTATATCAAGTTGTTAAGAAACAGAACTTGTGAACCCCAGCACTTGTGAAGCCCAGAACTTGTGAACTCCTGTTGCTGATGCAATAGGAAGGAGTGGAACAGGGAGGAGCTAATTACCACATATAAGTACAAGCCCAAGCTGGGAAAGAGCAGAACTGAGAAAAGAAATCTTGTGGTGGCAGAGTTGAGAAGAAGAAAACTTGTGGTATCCCCACACTCTGTTTGTCTATTCTATCTGTGTAGATTTTTGTTTGTAATACTTTGTACAGAAGCCCCGGGACCTTACTAGAAGCCCTGAAAGAAGATTTTTCTGGTTGTCTGTTTACAGAAGTCCTGGAGGAGGGTTTCAGAGGTCCTAGAACTTTACTGATGATTTGTGTTGACCTCTTGGACCTTGTTTGTGGGTCTCTGTTGATTTCACAGGCATATAGTGAATTGATGATGATGCTGGCAATGCGCATGAATGTTACTGTGGCTCTGTTAAGCTTTGTCTTTCCAGAAACAGAAACTGCGAAGGACTTGAGATGGACTGGACACTGTGAGCTTCAATATGGAATTGGATAAGGAACTGGATGAGGAACTGGACAAGGAGCTGGATAAGGAGCTGAGAGCTGCTTACCTTTGAACCCAGGTGACAATTGGGTAGATTCAGGTAGCAGCTGGACACATGGAAGAGGAACCATGGAACTGGGGAGCCAACCTTGAGTCAAGATGAAAAAGATCTCTCCTTGGGTACTTGATGCTGACTAAGAAGACCATGATTTACTGTGGCTTGGGGATGGAGAACTTTGACCTTTGTACTTTGTGTCTCTTAAGGAGGATTGAGTTAAGGACTTCTTGAATGATATCTTTTGTTTAAAACTATGTGGCCACTTTAGTGATAAGTTGTTATGTTACAACATTGTGAATGCTGTACTTTGGTTTCTGTGAATGTTTTGCTTTAATTTACTGCTGAATAAATAGAGAGTTCACTATACTATGTAATCAGAACCTTAAAGCTGTTCACAGCAGCAGTCCTCTGGAAAGCTGTGGGTGCTTGGCTTTACAAATGATTTCTATATTCAACTGATTGAGTATATTTGAGCCAGTACTGTTGAGAGTAAGGTTCAAGAGATGCCTATAGCCCACTCTCCCATATTCCCCTCTGCTGTAATAGATCTTTCTTGCTTCTTCATGTGAGCTAATTTACCCCATCCTACCTATCTCTTTCTTCTGTACCCATTGTATATCTTTTTCTCATCTCTTATTTTTTTATGTCATTCATTCAAATTCACCTTATACCCATATCCATCTCTATATTAGTCTATATCAGTTAACTGACACAATTTTTAAGAGTTACAAGTATCATCTTCCCATATAGGGATATGAACACTTTAGTTCTATTTAACCCCTTGTTTTCTTCCCCCCACCTTTTTTTTTCTTTTTTATGCTTCTCTTGGGTCTTGCTATTAGAGGTCAAAATTTTGGTTTAGTTCTGGTCTTCTCATTATGAAGGTTTGGAATCCTTCTATTTTGTTGAATAATCACTTCCCCTTGATGTATTATGCTTAATTTTGCCAGGCAAGTGAGACTTGATTCCTGTCCTAGCTCTTTTGCCCTCCAGAATATCATGTTTCATAGCCCCTGATCCTTTAATGTCACAGCTGCCAAGTTCTATGTATTCCTGATTGTGACTCTCTTATGCTTAAATTGTTTCTTTTTGGCCACTTGTATTTTTTCCTTGACCTGATAGTTCTGAAATTTGGCTATAATATTCCTTGGGTTTTTTATTTTCAAATCTCTTTCCTGAGGTGAGTGGTGGATTCTTTCAATGCCTATTCTGCCCTCTGGTTCCAGGGTATCAAGACAGTTTTCTGTGATAATTTCTTGAAAGATGCTGTCTAGGTTTTGTTTTGATTATAGCTTTCAGATAGTCTAGTGATTCTGATACTGTCCATATTGAATCTGTTTTCCAGGTTAGTTGTTTTTATCATGAGGTATTTTACATTTTCTTCCATTTTTTCATTCTTTTGAATTTGTTTGATTGGTTCTTGATGTCTCATGGTGTCATTAGCTTCCACTTGCCTAATTCTAACTTTTAAGGTGTTGTTTCTCTCAATTAGGATTTGTACTTTTTAAAGTTGTTTTCTTCAGTGGATTTTTGTATTTTCTTTTCCATTTGGCTAATTCTACTTCTTAAGCAGTTTTCCAGGCTGTTGACTCTTTTTTTGGTTCTTTTGCATCACTAATTTCTTTTCCCATTTTTTTCTTCTGCCTCCCTTATATGGTTTTTAAGTTCCTTTTTGAGCTCTTCCATGAGTTCTTTCTGGGCTTGAGATGATTTCCCATTTTTTTTTTGAAGTTCTGCCCATAGGTATTTTGACATTGTTGTCCTCTTCTGAGTTTGTGTCTTTTTCTTCCCTGTCACCATAATAGCTTTCAATGGTCACATTCTTTTTGTTCCTTGTTTTTTGCTCATCTTTTTTTTTTGGGGGGGGGGGTTGCTTTTTCCTTCCTTTTAAATTTGAGCTTTGCACCTGGGGTAGAAGGGGCACCACAGGCTTTGGCCATTTGCTTGGTGTTGCCCTGAAGCCCATGGGGGGGGGCGGTTCTGTTGCCTGGTGCTGTGCGAAGGGGGTGGGATGGGGTTGGTTGGCACTGCTGGAGGCTGTAGCAGTTTGGCAGCTTAGTTGATGCTGACCTGGGGTCCTAGTGATGGTGTCTGGCATGTACAGAGGTCCAGTGTAATGTTTCTGCATCTCCCTATGGCTACACTGAAACATGTGGCAATCTGACCTTTGGAGCCTGCCAATTTGCCTGGGGTTCTCTTGAAGTGTGGTAGGGCTGATGTTGGCTGCCTCTGTTTTATAACCTTGAATGTCCTGCCCCCTTGTCTTCATGCTACTTATGCTTTGCTGAAACCCAACTCTGGGTTATTCCTTCTATCCACCTTCTCCACTCTTACTCTTATGCTGTTGAGTGCAGTTAAAGAAACTCAAAGAGCTATGGCATTATGAATTTACAGTATATATTCTCACCTGCCCCCTTAGTACTCCCAGTACTACTTTGTTATTTCTTGACTTACATTCTCCATATTGGCTATCCAAACCTCCTCTTCACTCTTCAAGTCATTCATTTATACTCTCCATTATGCTCAGTAGAGAACTTTGCCTCATATTTTACCAAGAAAATTGAGGCCATTTATTGGGAACCCTGTTTTACCCAATTGTATGGTTTCATACTCTGTAATATTGCCCTTCATTCTCCCTGTACTGATTCTGAAGATGACCTCCTTGCCAAGACCAACCTCTTGAATTGTGACCTTAATCCTATGTCCCTTCATCTCTTCCAGGAATTTGTTCACTTCTTGCTTTTTCCTCAGATCAGTCCTATGAATTGCCTAGTTCTATCTAGGAATTTTGTCCATAATTATTCCTAGCTTACATTTCTGTGATATTTAATGGTTACAAAGTGTGTAACATATGTCTTATCTGACTTAATCTTGATACCAACCCATGGGGGAGATACAAGTGTGGGTTTGATTATCTCATTTTACAGATGATGAAAATGTTCAATTAAATCAAATTTAATTGCCTTATTTTAAGTTACTGGACTACAAGTGTCAAATCTTGAGTTCAACTGCAGGTCTTTTGCCTCCAAATTGAGTATACTTTCCATTATAGCCCCTTGTTCAATAACAGTTCTGGGCTCCAGAGTTTATGTGACTTTTCAAAGAGGAACATTCTAGGAATATTTGCATGATATTGATTGGAAATTCCAAATCAATACAGAATTGAATTAGCTTTTAGGAACTCCTTGGATTAAAAAGGAACTTGAACAAAACTAGATAGATCCAAATCATTGTTTGAGTATGGACTTGAGATAAACCTTCAGAGAAAAGAGATAAAGTAAAGTTTACTAAGACAAATGGGAAGAGCTACCTACATGTTGACTTGGTCAAGTCATTATTCTTTGTCAGTTTCTTCATCTATAAAATCCTCATTAGAGTAGATGATCATTGAGGTCCCCTCTAGCTCTAAATCCTATGAAACTAGATCCTAGAACCTAAATCTATCCCCCTACTGTGGTACAAACCAATCATGTTACCTTGGGCCATATCACTTTGAATGATAGTTGGATTGAATATACTTAAACAATTTTTTCTTTGATATTTGATTAGATCTATGATCCTTACTGGTTTCTTCCATCAGTACATATCATACCTCACTTGAAGACAAGAGGGCAGGGCATTCAAGGTTATAAAAGAGAGGCAGCCAACATCAGCCCTACCACACTTCAAGAGAGCCCCAAGGCATACTGGCAGCTTCTAAAGGTCAGATTGCCACATGTTTCAGTGTAGCCATAGGGAGATGCAGAAACATTACACTGGACCTCTGTACATGCCAAATTTTTTCCAAATTCTTCTAAAGATCTTCCACAGAGGATATATTTAATATACTGGAAACCTTCCTCTAATTCCAGTTCTTAACATTTTTTATGTGTCATAGACTCCTTTGGAAGTGTGATGAAGCCTATGGACCCCTTATCAGAATAATACTTCTAAATAAATAAAATTAAAAATATAGGATTAGAAATTAAACCAATTATATTATAATACAGTTATCAAAATATTTTGAAAAAAAAAAACAAAAAACAAAAACTCATTGACCCAAGGTTAAGAACCCTTGCTCTGGAACTTTTTAAATTTTATGTGTACAGATGAAGGCACAATGGATAAAGCTTTGAGTCTAGAGTAAGAAAATATCTAATTTCAAATCCAGCATCACTTACTAGCTATGTAACCCCATGCAATTCACTTAACCTCGGTTTTCTCATCTCATCTCCCAGGACTGTTGTGATGAACAAGTGAGATAATAATTGTGAAGTGCTAAGTACAGGGTCTAGCACAAAGTGAGCATTATATAAAAGTTATTGTTCCAAATTTGTGTGTGGGGGGAAACAGCTTTACACACCTCACTAAATGCCTTAGGGAACTTAACACAGCTGCCTTCAAAGGCATCATACATTTAGCAAATCCCCTTAAAAAGTTTATTAGCATCTCATATGCAAGTATATACTATACTGATCTTCTATCACCTTGATATTTCAAAAAGGTGCAATCTTAATATATTTGTAAAGACTAATTTATTTTGTAAAACTTGCATTCTTTGCAAAGTTATTAATTTTGCTTGCAATGTAGATGCGGAAATTTGAGATTCACCAACCCAACCCTTAATTAGCTAATTAGTCAGAGGGTGATACAGCAAAACAATCTTTCTCCTCTTCCATGGCGGACAAATCCTCTAAAAACAGTTGCATAACACAAGCCAAGTCATTTAATTAACTAAGTAGCTATGGTAACTAAAGATTCTACAGGTAGCTAATTTCTTATAATCTATCCATAACTTTTCTTGTCCTTGTTAAATAGGCAATTAGAATGCATAGATTTTTGCTTTTATTTTATTCCATTGCAACTTTCTGTTACTCTTTCTTATATTGCTAAAAACCCAGACTTAGCACCTTTTCAATAGCTATAAGCAGCAAATGAGGGTAAAGTTCTATTATTTTCTAGATCATTTAAAGTGGATTTTCCAGAGGGGGGGTGTGTGTGTGTGTGTGTGTGTGCATTTCAGATGCTAGGGCTCTTATGATATACTTTGGATAATGGATTTCTTTTTATATTTCATGTTAGTCAAAGTTATGTTGCTAATTTTCTGTCATGCAATTTTTTTTTTAGGTCAACGATAGTTATAACTAGAGATTCAAAAGTTCCTGACAGAATTCAAGACCTTAAGGAAATCTATTGTATTTTCATAAGGCATAAATTTTCTGTTCATTCACTATTTTTGCACACTCATACTTGAATTACTATTGAGCACACAATTATTGGTACACATTTCTGTTGAAAGTAGGAATGAGAGCAATGACATAGATGTTAGCGCTTTAGGAAGGAGTTATGTATCCTATTCCCTGCAATAGAATATCTAAATCATTATATACCAGAAATGGTCTTTAGTCAAAACTTTGGATTCTAAGTAATAGGATACAGTTACCTCCACTCAAATTCTATTGTAATGCCTGCTTAATAAGTTCAGGTGATCTTAGGTTCATAAAAGTTAGGCCAGCAGGGAACAAGCTCTGGTGATGTCCAGATTTTAACTCTGGGGTCAGTAGTGGGTTATCATCTGAAGGGCAATCTAAATTCAGAGATAATTCATCACCTTAATACTGTTGTTGTTTTTTTGTCCTTCATTCTGGAAGAGGACTAATGACATCAGGAAGGTGATGCTATGACTTGCAAGTGAATTGGATTTAAGTGAGGGAGGACTATGCAAAGTCACCAGCCTCACTCTCTCCTCCAGAGCCATCTGGCTCCAGTGGCAAGATATAGATAAAGATGACTGAAGAGCGTCCCAGATGCACTGAGAGAACTTGGCCTTTTTAAACTAAGGTCTTTGCAGGTCTCAGTTTGACTGAGGCAATGCCCATCCAGTGATTAAGGCTAGGTAAGAAAGGATGCAAAGAATGACTTCTTTTACCTCATTTGAAAAGAAATCAGTCTGGCAGAGGAAGACCCTATGGGTTTCTGGCCAAAACAGAAATAATTGCTATTACATTCACTCTGAGCCATCAGGGCCCAAGCAATGACCAAGTGGGGCTTGGGCTGAACCCTATTGTTGGCTACTCCAAGAGAGCCAGAGTGATTTGGGTCCAAGGCATAGTCCTGGCTAGCAGGTAAGGAATATTTTGACCATCTCTGAGGAGAAACTAGCCATGCTGATGAGGTCAGAGATCTGTCGGAGGGGAAAAGGGGAAATTGCTTGAACAAGTCTCTTGAACACTCTGGGTCTGTTTTGTATCCATATTAATAATCAGAGCTATTGTTTATGTAGCTTCTTAAGGTTTGCAAAGCACTTTGTGCATGTAATATCATTTGATGCTTTTCAAAGCAACCCTGTGAGGTGGATGCCATTATTATCTCCATTTTGTGGATAAGGAAACTGTCTGACTGAGGTTAATTAACTTTCCTACCACACCTAGCTAAGTAAGTATCTGTGGTGGGATTTGAACTCAGGTCTTCCTGGCTCCAAGTTCAGTGTTCTACCATTGTGCTGCCTAGCTATAAGAAGAAATTAGATTAATTCATTTCTAAAAATCTATTTTTAGCCCTAAGATTCTATGGTTTCTATTATAGGGCAGTACCCAATCCTTCACAGTACAAAAACTAGGGAAAAAAAGTTCTTCCATCGATTATTTGGACTAGAAAGGAACATTGATTAGTTTAAATAGATACCATGAAAAAGAAAAGATAAACATGAAAGTCACTGCAACTTTCTGTTTCAGGTAAGATTCCCACACTGGAATTAAGAAGCAATTTTTTGTAAAACTGGCATTTAAAACTTGTAGCATTTGGATGTGACTTTTTCACAAAACTGGAGAAATGGAGGTACAGAAGATTTGAAAGTCTGTGAAACTTATGTTTGAGATTTACAAAATATTTGCGTCTGATATATTTTAATTAGTACTGTAAGTACATATAAAAATCAAATTTCATTAAGGATTCTAATATTTGTGCATTGTACAGTAAAATATTCTAAAGGAAACAAAACAAATACATACATATATGCATATACTCATGTGTATATATATATTTATGCATGTATATATATTCATATATGCATGTGCATACATATATAAATACATACAATGTGTATGTGTCTCAATGTGTGTCTTATCCTAGTTCCAGTCAGTACAAGTGTCACTAGTTCTTTCATTTAAATCAAAATTTCAGTATCCTTTCTTCCCATTTCAATTGTCTCACCCTAGTACTGGCTCAAATTAGCCCACATCTCATTCACTTTCATATCATAGAGCTATACAGAGAATATTAGAATTGAAGGCTTTAGATCTCATCTAGTTTAAAAAAAAAAAAACCCTACATTTTACAATCTTCTCATCTCCTCCCCCCATCTCCATTGTCTGCAATACAATCTAAGTCTCTCTACTCCCAAATCAACAAAGATATATTAAACCTTTGTTATGTACAAAAATTTGTGCTAAATGCCGTGGTGAAAACAAACAAACAATATTTGCTCTAGAGTTTTATAACCTTTGTCAAGTTACATAACTTCTCTTAGACAGCATTTATTGTTGTTCTGTTGTGTCAAACTCTCTGTTACCCCATTTGGAGTTTTCTCAGCAAAGATACTGGAGTGGTTAGTCGTTTTCTTCTCCAACTCATTTTACAGATGAGGAAACTGAGGGAAACAGGGTTAAGCGACTTGCCCAAGGCCCCACAACTAGACACATTTGAACTCAACAAGATGAATCTTTCTAACTTTAGGCTCAGCACTCTATCCGCCAGATGCCCTTTGGACTTACTATACTGACTAATAAAATGAAGGGTTGTAGTAACCAAATTAAGACTGCAAGATATAGTGCAGTGGTTCTCAACCTTCCTAATGCTGCGACCCTTTAATACAGTTCCTCATGTTGTGGTGACCCCCAACCATAAAATTATTTTCATTGCTACTTCATAACTGTAATTTTGCTAGTGTTGTGACTCTATCTGATATGCAGGATGTATTTTCATTGTTACAAATTTAACATAACCCACAGGTTGAGAACCGCTGATATAGTGGAATGAGTAATGGTTTTATAGTTAGAGAACCTGGGTTCAAATCCCAGCTCTGGCACTTACTGCCCAAGTGACCCTGGGAAAGTAAATTCCTGTTTGTCAGTCACAATTTTCTTATCCTGTGAAAGTGACAAGAAAGGGTTGGAGTAAAGTTCCTTCCAACTTGAAATCTACATCTCTATTCATTCCAATTATAGAGCAAAGTTATACCCGGCTAGGCTATACTTTTTATCCTTTAACTCCCTTACATGAGAACTTGAAATTACTACTGTTGGACCAGGATTAAATGTCTCAATTTAGATTTTTATGTCTTCTACCAATTGACCTCACCTTAGGTATCCATACTTGAACTTTAGCATGTTGATCCAACTGATCTTATTGTCCATCATGACTACTGTGTTGCTCTCCTGAGTCTGGGATGACATACCTTCCTTATATATCTTTTTGAATCTTCCTCTTCTATCAAGGTCTTGTCCAATTTCTGTCACCTACAGGAAACTTTACTCTTTGAAATTCATTATTAACATTTCTTTTCTCTAAATTGACATAACATTTACAGTCTATATAGCACATTGAAACAATGATTTTCTCAAATTTTTCCTCCTCAACTAGATTATAAGTTCTTCAAGGGCACAAACTATCTTCTACTTCATTCATATCTCATGCCTCAGCGGAATCTGGGATTTGAAGTGTTTAGTATGGTAATGGAAAACTCATAGAGTTATTGAATCAAAATACACACCTAATATTATATTAAGAATCATAATCCAAGAGTTTGAAGGGTCTTCGGGAATAGAATTATACAATATGAGAAATGGAAGGGAACTCAACAACAATCTAATACCATCCATTTGTGAAGGGAAGTCCCACTATAGCATACCTGGGAAGTGAGGAATGCTAAAAACCAGCTAGTCCAATGAGATCCCCACAAAAGACAAAAGGTAGGGCAGCTAGGTGGCACGGAGAGTAGAACATGGGCCCTGGAGTCAGGAGGACCTGAATTCAAATCCGGCCTCAGACACTTGATACACTCACTAGCTCTGTGACCTTGGGCTTAACCCCAATTGCCCTGCCTTCCCTCTTCCAAAAAGACAAAAAAAAAAGACAAAAGGCATCAACTAAACTTATTTTAAACAATAAAATGAAGAGGCTGGACTAGGTTATCTCTAATTCTCTAAAATTCTATGATGCTGTGCTGTGATGATATGATGTTACATATAAGGCAAACTTTTTCTCCTTTCTATCAGTCTTTGACATGATTGATTACCAAAAGCTGATATGTAGCTGAAATAAGGCAGATTCCATGAGCTCATCTGAGAACCAAGGGAACCTAGCTGTACCAAGTAAAGAGTCTCTAAAGTCTGAGAGAGTTACATGAAGGAAATTTTCCTGAACTCATGATCTAGCCAAACTGGTTATCCCTATTCCTCATACATAGCACTCCATCTCCCATCTCCATACCTTTGCACTGGTTATTCCCCATGCCTGGGATTCACTCTGTCCTCACTACTGCCTCATAGAATTCTTCTCCTCCTTTAGGATGCAGCTCGAACACCATGCTCTGCATGAAGCCTTTCAGGACCCTTAAAATTTCTAGTGTTTTCTGTCCCAAATTACCTTGTATTTAACTATTTTCTATATAGTTGTGTTATTTCACTTTATATTTACACTGTATATATTTATGCATAAACTTGTCTCTCACATTAGAATAAAAGTTTCTTATGAATATGGGTCGTTTTTGTAATTTTATTCCCAGCATTGACATAATAGATGCTAAATAATTAATATTTGTTGAGTGACTGAGTTGATAGAACAAGATTAAGCCAAAGTCAGCTGGAGCAAATGGACCAGTATATACAGTAGTAGGATAACCTTGAAACTGATGATGGTAGTCTTGAAGTCTGTTCTTGTAGTCATGTCCTCCCAGCACTTAAAAAGCTCATCATAGTTTTTTATTCCTTGTGAGACTGGAGCCTTTAGAGTGATCAAATGAGGATTTGGAAGTTTGTAAATCTCTTATATCAGAAGACTTTACCTGTTAATATACTGCTGTTATGTGTAGGGGTATGTATACCTATATCAACCACTTTTCCTTTTCTATAATACATATATTTAAGTAACTACACATAGAATAAATACCTAAAATAATCATTTTGTTCCCTATGGGAAGAACTATCACTGTGTTTTTATGAGTATGACAAGAAACTTGAGACAGTAGAAATATCATTGGACTTGTAGTCTGAAAGCATGATTTCTCAAACTGGACCTATCCCATTACTGCCTATATAATCTTGGACAAATAACTTCACCTCTCTTGACCTCAGTTCTCTCGTCTCTACAGTGAGAGGTTTGGATTACTCTCTGAGATCCCATCCAACTCCAATATCCTGTGTGATTTGGTGTCTTTGTATAGATGTCTTAAAGGGTTTAACCAAATCAATTTCCCACAAGTTAACTACCTAGTAGACAAGTAGCACAGAATAAGAAAAATCATTCTTTCTGCTTCCAAAACTTTCTCCTTGATGCTTAATTTTAAACTTTCTCTCTAATGCGAAAATGAAACACTGGAATCTTTCCACACCTGGCCACACATACACCCCACTCCCACCCCTACACAGATATTTATAGGGCATAGCCAAGTTGTGGGCAACACAACACACAATTCTTTTTAAAACAACAACAACAAAGTGTATTTAAAATTGAGACTTCATTACTGTGGGCATATTCAAATTAGTTCAAAGGCCATTTATTGATCACCTACTCTGTACAACTCACGGTGTTAGATGCCAAGGGAGATAATAAAGGATATTAGGACAAAGTATGAGAATCACAAAATTTCAAATTTGGAAGACAGTTCCTAGTTCTTAACTAGAAAGGCCCCCGGGTTCAATCAGACTAAATGAAATTCCTCTTTCCCTTTTTGACCTTTGTTATTGCATCACTCTCAAATAGTTTCTTCTCCAGGATTTATCATAGGCTCATAGGTTTAGACTTGGAAATGACCTTAAATGTCATCTAATCCTACTCCTTCATTTTACAGAGGAGAGAACTAAGGGTGAGGGCGGTTAAGTGACTTGCTTAGTGTCAAATAGGTTGTAAGAAGCAGCATTGGAATTAAAATCCAGCACCAATTTGTACAAAACCTGTTTTTTCTCCATTACACCATGATGCCTCTCTAACTCCTTCAACTGGCTCTCATCTGTCATGATTTCCAGTTCCCTAATTCCAGTTTCCTTATTCACTACTAGCTTCAATTTGCCAATGTCCGTCTTAAAATGACCAGAAGTCAATACAATTCTCTATGTTTGTTGTGACCAGAGAACGTTGTCAGGATGACAAGGGGGAGGAGAAGTCTAAGGAACTAGACTCAAATTTGTGCTTTTTTCACCTTTAGGAGTATTCTGGTCTTTTTGTGGAGGAATATGTTTGAATCATATTGGATGACAAGGGGGAGGAGAAGTCTAAGGAACTAGACTCAAATTTGTGCTTTTTTCACCTTTAGGAGTATTCTGGTCTTTTTATGGAGGAATATGTTTGAATCTCATTTGTGACAATTTCTTACTTATCTTTTTAAGAGGCAGAATGACAGAGTGGATAAGATATTGGACTTCAAATCAGGAAGAGCTGGGTTCAATTCCCACTTCAGAGACTTATTAACCATGCTATCTTGGGCAGGCCAGAAAACTTCTCTGGATCTCAGTTTCCTCATTTGTAAAAGTAGGGGGTTGGACTCGATGGAATTTAAGATCCCTTCCAACTATGATGCCATTATTTTGCAAGTACAGTGGGACTATCACCTCCCTTGTTGTGGCTGTTACATCTTGAGAAAAATTAGCCCCTGTCCTTAAGAAACTTGCTATAATGTGACATAAAAAAATCTTTTCCTTTAACATGTACCAGTATTAAATATATTTTAGTCAACTTTAGCTATTGAATAGTCCATGTCTGTACATGATCAGGACAACCCAACCTTTCTATTTCCATCAAAAATATTTCTAAAACTCCAGAACAATGTTTTTTATGAATCTATAATTTTAAACCTTTTGCTCATGATACCTTTGAGAACAATTTAAATGCCATAATGGGAATTATGGTTAAAAGAGAACAAAACATAATATGAACAGAACAATGAGACATTCCCATTCCTGAGAAGTATCCTCTAAAATTAGACAAAGTGGGTGTTTTAGGCATGACTGCACATCTTCCTACCCCCAAAATTTGTTTACTGGAAGCCTTAGTCATTATCACTACTGCAAAATGTACTCATTTTTGCTCATATTTTTGGTCCTCTAAGTTTATCAGTTAAAAGGTTCTCTTTAACATTGTCTTTTCCCCATCTACCTCTGTTCTGCATGCCAACATTAATGAACTAATATTGCCTTGGTCAATGGAATGATGTGATTATCCCAGGCCACTCCTTCCCCACCCATAATTCAAATATGTAGATTTGGAGAAATATCAAGTCTTCCTGGGACCAGAGGAATTGAAATGGAATTGAATTCGGTTGCAGATATGTTATTGTTTGGTGCTAATCACAAGATCACAAACCCAGAGAAGGAAAGGACATTACATGTAAACTAATCTAACCCCCTCTCCTAAATCTGTTCTTGGCTCTCTTCAGGAGGTGCAACCCTTTGACTGAGTCATACTACAAAGAACAAACCTCCTTAATAGAAGAAGGATTTGTTCTGTAAAACTTGGACTCAGTCAAAAGGACATACCCAAGAACCTAGAAAGCCACATGTGACCTCAAGGCCCTGCAATCTTCTAGACTTTTCCAGCATTCCACAGCAGCCTTCTCACTTGGTAAATTTTTTTTTTCCCTTTCTGATCTTCTCACTCAGAAAGATCTCTCTGGCCCTTGGCCCCCTTCTATTGAAGAGTTCCTTTGTACCTCCATTTAAGAAAGGTCTCAAGAAAGCCATACTCACTCATTCATTGGAGATCTCCCAGTTCAACTCTTTACTTTCAGGACTTCATAAATCCTCCTCTTTCCCATTTTTCAGATTCCATTTTATATGTTGTCTTTTCCATTAGGATGCAAACTTCTTGACTATGGGAACTGTCTTGGTTTTTGCTTGCTATTGTATCTCTAGCACTTTGTACAATGCCTGGAACTTTTTAAGTGTTTAATAAACCCTTAATCTACCTATTTAATCTATTTATCTATGTAATCTATCTTCTATATCACTTTACGGATGAGGAATCTGGAACCCACAAAAGTACATTTACTCTGCTTCTTACTACCTGAGTGACTGACTAAGGACACAGTATCTTTATTGTGCAAGGAGGGTTTAGAGGCCACAGATGTGACTTCATGAGGATATGATGCAGCAGTAATCTTGGATGAGGGATTAGAAATTTCTGACTCTTTTAGGCAGAACTATGAGGAAACTTGAAGGTTTCAGAGAACGTATTAAAAACAGTCAATGAATCAGTCAACAATCAAAAAAGCACTTATTAAGAGCTAGAAAAAAAGCGAAAAAACAGTTCTCACTCCCAAGGAGCTCACATCCTACTGGGGAAAGATAACATGCAAATAATTAGGTACACCCTCCCCCCCCCCCCCCACACACACTAAATGGAATGTAATCTGAGAGGAGGAAGGCAGTAGCAGCTGTAAGAGCCAGGAAAGATCTCCTGCAGAAGGCTGGGTTTGAACTGAAACCATGAGGAAGCCAGGGAAACTAAGAGATCAATTTGAATAGACAGGACATTCCAGGACTGGGGGACAATTAATCAATAAACCTTTATTATTCTATATTCTATATTCTAAGAACTATGCTAAGTGCTAGGGATACAAAAAAAGATGAAAGAGTATCTGCCCTCATTGATCTTACACTCTAATGGGGGAGACAACATACAAACAAATATACTCAAAGCAAGCTATATAAAGGATTAATTGAAAGTAACAGAGGGAGGGCACGAGAATTACAAAAGGTTGGGGAAGGCTTCCTGGAGAAGATAGAATTTTAGTTGGGATGTAAAGAAAGCCAGGGAAGTTAGCAGTCAGAATGGAGGAAGAAGAGTGTTTCAGGCATGGGGGACAGCCAGAGAAAATTCCCAGAGTCAAGAGATGGGGTATCTTGTTCATGGAGCTGCTAGGAGGCCATTGTCAGTACATCAAAGAATCTGTGTTAGGAAGTAAAGTGTAAGTGGACTGGAAAGGTAGAAAGGGGCTATGTTATGAAGAGTTTTGAATACCAAACAAAGTATTTTGTATTTGATCCTAGAGTTAATAGGAAGCTAATTGAATTTATTTAATGGGGAGAACACATGATTGGATAGAAGAATTGGGAGAGGAAAAGATTTAAGATGGAGGAAATTTTGTTGCCTATGGAAGAAGCATTTCATGGGGGTACAGTGTGAGGGCTCTTTGAAGTTCAGGACAGTCAGTACAAAGACATAAAGATGGGAGGTGGAAAGAAATGGCTGAAGAAACTAAGAGAGAAAGTATTTTAGAGAATTTGAGATTCTAACTGCAAAGGATAAAGAATAAAATTCAGCAAATTTCTATGGGAAGTGTAGGAATGTTTCTTTTTATTTTTCAAATTCTGAATTGAACAGAAACCAAATAAAGTGGGCATTTCCATATACATCATAGAACAAGAGAAGATTATACAAGCTCTATTACGTAAAACTTCCTTTTATTTTAAAGCATATAACATTAACTTTCAAAGTCGTCTTGCTAGTTTATGATTCCTTCTGGCCTTCCTTCTGTTCACTTCACTTTTTTGGAGGGGGGTGAATAAAACCTCATTCCTAGTTCTCCTTTCCTTTCTATTCTACTCTCACTTAAAATTTTACAAAATGATAAAGAAATTACTTGTTAAAAAATATACAGAGCCAAGGAAAACAAATTAGGAATGATTTTGCAAATGAGCCCACCCTGTTGTTTTTCAGGGTTAAAGTATAATGACTGGCCCTTGGTTTAATCACTACTATTCACTGCTTCTTAGAGACAGGCATGTTTCTAGTGATCAATAGGTACTGTTCAGTTAGCAGGAGCTGAGGAACAGGATCTATAACAGTATGTGCTTAAAATTGTGAGAATTACAGATAGAACTCAGACCTACTCTATGATCTCAGGCCTGAGTCCTTCAGTAGGATTGTCCCTCTTGGACTCCTTTCCTATTCCCTTCTCTCCACATTATGCCGTAACTCTTCACTTGCTCTTCCAATTTTGTTTAGAATTTATACCAAACTTAGCTTTTGGTTCCTGTTTCCTCAGCTCACCATCTTGTTTTCCCAGCAAGGTGCTGAGTCTATATGACCAATTTAATTATTCTTCCCCTCCTTTGCTGAGCAAGAGCTTCTCAGGTGAGGCTTGTTGTCTTTCTCACCCAAGACCCCATGAAAATCTTGTCCTTAGTTCAATTCCATTCAATTCAGTGAACATTTCTTAAGTTGTTGCTACATAAAATAAAAAAATAAAATAAAATTATCTCTTTCTCTAAGGCTCTTATGTTCTTCGGGTGAAATATACCCTTTATTTTTGTTGTTGAGTTGTTTTAGTTGTGTCTGATTTTCCATGACACCATTTGAGATTTTCTTGGCGAAGATACTGGAGTGTTTATACATGAAGGATTAAAAACAGAGCAAATCCAAAGTAATTTTGAATGGGAAGAACATTTGGGGGTCACATATATAACCATCTTTTGAGTGAGACTGGGAGAAACAGTATAACTACAAACTCAGGTGCCTTAATTTTTACACTTCTTGTTATACTGTACTTACAATTTTCTTTATCACTTTCTCAATTCCAGACAACCAAGCCCTGATTTGTAGTGCTTGCCAATTTTCAAGGTGTAAATGCTCACACTGAAAACTTTACAATTGCATATCACAAGCTAATATGAACTGGCTCCAGGTTAGATGATTTTAATTTGGAATTGATGTTCAGGTGTTCATCCTAGGCTATCTCTAGTCATCTTGAATTTTGTCCTGCCATTGGACTTTGATGACTCTGGAGGAGAGAGTGAGACTGATCACTTTGTACAGCCCTGCCTTACTTAAATCCAATTCAGATGCAGGTCAAGACATCAACCTTGTGATGTCATTGGTCCTCTCTGGGAACAGACAAACAACAATACATCTGACACTTTGTGACCCCATGCTCCATAGCACACCAAGGTCTTCTGTCTTCTACTATCTGCCAAAGTCTGTTTAAGCTCACGTTCATTGTTCTCCAGCACTATAATCCTCTGCCCTCAAGAAGCTTACATTCTATTGGAGGAGATAAAATGTGTAAATATATATATACATACACACATATAAATATATGTAAAACATAAACAAAAGTGAACACAATAGAAGGGAGGGCACTAGTGGTGAAAGACCAGGAAAGACCTCCTGTACAAGGTCATGTTTGAAATGAATCTTGAAGGAAGTTAGAGACTTCCAATAGGTACAGAGCAGTAGGAAAAAACATTCTAGACAAATGGAAATGAACTCTATGAATTAAAAATCACATCAGACTTTTTACTTCTTAGGTGAAGGAATAAACAAATGTGCACACTCTCAGGGAACAGTAGAGAAAAACAAACACCAAACAAAAACTGTAGAGAAATTCTGGCAATTCTGGAGGGGGTGAAAGAATGCCCATACATTTTAATTAAAAATTAATTGGTTCTCTAAGTCTGGCAATTAGTGAATTGATTTTTGGACTATAAAGTATCAGCTAACTTATCTTTTTATGTTTGGCCAATATGGGATGGTAAGATTTAGGATCTAAATTACAAGATAGAGGATTGTGAAAGAAGTATGAGAGAAAAGAAAAAAGATGAAAAGTAAAGAAAATAATACAGTTTTCTGTATAGCCCTTTTAACTTGTGCCTTGATTCCTAAGCACTCCAGTGACCCCCCAACTACTTTTAGGATAAAATATGAACTCCTCTTTTTTGTCTTTTAAAGTTCTTTACAACCTGACCAAAACCTACTTTTCCTGCCTGATTATACTTTACAATATACATTATGCCCTTCCCACACTCTATGGTTTAGCTATACTGATTTTCTTGCTGCTCTTTTATATGATTCCCTATTTCCAGTCTTGCCTTTGCAATGACTGTCCCTTGTACCTAAAATATACTCTTTCCTTACCTCTATCTCATAAAATTGCATATTTCCTTCAAGTCTGAACTCAGGTACCAACTTCTTTCTATAGGAAGTCTCTCCTGTCATCCCTAACTGCTGCTTCCCTTCTTTACCTTGTTTTTATTTATTTTTCTTTTGTACGGACTTATAAATGTACATGCTACCTCCCTGACAGAACATAAGCAGGGATTGAAAGCAGAGATTTAAAAAAACAAACCTTTTTGTCTTCATATCCTTAGCACCTAACATAGTCTGGCACATTGTATGTACTTAATAGATGTTTATGGGTTGAATAGTCTGTATTCTTAAAATCAAAAGATAGCTAAGCTATTGTGGGATGAAATGGCATATTATTGTACCCTAAGACATGATGAAATTGACAGTTTCAGAAGAAACTCTATGAACTGATGAGAAGTGAACTCATGAGATGTGAATGAACTCCAGGAATTGAAGAGAGGTGAAATATACAGAACTAAGGGAGCAATTGATACAATGACTGCAACATTGTAAAAGAAAACCGCTCTGAACACTTTAGAACCCTGATCAAGTCAATGAAAAACTGTAATTCCAAAGGACCAGAAATGAAGCATACTATGTGACTTCTACAAGAAAGGTGATAGATTTAAAATGCAGAATGAAATATGCATCATGTATTGGCAAAGAGTTGAAAGGAATTTTCTTAGTCTGAGTAAAATAAGAGTTCAGACTGAGATACACCTCTCACCTACCACACATACTTCAACCCAAGCAACAGAGAAAGGAATTTAAAAGGTGGACTTAAAAATGTCTGAAAACTCCTATACTTGTTTAAAAATTTTTTACTGATACCTTTTGTTTTTACTTCACCTCCATTTCATGAAAATCCCTCCCTCACCCTATCCAGAAACTCATTGTCTCTAACCAAGAGTATGAAAGAGAAAAAAAATGCAGTTCAGTAAGACTAACCAGCATATCAATCAAATCTGACGGTGTATACGATGTTGTATATCCACAGTCCCCTATTTCTGCAAAGAAGGGAAGAGTGTCTATTTACTCACCTCTTCTTTGTGACTAAATTTTGTCATTATAACATAGTATTCAATTCTTGTGTGTGTGTGTGTGTGCTCTATTTATGTTGTAGTCATTGTGTACACTGTTTTACTGTTTGTGCTAACTTTATTTTGTATTAGTTTAAATATTTTCCCATTCTATTCTGTATTCTTGAATTTTGTCATTTCTTATGGATCTCTCTATTCAACTTATGGGCTCTTTATCACAAAAAAGCTAGATAGTTATAAACTAAACTGCTTCATAGCTGAAGACCAGTAATGACAGTATAACAACAGCACAGTACAGTGGAAAGTGGCAGAGAGGATGATAATGATTGTAGCAGAGGACTCTGGAGGCATTGTACCATCCAATGTATGAGTTGTCCTGGTCACACATGTTTCCTGGCTACAATGTCCCCTACATATATGCTCTTCTATGTATTTTCCTTGGTCATATGTGATCTCTGCATGTTATATCTCCCACTGGTGATACAGAAACCATCAGGAAAGGGTACCTTTCCATGTTTGCCACATATTTTGTTATATTGTTTGATTCACTATATTTTCCTTAAAAATAATGCTCTCTGGTGGGTTTAAAGGAAGACATAAAAGTTGGACTTTGTTAGCTATGATTTTGAGTAAAGGCTGAACCAAAAAAAAAAGTTTCAAATCTGGAGTTGTTTCAAGGGTTTGGGGCAGGAGAGGGACAAATGTGACAAGGGAGGAGGTCCAGGAACTACCTATGATTTCAAGAATAAGTGACTGTCCTGCAGCAAGAATAACAGAAAAGCATGTGTCCTATGATGCTACCCAGAAAATGCTCAGAGTCCTACAGGAAGGTCTACAGAATTGTCTCTAGAATGGTTAAGGATGTGAGAAATAAATTCAAGGAATGTTAAGGAATGAATGAGCTGCAGTCTGCACAGGTATAGTGGTAATCTGAGATTAAAGAAGCAGTGAAGTACTACTATTATTCACCATGTTGAAGATTGAAGTTAGTATCTCTCTCCTTCCAAACTTAACTCTTCCTTTAAATTTTCCATTCTACCAATGGCACCAAAACCCTTCTAGTCACTCAAGCTTATAACTCCTGGATAAGTTTTGATTATTTTTCTTCTTTCCCATTCTATGTTCAATCAGCTGCCAAGTTTGATCACTTCCACCTCTACAGTATCTCTGCCTTGTTTCTCTTCTCAGCTGTCATTGTAACTACTCTTCTTCAGAATCATACCTCTTATTATCAAGATTATTGCCATAGCTTCTTAAGTAGTTTTAGTCTATCTCCTCTCTAATCTATTCTTCACACTGCTTTCTGAGTGATCTTCCCAGTTGTCTGCTTTAATCATGTCAATTTACTGTTAAAAAAATCATTAGTTTCCCAATGACCACTAAATCAGATATTAAGTCTTGATTCTGGCATTCAAAGCACCTCTGATTTTGTTTTAATTTCACCTTTCAGCTTTCTCTCCCATACACTTTCATAAACTTTACATTGCAGCCAGACTGGATTGTTATTTATCTCCTCAACTTTTTGTGTTACCTGGTCCTGTCATGGACATGGGCTTATGCCACCTGCAACCCCCACCATGACTAGAACATACCCTCTCCCCCTTGTTCTGTACCCACTTGTTAGGGATGCTTTGGAAGGGAGAGATTGGATTAGAAGAATTCTGAGATCCTTTCTAAAACCGAGGTTTCACAATTTTATGAAAGTAATAATAATTATCAAAGATCTATGATGAAGGAAATAAAGAATCATTATTTGGCTAATAATGGAAATATATGGCTAGAGGGTCATTGGAAAGGAAACACTATAGATTAAACTCTCAGTTTCAAAATTTTAAATAATAAATAACTATATTTTGAGTCAAAATAATTGTCCCTAGGACTGATTTTATCCTCATCTCTTGTTAAGATGAATTGGCTATATAAAATTAATATGAATAATATCCAGTCTTACAATAGAGTTAGCTAAATTGGACATCTATCCAATAACAACTTGTATCTGTTTAACATATTAAGGTTTGCAAAGCAGTTTCCTTATAAAAAGTCTCAATCAATCATCAGGCATTCATTAAGTTCATTATACATGCCAGGCACTGTGCTAAGCACTGGAAATATGAAAAAAGCAAAGGGGAACAAATTTATGTCCTCATGATGATTACACTCTTATTAGAGAAACATACATATACATACACACACAAGATACATACACACATCAGACACATACACACACATAAAATATATGTATATACAATATATATGCAAATAAATATATATTATATATACACACACATATATACGTAATAGATGTAACAGGGATTGGAATATAGTAGGGCTCATAAAATATATGAGAAAGTATGCCACCTGGCAACTTCTGAGAATGCATATACTTTATTACTAATGGCTTGATGCTTTCGGATAATGCAACATACACTGCATTGTCCATGGTCCCCCACAACATGAAGTACTTATAGGAAATGCTGAGCCAAAATTGTTTGAGAAAGGATTGGGTACTTAGAAGAAGTGACTCAATCAGTGGACATTAAAGTTCCACTCAACACTTTGACTATCTTTCTTCTTGGCTACTGAGCTGTCAGAATTCTTTTGGACCTCCTACTTGAAGAGTAATAAGAGAGGAGCTTATGCTCCCTAAACCTTGCTGAAATGCCAAGTTGCTCATCCATGAAAGCCACCAGATATATGGGCTTACGTAAGTTCAGATCTTAAAGCTCTTGCTACTGTTTCTGCTTCCCTCCCTGCAAATCTAGGTGATTGAGTAATGATCCAAGATGGACATTTCTAGCCTAAGAGGCACAATTAAAGATGAAGTTTGAGGAAAGGTCCTTAACTGAGAAAATGGAGGGAGATGGTATTGTGAAAGTCTGAGCAGATATGAGAAGTTTTGGAAACCTTGTGGTGGTAATTGGGATAAAGACTTGATTAGGGACCAGGATTTGAATTGCCTTGCTGTAGGTTAGATAACATAAATTTATAGTGGATCTACTCAATACAGTTTCTGGATTTCCTACATAGCCTTTGTTTAAAATACTTCAGTATTTTACTCCTATTTAATAAATCACCTTCATAAGGTATGCATTGCAAAAATGTTCATCCCCACTTTACAAATGAGGACAATGAAATAGAGAGACTAAGTGATTTGTTGTCCATTCTCCCCTTTTAAAAGGATTACCATCCATTCTAATTTTACCTTTGCTTTGTCATCCTAACAATTTTCTTTCTCCAAAACAAACATTTATTGAATGCATACTATATATAAGGAAGGTAATGTTTTAGGTGGTGAGGAGATCAGTAAGTATAAGATATTGCCGCTGCCACCCAAGGACTAATTAGAGTGTCAGGATATATACACATACTGAAATATTCATATCCTTTGCTATCTTTTATGTCACATCGTCTTTTGAAATCTCCTTGAGCCTGGGGATGTAGCAATACTTGAGTAGTTATTAATATAAAAAAGTAGTACAACTTTATTGGCAACTTGATTTGTATTCCACTAAGGAAGAAGTTTGGTACATGTGCCTCACTCATCAACTCTTGTCATACTTACAAATATTGTTCCCCACATACACATAGACATTCCCTCATCCTTTTCCTCTGTCCCATCTCCTTAGTCTCAACTAGCTCCAACCTGGATCCAGTTCTCCTTAAATGGTGGTGTTTGGTTTGAATTTTTATGAATATGCAATTTTTAGGTAATCAGTACAAACAAGTCTATATTTTATACTTTAAGTCTTCCTTTGGGTGTCTTTAAGATTAAGCTTTCTTGAAAACAAGTAATTCTCAGGTAATTAGTGTATACTACTTAATGATTTCCTATGTTTTATATACCTGCCATATAAAAACTCTCCTGTGCTTTGTGGGGCCCAAAGTCCCAGTCCCATCCCAAGAGAAAGTAGCATATGCTAAGTGACAAATGTATAATAGAGATAATAAAGACAGAAGTTCAGAGGAGTGAAAAATTACTAAAGGCTGGTGTTTGAGGATACTTTCACAAAAGTAGTAATAGCAAATTTTGACCTTTAAGAAAACACTGGTATTAGATAAAGAGAGAAAGTAACATGGTGCAGTGGGAAGATTCATGGCAGAAGACCTGGGTTTGAATTCTGCCTTGATTATTTACTACCTCTGCAACCTTGGACAAGTCATTAAAATTCTCAGTGTCTCAATTTCCTCATTTGTAAAATGTAAAGCTATGCTTCTATAGCATGTTATGGTGCAGAGATGCGTCTGTCAATAAAAATAATTTATTATATACCAGGCACTGTGCTGAAATCTAGGGATAAAAAGATCAAAAACATGGTCCTTAGTCCTTTCCCAAAGGGCATCACTTGGGGAGACAAATGAAAAAAATTGTACATACAAGATATACACAGTGTAAATAGAATGTAATTTCAGAGGAAAGTCACTAGTGGGGGGGTAGGGAGAGTGCAGGGAAAGGCCTATAAAAGAAGGTGAGATCTGAGCTGAGAATTAAAGGCAGGAGCTGGTTAGGAGGAAGAGCATTCAAGGCATATGGGACAGCTGGTGGAAAGCGACAGAGTTGAGAGATATAGAACATTGACAAGACTAGTATTATATGGATCATAGAATACATGGAGAAGAATAAAATGTGAGAAGACTGGAATGGTAGGAAGAAGCCAGATTATAAATGGATTTAAAAACCAAACACAGGATTTTATATATCATTCTAGAGGTAAGACAGAGCCATTGGACTTAATGGAGTAGGGTGGTGGTCGAGTGAAGCAGTCAGATCTATACTCTAGAAAAACTACTTTGATTATAGAGAGGAGAATGGATTTAGAGGGAGAAGAAACTTAAAGCAGGGACAACAATTGGCAAGCTATTGGAACAATCCAGACAAGAGGTGGTAAGGATCTGGTCCTGGGAGGCAACTGTATGAGTAGAGAAAAAGGGACATATAATAAATATGTGAAGGTAGAAATGACAAGACTTGGTAAAAGATCAGATATGTGGAGTTCATGAGAGAGTTGAAGATACCTACATTGCAAGTCTGAGTGATTGAAGAAACAATACTTTCCTCAAAGTCTGAAAAATAGATTTTTTTATGGAGAAATAATAGTAATAATAATTGGCATTTTTACAGTGTAAAGTGCTTTACACATCTCATTTTATAGATAATGTGTTCCATTTTGGACAATCTGAATTTAAGACAGCAATATAACATCCATTGTGACATATCCAAAAAGCAATTAGTGATGAAAGACTGGATATCAGGAGAATGTGAGGGCTAGATATATAGACCTGGGAATTATCTTCATAGAGATAATAATTGAATCCATGAGATTTCCAAATGAGATAGCAAAGACAGAAGAGAAATTAGGCTCAATAGATACTTTTGCGGAATATGCTGAGTTAGTGAGTGTGACCTAGATGAAGAGATAGCAAAGAAAACTGTTAAGGAATGGTCCAACAGTAAGGAGGAGGAACAGGAGAAAGTGGTGTCCCAAAAACCTAGACAGGAAAGCATCCAGGAAGAGATAAGTGATCATCAGTGCTGCAGAAAGATCAAGAAGAAAGAAGACTGAGAAGAGGCCATTAGCTTTGGCAGTTAAGGGATAACTGGTTACTCTAGAGAGAAAAGGTTATCAGGTGAATGATGAGATCAGAAGCTGCATTGGAGAGGATTTAGAATCAAGTGAAAATAGAGGAACTAGAGACAGAGTGTAGATGCTTTCTCAATGAAATTAGTAGAGAAGAGGTGAAGGCATGTGGGACAATAACTAGTGATAGGGATGGTAGGATCCAATGAGGATTTTTTTAAAGGATGATAGAAAAATCTCCTTATTTGTTGGCAGTAGTGATACAATAGATAGATATGGAAAGATTGAAGATTAGAGAAGGAGCAGGAATAATTTAAGGGGTAATCTGCTAGGGAAAGAGGGATGATGGGATAGAATCAAGGGTGTCCAAAGAGGTGATCTTCATAAAAAGAAGGACTACTTCTTCATTTGAAAAGGGACTTGACTTCTGGTAGTCTCATTTTTTTTTTCAGTAAAGGTAAAGTCCTCAGCTGAAAAGCTGAGGGGAAGTGGTAGTGGGTGGTTTTTGCAGAAGAACAAAACAGTTTGGAATAGCCATTGTGGAAAACAGTGTAGTGAATCAATTAGTAAAGTATAAGAAGATTGTTTTGCTGCAGTGAGGGCCCAATTAGTATGATTTCATGACTTCTTCTAGTTGTAAACCAGTCCTTGCACTCTGAGGAAGAAAAGAGAATGGCTGGTAGGGTAATTTGAACCAAGGTATGAATTGAATTACCAGTTTGAATAGTGTGAACCCTTAAAGGAAGAGAGATTACAGAGGGAGAGGGATAGCATAAGGAGGGCCTGAAGGTGACAACTGGAGTATATGACTCCTGTATCGTGACCGAGGTAGTCAAGATGAGATAAATAAACGTGTAACCAGTACTGGCAATGGTTATTTGGGATGAATTGTCATTAGGAGGAATACAGGTCTTAGTGACAGAAAATGGCAGCTAGTTTGTATAACACACAGAATGCTAGATCTGGAGTCAGAAGACCTGAGTTCAAATTTGGCTTCAGACACTAGCTATGTGATACTGGGTAAATCATTATCTTCTCACTGCCTCTGTTTTCTCAGTTGTAAAATGCTGATAATAATAGCACCTACCTTCCAGAGTTGTTGTGAAGACAAATTGAGATAATATTTATAAATAAAGCCTCAAAATTCCATATAAATGCTAGCTAGGTTTCTTATTAGTAGTATCAATTATTAGTGTAAGAAAAGAAAAAGGGTAAGATGAAAGTAAGTTCATTAACTACAGAACAGGAATTCTAGAGAGGACAGCAGAAAGGGCTGGTAGGTCTCCAGGGGGGGCATTTGGGGACTTGGGTTAAGAGGAATTGAAGTAAAGGAACAGTCATTTGGGGATAGAAAATTGGAATTGTACTTCAGAAGGTGGAATTTCAGAATCACTGGGACAAAGGGAACATGAAGGGGTTGGAGGATTTGTGCCCAGGCAACGTATGTGTGTTTGAAGAAAGTCTGATGATGGAAGAAGATGATTAGAATATTTTAATCTATCCTATTTGTGGGTGGTGATATCATATCTTAGAATTCTCCTTGGGAGAACTAGCAGGAATAGGCAGAAATATGACTAGAGAATCCAGCAGGAGGTGGCAAAGGGAAGTGAGTCTAGTATGGGGATGCAGAAGATTCTGAACTGTAGAGATCGGGGTGGGTGGCTTGCTCTGAAGCAAAGAGGACCAAGGAAAGTGGCTCAGTTACAAGGTTCTCTTAAGGTTCCTTGGGAAGGTACTATAGTAAAGAGGCTGGGAGATGTTTGGTGTAGATAGGCTGTAACCTCTCTTCCTAGTAATACCAACACTAAGTTCTACTAATGAAAGATTTATCTCTAGGGTGGCAATCTTACAGAGGAACTTTTCTCTATTGTGTAAGTAAGCAAACATTCTTGTGTAAGTTACTTGTTCAATAACTTTAAGGTTCAGGATTGGCTTCTGGATTCACTGCTATATATCATAACTGCTAAACAACATTGATTTGGAGGAAATGAATACTGTACTGTGATTGTGATCAAAACTGGAATATACGATTATTAAGCTTATATTCTATGCAAGGTACTATTCTTGGCATTGAAAATGGCAAAAGCAAAAAGCAAAAACAAAATTTAACAAAAATAGTCCTTGAACTCAAAGAATTCATATTACAGTGGGCTAGAGAGGAGGTTAAAATGTGTGTAAAACTAATACCAAGTATTTATGTAGAAATATTTTCAAGAGGAAAAGTGTACTCATAATTTAAAAAAATCAGGAAAAACCTTATATGGGAGATGACACATGAGCTAGGTTTTGAAGGAAGCTTACGGTTCTAAATCTTGTGAGGGGAAGGCAACAAGGGGGCACATTCCAGACATAATGGGCAATTTGTACTAAGGCATATCAGTGGGAGATGGAATATTATTATATGAAGGAATAGGAAGTAAACCACTTTGACTAGAAGAGAAAGTGACTAAAGGGTTATAATGTGAAATGAATCTGTAATGGTAGATGGGAGCCAAACTGTGAAGGGCTTTAAATGCCACACTAAGGCTTTAGTATTTTATTCTTGAAAATATAATCACATTTAAAATTTGTTTTCTATTCATTAAAAACTCACTTTCACATTAGAAATATACACACATATGTATTTATAGTTTTGTTAACATTTTTATTTACACATTTTAAAGTATAATCTGAGGATTAGTATTAAAATAATAAAGCTTTTTTTTCTGGGAATCATTCATTCTGAAACTTAGCTATTCAAATACCTAGTCATTCAAATATTTCTTTAAGATAACAGTGTAAGTGTATGAATAGAATACTGGGCTTCCAGGAACAAAATCCTCAGCAGATTTCAGAACGGTTCTTTATCACTTTAGTTCCTTTACTAATGTTTGTCAATATTAATCACAAAAAAGCCTCTTGGAAATGGTCCCTGTATTCATTTCGAGAGCTGCAAACCTAGATTACTTTCACTCAGTCAGATTCAAAGGGACATCCAAAGCAATTTGCTAGGGAATCTTTAGAAATAGGAGGTTTTTTTTTTTTTTTGAGGGAGTTTGGTCTTTGACACCTGCCATTGTCATCTTTTGCCTTTTTTTTCTTCACCACCTGCATGTGTGGCAATGCAAGACAACCAGTCATTTAAACACCGTAAGTGAAGACTGATGCCACTGCAAACCATATTTGATGTTCATATATGGTTTCCTGGCGTGCTGCATTCAAACCCATCTGTTAGGATGGCATGGTGCCAACATACAAGGTAGTATGCCAGTTTCTTTGGGGGTAATAATGCCAATTAAGAGTGGGTCTCAGTGGGCAGGCTGCCTGATGTTACAAGTACTGTCTCATTGCAGAATCCTCGCTTTTGTTATCGGATTGCCACATTGTTGTTATGAGCAGCCTTAAACACTCTCACTGATTTTGTGAGGGCAGAATACCTGAACATGAGAAAAAGCACAGGCATTCACAGGCGCAGGAGGCAGCTACATAAATTTTTAAAAGGAGATTAAGAGCAGTGCACATTGAATGGGCACATACAGGAAGAAAAAAAAATGACCACGCAATCAAACCCATTTTAGGAAGACAATAAAATCATTTTGTTTTATACTACATCATTTATTCTTTTTTCCCAATTATCTTGGGATGCTCTTTGCAGATGTAGCAATCACAAACACATAAACGATATGGTACTGGGAAAGCATACCAATTTAAGGTTCAGGGAACAATCAGTAACTTAAATCATTATATCCACAACACTGACCAGATAAAAATGCAATACACCAAGGACAAAACTCATAGGTCATAGCTCACAGGTACCAAAGCAGTCAGTTAATAACCCTGCTATGTTCCAGGTTTAGTGCTAAGTGCTGAGGAATAAAAAAAAATTTCAATAGACAATCTCTGCTCTCAAGGAGTTAACATCTGAATGGGAGAGACTACGTGCAAGCACATACATATGGAATAAATTGTAGATAACCACAGAAGGAAGAAGCTAACACTAAAGAAATTCAGGAAAGGATTGTTATAGAAGGTAAAATTTTATCTGGGACTTAAAGGAAGTCAGGAAAGCCAGGAGTCAGACATGAAGAGAGATCTAATTCTAGGCATGATGGATTGCCAGTGAAAATGTCCAGAGTCAGGAGATGGGATGCTTATGCCAGAAACAGAAAGGAAGCCAGTGTTCCTGGATCATAAAATATATGAGGATGAGAAAATTGTAAGAAGACTGAAAAGATAGGAGAAGGCAAGTTAAAAGCCACATAGGATTTTATATTTGATCTTAGAGGTGATAAGGAGACACTGGAGTTAACTGAATGGCAAGAGGTGATGTGGTCAGGTATGTCTTAGGAAGATCAATTTTATAGATGAGTAAAGGATGACCTGAAGTGGGGAGAGACTTGAGGCAGGGAGATTAATCAGTATGCTATTACAACAGTCCAGGCATGGCGTGATAAGGGCTCACATCTGGGTGGTAGCAATGTCAGAGAAACAAAGGGGAAATTTATAAGAGATATTACAAAGGTGAAACCAACAGGCCTTGGCAACAGTTTGGTTTTGGGGGTGAGTGATAGTGAGTAGTCAAGGATGAATCCTAGGTTTTGAGCATGGACTAAATGTTAGAAAAAGGAGGAAAGGTAGGTGTTTTTTTTTTTTTTTTCAGGGAAAGATTGTGAGTTCTGTTTTGGACAGGTTGAGTTCAGTAGATTTCCATGAGACATCCAGTTCTAAATGTCTAAAAAGTAGTTGGAGAAGTGATTCTGGAGGTCAGGAAAGGTTAGGGCTGGATAAGTAGATTTGAGAAACATTAGCATAGAGATTATAATTGAATCTACAGGAGTTGATGAGATCACCAAGTGAAATAATATAAAAGGAGAAGAAAAGAAGTTCCAGGGCAGAACCCTTAGACATACTTGCTACCAGTAAGCATAACTATGATGGATATTCAGCAAAGAAGATCTAGCAACAGCAGTCAGACAGGTTGGGTGAGAACTGTGAGAATAGTGTCACGGAAACCTAGAAAGAAGACAATGATTGATGGTTTAAAAGACTACAGAAAAGTAAAGAAAGATGAGAATTGAAAAAAAAAAACTTATTAGATTTTGCAATCAAGATCTCATTGGTAACTTTAGAGAGTTGTTTTGGTTGAATAAAGCAATCTGAAGCTAGATTGTATGGAGTTAATAATAGAGTGGGAAGATAGGAAGTAGAACAATGGATTGTAGATAGCTTCTCAAGGAGTTTAGCCTCAGAGG